>CAWUFW010007506.1:0-600000 GCA_963921515.1 Calotriton arnoldi | reverse complement strand
TGCTGTTTGATCCTACTTGGGCCTATAAGATCCCTTCTAAAACCAAAAGGGACTGGGGTAAGTTGGATAAATCCCTCCTTCGTACAATACTAGAGAGGACGCACCCCTAGGTATGTGGGCCTTCAGACGAATCTGCCCCTAATTACACAGATTGGTTAAATACGGCGTTTCTAGCCGCTGTGCCCACCAAAAGCATTACTGTCAATAGGAGAACCCCTTCGGCTCCTTGGTTCTCAGATGCCTTATGGGCAGAAAAACAAAAATTTCGCCGGCTGGAAAGACACTGGCGTGCTAAGTATGACCCATCTGAGAGGGAAACATATAAAATAGCTTTAAGAGAATACAAAAATCTCCTTACATCGGAAAAGAGAGAATATTTTACTAGAGTAATCTTGGAGGCAAAACATTCCTCTAAAGCTCTCTTTACAGCAGTGAATAAGCTTACCACCCCTCACAGTACAGGGCCAGTAAACAGTCAAGAGTCCTGCGATGCCATTGCTTCTGCCTTTAAAACTAAAGTTTTGGACATTTTTAAAAATTTTGAGGACACATTAGCTCACGCCCCCGCCCTGCTGCTTTCACCAACTCCTCGGGGCATAAACACCCTGCTCAGTTTTACACCAGTATCATCGGACATAGTGGCAAAACACATTCTGGAGGCTAAGTCAGGTTCCCCAGAGGACCCCTGCCCACCTGAGCTGCTGAAAGAAGTCTCTGATTTGGTAAGCCCGGTGTTAACAGATATTTTTAATTCCATGTTCTCTTCTGGCAACTTCCCAGCCATTTGGAAGGATACGTCTATCCTTCCACTGCTGAAAAAACCAACTTTGGATGCAGCCGATCCCAACAACTATCGCCCCATAGCTCGCTTGCCGCTCCCCGCGAAGATAATTGATAAAATTATGAATATCCAACTTTCCCAATTCATTGGTGAACATGATTTGTTGGATCATTCTCAGTTCGGTTTCCGTCGGGAACACAGTACCGAAACGGCACTTATTAAAGCCACGGAGGAAATAAGAGCGGTGATGGATGGAGGAGGGTCAGCGGCCCTGATACTCCTCGATCTATCAGCCGCATTTGACACGGTTGATCATTTCCTCCTACAACAGCGGCTGAAGATGCTGGGAGTCGGGGGTTCAGCACTGGCACTGGTGTCCTCCTTCCTCAAGGACAGAAGACTGGTAGTGTCGATCGATGGATACCAGTCCGAGCCATACTTCCTCCCTTGTGGAGTGCCACAGGGCTCCTCCTTGAGCCCCACCCTTTTTAATATATACGTCTCTGAACTAGCCCCACTTATCCGGATTTTTGGCTTCAGCCTTACTTCTTACGCGGATGATTCCCAGATTGTAGTAGCAGTATACAAAAACCAGACCTCCCCTGCTCTGCAATTTAAGAACTGCATGGGTGCCATCACTAACTGGATGAGCACACACTGCCTTAAACTTAATTCTGGGAAAACTGAAATCTTGACCTTTGGGAACCTGCAACCTAGTTGGGGCAGTGTGTGGTGGCCCGCTGACATGGGTGATCCACCGGAACCAGCAACTAAAGCGAAGAACCTGGGAGTATGGGTGGATAGTAAACTTTCTTTTGTTCAACACACTAATGCTGTGGTTTCCTCTGCCCACTTCCTTATTAAGAAAATCAGGAAGATCCTCCCTTATCTTCCGGAGGACACGAAAAGAACTGTAGTTACCTCATTAATCCAGTCTAAATTGGATTATTGTAATGGGCTGTTTATAAACGTCCAGAAGCATTGCCTGAAAAAACTACAGAGCGTGCAAAACTCAGCCGCTCGACTTCTGTCAAACACCCCTTGGTTTAAATCGGTATCTGGAGAGATCCGTAATTTGCATTGGCTCCCTGTAGTGCAGCGAATAAAATTCAAGGCTCTTAGCCTTGTGTTCAGGGCCCTGAATCATACATGGCCAGCCTTTTTGCAAAATCTTCTTGTCTGGTATGAACCAACTAGACACCTTCGTTCATCTGGTGCTAAACTCTTGAGAGTGCCCAGAATTCGTACATTACTTTGGGGTGGTCGCAGCTTTCATTACTGCGCTGCTAAACTCTGGAATTCCCTACCGACTGACTAGAGAAACGCGCGATCTCTTGCAGTCGCGGTCGGTGTAGGTGTGCCGGCCGGGCGGTGACGTGGGGCGGGGGAGGGGCAGGGTGGGGGGTAGCAAAGTATGGATTACGGACCTATACAGGTAAGTAAACATTTAAATCAATAAAACGAATTTCGTTGGGCGCACTGCATCGCCAAATGCGATGCAGTGCGCGCAACGAAATTCGTCAGTATTCCTAAAGCATTTGTCACTCCTTGCAACATGAGCACCGTGTAGCAAATACGGCACTCCATGGTGTCGCAAGGAGGATGCAGTGAAAAGTGTTGCATCGCTGTTTTATCTCAGCGATGCAACACTTTTCATAATTGAGGCCTACAGTGAGGGCGAACGATTAAAAATACCAAGTCAACGATGCGTCAAGCTACCTACTGCGTGTACACATCAGAAATAAGATTCTGAAATCGCAGAAATGCAGAGATGGGATGGATCTGAAAATCGTTTGGTCATTTCCCATTTCTTTTTGGGTAGTGAACGGTCATGCACAACAGAGTGCAAGTCAAAGAAAGACTGTTAAGATTAAACACCAAAGTACAGATGTGGGTCAGGAGTGGCAGATGAAGACGATATAACACCGACAGCCTGTCATTCCAGTATCCAGGATGCAACTGACCCACTTTAAAAAATAGAGACTAGCTCAGTAAACCAAGTTCTGAGAACGCAATGATGGCAAATGTATTTAAAGAGAAAAGCTAGTCGTAACAAAAACCTTTAAATATGCTACTCTGAAACATAAGTATTTTTAGGACTGTACAAACGTTAAGGTTAAATGAAAACATATATTGCAATTATTCAAAAGTCAAGTGGCACGTCAAACTCTTGGCATCATTACACTTTTCATCTGTAGAAGACGTGGCAAGAGTCCTTGTATCACTATTTTATTGTAAATATGGTACTAGTTGCAGGTGATATTCAATATAAAATTAGATTTTGATAAAAAGATATTCACATAAATTGTTGCGGTAGGTTATAACAGAGTTAGATACTTCACTAAAACAAAATGAAGAAAATGTGTAGTAATACTCTATATCCACTGATCCCGATCAAGAAGAGGCATTTAAGTCCCTAAGGGGGATATTTACAATAAAATGTCAGAGCACGGTGTTACTCGAAAATTGGTAATTACGCGCTCCGACATTTTTTAAATGCAGGGATGCGCTGTACTTACAAAAGTACAGCGCACCCGTGCATTTCCGCTGGAGCTGATAAAGCTGCATAGCGCCAGCGCAGGCCCCCTTGTGCCATGTTGCAAGGGTGCCTGTGCTGCAGGGGCGTTGTTTATTGTCAGGAAGGGACACCTTCCTGCACATAAACAATCTTTAAAGGTGATTTGCTGTTTCTAGTGTGCACGTAGAAAAAGCAAAATACGAGGAGAAATTAATAATTTCTCCTCAAATCACTATTCTAAGACCAGGTATTCCCTGGCCTTAGTATTTGGCAATGCCCCATCCCTGTAAATATGGGGCAGCGTCAAAAAGCAATGGGTGTTGCGGCGGAATGTCCACTGCAATCCCCATTGCACGCCCCTTTCACACTAAGTGAAGCGTGAAAAGAGGCCTTTTTTACAAGGGGGCGTTAAGCCACGTTAAGTGGCTTAATGCTGCCTTGTAAATAAGGAGAAGGGAATATCACCAACAGAACGTCCCTCAAAGTGACGTTCTGGTGGTGATATCCGCTTGTAAATATGCCCCCAAGAGTCTAATTTGAGTTTTTGCGGTTCCAGGACTGCAGTCATAAAGCCCCATCTAGGGCCTCTAGCCACTCTAAATAGGGTAGCTAGGACATCCGGCACCATTTGGCATATGTCCTGCATGGGCCAAACTCTAAATAACACCAGTAGGGCAGGCAAGATATTCCGCCACAAACATGGTGGAGTCTGCTGTCCACCAAACTTATAGTTCCTCTGCTCTTTGGAGACTGGATGTTCCAACATGATAATTTCCTGTTCGGGACTTTCAGGAAAGGCCTGGTAATCATGAACACAAAATAGGATAAATGACCCTGGCATGCTGGAAGAACACTTCCAGTGTGTCAGGAACACTTATTATTTGTTTTTCCCATGTTGGGAGTTTGCTTTTGAAAAACAAAACACTTTTCCGAGCTGACACATTGAATATGGACCCGAACAGTAAGTTTTCATCAGCTTATTTAGATGTTGGGATGCTGTACTCTTGCCTAGCAGTGGAGAGATGTATTCCACTGTCACGACAACTCTAGCCCACTATTTTAGAGTTCTCCATCTGGCAGGGGGAGATCCTTGTACCTTAAGGAGCCACCGTGTCTTCTCTGAAGGCACTGAAGCTTTGCTGCGCGGGCTCCATTTTTGTGGCACTGGCTCCTCTGAAGGCACTAGGATCACAGTGGGCCTCTTGGAGAACTCTAAATATGGCGAGTTGCATAACGCAACAGGAGCAGAGTATAACTTTGTGCTGCTGAGGTAGAATGGAGTGCACCCCGCCAATGTCTAACTAAGCCTTCAATCCTATTGTCAATGAAGAACTTTGGAGAGGGCATGTCAAAGAGCAAGGCTCTTAGTGCCAGTGTTTCTACAGTGAAAAGTAGTTGAGCAGTAAAAAGGAGGCTGTAGGAAACCCACCTCTCTATATAGTGTACCACAATGGGGTACACTGTACAGAGAGGTCAGAGAGACTCTTATTGGTTCACAGAGGCAAAAGTAGATAATACTAACACTATTTTGTGGCAGTGTGGGCGAGCGGTTATGCTTATCTTATCAGAGGGTAGTGCTAAGCACTTGTTGTACTCACAGAGGCAATAAAAGGAACACACACTCAAGAATGAAGTCAAGACTGATTTATAGAAAAATAGCAAGTCTTTTTATGTATTGTGAACCAAGAACTTCAGTTACAGGTAAGCATGTAATACGTTTTAGCAATAAGCAACGTAAGTACAAGCAATATACAGTTGTGCTCAATTATGCACAATGTATTGTATGGAGAAAAACATAGAATGCAATAAATCACAGTGCAGTTGGACTTAGGGGTTCACCTTCTAGAATTCAGATGTTAGCGAGCCAGGTTCCAAAGTTCTACCAGCAGTTTCTCTGCAGCTTCCTGGAATGGCTGGGAGCAGGCTGCTGGAAGAGTAACTAGCTGGCGTGCTATGAAGAAGGGGAGCACCTAAAAATAGGCTGCACAGGGGGACTTGTAGGCAACTCCGAGAGCACTTAAAAGATTGCCAGGCCAGTGGGGCTGGGTGCTGAGCAAACAGGTGATCCAAGCTCCGGCCGGTGCGCAAAGTGAACCTTGTGGTCAGTGGCAAACACCTCAGAGGGGCTGGTGCAGGATGGCTGGGCCACTCAGCAAGTGGGTCTCAGGGCTGGTGACGTTCCTTGAAGGGTGCTTGTTCCTCAAGTCGTTGGAGTCCAGCTTGGCTCTTGTTGTCGGTCTTGAGTTTCAGGGCGTCCAGAACCCAAAGGTTGGTGCTACTCGGCTCTGAAAGATCCAGGTGCCTCCAAACTTAGTGAGGAGGCAGAGTTCATCCTTCAGAACTGCTGTACCTTCTCTTGGCCAGTTGCAGCATCAGCAGGGCTGTGGAGCTGCAAGTGGAGAGTTCAGACTCATGCAGGGGAGTAGCTCCTCTAATCCAAGGGAGTTCTTAGGCATTTTTGCGAAGGGCTGGAGGGCCCCTGGGGTTTGTAGAGGTCTCTCAGTGGCAGGGTGAGACAGTGTCCTGCGATTGTTGAGTCTTTGGGCTGCAGGCAGGGTTTGGCACCACAATCCAGTCCAGGCTCTCTGTTGTCATATTCAGCTGCTCTTCTTTGTCCTAAATACTACATTTAGGGGTGTAATAGGGAGTGGCAGATTGTAGCCAATGGGCTACCTACCTTTAGGGTGACTCCACCCTCTAAATGCTCACCCCATGTGGGGGGTGAGAATGACTCTGACCCTGATAGGTGATTTTCCCCATCTTCAAGATGATCGAAAGTGAGCTGGGGGGATCCACTTTGCCTGCCTCGCCTTAGCGGTGGTGCAGGTTGGCTGGGGACCCTCCTCCTCATCTAGCTAATTTTCCAGTTGAAAGTGGGGTCAGTACAGGGGGGTTGCCATCTGCTGCTAGCCAGAGAGGCGGAAGTCAGAGTTCAAAGGCGGCATCGCCTTAGAAGCTTCCCGCCCTGGAAAGCTGTTCCTGCCTGGAGGAGGTGTGAAGCACCTCTGCCCAAGGCAGGTATTGTTTCTGGCCCCTGAGAGGGAAGGCTCTCACCCTATGGGTCCAGAAAAATTCTATTAGTGGCAGGCTGCTGGAGACCAGTCAGGAACGCACTAGAAGTCAGTAGGTTTCGGGGGACCCTTCTAAAGGGTCCTCTGGGTGCAATTCTTAAAAAATCTGATGCTCATGCAGATATGTCCTCACAGGAGATATAGTTACGCTGCCTTAGGGCTAGGGCCTGCTAGAGAGTGGCCTACCTATAATCCCATGCAGGGTTTGTGGGCATGGCACACAGGGATGTGTGCCATGTCAACCATTCAGTTTTGTCTGCACCAAGGCATACAGTCTGCAATGGCAGCATGCATGTCCTTAGTGAGGGGACCCTAGGGTGGCACAATGTGTGCTGCAACCCTTGGGGTCCCTCTTCAGTGGCAATGCCCTAGGTACCATGGGTACCATTTACTAGGGTCTTACAAGGCTGGCTGAAGTGGTACCAATTTGGAAACAAAAGGTAAAGTTAGGGAAGGAGCTCTGGCACAGGGGACCTGGTTGGCAGGGGCCCTGTGCACTTCCAGTTGAAAGTACATCACTTTCCAGGCAAAAAGTGGGGGCTAATCATGTCCAAAATATGCACTTTCCTACATGACCCCCCCTCCAAAATGTAGAGGATGAGACTAACCTTACCTAGAGATTCTTCATCGTCTAAGTGGAAGAACCTGGAAAGGCCATCTGCATTGCATTGGCATGGGCAGTCCCAGATCTGTGCTCCACTTCAGAGCCCATTCCCTGTAGGGATATGGACCACCTTAGCAGTTTGGGATTTTTGCCTTTCATTTGAATTAACCATCTGAGGGGCCTGTGGTCAGTTTGAACAAGGAAGTGAGAGCCAAACAGGTATAGTCTCAACTTCTTCAGGGACCAAACCACAGCAAAGGCTTCCCTCGCAATGGCACTCCAATGCTGTTCCCTGGGGAGTAGCCTTTTACTGATGAAAGCCACTGGCTGGTCTTAATCTTGGTCATTTATTTGGGATAGGAACACTCCTATTCCATGTTCGGAGGCATCCATCTGCACAATTAATTGCTTGACATAATTTGGAGCTTTCTGAATGGGTGCAGAGCAGAGCACATGGCTTCCTTCAGAGTGTCAAAAGCCTTTTGACAGCTCACTGTCCACTTCAGCTTTTTGGGCATTCTTTTGTAAGTTAGTTCTATGAGAGGTGTCACAATGGTGCCATAATTCTTCACAAACCTCCTATAGTTCCCAGTCAAGCCAAGGAAGGCCCTGACTTGAGTCTGGGTTGTTGGAGCCACCCTGTCTAGAATGGTCTGGATCTTGGGCTGTAAGGTTTGAACTTGGCATCCACCAGCAAGATGGCCCAAGTATACAACCTTCCCCTGCCCTATCTGGCACTTGCCTTGATAGTGGGGCCTGCATTTCTCAGAGCCTCTAGTAATGTTTCAAGGTGGATCAGGTGATCCTTCCAGGTGAAGCTAAAGACAGCAATAGCATCTAGATAAGTTGCACTATAGGATTCCAATCCAGCAAGGACTTTATTCACTAACCTTTGAAAAGTCGCAGGTGCATTTTTCAGACCAAAAGGCATCACAGTAAACTGATAATGCCTGTTTGCAGTTGAACATGCAGATATTTCTTTTGCTCCTAGAGTCTGGGAAGCCTGGTTGGCAAGGACCCTGTGCACTTCCAGTCAAAATGACATCATTTTCCAAGCAAAAGGTGGGGGCTGGCCATGTCCAAAAGAGGCACTTTCCTACAATCAGGACTTGTGTTTGTGCAGTACCATACAATGATATGTGTTACACAAAAATCCCAGATAAATAATTTGACACCAGAGTTTGCCTCTTTTTAAAGTCTTCCTATTTTTCCGTTGGCTGTTTTCTCCCTTTTCTAAATTTAAGTGCCCTACCTGCCTTTTTCTTCACCATGAAGATGGAGCTGTGCAACTTTGACACCCTCAGATGGGATGAACTGCTGAAACTTTGCAAGCAGAAAGGGCTGAAGATAGACAAGATAGTTACCAAACTGGATCTTCAGGTAGCCCTCAGAGCCTTGAAAGAAGTGCAGAGGTGGCACTTCACCTCAGGAGATGATGATGATGATGATGTTGATGATAATGAGGAGAAAGGCGGAGAGGGGTCTCAAATTGCAGCTGGCCAAGATGAAGCTGCAAGCAGGGGAAAGGAGGGCTGAGGCAGGAAGAGTGTTGGCCAGAGCAAAAGCTGAAGCAGAGAGGGCATTTGCTGAGAAGAAACATTTGCTGGCACATGAGATGGGATTGAAGGAGCTGAGGTTGAAAGCCCAACAGACCCCAGATTACCTGCAGTGTCCACTGGAGAAGTGAGGGTCCACATACAAAAGGAACTGGCCACCAATTATGTGTTGGGCGATGATATTGACAAGTGGGTTTCTGCTTATGAGGTAGCTCTGAGTGTGCACAAGGTTCCAGAGGAGTACTGAGGGTAGCTTAAAGAAGTGCATGTCTCCAGTGTGGAGGGACACACTTCTCACACTTGAGGTAGAGGACCAGACAAAGTATGCCCCCATGAAAGCATACTTGGGATGATTCCTCAGAAATACTGTCAGAGGTTCAGGGACTGCCGCAAACTCCTAAACCAGTCTTGGGTGGACTTCTTAGATTACTCCAGCAAGGCACTGAAGGGCTGGGTGAAGGGCAGCAAAGTTGAGGATGCTGTTGGGCTGTACAACTTAATTTTGTGGGAGCTAACAGACAGCATGCTTTCTGACCGCAGGAAGCTTACTGAGGAGGCGGACCTCTGGGTCAACACAAGGGTGTCCAAGAAGGCATGGGGGACTCCCAAAAGGGTAGTCTGGGTTCCCACCTGAAGAAAGAAGGGGGATAAGAACAGGAAGGAGTTCTCACATGGCCCCAAAAGAGTTCTCAGTGGAAGGGGTCCCATTCCCAATCTGTCCATCAAAAGAAAGGCTTCATTGACAAGAATACTAGTACATTTTTCCCCAAGTGTTATGAGTGTTACTAGTGTGGGCACACCAAGGGCGATACCAAGTGTCCCAAGAGGGCCCAGCCCCCAGCGGAGGCAGGCACAGGAGTTTGTTTGTGTAGTGCTTAGGAAGGAGATGGCCCCAGTTAGTGTGGGAAGACAGCTGAGGTTACCCTAGTATCCCTGGGTGACAAGGAGATAGTACCCAAAGTCCACATGCCTTCAAATAATTCTAAGTACAGACAGTGAGTCACCATCACTTGGTAGAGTGTGGAGGCTCTGAGGGACACATGAGCCACTACGACTACTGCCAGGTGTCACCTGGTGTACTCAAACCAACTGTTACCCAATACATTCTACCAGGTTGTAATAGCAGGCAACTGGGAGAGCCACCACTCTGTGGCTCTGATTCCCTTTGGGTGGGCAGGGGGTCTCAGGTCTTCTGACATTTTCTGTGAGCCCTCCCATGCATGTGGACTGCCTGTTAGGGAATGATCTGGAGCACACTGCCTGGAAGAAAGTGGAGTTCAGTTCACACCTGTTTATGTTGGGGTTGACTGAGTGGGTCTGTGTGACCACCAGGTCAATGGTTGTCCAGGGGGAAGTCAAGGTTTGGAGCCTAGAAAAATGACCCAAACAACTGCCAAGAAAGGGAAGGGCAAGGGGTGTCGGAAACCAGCCCCTGAATGTCCCACAGTACAGGCAGATCGGGCACCAGAGAAGGCCACCCCAGAGCATACCAAGGAGGAGATTATCTCTCTTGGTGACCTGCCTGAAATTCCTGGATGGCAAGTAGAAGGGGGACCCAGCAGGGAGGAGTTCTGTAAGGCACAGAAGGAGTGCCCTACCCTGGAGGGCATGAAGCATTAGGCTGAAGCCCAGGCAGCCGGTGATACCTCTGGAGATCACCTCAAATAAAGGGAGAATGGCCAACTGTATAGTGATCCTAAGGCACCTGTGCATGGGGCAACACATTTGTTGGTAGTCCCCCAATGTTACAGGGCCTTCCTATTGGTGCTGGCTCATAAAAATCCCTTAGCAGGGTATCTGGTGCAGGGCAAGGCCTTTACAAGGCTTTTCTCACACTTTTATAGGCCCCAGATGAGGATATCCTCAGTTACATTCTGCTGGACTTGTCTCACCTGCCAGGTCAGTAGGAAAACAGGAAAAAAAACTGAAGGCTCCCTTGAATCCCTGACCTGCTGTTGGCACCCCCTTTAAAATGGTGGGCATTGTCATTGTAGGACCTTTGGACCGAAAGACAGCCTTTTGTACCAGGTTTATCCTTGTCTTAGTAGATCATGCCACTAGGTACCCAGAGGCAATCCCTCTGAGGACTGTGACTGCACCTGCAGTGGCTAGGACCCTGATGGGGATTTTCAACCGAGTGGGGTTCCCCATAGAAGTGGTGCATGACAGGGGCGCCAACTTCATGTCTGCGTAAATGAGGTCAATGTGGAAGAAGTGTGGTGTAACCTACAAGTTCTCCACACCCTACCATCCACAAACCATTTGGCTTTTTGAAAGAGTCAATAAAATCCTAAAAGGCATGATTACAGGCCTGCCTGAGCCCATAAGTTGGAATTGGGACATCCTCTTACCATGGCTGCTTTTTTCCTACAGGGAGGTGCCACAGAAGGGAGTTAGGTTTATCCCATTTGAATTTTTGTATGGTCACCCTGTTAGGGGACCTTGCAGTGGTCAAGGAGGGGTAAGAGCCAGCTCCCAAGAACCCGTCCAGGATGTGGTTAGCTATATGCTCAGGAACCAGGTGGCCAAGTTCCGGAGGAAAGCTTCTGAGAACTTGGAGGCCAGCCAGGAGGTAATGAAGCAGTATACAACCAGTTGGTTGCCCCTGAGGAATTTCTACTTGGAGAAAAAGTGTAAGTGATGGAGCCAATGTAGCCCAGGGTCTTCCAAGACCATTGGACTAGACCATATGAGCTAGTTGAGAGGAAGGGGGAGGTCACCTGCCTAGTGAACCTCAAGACCCCCAGGAACCCCTTACTAGGACTCCCATCTCAACTGCCTCAAACTCTACTATGAGAGGTCTGAGGTCGCCATGCTGCTGGTGACAGATGATGGGGAGGAGGAGGAGAGTGAACCTGTCCCTGACCTCCTGTCATCTAAAGAGAAGGATGGGTCAGTGAAGAGTGGTAACCTCTCCCCTAACCTGAACCCAGACAAGCAGAGGGACTGTCGCCAATTGCTGGGACAATTTGCCTCTCTGTTTTCCCTCACTCCTTGGCTTACCCATCTGTGTACCCATGATATTGATACTGGAGACAGCCTGCCTATCAAAAATAAAATATACAGGTTCTCTGACAAAGTGAGGGCCAGCATCAAAGAGGAGTCTCTAAGATGTTGGAATTGGGAGTGATTGTGCACTCCAGTAGTCCCAGGTCCAACTCAGTGGTGCTGGTACCAAAAGTTGCCCCACCTGGTGCCACCTCAGAACTCTGCTTCTAAGTGGACTACAGGGGGCTCAACTCTGTCACCAAGACTGATGCTAACCACATCCCCAGAGCTTATGAGCTCATCAACAGATAAAGGGCTGCCAAGTTTCTGAGTACTTTAGATTTGATTTCCGGGTACTGGCTAGGGGTGAGTGGATTTTTTCATTTTGACTGCACAATTGGCAGAATTTGATTGACTCGTAACGCAGAGTTCTGGCCAAATTATGCAAATTACTGCGGGCCTAATTTTTTTTCCATGGGGATCTAGAAATGTGAATGAGATTTGGCATCCCTTAGTGCTAGTTTCAAACGTGGGTGGTCGTGGGTGATCAGGAGTGGTCCTAGTCAGAGGGTTTCTTCTCGAGTAGATTTGCTGCCGCTCAAGTAGATTTTCTGCATGATCAGCAGCAAAATCAACTTGAATGGTCATACGCTCTTGCTCACCACCACATGGTGCCGTTAGTGGTTATCTTTCAGCGCTGCTCGTGCTACTGCCACCAAGTTGCAGCGTGACATGCCTTTTTTATGCCCTTTGGTAGAACTCCATGGAATCTTGCAGAGTTTTCATATAACTACATGGAATTAAGCGGAGTGAAACTTCCCGAGTTTTATCCACCGCTAGTACTGGCATATTGCACTAACTAAGGGGGCTAAAGACAGGTCAGCATTTTCTATCCCAGAGGGCCACTTTCAATTTAGAGTGATGCCTGTTGGGCTGAATAATACCGGATAATGCCTTTGGGCTGAATAATACCACGTTCTAGAGCCTGGTGAACTAGGTTTTGGCTGGGATGGAGGTATTCAGTTCTGCCTACCTGGATGGCATAGCTGTCTTCAGCAGCAGCTGGAAGGAATACTTCTTTCACCTACAGGAAGTGCTCCAGACCATGCAACAGGGAGGCTTGACTATCAAGGTCAGTAAGTGCCAGATAGGGTAGGGGTCTGTGGTGTACTTGGGATACCTTGTGCACGGGGTAAGGTGAAGCCCCTCCAGGCCAAATTAGAGACTATTGTGTTCTGGGAGACCCCTAATACTCACACTGAGGTGAGGGCCTTCCTCAGCCTCACTGGTTACTTCAGGAGGTTTGTTAAGGGATAGGGCACTATTGGTGCTCCTTTGACTGAGCTGACTTCCATGAAGCAGCCCAAAAATGTAATCTGGACATAAGCCTGCTAGAAAGCCTTTGACTCCCTCAAATCGGCCATGTACACAGCCCCTGCGCTCAAGGCCCCTGACGTTTCCAAAGAATTCATTATCCAAACAGATGACTCAGAGCATGACATAAGCGCACTGCTATCACAGCTAAGGGCCCGATTCCCAAAGGTAAACTCAGACAAAAGTCTAACTTTATGACTTTCGGTATTCACAAAGGGCATTTACAAGTAGTAAAGTTATACTTTTGTCTCAGTTAATTTATTTTTTGGTCTTAAGTTTAACTGAGACAAAAACTGAGACAAAAGTCTAACTTTAACTACTCGCAAATGCCCTTTGTGAATACTGAAAGCTGTAAAGTTAGACTTTTGTTTCAGTTAAACTTAAGTTTTGCTCTTAAGTTTAGCTGAGACCAAAACTGAGACAAAAGTCAAACTTTAACCACTCGTAAATGCCCTTTGTGAATATCGAAAGTCGTAAAGTTAGACTTTTGTCTCAGTTTACCTTTGTGAATCGGGCCCTCAGGACATCCTAGACCAACCTCTAGCTTTCATCTCCAAGAGGCTATTTCCCAGGGAACAGAGGTGGAGTGCTATTGAGAGGGAATCCTTTGCTGTGGTCTGGGCACTGAAGAAGCTGAGACCATACTTGTTTGGGACTCACTTCTGGGTTCAGACAGACCACAAGCTCCTCAGGTTTCTCATGCAGATGAGGGGTGAGAATACAAAATTGTTGAGGTGGTCCACCTCCCTACAGGGAATAGACTTCACAGTGGAACACCATCCTGGGTCTGACCACTCCAATGCTGATGGTCCATCTAGATTTTTACTACTTAGTAATGAGAATTCCCAGGAGGTTGAGTAGTTCTCCCCACTTTCAGCTGGGGCAGACATGTGTTAGACCTGTCAGCCTTAGAATGATTTTTCCCCAAACTTTTTGCCTATCTCCTTCCTCAGACATCGCCTGCAGCCTTGCCCCGCTGGCCTTTCCCTTCTCAGAACTTTTTCACCAGAATTTCTTCTAAGTTCAAAGGTAAGTGCCAACCGGGCCCAATCCACTTCTTGTATCCGACCAGCGCTCCATCGCGGTTGACCATATCTTTCAACTTTGACCCGGTCTTGTGTGACTAGATGTCCTCAGTTGGCACTTTGATTTTTTAGGTGCTAGTTTTTACCAAAAACTTTTTAAAAAATCATAACTTCAGTTCTAGTGGTTGGATATTTGTCTTTTTGGTGTCAAATAATTGATTAAAAGTTTCTCTATTTTTCTAAATTGGTGTGGGATTTTTCTTTTGTTGTGTTTTCACTTTATTACTGTTTTTGTGCTACATAAATACTGTACACATTGCCTCTAAGTTAAGCCTGACTGTTTTTTGTGCCAAGCTACTCCGGGTTAGCACAGGTTAATTTAGTGACTTTTTGTAGTTCACCCTGTCATGGATTGTGGCTGCTGCTTGACCAGGGCTCACACTCCAGTCAACCAATGCCCCAGTTTCTCAAAATAGCATTATCCCAAACATTGAAACAATCCTGATAATTAGAAAATGTAAAATAACACCAATGCACTTACTTCAATGAATTAATAGGTTGGTATAGTTTGAAACATATATCGTTTTCCATCGCAACCCAATCACAAACAGTGGAAAATGAAGGATGGTAATCATCGTGCCAATTATAAGCTATTTTGTTGTGGAAAGTTGGAAAAACTTTACCGTCAGCTACCCTACTATTTGCAAACACAGAAAACAAGGTAAAACAAAGAAAAGTCAGTGTCAAATGATAAAATAGTGAAACAGTAATCTGCAAGACAAACATGACCCACCTCGGTTTGTGCCCGTGAGTTAAAATTTTTAGAAAAATAAGCATACTTCCTGGGTTTAGGGTCATTTCTGTCAGTCCTCTAATTGGAGATGTCTTGAAAACTGTAGGCCCTATAGGCTTTGCATTCTGGAGTGGAGGGTGTTTACATTAAGTGGTGAAGGATAAAGACTCCAGTTTGATCCTCAGGCACGGTGTGCAGGCCCAAGTGCACTGAACCACCTAGGACTTCCTTTAGTTATTTAGCTCATATGCCACACAGGTGCTGAACCTCTGCAATAAGACAGTTGTCAAACACAGTAAAGTTTAGTGCAGGGAGGGAGAATACTTGACAGGCAGTCACCACTCGGCTTACCTGCACTTGTAAATGTGTTTTTTTAGGCAGTCCTTGCCCAATTTCTGGTGAGGAGCAGAGAGGGCTTTTTATGGCAATGTATACACATTTTGAGACATATTGATCTGTATGGGGCTCCTGCTCATGCATGTTCAGCATCTAGAAAATGGTAATTAAACAGAGCTCAGCAATTCTTCAGGCTTGCTCATTGCCAGGATGCAACCTAAAGCCTTCGGCTCCACATTCTGGAATCATCAATACAAGAGTATTTTAAGGTCATCACAAAAAGGTGCTCAGTTAGGCTGCATAAAAGCTGTGTCTTAAGCTTCCAAGTCTTGGCAGTTGGGCAATGACTGACTGCCAATCAGAGTTGGTTTACTACATTAAAGTTTTAAAAATGACCCAATGTACCTAGAGTAGTTTCCTTCTTTTGAGGGATTTCTGGGATGAACATCATTTAGCCTCGTCGCAAAGTTCACTGACATGGTACGCTTTCCACTCTTCTGGCAGGAAACATTGTGTATTCCCACAGAAAGGTTCGGGATTTAAAAAAAATAGTAGCGGAAGACGTGGAGGTGGGGTTGAGGGTGTCCTTCTTCTTTGTAGGAACCATCTATTCTCCATCTTGGAACTGCCACTGTTACAATCATATAGATGTTCAAGATCAGCTAGTGTTAACGCTATCAAGAGGTGCACTAACAGTAATTGCAAACTATCTCCCATAAACACATGTTCCAGTGTTCAGGATAAGAACTGCAAAACAGATGCAGGTATTGTTTGTGAAAATATCAAGCACACCCAAAAAGAATGTGCTCCCATCGTCCCAAAACCACTAGATTTATTTTACATTGGGATGCTCCCAGGTCAAACGGGATGACTTTAGAAGCCATCCCAGAGTCATTGAATGATCATCCAACTTCATTAGAGGTCACATTCAAGTCATCAGACATAATTAAGCTCTTAAAGTCATCAGCAGAGTTTACAAATTTGAGCCCAATGATTTGAAGATGTCTTGAAAATGATTATCTGATGACTTCACAAGGTGCAACTGTTCCTGATGATTTGAGGATGACTTGAAACTGAGTACCTGATTACTTCAAAAGATGCATTGCTACTGGGGGTTTTAGGATTATATGGAAATGACTGTCGGATTACTTGACTAGCACCACAGTTTTCTAATTAAAAAGACTTGTGTGGATGATTTGTTGATTGCTTCAGAAGCATGTCCAACGTTTTAGTTTATTTATTTATTTTTAGAAACCTTCTCTAGGAAAGTCTGGTAAAATAAAAAACAAAAACAAAATATGAATGTCACAGAGGATACCATATAATGAGGAATAATTTTCCTTTTCTTGCCATGTATTTTAGTCAACATTGCCAGCATTAGGTTTTCCATTATTGCATAATTCCAATGACTCTAAGAATAACTAATATATATATATTTTTATTTTTTTATATTTATAAAGTTTTATATAGCGCAAACATGATCCCGAGGGATATCACAGCGCTTTTCAATTGGAGGGAAGGAAGGTAACAAATGCAGTAACGGCATCAAGTAAGAAAACCAAACAGAACAGTTACAAAACAAAAGGGGTCAATAGAGAGTAATACAATAACTAGTACATAGCGAGCTAAGAGGGGAGCAAATGATAGGTTAAAGAATAGTAGCACCCAGTGCAGATCGTAAGGTTGTAAGTCCAATGACTTAGAGTAGATGATCCAAGGCCATTTAAGGTAAGAACTTGTTCATAAGGAATCTTTTTGCTTCCAATTTGAAAGCAACCGTGGAGGAGATTCTGCGTACTTCCGGTGGAAGAGAGTTCCAGATCTTCGGGGCAGAGCCGGAGAAAGCTCGGTGACACGTTCTCTTTTTGCGAAAGATCTGTGGTTTCAGGAGGAAAGAGTTAGCACTTCTTGAGGGTCTACCGCCTCCGGATAATTCTAGCTTTTGCGCTAGATAACTGGGGGTTTTGAAATGGAGGGCTTTGTGAGACAGACAGGCAATCTTTAGCTGAATTTGTGCTTCGTAGGGCAACCACTTAAGGGATTTTAGGACTGGGGATATGTGCGCCTTTCTTTTGGTACCCGTAACCAATCTAGCAGCAGCGTTCAATGATGCACTTAGTGGAGCCAAGGTATATTTGGGGAGGCCACAGAGTGTAGCACTGCCATAGTCTAGTCTCTGCAAAACAAGCGCTTGGACCACCTGCTTGAAATCAGCTTGTGGAAGGAATGGTTTGATATTCCTGAGTATCCTCATCAGGTGATTAGCTCCCTTGCACACATTGCTGATATGATTCTTCATGTTCAGATGCTTGTCCAGGGTGATTCCTAGAGATTTGGCTGAGTCAATAATGAGGGGGGAGCAGTTGAAGGCAGTGAGGTGGTTAATCCAAAGGTCTAATTTGGGGATGTGATTCGGAGGAGAAATGAGAAGGAATTTTGTTTTGGAGGTGTTGAGCAGGAGGTGGTTCTCAGTTAACCAGTTTTGAGTAGACGTTAGAGTAGTGTTGAGTGATATGAGGTTATCCGGGGAGGAGATTTTCAGATAAAGTTGCGTATCATCCGCATACATATGGAAGAGAATGTTCGTGGAATTTAATGCATTAGCTAATGGTTCCAAGAACAAGTTGAAGAGTATAGGAGATAGGGAAGACCCTTGGGGGACCCCCATGGATACTGGAGAGGGCTGGGAGAGAGAGTGGTTCGCCTTGACTCTTTGTGATCTGTGGTGGAGGAAGGACGAGAACCATTGCAACACCAGACCAGAGAGGCCCATCCTGTTCTTCAAAATGAATAGGAGGTTGTTGTGATTGACAGTGTCAAACGCAGAGGAAAGGTCAAGGAGGATTAGGAGGCAAGATTCATTTTGGTCAAGCATTTTTAAAATGTCATCCATAACGTGATTGAGAGCCGATTCAGTGCTGTACCCACTTCGAAAGCCTAATTGATGCTGGTCCAGAAGTTGGAAATTCTCGATGTGAGCACAGAGTTGTGATTGGACGCATTTTTCTGGGAGTTTGGCTAGGGTGGGGATGTTAGAGATAGGGCGGAAGTTGTTAAAGTCAGCACTAGCTGCATTAGGTTTTTTTAGTATAGGTGATACCTGAGCTGCTTTTTGGCAATCTGGGATCATGCCTTGTGACAGTGAGGCATTGACAATCTTTGTCCAGATGGAGATGACGACATCCTTGATTTCTTTGAAGATTGAAGGTGGCAACAGGTCGCTGAAGTGATTAGATGGGTTGATACTCTGAAGAATCTTGTTGATGTCTCTTTCACTGAATGGAGTAAAGGTGCCCCATGAGGCATTGTTCTTGGTGCTCAGGCTGATTGGTTTGAGCTTCTCTAAGAGGGCAGGAGCTGGCGCGGACCCATAGGATGGCAATAGAGCCTTCTTAGAAGCAAGTTCAATATTGATGAGACTTGATTTCTCAGTAAAAAAAGCAGCCAGTTCGTCGCATGAGGGTGGGGTGACTCCAGAGTCAGAGTGGTTTGGAGCTTCCACCGATTGCTGTTTAACCAGTTCAAAAAGTTTCTTGGGGCAATTAGCGGCTTGATCAAGTTGGGATCTGAAGTAGTCGGCCTTAGCGCTCTTGATTTGTTTGTTGTAGGAACTCCTAACCTCTCTAAGGAGTTTTAGCTGATCCGAGGAAGGTTTGGATCTCCAAGATCGTTCAATTGCCCTACGGTTGCGGCGTTCTGAGTTTAAATTGTCGTTGAACCACGGTTTGGATATTTTTGTTGAGGCATTTTTTTGTTGGAGTGGTGCAATGGAATCCATGATGCTAGATATAGTAGAGTTGTAGAAATCAGTGAGTACCTGAACCTCAGACATGTTAGCTTGGGAGGAGAGGGCATATTTACAGTGGGTTGCTAGTTCATCAGTATTGATAGATCTGAGGTCCCTTTTCCAGATCTTCGATTTCGTTGGTTGAGCCTTCCTCAGAGACACCTCCCTGTTAATATAAAAGAAGATGCTGTGATGGTCGGACCAATCGCAAGGGGTAATGGTATCCAGTGTGATGGTGTGTCCTTTGGTGATGGTGAGGTCTAGAGTTTCTCCTTTATTATGGGTTGGCCGGTCACAATGTTGAATCAACTCTTGATCACTTAAGAATGATTTAAGGCATGTTACAGCTTGGTCATTGGGGTTAGACCAGTGAAGGTTGAAATCACAGAGGAAGATTTGGGACATTACGGAGTCGACATTGCCAGAGATGATTTCCATTAATTGTTCGATGAAGGGGAGATTGTCCCCCGGGGGTGATAAAAAGTGTGAAGTTTGCAGACCGGAAGGTTGTTACTTGAAATGTTGAGACAAAGGTATTCACAGGAGGATGGCGTAGAAGACTCCGAGTGGGAAACCGAGAGTGTGCGCCGATGTATACAAGCTAGGCCACCACCCAGCTTCAAAGCTCTGTCTAGGCGAATTATGTCATGGGTAGGAGGCACTAGGAAGTCTAGGATAGGAGTGGAGGAGGGATTGAGCCAAGTTTCAGTGAGGATGATGATGTCTAACTCATTGTGTTGGATGAGGTTGAAGATATCGGAGGCGTGTTTACTGGCTGACCTGCAGTTGAGTAGTACGCATTTAAGTCGTACCGGAGTAAGGGGGGAAGGAGTCTGGATGATGTTCACTCTCATGAGGTTGTCATTATTAAGGACTCTAAGATTGTGAGGGGGTTCTCTGTTCGGGTTAGAGTGGATGGCATGAATTTTCCCCGGAGGGATCGTGTTGTTGTCTAGAGTAGGCGAGTAAGAGTTGAGTAGGTCATCGATATCATTAGACGCCAGACATGCCTTCAATCTTCTGGGGCGGAAGGGGGCGTTAGGTAGGGGTATGGTTTTCGAGATAGAGGAGGGAAACTGGTTAAGGCGAACTCTGAATGAATGAATGAATGAAAAGGCATTTCTAAAGTGGATGGCTACCCGGGGGCATCCCAGCGCTAACAGCGATGCAGCTTAGCTCCGGACAGTATTAGGGAAACAGATACGTTTTTAATTGTTTTCGAAAAGTCAGGTCTATCACTAGAGTGGGCTCTGGGCAAATTCGCAGAGGAGAGGAGGGAGCTGATCAAGGGGAAATGTTCAATTGAGAGGGCTTTCAAGTCATGTAGTTCGACGGTGAGAAGGTGCAGCTGGAGATATATATTATCCAGGCGTGCCACCAAGTCTGAGTGCTGGCTGAGGGGTAGAGGTTGTGTTGGGAGATCTGGCAGAGAGGAGGGGCCTCGATGTATGCCCGGGGGGGTCTAAGGCGGTGATGCGGAGTTCCGGGGGGGAGTTGGTCATTAGGGACAAGCAGTGTTCCAGGATGCTTGGATAGAGAGGTTGGTAAAAGAGAGAGGGTGGGAGGGCCATTGACCTGTGAGTCAGGGACGGTCCAGTCAGAGTTGAGAGGGTTTGGCCAATCAAGGTTTGTGGAGGGCAATTGACAGGTCTCCGGCCTAGCGGGTGTCGTGGAAAGAGGGGTGAAGGAAGAAGGATCTTTCATTGAGAGCAATGGCGGTAGGGCGCGAGGGAACCTCTCAGCTCGAGAATCAGCCAGTATCGGACTGGAGAACTGTGAGCAGAGCGAACCCGTAGGCCCACCCGCCTTCTGAGTCGGGGGTCTATTGGGTTGGGCCAGTTCGACAGGGGACTGAGAGGCTCTGAGATCATCTAAAGGGGAAGAATGTTCTAGAGATAGTGAGGACCTCCCGGCTGTGGTAGGTGTCTGTTATAGTAATAATACGCATGGCTGTTATATTAAAAGAATATAATTCCAAGTGAAGCTTTGAAACAACTTCGAGGTTTCTTCGCGTCCTAACCTCTGCTCAACATTCCATGATTCTGCATAAATAACTGAACCTCCCTGTCCCTAAAAAAAAGTGCAACGTCTGCATCTCAACTGTAAAAATATCTCGTTCTTGTGTACTCTAATGCCAATTGGGTCAAGTTCGCGGTATATAAAACTGCAGTTAAATGCTTCACTTTCAAACAAATTAAAATATCTGCAGTGTCTCATCTGCTTCTACGATAGTTGGTTCAAATAGGAAAATAATATAGGCTTCTACAGATGGTGCACCCATCTGCAGGAAAGGTTTTAGGTAGCACGTTTAATAAATTAGGACACTGTCATTGCCACTGCTTTATGACTGCCAAGTTAAGTCTTGCACTGTGCATTTGCTGTAGTCCTTTGTCTGTTTCTTTTATGCAAATGTGTGGCCTTTATATCGAAACGGAAGTGGAAGTACAGTTGCAGTGTGGTCGAGCAAGGAGAAAGAGAAAGTGCTACTGCGTCAGGCAATGCGTGGATTTGGTGCTGCGTTCACTAGAGAGAAGGAAAAATCATTGTTCTATTTCGTTTGGTATTTTTGGTGGTGTTGTGGGTTTGGAGATGAGGATAGGCGGAAAGTAAGGGGTGTGATTTCCCACCTCTGCTCACCCTTTGGAGTTTTTTGCAAGTGCTGTGCTTTGTTTGAAAATCAGGAGACTGCCCTTTAAATTGCAGCCCTCAAGCGTACTGCTATGTTTTGGAGAGGAGGATGCAGGAGTCTGTCTCTCCATTGTGATCTCTATCAATTCTGGATTTTGTTTTTAAAATGTGGGAATGGGACCCAAAAACCTATGGCTTTGCATGATTGTGGCCTTTTGAGACCCTGCATGGACCACTGAATGAGGCACTTGCATGGTGGAGTAGAGGTGAACGAGCCAACGAGTTGTTGGATGTCCACAAACTCACAAACCATTATAACAATTCCATGATGAACATCCTGGACTCTATTTAGCCTCTTCAGCAAAAGATATTGTCCACCAAACACTCTAAACCATGGTACAATGGTAGCCTTAATGCAGAAAGACCCAATTTGAGACGGGCTGAACATAAGTGGCCTTTCTCCCTGCCCTTCGATCACCTGAAGCAGCTGAGATCACTTAGGCACACCTATAACAAACACATCCGAACCTCAAAAGTGAACTTCTACATAAATCATTTTGATAAAGCTAAAAAATTACCTAAAAATCTATTTGAGCTGGTCAAACTTCAATCGAATAGTTATCCCAATCCTACCCCCACTGGATCAAGTCTGCAACAAAACTGTGAGGATTTTGCTCCTTCTTCCAGGAAAAGACAAAAAAAAATGAAATTGAGCTAATGACAGCTTTGGAGCACCTTCCAATTTCTCCACATCCCAGCCTCTTCTCACCCTTGATCGTGGAGCCGCCACCTATCTCAAGGCTGTCCCCCAAAACTAATGCCATGTGGAGCTCATTCATATTTTATGAAGAAAATGACATTCTCAAACTTCTCACAGCTCTGAAACCCTCAAGCCACTTCAGCGGCCCTTTGCCATCAAATTTCTTTAATGACTTCAAATTGTCACTACTACCACTCTGGACCAAGATTATAAATGGCTCTTTACGTCAAGGCACTATCCCAGACTGCCTAAAGCCTGGTCAGGTAACTGCTATTCTTAAGAAACCCATGGCAGATCATGCAGACCTAAACAACTTCCGCCCTATCACTAACATTCTGACCCTAGCTAAGCTACTGGAGAAATGTGTCCACATCCAACTAGGCAACCACATAGAACAATTCCAATTGTTAGACCAATTCCAATCGGGTTTCCGCCAAGGCCACAGCACTGAATCAGCTCTTAAGCACATAATAGATGGTGCGCTAAAAATGCTGGCTCAAAATGAAGCCTGCCTCCTAATTCTCCTTGACCTATGGTAAGCTTTTGACACGGTTAAACACGACAGCCTCCCTGACCTTTTGGAACGGAGACTGGGACTACTGGGATCCGACCTTCATTTGCTCACTTCCTTCCTCCACAACAGATCCTAAAGAATCAAGGTTAACTGTAGGAAGGTGGAATCTGACTATATGGTTGCCCCCACTTTTTTCCTGGTGTTTTGCTGGTTTATGACTTAGTTGGACTGGGACCCTGCTATTCAGGGCCCCAGTCTATCTGCTCTCTCTAAACTACATGGAGTGCACTCTAGGTGCACTAGTGATTGGATACTGTGGTGCCTTATGAGTCCCTAGTATATGGTACCTTAGGTACCAAGGGCATAGGTACTTCACAGGCCTACCAGGGGCTGCAGCATGTATTATGCCACCCCTGGGAAGCAGTCTAAATCTGACACCACAGGCCTGCTACTGCAGCCTGGGTGAGGTGGTGCTAGCACCCCTCACTGAGATATAGGTTTCCTATATCTCTCCTGCACACACATATAAACCTATCAGTCACCCCTAAGGCAGGCCCTATCAATCCTGAGGGCAGGGTGCTTGACTTCTATGTGAGGGGGTGCCTCTGCCTGAGCAGGGCCCCTCTGCAGCTCTCAGAGTCTATTCTCTGGTGCTGTTTGTGGATGCGGTTAAACCATATACTCTTAAGTGCATTATATCCTCGCGGTAAAATGCTAACTTTGGAATGGCTGCATCAAAACATGTCGTGTTTGGTGTCAAACATCTTGGAATACTACCCTCCCGCCAATCCTGGCGGCGGGGGTAGCATTCCACCCTTCTAGAGGGATAAGACATGTACCTGCTGTGGAAACGCGGTAGAATCCTAAAGAGCCCTGGCATCACAAAATGGATGCCACCAGTCACAGACACTGGGCTGCCCTCCTGCTGATGACCGAAACTCGCAGTGGAGGAAGCCCAACAATAGGCATCCTGTCACAGGGAGGTGTAACCACCTCCCAGACAGGGTTTAGTGTATTGGGGCTGGGTGGGTGCACTCTTAGAGTGCTTTGAAGTCCTGCACTGGGGGAGCAGAAGGCTCCTCTGTGCATATGCCAGTTCAAACCAGCTCAGGGGCTACCTGCCCCTGCTCTGGCGCGAAACTGGACAAAGGGAAGTGGGTGTAGCCACCCCTCCCTTGACCCTCCCATAGGTGGGGTCATAGAGCTAGTCCATCCCCTCTTTTCAGTATAAGAGGGGGAACCTTGCCATTGCAAGGCAGATAACCCCTGGACGACACTCTACAGAAGAATCCTGGCCCTTCGACGTTCCACTACCTTTGGAAGACAGAAGAATCTCCCTTGGAGTCAAGGAGTGACTCCCCTGCTTGGCAGGCACCAAAAACGACAACGACGGTCGCAAACTACGCCGCTCCCGCCGGAGTCCGAAGTCCCTGCAGCCCAGGAAGTGGATTTCCTGACCTCTCCCAGGCCATTGTGAGTCCCCAGCGAAGCTGAGGCAAGTGGACCCCACGAGTAACGAGGAACCGCGACCCCTGGGTACCGTGCACTATTGTCGAGTGCAACCTCTTTACAACGATCTACGAACCTGTGCTTTGGACCACGTGTGGTCCCGACCTCCAGCAGGAATCCCTCCGAAGATCAGAGGCCTACACCGTCCCGAGTGACCGTGGGCCCCTGTTGAGTGATTCCGCCCGAGGTGTCTTCACGATCCCTTGCCTGCCGGCTTGTGGGTCCCCAGAAGACTTCTTAAAGAAACCAAAGGGCTCCCCTGGTTGCTCCAGGCCTGCCCTGACTTACCCTCGCTGGGTGAGTCCCTCAGACCTTGCTGGTCTGCGCCATCGACTTTTCTTTATCTCCCCGAGACTTGCTGTTGCCAAGGCTTGTTGGCTCCAATCGAGTTGCAAACACCGCAGTCAGCTGCAGACGTCGAGGGACCCACCAAATCCAGCTCCTGGTCGTCGTTGACACCTCCTGGACCACGTGGCTGAAGAGTCAAGGCACCCGCAACCGACCTGAATCAACCGACGACGGTGGGCATCCATCTTCCTTGCCCCGGGTCACTGCCAAGTGACTTTGAACACTGTCCCCTCTGCTTTCAGGTCATCCTTCTTCAGAATCCAGGCTTGGATTCCACCGGACACTTCTTCAGCTCCCGCAAGCAGCAAGTCTTCTTTGTTCGCCATTGAAAACGACGCCGCGACCCGACACCAAAGGACACCTATGCACCCGGCTTCCCTGGGTGAGGTAACTCCAGCACTACAGTGCTCCTGTGGGTGTGGGCCCTAGAACTACTTACCCTGTAAGTGACTTGCTTGTAGGTTCTCCCGAAGTATACTAAAACTCTTTATTTCCAACCGCGACTTGCCCCATTGAAGTCAACGGCGATCCGCGCCTGTGTATCCACACTGCACGCGTCCCCCGTGGGTCCTTTACTTACCTGCCTTGGGTGGTTTTGTGAGGCCCCAGCACTTCTGAAGGCCCTAGGCCTTGTCTCCCTGCAAGTCGTTGTCCCTAAGTCTCTTACTTAGTATATGGTCTGGTACGCCCCTAGGGCCCCAGCCATATTTTGTGCTTAACTTATTGTGAAACGTTGATTTGTGCATATGTTTGTCTTCTAATCTCATAAAGAGATTAGTAGAGAGTTATTTAGAAATAAATACATATATATTTGATATATATACCTGTGTGGTGTCTTTTCATTTGGTGATTCAAGAGATTATATGGTAAAACAAGCTGCTTTACATTCCTCCGAGACTTAGCCTGAAGGCTGCTCTCCACAGCTACCACTAGGATAGCTTTCTTTAAAAGGTTGTCTTAAACCTATCTACCATAAGAGTCGATTTGCCCTGGTGCAAGGTGTCCACTTTAATTAGTGAACAGCATATACCAGGCCAACTTCTCACATTGGTGGGCAGCGTGTGGGATTCCAGCTTGCCATTGTTTTACCAGAAAATCTCTATTTGAATTACTAACTGAAAACCATTATAGGTACTCAAGGTACATATAAAGTCAAGCTTAGTATCAATAAGTTCTACTGAACTTAGAGCTGTGTGCCAAGGGATAGCACACCCTTTCCACAGCTCAAGCTAGGATCAGTAGGCCACAAACTAGTGTAGGTAGTACAACACTGCACAACACTAGAATGTCCCTAAAGGTTGGACCCAGTGGATCCACTCAGCCTCAGTATAAGGACATGGCTTTCTCTGACTTGAGAGCCATGTGTGTTGAAAGACACCTGAAGCTAGGACAGAGTCCCTCAACACTACACCTGATAGATCTGCTGACAGCAGATGACCTTAGATTGGCTCTAGGAGCTAAAGGGTCTGAATCAGTGGGTGGGTCAGTCATAGTATCTGGGTCAGATGATGAAAATCAGAATGACCAAGACTCTGTGATTGAAGGGCCAGGCTTCAAGGGGCCTGAAAAGGACAGAGGAATTCTCCCTAAGAGAACTGACAGAGAGGAGGAGAGGCACAGATCCCCTTCCAGGGAATCTGACCACTCTTATCACTCTGGCAGAGAATTTGTCCAGCAGAGGAGCTCACACTTTTCCTTAAGAGAGACCTCCTCTGAGAGAAGGTGCAAACTGCTCCAGTATGAGGAAGCCAAAGTGGCCCTCAGAACCAAGCAGTTGGCACTGGATAGGGAAGCCCTGGAGATCCAGAGAGCTTCTAGAAAAGAGGGGTTAGAACCCCCTGGTGGCAGCAACAGTGTCCCTAGAGGCAGAGAATATATTCCTGACCATAGGAACCTGAGCAAGGTTGTTCCTCCCTACCAGAGTGGGGATGATATCCACAAGTGGATAACTGCTATGGAGAGGGCCTGTAGAGTACAGCAGGTCCCCCAAAAGCAGTGGGCAGCAATCTTGTGGCTCTTCTTTTCAGATAAAGGAAGAGACAAGCTCCTCACTGTTAGAGAGGAGGATGCTGATGATTATGAGGTCCTGAAGAGTGCACTGATAGATGGGTTTGGCTTAACCACTGAGCAGTACAGGTTGAAGTTCAGAGATACCCAGAAGGCACAGACTCAGGACTGGACAGACTTTGTAGATTGTGCATCCAAGGCTCTGGAGGGTTGGCTGGTTGGCAGTAGGGTTACTGATTTCAAAGGATTTTATAATCTAATGATGAGAGAACAGATCCTTAATAATTGTCAAAACCAGCTTTTACACCAGTACCTGGTGGACTCTGATCTGACCTCTCCCCAAGAATTGGGAAAGAAGGCAGACAAATGGGTCAGAACCAGAGTAAGGCCTAAGAATCAGGGTGGTGACCACAAGAAAGATTCTACCAAGTCCCAAGAGAAAGGTGGGGATAAATCTAAGGATAAGTCCACTACAGGGCCCCAAAAGTCCTCTTCTGGGGGTGGGTCCCAAACTCCTTCCTCTCCTGAAAAGAAACCCTATTGCCATGTCTGTAAAAAGCCTGGGCACTGGAAATCTGATCCCAGTTGTCCCAGGATTGGCAATAAAGAAAATGTTCCTCCAACAACTACTACCACCCCTCCTGGTACTACCAGTAGTAATCCTCCAGTTGGGAGTAGTGCACCCAAAAAGTTAGGTGCTTTTGCAAGAGGAACAGAGGTGGGCCCTAGTTCAGACAGGACCCCCTCAACAGACTCCTCAGATTCTGATGGTGGTATAGGATTTGCCACCTTTACCGTGGGTCCCACAGCATTGGGCAGGTACAGACTGGAGCCAATAATTAATGGTCAGAAAGCTGTGGCATTTAGGGACACAGGGGCTAGTGTCACCATGGTGGCAGGGAAACTAGTCCCCCCTCACCAGCTTTTACCTGAGTTTAAATACCAGGTGACCAACATTGATGGTGTCAGAACAGAGCACCCCATGGCCATAGTCAATCTCAGCTGGGAGGGGGTCACAGGCCCAAAAAGAGTGGCAGTGTCCCCAACCTTACCTGTAGATTGCCTGATGGGCAATGATCTGGAAATTTCAGCCTGGGCTGAAATTGAACACCAAACCCATCTGAGGATGTTGGGTGTCCCTGTAAAGGTTAGTGGGGCTGTGATATTCACAGCCCCAGCCCAAGATTTTGGAGAGATGGAGCCTGGAAGAATGGCCCACTCTCCCCCAGAAGAGAGCACAAGGGTTGAAGAAAAGTCTTCTTCCCTCCAGACAGTAGGTAAGGGTCAGCCTCCTCAGGGAACTGACCCCCCCCTAGTGAAGGAACTGCCACAGAGGTAGTCAGGCCTGGCCTGGCCCCACCCCTGATGGCAGAGGACCCTTCCAAGGTGGTACCCAGTCTGGAGCAGGTAAACTGCCCCTCTCTACCCTGCCTCAGTCAGCCCAGGGCTGCAGAGGTCAGGGAGGTCAGTGGACCCCCCAGGGCCCCCTGTCCAGAGGAACCCCCCCCATCAGCCGATTAGGGGCACCCAGTCTAGTAGCCCTAGTCAGGTGAAAATTCCTCAACCCACTGAGGGATCCCCCATACCTTTATGTAGGGACCTCCCCAGAAGGACTCTGTTAGGCAAGGGCAAACCTGGAATGAAAAGGTTCCAAACATGCCATGTCCCTCCAGTGTTCCATCCAAAGGGACCCAACCCCCAGCTGTAGGCAGTCAAAGTTTGACCCTTAGAGCAAAGTGCAACTCAGTCATGGAAAGACAGGCATACATGGTGACCAGTGATCTGAGGAAGCTGAGGCCAACCTTCCTAGGGCCTCACTTCCCTACTCAGACACCCCACCAGCCTTGTACTTTACCAAAGCACACCAGAGGTAGTGATTCCCCATGGTGGAGACCCTCTCATACCCTTAGGGTGAGGGATTGCTTAGGGGACCATAAGACAGGGGGCAACCATGCTAGTGCAGGTGCTTCCTTATATGGCCACTTAATCAATAAAGGCTCAACTGGTCAAGGTTAGCCTTATCTCCTTTCGTTTGGGGGGTTATGTAGGAAGGTGGAATCTGACTATATGGTTGCCCCCACTTTTTCCTGGTGTTTTGCTGGTTTATGACTTAGTTGGACTGGGACCCTGCTATTCAGGGCCCCAGTCTATCTGCTCTCTCTAAACTACATGGAGTGCACTCTAGGTGCACTAGTGATTGGATACTGTGGTGCCTTATGAGTCCCTAGTATATGGTACCTTAGGTACCAAGGGCATAGGTACTTCACAGGCCTACCAGGGGCTGCAGCATGTATTATGCCACCCCTGGGAAGCAGTCTAAATCTGACACCACAGGCCTGCTACTGCAGCCTGGGTGAGGTGGTGCTAGCACCCCTCACTGAGATATAGGTTTCCTATATCTCTCCTGCACACACATATAAACCTATCAGTCACCCCTAAGGCAGGCCCTATCAATCCTGAGGGCAGGGTGCTTGACTTCTATGTGAGGGGGTGCCTCTGCCTGAGCAGGGCCCCTCTGCAGCTCTCAGAGTCTATTCTCTGGTGCTGTTTGTGGATGCGGTTAAACCATATACTCTTAAGTGCATTATATCCTCGCGGTAAAATGCTAACTTTGGAATGGCTGCATCAAAACATGTCGTGTTTGGTGTCAAACATCTTGGAATACTACCCCCCGCCAATCCTGGCGGCGGGGGTAGCATTCCACCCTTCTAGAGGGATAAGACATGTACCTGCTGTGGAAACGCGGTAGAATCCTAAAGAGCCCTGGCATCACAAAATGGATGCCACCAGTCACAGACACTGGGCTGCCCTCCTGCTGATGACCGAAACTCGCAGTGGAGGAAGCCCAACAATAGGCATCCTGTCACAGGGAGGTGTAACCACCTCCCAGACAGGGTTTAGTGTATTGGGGATGGGTGGGTGCACTCTTAGAGTGCTTTGAAGTCCTGCACTGGGGGAGCAGAAGGCTCCTCTGTGCATATGCCAGTTCAAACCAGCTCAGGGGCTACCTGCCCCTGCTCTGGCACGAAACTGGACAAAGGGAAGTGGGTGTAGCCACCCCCTCCCTTGACCCTCCCATAGGTGGGGTCATAGAGCTAGTCCATCCCCTCTTTTCAGTATAAGAGGGGGAACCTTGCCATTGCAAGGCAGATAACCCCTGGACGACACTCTACAGAAGAATCCTGGCCCTTCGACGTTCCACTACCTTTGGAAGACAGAAGAATCTCCCTTGGAGTCAAGGAGTGACTCCCCTGCTTGGCAGGCACCAAAAACGACAACGACGGTCGCAAACTACGCCGCTCCCGCCGGAGTCCGAAGTCCCTGCAGCCCAGGAAGTGGATTTCCTGACCTCTCCCAGGCCATCGTGAGTCCCCAGCAAAGCTGAGGCAAGTGGACCCCACGAGTAACGAGGAACCGCGACCCCTGGGTACCGTGCACTATTGTCGAGTGCAACCCCTTCACAACGTTCTACGAACCTGTGCTTTGGACCACGTGTGGTCCCGACCTCCAGCAGGAATCCCTCCGAAGATCAGAGGCCTACACCGTCCCGAGTGACCGTGGGCCCCTGTTGAGTGATTCCGCCCGAGGTGTCTTCGCGATCCCTTGCCCACCGGCTTGTGGGTCCCCAGAAGACTTCTTAAAGAAACCAAAGAGCTCCCCTGGTTGCTCCAGGCCTGCCCTGACTTACCCTCACTGGGTGAGTCCCTCAGACCTTGCTGGTCTGCGCCATCGACTTTTCTTCATCCTCCCGAGACTTGCTGTTGCCAAGGCTTGTTGGCTCCAATGGAGTTGCCGACACCGCAGTCAGCTGCAGACGTCAAGGGACCCACCGAATCCAGCTCCTGGTCATCGTCGACACCTCCTGGACCACGTGGCTGAAGAGTCAAGGCACCCGCAACCGACCTGAATCAACCGACGACGGTGGGCATCCATCTTCCTTGCCCCGGGTCACTGCCAAGTGACTTTGAACACTGTCTCCTCTGCTTTCAGGTCATCCTTCTTCAGAATCCAGGCTTGGATTCCACCGGACACTTCTTCAGCTCCCGCAAGCAGCAAGTCTTCTTTGTTCGCCATTGAAAACGACGCCGCGACCCGACACCAAAGGACACCTATGCACTCGGCTTCCCTGGGTGAGGTAACTCCAGCACTACGGTGCTCCTGTGGGTGTGGGCCCTAGAACTACTTACCCTGTAAGTGACTTGCTTGTAGGTTCTCCCGAAGTATCCTAAAACTCTTTATTTCCAACCGCGACTTGCCCCATTGAAGTCAACGGCGATCCGCGCCTGTGTATCCACACTGCACGCGTCCCCGTGGGTCCTTTACTTACCTGCCTTGGGTGGTTTTGTGAGGCCCCAGCACTTCTGAAGGCCCTAGGCCTTGTCTCCCTGCAAGTCGTTGTCCCTAAGTCTCTTACTTAGTATATGGTCTGGTACGCCCCTAGGGCCCCAGCCATATTTTGTGCTTAACTTATTGTGAAACGTTGATTTGTGCATATGTTTGTGTTCTAATCTCATAAAGAGATTAGTAGAGAGTTATTTAGAAATAAATACATATATATTTGATATATATACCTGTGTGGTGTCTTTTCATTTGGTGATTCAAGAGATTATATGGTAAAACAAGCTGCTTTACATTCCTCCGAGACTTAGCCTGAAGGCTGCTCTCCACAGCTACCACTAGGATAGCTTTCTTTAAAAGGTTGTCTTAAACCTATCTACCATAAGAGTCGATTTGCCCTGGTGCAAGGTGTCCACTTTAATTAGTGAACAGCATATACCAGGCCAACTTCTCACATTAACCATTCCCTTTCCACATCTTCACCATCACACTGGGGGTTCCACAGGGATCTACGCTCTCACCCACCCTCTTTTACCTGTTCATGGAGCCACTAATGGAAATCCTGAGGCTATCCAACATTCACTATCACATGTATGCTGATGACACCCAATTGTACCTGAAAATATCTTCCTCTGAAGATATACAACTTCTTACCTCTGCTCTCCAAAAACTCAACACTGGCTGACATGCAACCACTTCAAACTAAATGCACAAAAACGGAATTCCTCCTAATTGCCCCACCCAAACAGTCCTCTGATATCAGAGAATGGATGAAACAACTAACAGCTCTTAACTGCCTTCCACACATTATATAATCCACAAGATCACTTGGAATAACCCTTAACAAGAACCTGAACATGCAGGAGCACATCAGTTCTGTCAGTAAAGGTGGCGACTTCCAAATGAACATTCTAAGGAAAACTAAACCCTTCCTCCCCCTCGACCACTTCAAATCAGTGGTTCAAGCCCTAGTTATTTCTAGATTAGACTATGGAAGCTTAACCCTCTGTGGGGTACCTAGATCAACCTGGCCCCTTTAAAGTCCTCTTTTAACTCTGCTGCAAGGCTCATCACAGTATCTAAAAGATACAACCACATCACTCCTGATCTGCTGGCTCTAAATAGGCTCCCATTTGAATCAAGGATTGAGTTAAAAATTGCATGTATGACCCATAAAGTCCTACATCTTGACACCCCGTTGTACCTAGCACAAAAACTGGAGCTATCTGGTGGCTGTAGATCTTCTAGAAGTTCGAGCACTTTATTGCTGAAACCACAGATATTTTGTAAAAAGAAAACTTATAATCAAGTTTTCTCGGGTATTGCTCCAAGAATCTGGAACTCCCTGCCCCCTGAAATCAGACTGAACCCCTCGCCTGTATCATTTAAAAAGGAAGTCAAAGTGCTACTAATGAACAAGTTCTTGCTCTATGGCTCATGCACTTTAGTAGCCTTCCAAATTTGCCTCCATTTGCTATACCCATGCATAGCTCTGGACTCCTATGATCTTGTATATTTTGTGGCGACTTGGTCCCGATGGTGGCCTCCTGCCTGTTTTTGGGACCCAGCACATTTTGTAATGCTCTTGATTTTGTTGTTCGTTTTACTGTTTCTTCCTTCCTGACCACTTGTAAAGCACTCTGATACCCTCTTGAGTCATGTTCGCGCTATATAAAACTTTATTAATAAAAAATCAAATAAAAGGGGGAGCCAAACTAGAGCTGAGCCATGAGATGATCTGGTTTTAAAAACCCATGTATGAGTCTAGCTTTGGAAATACTTTGTATGTAAATCATGCAACAAAGATCATGCTAGAATATGATAAGGTGTCTTGAAAATAAAAATACTGTATTTCAATAACGTGCAAAAGTGTTTCATATCAGAACACCAGATGACATCACTGTATTGATAAATATTTATTGCAAGTGACATGATCTGTGAAACATTCCTGCCTCCTCCCTGTTAACAATGTTACTGAACTAAGAGGCAACTATGTTGTCATGTAAACTCTACATGTGGCCTAGATTCTTATTCTTCCTACAGTAACAGCATAGTTAAATAAATCAAACACAAGAGTTTTTTTGCACAGTGCACATCCTGCAAGGTGGTCTCTCTCTCTCTCTCTCTCTCTCTCTCTCATGAGATAATGAATAAAAAGGAGACTCGAAAAGGAGAAATAAAGTATTTGTCTAGGCTCACTCAATTTGGTCTATCTGGGAAACCAGGATTGTTCCCGGTTTTATGGTTTCACTGAGCCATTCAGCCACAAGATGTGAATCTCTTTTTCCCATCAAATGTAATGCCCAGTCTTTAACTGTTGAAATATGTGATTAGAGTGTAGATGACAGTGAGAAACTACTTTTTTTTTAGCAGTTTTATATAGCACAAAGCAAACTTTGCCCAATTTCAAAATAGGCACTTCGAAACACACACAGAATACATTACATCTTTTTTTTGTCAGCACAGGGACATTTGACAGATTTAGAGGATATTGAGCCAAGGCTGGAATTCGAACCAGGACGTAGCTTCTATCGGTGCAGCAGGTGCAGTGGCACTAGGATACGTAGGTCTGAGTGTCCAACTGAACCCTGATCATTTCTGTATTTCACCATTCAAACTGCAGCTATGGGTGTGGGGTGCACCACCTTACTTGCACTAGGACCCATGATACATTGGCTATGCCACTGCTGGTTCCCCATGTGCCAAGGTTGGCATTTATTACCACTAAACAACATCTCCACCTGTGAAAGTTTGGCTTGTTTTCGGTTTAGGCTTCCAAGAGCACTTTGCCTTGAGGCGTCAGTGGCTCCCCCACCACTATTGAGGGTGGTGATGAGCTCGCCTCCCAACACATATGGAGCACGCTCGGTTGAATTTCATGCTTTATAAATGTAAACGTGTTTGTATGGGAGCCTATCTGAATGCAGTTGAATGTGGGACTTCATTTTGAAAGAGGTGGTAGTCGGAATTTATGTCTCAAAGCCTGATCTTGTTATGTGACTTCTTGAAGTGTCAGTGTAATTCTCCACCAGAAAATCCTGATGGGGTGACTGAAACTTTATTATCTCTTATCAGGAATAGCATTGTGGAGCCACAAACACTTTCTTTGATGGCAGGCAACCCTAACATGATGAAAGAATCACTATTGTGTGTCTTGGACAGCAAAGCTGTACATTAGATGAGGCATACTCAGAACTGATAGTCGTCATCACTCAACTTTCCATATTTTATTACTGAATACAGTATGAAGCAGAGGTGCAGACTTTCTTGCTCTCCCTCTCTATCTGCTTTTCTTACTCCCCTTCTCACCTCATTCCTTTCCTGCTCTTAATTTATGCTCTGCCTGCTTTTCTTCTTTCCCTCAACTCTTGCTTGCTACTAACTGCTTTTCACTTTTCTGTCTTTCCGTTCCACTTTTCTTACTCTACCCTTCTATACTCTACTCTCTAGGTCCACATTTCTTTCCTTCCACTTTCCCCTCTTTCCACTTGTTATTCTCATCATGTTCTTTGTTGCACTCCAATCTCTGCTTTCCCCAGTTCTCTTCACTCTTGTCATTCCTTGTATGTCTTTGGATCCCTCCCATATCTCTCCTCCTTCCTCACTCTCCCTTTTATCTGTTTTTCCATCTCACACCTATCTTTCATGTCTTCCACCTCTTCCTGCTTCCTTCTTTCTTTTCCACTGTTCTTCCCTACTTCTCCACCTGAGAAAGTATGTTCACATTGTAATCCAGGCCTGGTGCAGTAATGGTTCATGCAATGTTAGAATGTTTCTTTTAGGTGTCACCTACACAGCAGCATACTACATAATGTTAACTGATCAGTGGGCTTACAACCCGCACACAGCATACCATTTGTTGTTTTCGTTGTCATTCTAATTTGCAATCTTTTGATTGCCTAGCTCCTATAGGCTTCCCATCCTTTCTTCTGTTAGCTCCTCTCTGGAGCACGGACCACAGACATGTGTTCTTCCTTGTGTTTGTTCTTTATCATCTTTTTGCAGTGCACAATATTTTTTTAAATGTATAAGCGTTTCATTATTATTCCTGGACGTGCAATGTGCTTTCCTACTTTTCATACAGGCACCCGGATTCTTATTTATGTTGCTTTCACCCTATCTGTCTCTATTGATGCTTTATTTACTTATACTCTACTTCTCTACTCCACCCTATGCCACTCTACTCCACTCCACACAATGCCACACTGCGGTGCTCTATCCCACTCCACCCAGCTCGACTCTGCTCCCTGCTTAGAGTGACTCTAAGTCACTTCACTCCACGCCACGCTGCTGCACTCTATGACACTCTGTGCCACTCTACTCTTCGCCACTTTACTCTTCAGCACTCTACTGTATGCCACTTTACACCACCCCCCTCTAAGCCAGTGTATGCCACACTGCAATGTTTAACCATGCTGACCAGCTGTACGCTGCTGTACAATATGGCTGAAAGGTATTGGCAAAACCAATAGCTTCCACGTATGCAAGAACTATTGGCTTTGCCAATGCTTCTAAATTTTGTGCAGTACTACTATCAATCCATGCTACTCCACTCTGCTCCACGTCACTCTGAGTCACTACACTCTATGCCACACCACTCTTCATAATGCTACACTGCAGCACTCTGTGCCACTCTACTCTTCGTCACTCTACTCCACTGCACTTTACTCCACTGTATGCCACTTTACACCACTCCAATCTAAGCCAATTCAGTCTGAATCACTATCCTCTATGCCACACAATAACTTTTAAATATGCTGACCAGCAGCCATGCTACTGTACAACATGACTGAAATACATTGGCTAGGCAAAACCAATAGCGTTCATGTAGGCGAGAGCTATTGGCTTTGCCAATGCTTCTAGGTTTTGTGCAGTAATACTATCAACCCAATCCACTCTGCTCCACGCCACTCTAACTCACCTCACTGTATGCCATTCCACACAATTCCAAACTGCACCACTCTGCCACTCCACTCCATGCCACTTCACTCCATGCCACTCCACTCCACACAGGTGGGAACAGGGAATAGGTGCGAACAGCATGGTATAGCTGATGGGTGACAGGGAGGGTGAAAGGAGACTTGTGACAGTTGGGAGGTGTAGTGTACAGGTGGCAAAAAAGGACATGAGATGCATGATGGGGGATGGTTGAGAATAAGGATAGGGAAAGGAGGAAGGAGTGGATACGGGGCAGGTGAAGGTGGAGGTGGGTGACACAGAAGAGGGTTCAAGAAGGAATGATTTACAAGAAGGGACAAACAATTTTAAAAGTGGAGTTGTTTTGGTGCCAATGCAGGATCACAGAATGGTGACATGGGATGGTGTCATGACAGCAGGGAGACTATGTTGCGTGCCAGGACAAGGACAGACTGAGGACTGGATTGTGTGATGTGAACTTGGCAGTATTAGTGGCAGCAGAGGGCAGTAATTGATGATGGCATGGCTAAAATGCTGTGACAAATAGGCAGGAGGGATGGTTGGCAGATGGATGAAAGGGGTGTGTGACAGGAAAACATATGTAATTAGTGAAGTTTTGACAACCTAACCTTTGGAGGATTCTTATGCTAATTTGTAGGAAAAAAATCCAGTTGCCCTCTGTGATGAAAAAAAAGTCCACCTCCCACACTTTTCAATACAAAGTTGAAGAAGCATTTCAAAATAAGAGAAGCCTTCCATTGCAACATTCAAAGATGGAGAGCTGAGGTATGTGACTGAAGAGTCTGGGGGCTGGTGGATGTTGGAGAGCACAAGTTACAAGGTAGCTACAGGACGTCCTCTGCCTTGTCATTAACATTGTACAGGGTAAGGGCCAATCGGCGGGCCTTGTCTGTGAACGAGAACTCCAGAATACCACCATACCTTGTTCTGTAGCCGTAGGACACGCATTGTTGTTGACCACTTCAAATTATCTATTACCTGGGTTCAATCACCAGTGCCAGTAGCCACATTTGTTGACTATCTCACCTGATCATGGGGCTCAGGAGAAGGCGGTGATATATGCCATCTCTGCCCCGGCTGGACGCACTGTTTTAGTTGCTGATTGACTACTAAGACTGTTGTCAGTCTCAAGTAATATTTACATTTGGGCTGTGATAGGCCTTGTTTCAATTTTCTAACTGCATGAGTGGTGGGAGTGGCAAGGCCTGCACTGTTCTCATAAAAAAGCTTTAGGATGGAAGGGTAAAATCTGTATGCTGTAGAGGGAAATTAAAAGCAGTAGCCTACAATTTAAATCAGTAGGGGCAACATGTACTATATACTGCTCTCAAAACACTGGTCGCAAATTGTGACCAATATTTTTGTGACCAGTAAATAATTTTCTAATCTGACCTATGTAGAAGTAGGTTGGTTCAGAAAATTCAGATTTGGAGTGGGTCACAATTCGATCTACCTGACCACCAAAAAATTGCTTGCCTTCAACCACATATATCATATAATCTTACTCAGCCTGTTTGAACCCAAGCTGTCATTCACACACATCCAGGATCTCTTCAGGTATCAGACTTCCATGACACTACAAACTACAGCCACTCAAAATGACCCTAAGCCACACATAGCACTTCTTTCTTCACTCACAGATTCCATGGCAGCTCATATCATTTGATCAAACCATCCTCAATCAGCTACTTCTACAGTTCACAACCACAAGACCAACTCACACCTCCACTAAACTGCAATACCCCATGACCACTCACAAACCCACTTAAAGGCTTCCTTAAAGACACAACCACAACATCTTGAGTAGTCTCATGCATGCACAATTAATCACTCAATACCATTCCTGCACTAATGATCCTAACCCCTACGATTACAGTGACTGTTGTACATCTTCCGTTAACAAAATTACTTGATTGGAGTGACAAAGATCAAACAGAAATATTATTAATGGTTCTCTGCTTTGTGTAATAGCTTAACACACCTGTGCTATTAAGTTGATCACAGAGCACTCATAAAGTAGTAATTGTGAAATTGCCCTGGAGTAAACTAAAAATATCCTGAAGTCCTTACAGGTAAGGCTGGGTACATTTTCTAAGGTAAACTGTATTGAATTCCAAGCCACGTTGCTATTTCCTGTTTCTTCTTCTGTTTTCTGTGCACACATAACATAGTGAACAGCTAAAAGTATCCCATGGTGATCCATGAACTGTTGAGAGCATACCTGCTCTATGGTCCCGCACTCTACCCTGCACCACTCCACTCTAAGCCACTTCACCTACTCTACATTACTGCAATCTATGCCCCTGCGCTCTACCCACACTATTCCACTCTGCCCCACTCTACTGCATCAATCCCACTCTGCATCACTCTACTCTATGCCACTGCCCTCTACATCAATCTACTCTAAATCACTGCACTCTACCCCAATGCACTCAACACCACTTTATTTAAAACCAGTGCACTCTAGGCCCCTGCACGCTATGTCACTCTTTTCTACTCTGCACTACCCTTCTCTACTCTACATCACTCTACTCTGTGCCACTGCACTCAACCCACTCTACTCTGCAAGAATGCAATCTCCGTCATTGAACTCAACATCACGCTCTGCACCACTCCACTCTACACCATTGTGCTCTATGTCACTGCACTCTACACCACTCTATTCTACTCTACACCACTGCTCTCTGCACCACTCTACTCTATGCCACTTCACTCTACTCTGCACCACTCAAATCTACGGCACTCTGCGCCACTACACTCTGCATCACTCCATGCCACTCTAATGCATTCTGCACAACTGACGTCACACTACTCTATGCCACAACACTCTACCCTTCACCACTCCACTCTACGCCACTTCACTCTACTCTGAAACAATCTACTCTACACCAATGCACTCTACACCACTTTACTCTAAACTATGCACTATGCCAATCTACTCTGCACCACTGAACTTTACGCCACTTCACTCTAGGCCACTCTACAACACTCCACTCTACGACGCTCTATTTTGTTAAACTCTACTCTTCTCTGACACTCTACTCCACTCTGACACCCTACTCCACTCGATGCCACTCTACAACACTACTCCACTCTACAACTCTCTACACAACTCCCTCTATGCCACTCCATGCCACTTTACTCCACTTTGACACACTACTCCGTTCTATGCCATTCCACTCTGCCACTCCATTCTACTCTAAGCCTCTCAACTCTTCAACACTCAAATTCACTCTATGCCATTTCACTCTCCTACACTACTCCATGCCACTCCACTCTACGACAATCTACTCTGCTCTACGCCACTCTAGTCCACTCTATGTAACACCCTTTATGCCACTCCACTCTGCTCTACACCACTCCATGACACTCTATGCCTCTCCGCTCCTCTTTGACACTCTACATCACTCAACTCTACTCCACTCTGCGCCTTTCCCCTCTACAACACTCTACTCCCTCCATGACACTCAATACCACTCCATGACACTCCACTTTATGTTGGTCTTCTTTACCCTACTACCTTTTAGCAATGCTGAACAGCAGCCACGCTAGTGTGCAACATGGCTAAAACATATTGGCAAAGCCAATAGCTCTTGCGTAGGCGAGACCTATTGGCTTTGCCAATGCTTATTTTATTTAGGGACAGCACATGAAGCAGATATTTATGTTTTTTGTTTTTGTTTTTGTGGCCATGATCTGCTCTCCAGTCAAAATAAAAAAACGGAATTCTTAACTTCCACAGTATGTCAAATAAGGTTTACCCATTACTACTTGAGATCATCTTAGAGTAATACATCCCCATCTTGAAATCATCATGATGTAATACAGCCAGATCCATTCTGAGTATATTACAGCCCCAGCATGAAGTCATCATCGACTAATACAACCCCATTATAAAGTTATCCTGGGATCATTCTTGAGTAACGCAGCCTCATTTTGATGTCTTCACAAGGTCATTTCGTAATAATACAGCCCCATCCTGAAATACGTCTAGGACATGGGTACTCACAAACTTTCTCTCGGGGGCCAAATTTACAGTGTGGTTTGTGGCCGAGGGCCGCACCGGTGGGGGCGGGGTCAGTGGGGGAGGGGGCGGGGCTAGAGCAAAAAAAAACTATGACCATGAGGTTGAACACAGGCCCCTGCAGCGGACGCCTTCATCCACTGAGCCATCAGACCCGGCATACACACATCTCTCTCTCTCTCTATATCTCTCTCTCTCTCTCTCTCTCTCTCTGTGTCTCCCTCCCTCTCTCTATTTCTCCCTCGCTGTCTCTCTCCGTCTCCCTCCCTCTCTCTGTCTCCCTCCCTCTCTCTCTCTCTCTCTCTCTCTCCTTCTCTCTCTCTCTCTGCCTCTCTGTCTCACTCACTCGGTTTGTCTCTCTCTCTCTCTGTCTCCCTCCCTCTGTCTCCCTCCCTCTGTCTCCCTCCCTCTGTCTCCCTCCCTCTGCCTCCCTCCCTCTGTCTCCCTCCCTCTGCCTCCCTCCCTCTGCCTCCCTCCCTCTGCCTCCCTCCCTCTGTCTCCCTCCCTCTGCCTCCCTCCCTCCCTCTGCCTCCCTCCCTCTGCCTCCCTCCCTCTGTCTGTCGCCCTCCTCCCTCCCTCTGTCTCCCTCCCTCTGTCTCCCTCCTTCTGTCTCCCTCCTTCTGTCTCCCTCCTTCTGTCTCCCTCCTTCTGTCTCCCTCCCTCTGTCTCCCTCCCTCTGTCTCCCTCCCTCTGTCTCCCTCCCTCTGTCTCCCCTCTGCCTCCCTCCGTCTCCCCTGACTCCCTCCCTCCGTCTCCCCCTGACTCCCTCCCTCTGTCTCCCCCTGACTCCCTCCCTCTGTCTCCCCCTGACTCCTTCCCTCTGTCTCCCCCTGACGCCCTCCCTCTGTCTCCCTCTGCCTCTCTGTCTCCCTCTCTGTCTCCCTCTCTCTCCCTGTCTCCCTCTCTCTCCCTGTCTCCCTCTCTCTGTCTCCCTCTCTCTGTCTCCCTCTCTCTGTCTCCCTCTCTCTGTCTGTCGCCCTCCTCCCTCCCTCTGTCTCCCTCCCTCTGTCTCCCTCCTTCTGTCTCCCTCCCTCTGTCTCCCTCCCTCTGTCTCCCTCCCTCTGTCTCCCTCCCTCTGTCTCCCTCCCTCTGTCTGTCGCCCTCCTCCCTCTGTCTGTCGCCTTCCCCCCTCTGTCAGTCTCCCTCTGTCAGTCTCCCTCCCTCTCTGTTGCCCTCCGTCTGTTGCCCTCATCTCCCTCCCGCTATCTCCCTCTGTCTGTCTCTGCATGTCTCCCTCTGTCTGTTTCCCTCCCTCTGTCTCCCTCTCTGTCTCCCTCTGCCTCTCTCTGTCTCCCTCTCTCTCCGTCTCCCTCTCTCTCTGTCTGTCTCTCTCTCTGTCTGTCTCTCTCTCTGTCTGTCTCTCTGTCTCCCTCTCTGTCTCCCTCTCTCTCTCTGTCTCCCTCTATCTGTCTCCCTCCCTCTGTCTGTCGCCCTCCCTCTGTCTGTCGCCCTCCTCCCTCTGTCTATCTCCCTCTGTCTGTCGCCCTCCTCCCTCTGTCTCTCCCTCCTCCCTCTGTCAGTCTCCCTCGGTCAGTCTCCCTCCCTCTGTCTGTTGCCCTCTGTCTCCCTCTGTTTCCCTCTCTCTGTCTCCCTACCTCTGTCTCCCTCTCCCTCTCTCCCTCTCCCTGTCTCCATCCCTCTCCCTGTCTCCCTCTCCCTGTCTCCCTCCCTCTGTCTCCCTCTCTCTGTCTCCCTCCCTCTCTCTGTCTCCCTCTCTCTCTCTGCCTCCCTCTCTCTCTGCCTCCCTCTCTCTGCCTCCCTCTGTCTCACTCCCTCCATCTCCCTCTGTCTGTCTCCCCCTGACTCCCTCCCTCTGTCTCCCTCTCTGTCTCTCTCTCTCTCTCTCCCTCTCCCTCTCTCTCCCTCCCTCCCTCTCTGTCTCCCTCCCTCTGTCTGTCTCCCTCCCTCTGTCTGTCTCCCTCCCTCTGTCGTCTCCCTCTCTTTGTCACCCTCTGTCTCCCCCATTCTGTCTCCCTCCGTCTGTCTCCCTCTCTTTGTTACCCTCTGTCTCCCCCTCTCTATCTCCTTCCCTCTGTCTGTCTCCCTTGGTCACCTCACCCCGCGTGTGTGTCAGCCCCGACTGACACAGCTTCCCGGGCGCGCACACAGCCGCGAGTACTTCACAGGTTTTTAAAAGACCATTCACTTGTTAATGAGTCTTTGTTGTATTTCACCTCTTATCGCCCCAGCATCTCCACTCAGAGTGGAGATGCAGGGACGCTAAGAAGAGGAGAAATACAACAAAGACTCATTAACAAGTGAATGGTCTTTTAAAGAATCGCCCGGCCCCCATAGTCTCTCAGAGTCCGCACTGCTGCAACCGGCGGTGTTTGCGGACACTTTAAAAAAAACAAAAAACCCCACAGGTACGATGTCTGCAAGGTCCGCGGGCCGTACTATGAGTACCCGTGGTCTAGGATCATCCTGGAGTAATCCAACCTAATCCTGAAATCATCCTGGGGTCATCCTGCAGTAGTAATGATCACCACATGTTTTCCACTGAAGTAATCAGGAACCCATCCTGGAGTAGTTTCTGTGATGACTCTAGAACCATCTCATTAAAATATTTTTCCCTAAACGCCTACTTCAGGTTAGCTTGAGATCAGGGCCGGACTGGGAACCGAAACGGGCCCTGGCAAACTGCTCGGCTGGGGGGGTTTGTGTTGCCGAGCTGTTTGCTAGGGCCGTTTTCGGCCGATTTTGTTACAGGGGGGGGGGGGCGATATTGCTGGCCCCTGGAAACAAAAACGGCCCCCAGGGGCCCAAAATCGGCCACCATCCTGGAGGCCCAACGGGGAATCGCCTGGTGCCCACTACGGCCAGTCCGGCCCTGCTTGAGATGACGTCCCCAGATAATTACAGGAATAGCCCAGCTAAAGTCATCAGATGACTTTAGAATGACTCCAGGATGATCTTCCTTTTGACTTGGGCCAGTAGGCATCACTCTTGGGTGCACCTACTGCAAACCACCCTCATAAACTTCTCAACCGGGAGGGTTTGCACAGAGTGGGAATTCGGGCCCTATCCTATAAGACTACAGGGTTTTGAGACCCATGGGAGACAATCCCGCTCGTCAGGGCACAGCAATGGTAATCTCTGGGGAGAGCAAAATGTGATGTTTCAGGTTTCTCTCAGGATCAGAAGCTCCACAAATTGTTACCGAAAAGCGAAAGACAGACGAAATTACAGAGATACATGGAAAAGTGGCGAGCATGGTACAGTTACATAGCTGGTTTTTCATTCGTACATGATAACATGAACAATGTACATTTCCTTGGAAACAAAACTGAACCTTATTGACAACATTAAAAATTGGACAAACGACCCTATTTTGCTGCTATGTCAAACGGGTTCATCAGATCATTTAATTCAGACTGACAAAACTGTTTACGATTGAGTACCTTATTTTCTTGCACTGATGGCTCATGCTGAATCAATAAAGCAATGAATACTGGGGAAGGAGGTCAAATCAAGGAGAAACAACGCTTTACTCCTGCATTTCTTTCTAATCGTTCCATTGAATAGAAAAGAAAGAAGACCGTCGAAAAATGTTTACATGTGGCGCGAGGACACCGCTGTAATAAGGCCCCGCAGGTGTGAACCGAGGTGAACGTGATTTTCTTTCACTCTTCTAACGAGGAAATGGGGGGCCTGGGGGTTGCACTCAAAGAATGTCCACCCCTGTGCTGCTTCGGGCCGATGGAATGGCCCAGAGCGAGCGCGCGCAGGCAAGGCACCTGCTTTAGAACGCAGCGTTTTCAAACGCTGCGTTCTAATTGTGAGCCAGTTGGGGGTCTCCTGAGGAGGTAGGCAGCAGCGCTTTGGTTTTTGTGCTGTCTGGGGTGGTTTTTCTTGGCGTTTTCTTCAGTTTATTTATTTAAAATATGTCCGAGTCCTCTGCGGACGTTAGGGAGGCTGCTTTGTCAGGCAGGGAGGGAATATTTATTGGTCCCTGGGACGTTGGGTCAAGCCTGGACAGGTTTGTCTAACAGAAGAAGGGCTTCTTCTGAAGGGGTTTCCGCTGCTATTTTGGCTTGTTCTATTTCAGACAGCTCCCCAGAGCATGTTTCTGTACAATTGCGAAGTGTTACTGGTAAATTGTTGAAAGGGGGATTCCTCTCTCACCTCTGTTCAGCAGCGTGCTTCCTCAAGTTTGGGAAGAGGGAGGGGCAGGTTTCGCGCACGCTCAGTCAGGGGCAGTTTTCCCAAGAAAGCTATCTCTCTTAAATGGGACTGTGGCAATAAGGATGTTGTGCTTTGGTTGGGAGTGGTGTTATGGCACCATCTAGTGGGGATGTGTATATGTCTAATTTTGATGTGAAGCAGGAGGCTGCTTGTCTAAGTACAAATTCTAAAGTAATATTCCTATTTTTGGTCAGAAGTTTCATTTGTCTAAATGTGGGATTTCAGCGTTAGGCGAGAGGTCCACTTTCTCCGGTGGTTTCTTGTGTTAGCGGAGAGTCGTCTTTATGTAGTGCTGTTTTGTCCACGGGTGACGCTCCCAAGGTTGGAGTTAAACCTTATTCTGGTTTAAAATCGGCTAAGAATATCCAAGTTTTTTCCTTCCAAGCAGTTTGGAGATTGTTCTGGTTTCAGGTCTCGAGGTTATCAAGGATGATGAATTTTCAGTCAAGGCTATAAAGGCGCCAAAATGTCAGGGGCAATGGCTGTGGGTTAGTGATGAGGGTAAGGGAAGCATTACTTCATCAGCACTAATTGTGGAGGATCCTATGTCAGCAAGTCTTAGCGGCTTGCTGGCCACCGATGGGACAAGGCTGCAAAAGGGCATCAGGTGCAGCGATACACTTTTGAACAGGTCTAAAGCTTCCTGTTCCACTCCTCAACTACAAAAGGAAAATCTTGAGGCGATTTTCCCAACACCTTTGAACAACCACAAAATTGCGCAGTTCAAAAAAGCGGTGAACTGGAGACATTTTGATGGTGGGTTAGGAGATGGGGTGCAGCAAAGCTGCAGTGGGGACTTTCGAGGGGTTTATGTTTATGGAGACGATGATTTCTCTGAACTAGAAGAGGGGGAAATTGGAGCTGGGATTGAGGGTGTCATTACTAGCATTTTCCATTCAAGCAGGGGGGGGGTCACTAATAAGTTGCCCTAAGCTCATATTTTGCAGATGAAGGAGTCGGAAAAGAGCTGGAAGGACTTCGGGAGATATACCGTCTGCAGAGAAGGTGTCAGCAGGAAGAAACATTCGGCGCTGGACAAGCCCTTTCCAGCAGGTGAGACGTCTCTTGGTCATCTGTGTGCAATGCAAGTATTAGAAAACACAAAGCAGAGGAGATTTTAGTTAAGGGAAAAAGTTCAGATGCTAAGGTATGCTGTTATTGCGAGACACCTTTGGATTCATAAAAACTGATACCTCCTAGTACTTATAAGGACAAGGGCAATTTACCGGGGGCAGACAAACTTGCTCAGAATGAGGACGCAGCGTGTAAAGGAAAAGAGGATAAAGTAAAGGTAGAGGGTTTATAAAGGCTTCCTTACAGGGGTCTCTCTATGCCCCTCGGTTCCCATTTAAACAAGACTACCAAAGAGAAAATTTGGAAAGGTGAGTTTGTTGATGTCTGTTAGAAATGGGATCTCTGGTTGGCTAAGGCTTGCGCCAAAGCCAGGCAGAGACCACCACTCTAGTCAGGGCGAGGGAGTTACACGCCGAAGATAACCCCTGCTCACCCCCTTGGTAGCTTGGCACCAGCAGTCAGGCTTATCCCGGAGGCAATGTGTAAAGCATTTGCGCACGCACACAGCAACAACATACCAGGCACACCACAAAAGGAACTCCACACAAGGTTATATCAAAAATAGCCTTTGTATTCTCATAACACATTAGAATAGTAATCACATAATATACATTGTGCCCTCTGGCACTAGGTAATATTTACAAGGGATTATATACACATGACAGGGCCACGTGGACCACAGTCAGAACCATCACTTAGTTAACATAGTAAATGTAGAACATATAAGCGTAGAACACAGCCAGTAATCACTGGCAAACTCAACATCATCCTGTAACATAAACCCTATTATGCACAGTATCACATTTAGGCGTGAAATACATTCTGCCCCAACCTCACCAGCATAAACACATTATGCAATCATCTCATATGTCTAAACGCATTAGACCCTAACCTCCTAAGCATAACTCACAGTAGAGAATAATCTCACTAGCATAAACCACAGTATGCAAATAACCTCATACATAAACCACAGTTAGAGGCATAAAACAGGGTGCGTAAATCATAGTACATGAATCACATTTCCTAGCACCACATAAATCACATTATGGCCTGGCGCCCTATCAAACTCACAGTCCCCCTGGCTAACTGGCCTTCTCAAAGGGGCTCAAATGCCCTGTGTCCAAAATGTCAGGGCGCGCTGCCAATGCAGCAATATCCAAAAGCGCGTCATTGCGCTGGGGCCGGAATGCATCTCACTCCTATTTCACCACCAATGCCCCCAAAGACATGAGCCTAAACGTTGCAGCTGGCACTAAGTGCTGCGCAGCTGTGAAGAATAAGGCCTGGCACCACTGTGCCTTCCTCTCCTGTCCCACTCGGGGACTTCTGACTCAATTATACCCAACTGGTTGCAGCTGGTGCGGTGCAGCTGTGACACTTCTCATAAAGGGGGGCCCAGCACCTCTGTGCCCTCTGGACCCCCACGTGGTTCTTGAAACCACACATGCCCCACGTTGCAGCTGCCCTCTGGCAATCGGGGCAGCTGGAGAGATGGTCAACTGGGGAGATCACGGGCCCCTCTGGGCCCTCTACAACAATGTGTCCCCCTCGTTGGAGCGGCCCTCTATCATGCGGGGCCGCTCAAGACTCTGTGCCTCGACCGGCACACACAACGGAGAAGCCCCTACTCACCGGGCTCTCCATGCGGCTGGGGTCTCTGTCTCTGGCCGCGCTGGCACTCGGCTCTTCGCCCGGTCCCCCCCGGTACCGGGACTTCACCAGGGCAGCATGTGGGGCTCCGTCTTCATCACAGGAGCCCCGCCTGGAATCCTGCTCCGGTCTCTCTCTTCGACCGGTCCCCCTTCCTGGGACCGGGACTTCATGCGGAGCCTGCGAGGCTCCTGGAAGTGTCTCGCGGAGGCGGGGTGGGCTCCCGTCCTCCTTCCGTCACCACTCTCCCTACTTCACCCGGGCCCCCTCCAGGGACCCGGGACTTTGTTGTGGAGCCCGCAAGGCTCTAGACTTCCTGCTTCCGGGCCGCTTGGGCGAGGCCCCGCCCACGTCTCAGGCTAAGTTGCCTGACTTCCTCTGCCGATCTCGGCAGTGCGGCAATACGGGGTAGGCTCCCGTTCTAATGCGCAAAACTGCTGGGTGGGCACCCGCCTTAGTAAAAATAGCAGGAGAGCGGGGTGGGCACCCGCTCTCCACAAATAGGCAATTAAAAATCCAAACGCGGGGTGGGCTCCCGCTTAGATCGGCAGCACGGGGGAATCCCTACGCCGGGGATTCCCTCTCTGTCTCCTCAGGCAGCTCAGCGCTGCAAAGCCTGCTGGTTCCTCCTAATTAGAAATATAGCGCTCACGAGGCGCTAGGGCAGCAGGCAGTCCTTCAGGTCCATGAATCAAGGGGGCCATGCTGGGCCCAGGGAGACAGCCCTCCTGGCAGGTCCTCCTGGGCCCCAGCAGCAGCACGCCCCCGCAGGTGCGAGAACAGAAACAGACTGAACAATTTCATGGGGTCACAGCCCCTCTACTTATACCACAACTCTCTTTGTCTGTAGTGCAGGGCATGGGGGAACCAGATGCAACTGGTTCAGGGGGGATTTGGAGCACCTTGTTTTCCACGCTCCTCTTCCCCTTTGTCAGGTGGGGGCTAGGTGATCAGACACACCACAGGGGGTGGAGCCAGCATTCACTAGGGCAGGCACCTTCCTATTCAGAGTCAGGGGTTTACTCCTCCCTCTACCCCCAGCCCAGAGGTCCTATTCAGCCCAGCGCTGACTCACCCTGCCCCTCCTGGAGCCACACACACCTCCCAGCCCCTGTCACTCACAAGCCAGACATGCAATTCACATCAGGCAGGCAGACACATAGCACACAGAAATGCCAACTTCTAGAAGTGGCATTTCTCCCACAGTCATAATAAATCTGCTCACACCATTGCGCAGCATTTATTCTCACAATTTCGCACATACCAGACTTGACCACACTGCTCCTCTCATAACAGGAATTACCACTGACACACACTGACCAGGGAATTCCCAATGCATTCCTATGGGAGGGCAGGCCAAGCTCACCAATGTAACACAGAGAGTGCACGCACTTTCCACTGGACCACAGTGCGAAAGTGTCCAGAGGCCCAAAACCACCAACACCAGGTCACAGAAAAAGGCAAAAAGTTTTGGGGTGAACCTGCCAAAAAGGGCCAAGTCCAACAATGTCTTTAAGCTGCTTACAGAGAAATACAATCTAAAGAGGGCTCCAGGGAAGAAGCTTGGGAACTCGCTAAGAGACATAGAGTTCCTACCAATATAGATTCTTGGACCTCAGCCTTTCTGATTTTCGCAAGTGTTTATTGCAAGAAATTTCCAGATCGATCAGTCTCTATTTTAGGTACTTGGATACAATCAGAAAGGCTCATTCTGAATTTGGTGGTTTTGCATGGCTTCATTACGATGAGGAATTTAGAACCCGGCTAGTCCTTATTCCCAATAAACCCTGGGGAGAAGTTGTCAATGAATGGTGGGTTCAGTGGATGTATCACAGAGGCCTCCTCCTACCATGCATACTGCCAGCGGACTTGCTGTTACTCACTGGCCTTTTCTTAACAAACCCACCTCGGGAGGGGTGGGTACTTGAGCAAGACCTCAATCATTCATTCCTGGAGCGTGCTGGAATTTTAACAGGGGGTACTGCCAAAAGAATCCCTGTAAATACAGGCATGAGTGTTCCAAATGCAGTAGTAAGCACACCATTTTGCAATGTTTCGGTGATCAAACCCACGGGAATCCTGTCGGTCAGAACAGAGGGCAGGGTGCTCCATTCCAGCCTAACTTCAAGGGCAGTTACCCCAATTGATATTCCAAAACTATGTTATTGGCTTCAGTCTTATCCTCTGAGGGACAAGGTTTTAAAATTACAGTGGGGTTTCAAAGAAGGCTTCCATTGGGTTTACCAGGGTCCTAGGTGCCGCAGGTTTGCTCAAAAATTTAAAATCTGCTAATCAGTTCCCACACATGATCGCTAAGAAATTACATACAGAGACTACAGAGGGCAGAATGGCTGTTCCTTTTTCTACTTGGCCTCTTTCAGACCTTATCATTTCACCCTTGAGAGTCGTTCCATAGAAGACGCACAGCGAATTTCGCATGATCCAGCATTTGTCATGGCCACAAGGTTTATCAGCAAATGATTTCATAGCTAAAGAAGATGCTATGGTACAATTTGCTTCAGTAGATGTGGCTCTTGAACTGGTGAGGGAAGCAGGCTCACATGCAGAGTTAGCAAGATGCAACATTAAATCTGCGTTTAGATTACTCCTTGTACACCCACAGGTTTTCGCCTTGCTCGGCATCCATTTAGAAGGACTATGTTTTTCGATAAAGTTTTGCCTATGGGTTGTGCAGTTTCTTGTCAACTTTTTGTAGATTTTAGCTCATTTCTTCAATGGGTTTTCGCTTTTAGATCAGGTCATGTTCAAGTGTCACATTATCTGGATGACTTTTTGTTTGTTGGTGTAGCAAAGACTCAACATTGTAGCAGAGCTCTTCAGTTTTTTCAGTCTCTAACCAAGGAATTAGGCGTACCTCTGGCTGAAGAGAAAACAGAAGGCCCCGAGACATGTCTCATTTTTCTGGGCATTGAAATTGATACCATAAAAATGGAGGCCAGGTTACCTTTGGCAAAAGTGAAAGAGATGTTGGTTTTATTGGAGCATGCTAGGTTATCTCAGAAGCTCACCTTGTTTGAAATGCAACGTTTATTAGGTCATTTGAATTTTGCTTGCAAAGTGGTGAAAGCTGGCCGTTCCTTTTGTCGACGGTTAGGTTTTGCAATGTCAGGGATTACCTTACCTCATCACAGAGTTCGCGTGTCTTTCTACAGAAGAGCTGACTTTGAAGTAAGGATTATTTTCTTAAGGTCTTCAATGGAGTCACTATTTGGTTTTTAGACGGAAGTTTGTTATGGTCAATTCAGATTTTCTCGGATGCATCAGGGGCCAATGTCTTTGGGCTCTTTTAGGATGGAAAATGGTGTGCTGAAACCTGGCCAGAGACATAGATTGCAGAAAATCGTAGTATAGAATTTTTTGAATTCTTTCCTCTGATTGTAGCTTCGGCCGTTTTGGGCACTAGTTTGGCAAACAAAACCATTCTTTTTCATGTTGACAACAAAACTGTGGTTGACCTGGTAAATGGTCAAAAGGCCAAAGATAGGCGTCTGCTAAATTGTTACAGAGATTCATGCTTGGTTGCCTGATGTTCAATATAATGTTTAAGTAAAGCATGTGCCAGGTTTAGATAATAATATAGCAGATGCGTTATCTCGTTCCCAGTGGCAGAGATTCCATGGTTTGGCTCCCGGAGCAGACCCAGAGAAAACTCAGATTCCTCAAGAGGTATGGGAGCTACCAGATTAAAGATACGGCACTTAGTTGAAAACTCTCTTGCTTACAGTACATGTTTACCTTACAGAAGAGCTTGGGTTGAAGTCATACATCTAGGTGCTGCTTGTCGCAACAATGATGGAATGGGTTGTATAAATCGTAAGAATGATATTTTACGTTTTGTAATGGACAATATTGATCGGAATATTTCAGCAACTACAAGTGCTGAAAACTAGCAGGTATTTCTTTTTACGGTAAGTGTTTTTGGGGTTACGAACCATCTTTAGGAGAACTGGGTAGGAGAATTTTACAGGGTTGGTCTAAAATAAAGAAACACAGTGCCGTGTTGAGGAAGCCTATAGCTCTTCAATTATTGGGCAACATTATAAAAATTTTACCTCAAATTTGCTATTCCCATTTTAAATTTTTGTTATTCAAACTTTGCATGGTGTGGTTATTTTTGGAGCTTTTAGGATTTCAGAGTTATTAGGTAAGTCAAATTTACAAGGGCTAAAAGTCTCCAATGTTGCAACCTCAAAACGGTCTCTACGCATTTTAGTGGAATCCTCAAAAACGGGTCACAAAGGTAAAGGGGCTACAGTGGTATTGTGGAAGCTAAGCGGCCCGCTTTGCCCATTGTCAGCTTGGTTCGAATTTAAATCCGAAAACGCCTATTTGCAAGAATTTGTTTTTCAATATCAGGATGGTTCTGCTTTGACAGCTTTACAAATCTTAGCAGTCTTACGGAAAGCTTTGGGTATCTTAGGTCTCAACCCTGTTGAATTCGGTACCCATTCATTTAGAATAGGCGCGGTTTCAGGAGCTGTTAGAGGGGGTTTTTTCACTGCAACAGCTAAAATGTTTAGGCCGCTGGTCATCAAATTGCTGTTTAAAGTATGTTTGAGTTTTGGATGACTTATAGATCTTTTTGCCTTTCTAACATCTTTCTCTTTTTAGGTGCCCTGTTGACCCAACCGGCATCCATGGCAAGCGTCTGGATCGTCGGACACTCCTTTATTAAGTGGGCAGCCAGGCAGACTGAACGGAACCATTATGGACCTAACCAAGGTTTTAATTTTGAGGACATTAAAATTGATTGGTGGGGAAAAAGTGGCATGCGTTGGGGTCAATTATTACCTTTGATACATGAGTTATTTTCTTCTAAGCAATGCTCTAACGTTCTACTTATTCATTTGGGGGAAAATGACTTGGTGCAACTTTCAGGCCTGGGTTTACTTATTGAGATAAAAGCTGATTGCAATCTTGGGGTTAAGGGCTGTATTAGCGACAGTCTCTTATTTTGTGCTTTATTCCACAAGTCATTTTCTTATGATGTTCCATTTATTTATCTTCTGTTAGAGCGACATTGAGGGCAATAGTTTATTATGTCCTGGCATTTTTAATTGAATCCTTTATTGATACTAAATTGGTTAGAATTTCGAACTTCATTTTTACTCAGAAGGGGCATACGTCATAACTAAAATCCTTGGGGGGGGGACAGGAAAAATGCCTGTTCAGGGTTTTTTCCTGGTGGCAGATTTGGACGGGATTTAGGCAGGCAGGAAGGGTTGGGGCAGGCAGAATAGCTTAGGACAGAGGGAAAACAGATTACAGAGGAATGAGGCAGGAGGTAGGAAGGGGGACAAACTAAGGGGTTGGGGACGAGTTTCAATATGGGGGAAAATTCATGGGGGATCAATATGGCATGGGGGATCAATATGGGGGAAAATTCATGGGGGATCAATATGGGGGAAAATTCATGGGGGATCAATATGGGGAAAATTCATGGGGGATCAAGTAGGGGTTGAGGGGGGGTTACATTTGAGCTGTGTTATTCTTGCTTGCATTATTGTAATTGAATTGATTGTTGCTAATAAAGCAACCTTTTACCCCCATTCGGTCTGTGATGTAATTCATTGCCCGATGGGGGGTCTGGGGGTGGCATTCAAAGAATGTCCACCCCCGGGCTGCTTCGGGCTGATGGAATGGCCCAGAGCGAGCGCCCGCAGGCAAGGCGCCTGCTTTAGAACGCAGTGTTTTCAAACGCCGCGTTCTAATTGTCAGCCAGTTGGGGGTCTCCTGAGGAGGTTGGCAGCAGCACTTTGGTTTTTGTGCCCCTCCCACCCTCCCTTTAGTTCAGATATTTAGGTTTGCTAGGAGCTAGGTCTGGGTTTTTTGCAGTTTTCAGTGAGGTTTAGTTTTTCTGGCAGGCAGATTTGGACGGGATTTAGGCAGGCAGGAAGGGTTGGGGCAGGCAGAATAGCTTAGGACAGAGGGAAAACAGAATACAGAGGAATGAGGCAGTAGGTAGAAAGGGGGACAAACTAAAGGATTGGGGACGAGTTTCAACATGGGGGAAAATTCATGGGGGATCCATATGGCATGGGGGATCAATATGGGGGAAAATTCATGGGGATCAATATGGGGAAAATTCATGGGGGATCAATATGGGGAAAATTCATGGGGGATCAAGTAGGGGTTGAGGGGGTTACATTTGAGCTGCGTTATTCTTGCTTGCATTATTGCAATTGAATTGATTGTTGCTAATAAAGCAACCTTTTACCCCCATTCGGTCTGTGATGTAATTCATTGCCCGAAGCCTGTGTTGGTCACAAAGTCCTATCGCGCTCGCTGATCATCGCCGCTCATTGCTTTACCCAGGCTCAACCCCACCTTGAGTTGCTCAGAGGCATCGTTGCCCAGGCACCTTCAGATGAAAACAAACCTTACCAGCACTGGTAGGTTAGAGTATTGGCACAGTGTCTGGTTTTCTTTTCTTCTGTGGCTCAATTTTGTAAAACTCACATTTAAAGTTATCAAAAGGCCGCTAATTATGTATGGTTTCAGGCACAAAAACGGGACTAGTACTTACGCTGATGTTACAGGCTGTGTGCGTCTGCCGAGGATCCTGGCACAGCTCACATTTTATGAAACAAAAAAAGACGGCATATTACCAACTGAGCGACAGTGAAATCTTTGTTACTTTGTTTGGAACGAGAGTCTATCGGAAGGTCAGTTTAGGAAGTTAACCTGACAAACAGCAAAAAATAACAAACTTTACCTCTCCTTGTTTTACATTTCCATTTTTCGACTCTTTTAGACTCATTAAGTTTCATATATGTGCTGGTTTTTTTCCTCCATGTTGTCTGTCTGGGGAGGTTGCCTCCAGAGCTAGGACCTATGTGGTCTCTATCTCAAGACCAGCTGTAACAAGCTTAGCATTTCCCAGATGCACTAATCTTTGCACCATACACCATTGCTTGAAAATCTGTAGCGCTGGGTTGTGTGAACAGTAAAAACCTGGCTATTCATTGTACAAATGGTATAAAGATAAACCAGCTCTGTCTTGCACGAGATATGCACTCGAGGTACGATGTGAGTATATTTCTATGCAGTGGTAACTGGCCATGGGTAAACCACATAACGTTTTTATTTTTGTTGAAGTAACAAGATATGTGTTGGAATTCAATGTAATAATCCCTTACACATTGTTTGTGCCTACTTTCATTTAGCGCTATGATTTCACTCAAAGGCAGGCCACGCTAGATTGGTAAATCTGGCTTTGCATAGATTCCTTGGGGTGTTTTCAATGTTCCTATCCAATGTGGACCCCTTTGCATACATTATTGGGGTTTAGCACTCTGTGTAAGCAAAGGGCATATTTATGATCCCCTTTGCATCGCTCTTGCACAAAATGAGATCGTGTGGCAATGCATGGCTCGAATAATGTAATGCAGCACAAATCTCTGTGTTGCATTACCCTGCGACATGGAGGTGTTTCCATGGGTGCTTCATGGGTGTTTCTACGCAACACCCATACATTTTGATACATTCCCTGATTTACAAGAACAGGTAAACCTGCGAATGAGCCAAAAAGATATGCCTCCCCAGGAGAGGTATCTTTATTTCTCCTCGTTTTTTCATTGTTCTGTGTGTGCTGCATCCTGCAGCACACAAAGAAAGAGGAAAAAGACCCTTAGGAGTGTTTTTGTGTGAGAAGGTGCCCCTTACAGCACAAAAACAATCCTTCCTACAACACAGACACCCTTGCACCATAGTGCAAGGGTGCCTGCGTTGGCGCTAGGCTGCCAAAACGGTGCAAAGGAAAAGGACAGAAATGTGCCGTATTGGATAAATACAGTGCTTACCTGCCCTTCCCTGTGACTCAGAGCAGCACAGCAAGGTGACTTGCTGCACTGCCTTGCGCCACAAAAGTCATAAATATGCCCCAAAGCGTTTTGATGCTATGCTCATTTAAACTTTTGTATCAAAATAGTTTTTGCAAGATAAGTTGATCTCTAGTCCTGTTTGAAAAACTTTCAGTTGCAAAGCGATGCTTAGCTGGGTGAGAGGGACCGCACAAACGCCTAATAAATGTAGGACAAAGGTTCAAGCATACAATATTTAGAGATATAACAATACTATTTCAGGAGTTATGGATGAACACAAGATAAACATGAACAAGCGTTAGCAAAGCCGGTAGATCTGACTTTTTAAAGTGTTAGGGTGTGTGTGTGTTGGCCCCAAATGTCCCATAAAGAAACCTCAAAATGTAGCAACATAGTGGGTTACAATGTTATAGAAAGTGGGTGCAGGGCTCCTTTGTCTGAACAGACTGCCTCAGCAGAAGTAAACTACCCTCACAGAAAAGTGTTATGAAAAGGAGTCAGGAGATGTAGTTTGACTTGTAAATTGTGAACGTAAAAGGTACACACAGCAAAATATAGTATAGTAGATACTTTCGTGTGAAGTTCCGTCCAATGCAACCCCACCTGAGAGAGTGTATACCAGCAAGGGAAGGAATTTTGTATTGTTGATGAAATACTGAGTGGTAAAAATGTGGTTATGAAAAACAGTGAATAAAATAGTCTAGCAATTAAACTCCAAGAAAAGGATTTTGGAGATTGGACAAACTGGATTGGCAGCTGAAATCTGGTTGCTGCAAACATTTGTGAGATAAATGTATCCAGGCACACTCAAGAATAAACAGTCCTCTGAGGTTTCGGACTAGGGGTTAGGGGGTATGGGCATTAGAGGAAGAAAGAGGTCGGGGGAAAGAAGGAATGGAAGACGCAGGAAAATATTGGAACTTTTTTGTTGAGGTAAATTTAGGATATCATGGAGCCTCAATGGAGTGGATGCAGCCTTGAGGTAGGCGTCCCCAAATGGGTGCTATAACAGTGGGATGTTTAATGTGCGTCAATGTTAATGCCTATCTCAGATCATGCAAGAGTGGAACACGAGAGTCATTGAAGATCTTTGAACACTTCACATCCAAAATTCATATAACGTATAATTTAATTAAACCTAAAGAGTTGATTTATAGCCCAAAATGGTCTCCAGTTAGCTGTGTTTTGAACAGGACCCAGATTGTAGAGTTCATTTACCTTGATTCGAACATCATATCTACACTCAATTGATGTAACCATGAAAGGGCACAGCAGCTATGATTGGACTCCCAAAATTATGCAGAATATTTATGATCCCAGTTGCATCGCACTAGCACCATGCAACGCGGTACATACACAACGCAACTGAAAAATGAGATTTATGAAGCCACACATGGCCAATTTGTGTGGCCCTGAGTGGCATCATAAATCTCGAGTAAAGCAAAGCAGCACAAATTGCTGCGTTGCCTTACTCTGCACTTGGAAGGCATTTCATGGCCATTGTGTGGGTGTTCCCACACAACTCTCATGGATTTTGATGCATTCACAGATTTACCAGAACTGGTAAACCTGGGAATGCACCAAAAATATATGCCTTCCCAGGCTGGCTCACCAAATAGGACCACACAAGGGTTTCCATTTTCTCGATTTGCTTTGCATGTGACACTATGGAGTACTCCCAGGATAGGATGGACACTGTCTTCTTTACAAACTACCATGATCGCTTTGCCCCCTTTACTGAGGCACCAGGCAGGGCACTTCAGGGATTTCTGGATGGACTGAGCTTACCCATGGTCCCCCTAGAACACAGGGAAGGCACAGAGAAACAAATCACGGCTCACAAAATTCACAATGCTATCTGGGAGCTCACGAATTGCAAGACCCTTGATGTAGATGGGCTTCCTTTCGAATTTTATGACACATATGCAGACTCTGTGTGTCTTGGGCTAGACTTGGAGAAAACGTTTGGTAACCTTGATTGACATTAGAGATCCACTGTCCTTGGGAAATTCGAGTTGGGATGGAGAATGCTTCAATGGAACAGGCTGATATTTGGAGGGCCATTGGCTAGGGTCAGGATAGGTACTATCATTTCTGACTCTATGAGAGTCCATTCAAAGGGGCACTTGAAAGAAGTATCCATCTCTCCCTGTTGTTTGCCTTGGCCATCGAGCCGAAGACAGCCAAACTCCTGTTGTTGGGTAGTGCCAGCGGCATTCCTGTAGCCGGTGAGGCTCATGGGGCCAACGGTATGCTGACGGTATGAAGATATATACTTGTGATGCCCACTCTGACACTGTGATAATACCGCACACATTGCATGGTGTTAAAATGGTTTCTGGCCTGTGGTTCATTTGTTCCAAGGCATGCCTTTTCCCCCCACACTCCTCCTGCCATGAGCAAAGAATCAACATTGGGGGTATGTGCAATAATATGGGGAAAAACAACATTCTGGTACCTTGGCATACACATCTACCATTCAGAGTAATGGTTGTTGAAGGCTTTAACTGCCCTCAGACCACAGATCACCTTCTAAAAGGATTGTTTTATCCAACATGAACATGCTTCCCATTTATGTTATTAATTCTCATATTTACCTCTTTATCTTCCCAAGAACATTTTCCATATATTTGATGGTAAACTGGGTGACTTGATTTGGAACCCTAGTAGATGCAGAGTCTTCCTGGCTAATTAGAAACTTCCCACACACTGGGGAGGGTTGGATGCTACTGACTTTAAACATTACTACCTAGAGGCACAATTGCAGTGCCCTTTCAATGCCTAGATGGCAGCTTGCTGCATGACTCTCATTTAATCAGGGACAATGCTATGGAGTTGCTTCTTTCTTAAGCTCTTAAGCTACTGTGTCTGAGGGTTCTCCTGACTGCTCTGTATTACATTGAGATTCTATTAAAAGTCCTAGTAAAAAGTTTCTTGTTTCCCATTATGCTTTTGTGAAGCCTAGCAAAGCATACCTGAATTGAAGCATGGTTTGTATAAGAGAGCTCAGGAAACCCGGGAAAGCATTGTGATCCAATTTGCTGGGGATCTTTTTCAAGACGCTACCTTGATCCCATTCAATAAGCTAGTTGAAAAGTATAGACTTAATGCAGGACAATTGCCAATTCATATAGAACTCACTACTGCTCTTCATTCTCTGGGGGTCACCCATGAAGAACTCCAAACTCATTCTTTAGTACAAATGCTACACACCATGTGCAATGGTAGAACGCTGTACTCTTGGATAAAGAGATCGATCCAATGTCATAATGGAGTTACTTAAGTTAAGCTGCGTACAAGTGGGAAGCAGATGTGGGAAGGTCCTTTACCAAGAAAGAATGGGAGAAACTATTAGCGCATCCCTAAAACGTTTCCCACAACACCAAGTTTCAATTCACTCAGTTTTGTACTTATTTCACAAGGCATACCTGACCCCTGAATGGCTACACAAGATTTATCCTGCAGTAAGCTCAAGTTATCCTAGATACCAGGCCCCAGGGGGAATACAAAGAATATGTTTCGGGATTACCAGGTGGTGAGTGCTTACTCGGAGGACATCACAAGGGTGACAGCTTCAATCACTCACCGTAATGTTCTATATATCATGGAATGTTGCATCCTAGACCTCTTTAGGCACTGAAAGTCCTGATCGACTGGAAAAAGATTCTTACATTTGTAATCCATCACAATGAAACGGAAGGTGCCCCTTCATTCAAAAGTATCCCACAGGCATATTCCATCATGCACTGGGCTGAAGTTCAGACAGTGGCCTTCCACAGAGAGGAGGCCAGGGTCCTCAGGAAATCTTCTACAACTGACTGATTGGAGGAGCTGCACTCAGCTTTCAGGGACAATTTTAAAGAAGACAGCAAGCCTCCTTGAATTATCACTTAATTTTGTTAGCAGTTGTAGCTAAACTGTCCATATTCTGCTCATATTTCTTTTGTGCTTTTTAGATCATGTATTCCTACATTCAGCATCTCATATTAGAATGAACTAAGGTTTACTCAGCTCTGTCCACAGTGTGCAATGCTGGGAGACTCTTTGACTCTTCTCATACATATGTGAAATATGCACTAAGATCTTAGATTGAACCTGCTTATGTTTTTTTTCTTTCTTTCTTGTCTAGCATGAATGTGTGGGAGCCACAACCCAATATTTTACTGCACCCTAGTATTTTGATCACCTCTAAGTTTATCGGTGGCAGCTCGGCTCCTGGAACCCTTCATTAAATGATAACAGTTTCCTCGAAAACAGGCCAAAAAAAAAACAACTTGGCAGAGTAATGAAAATAAACTGGGTCTACTAAATAACTGAGGTCTAAATCAATGAAAATTTAAAGGGTTTCATTACAGACTCTCAAAATAGGAATTACGTAGAAATACAGAATATATGCCATGAAGGCTCAGATACGGAGTACATAGTCAGAAATCAGGATTATTTTAAGTCCCAATAAGCAACAGAAATTACAAGTGGAATGGACAGCATCCCTAGGAAGAAAGAGAAAGTCATTCCAATAAACGGAGAGAGTCCGGTGAGGAAAATGAGAAGTCTCATGGCTCACCTCCCAAACCAGGGTTTTTTATACACATTTCACGCATACGTGTTAGACCTGTCAGCCTTAGGCTGGTCTTCCCCCAAACTGTTTGCCTTCACCCCTCCTATTATTCTTAATTCGTTTTTGCTGGCTTTAGGACTCTGTGCACTTTACCTCTGCTAACCAGTTCTAAAGTACTTGTGCTCACTCCCTAAATCATGGAAAAATTGGCTTACATCTGATTGCCATACTTAGTTTACTTATAAGTCCCTAGTAAAGTGGTATACCAAATACCCAAGGTTTGTAAATGAAATGGTACTAGTCAGCCTCCAGCACTTACTGTGCCACCCACTTAAGTAGCCCTTTACAAAATGTCTCAGTCCTGCCATTGCAGCCTGCCAGCAGTTTTAAACTGGCAATTTGACATGGTGAAATAACTCCTTTGCCAACCCTAAAACTCCCTTAGTAATACATATGTCACTCCTAAGGTAGGCCCTAAATGGCCCATAGGGAATGATACAGTGTATATTAAATGTTGGACATGTACTTTTAAGCTTTACAGGCCCTGGTAGTGAAAAACTCACAAATTCGTTTTTCACTGCTGTGAGGCCTACCTCTCCCATAGGATAACTTTGGGATACCTTATTACATTTAATACATTTAATAAATTACACTTTTTGATTTGGAGTACATGGGAAAGTCATGTTTGGAGTCTGAGGAATAAAAATTTAAAATCCTCTCAGGGTTAATTCGCAAATAAATAAAAACAATACACTGGCCTACAACCAATGGCCGGTGAGGAGCAAAAAGTGTAAAAGGACAGAGGGATGTTGGGAAAGGGGGTGATCGAAAGGGACCAATGGGAGGCAGAAGGTCAGACGGAAATAGGAAAATCCTCTTTAATGGTGAAGTCAGATTTTAAATCACAATTCTGAAAATGCCACTTTTAGACAGCTGGCTTTTTTTTTAACCTAACCATTTGGTTCCTGTAGCCTGTTCCTGGATCACATGACTAGGTATGAGTGGCAGTTTCCCTTTGTATATTCCTCCAGGACAGTCACACAACAGATGGACTAGATGTGCCTGAATGGGCCATGTCAGGAAGGATGGGTTGGTGAAGCTATGAGCAGCCCCACTTGCACGTCACAAGACTCTGCCTCACACACAAACACGCACACATGCACACACACACAAAGAACTTCACACTAGCTTATTGTGCCTGCAGACAGACTGTGACCAAGGCATGGAAGTAGGAAATTCCAGACACTTCTCTGGGGAGAAGTCTCCCCTCCACAAGTTTCTCACACTTTAAAGTGGGTACCAGGTATCAAAGGGGACCCTCAGACCCACTCCAGTTCACTTCTGGACCTTTGTAAGGGCTCTCAGAGGACTGCCTGATGCTTTGGCCTGATGTGTACTTCAGAGGAACGCCTTGGTGCACCAAGAAGGACTGCTTTGCTGCCTGAAGGTTGCCCTGTACCCTCCAATGTCTGCCTTCTGCCTGAGACCTGCTCTACTACGTGAACCCCTGAACTTCCAGAGTGACTCCAATGGCTAGTTAGCTGGCCTCCTCATCAGAGCCTCAGAGACATAAAAGGCTCCAACCATCTTGATCCTGGACCCAGGAGTAAGTCCTGACCATCCAAGTGGGTTCCCCAAAGTCCTGGACCCTTGGAAGTGGTGCTAAATGTACCTGGATAGCACAATTCCAAAACTTGGGACTTACAACATTTTCTGCCAAAAACTGCTCTGAGAACTGAGAGGAGACTGGGACCGTCCCACTCGCAGATTCACCGATTGAGCATTGCCAGGTGGCTTGACTTCACATCAGCTCCCGCTATGTTCTTCTCCGCAACAGCAGATCCTTTTCAGCGGCTCCTCGCAGAAGGGATATCTGACCTTGTGGAGCTCTCATCGGCTACTGCCTACAACTTCGTTCCACTGGAGTTTTTAAATGTAGCAATCTTCACTGTGACTTCATCCAGTGGCTCCCCCAATTCGACGTCTCCTCCTTGGACAGCACTTGCTGTCTTACCCCGCTGAACTTTACCTTCTCAGACATTTTTCTCCAAAATGTCTTCTAAGTCCGAAGGTAAGCAGAGACTCGGCCTAATCCTCCTTGTGTATCCGACCCACTTTCGATCGCCGTCAGCCTTAACTTCAACTCTGCCTCGGTCTTGCGCGACTAGATGTCCCCAGATGGCACTTTGCACTTTGACCTTTTAAGTAATATTTTTCACTTTAAACTTTAAAAATCTATAACTCTGGTTCTACTGACTAGAATTTTGTCACTTTGGTATCAGATAATTTATTAAAATGTACTTTATTTTTCTTAATTGGTTTGTGATTGTTCTGGTGATGTGTTTTCAATTCATTACTGTTTGAATGCTGCATAAATACCTCACACATTGCCTCTAGGTTGAGCCTGCCTGTTTTTATGCCATGCTACCAGAGGGTTAAGCACAGGTCATTTAGTGACTTTTTGTGGTTCACCCTGACAGGGATTGAGGCTGTTGCTTGAGAAGGTCTCATACCTTCCTCAACCAACAACCCAATTTCTTACAATAAGTACTATGTAAACACTGCAACTTCAGCATGGCATGACTAGTGATAGAATATTGGACAAACCAGAATGATGATTGTCACCCAAATAATTATTACACTAACCCATTTCTAAGGTAAAAGAAATCTTCCATTAGCTTCCACAGCAACAGCACAATCCGGAGATGTACAAAAGAATATGAAACATTTTCAAACAAAAACTCATATACCAGTTTGCTAGCAAGCCCGCATCGGAGCTTCCAGTGGGATTGTCCTTCAGAAAGTTACAATAGGAACAATAAAAAAAGTTTCATTCCCAATACATGCTCTCTAAGGAAAATTACTAATTGTGTGACAGTGTACTATGCTCTTAGAAAACTGTGAGGAGAGAAGAAACACAGGGGGATATCAATTGGGAAGGGAAATGAACAGGAGCAAGATGAACAGAACAACAAACAGCATCCATTTTAATAAAATGGTGTCTCTAAGGAAATGTGGCAAATCTAAACTACGTTAATAAACAGTTCTAAACCTTCAAATAAAGTTTTTTCAAGTGCAACATTAGTAATTCATCAGTTATAACTATATTTATTATAAAAATCATTAGTATTCAGAAATAATTTGTCACCTGAAATTTTAAAATTAGAAAAAGCTCTAACATATGCATAAACCTTGTTACTGTAGTCTGCTTAGTACTGCATGATAAACCTAGGGTAGGCTGCGGTATCATGAACATACTTGCTGTTATTCAACATGTTATGCCCCTGTGTGCTATGATTATATATTGTTATGCATTTACTGTGACTGTATCTCCAGGCTTGCTCCCTGATCACCATGCTTTTTAATTCTTCAATAGATTACTCCATAGCATGTACCTTCTTTTGCATCAAAATCAGCAAAGATCACAACAACAACAAAAATGCATTGTGTGGGATCAGCCTTAGGCTGTACTCCCGTTTATGGCTTGTCCCCCTCCCCATCATTATCTCCCCTCTTTCACCTAATTCCTCCTGTAAATAAGAATACACTGACTCATTAAAGACACACTCAAGTTTGGAATTTAAAACCAGCTGCAATTGGATAGGTATTACCAATTTGCATTACATGATAAGTGTTTTTTAAGTTGATGGAGGGTTTTCACATCCCACACCTTCCGCATAACTTCCCTTAGGGGAGTCTGCCGCAGTCATTATTAGTCACTGACTGGGGCAGACTTTAAGTTCATGAGGAATGAACCTCTCTAAACTGGGGACCGGGCACGTAGGAGATCACCCTCAGCTAGAGCTGGAAATGCAGGGCTAATATGCTCCTCAGATCCCCACACGTAATTTGTTATCAAACCCCTACCTCAAACTCCAGGTCTTCTCTGGGTGAACTCCTTGTGTAGTTGGCCTTACCTGGTGTCAAGCTGGTACCGCCCAAGCTGATAATGCAGAGCCCATCTCTGATTTCGACTAATCCCTGCCTAATCCAACCCTTCTTTGTTGCTCTAGGGGATGGTGAGTGGGCCTTCTTTTTCTGTGCGCTTCCTGGAACAAAGAGGCCATAGGCCTTTTCAATCCTGCAGCAGGAATGTCGTCACATGATCTGGCATGGCATAATGTCTGATGACGCGACTGTCACCAAATTCTGTGTTCATGGATCATGCCTGGCTTGTGCACCTCACCCTGCCTGCACAAAATCACCCTGGGTTTGATAGTCAAGTCTGGAGAGAGCATTGTGTTGGTGCTCCTCACACTGTGCTCCCCTGTATGACTTGTTCCCCTCTCCATCTTTCATACAACTTCATCTCTTTCACTCCAGTCCTCCAGTAAATAAGTAGAGACTGACTCAGAAAAGACAGACACCAGGTTTAGATTTTTAACCAGCTGCAACCAGATATGTTTTGTTACAGGGATTATATTTGGTCTCCATTTTAGTTTTCCTTTATAACTTAGCATCTTTTTAAAATGGTGGTTTGAGCATGTTTTTCACTAACATGAGAATATGCCTGGCACGCATTTGTTTTTGGTAAATATTGTTGTTCTGTAGCCTGCACTGTTAGTTTCAGGGACATACATACTAGAACACGATGCCCTTGCTTTATCATGTGCTCGTAGGAGGCAGCTTTTATTCCCCAGACTAAGTAAAGGTGTTATTCTGTGTCTCTAGCAGAATGAGATAAGGCTGGTGTTTTATTACTTAAACAGCGGTCATTTTGAATTCATTGAGAGGCACTTCACACCGGAGTTATCATGAATGCTGCAAAGAACTGTGACTGAGATGCAGCTCCGCATGCCCTGACATTAATCCTAAGAAGGAAGATAGTTGCGCAGGCAGATGTGTGCAGGCTTGCACACTGAGATGGATTGCATACATTAAAGCACTGATGCCAGCTTCCTGAGACATTACACCAAGTTATGAGGTTAGATCATTCCAACAGGGTCTGGCAGAAGTGCACTCCCATCATGCTCTCGCTAGAGATGGGGTATTAGTGATAGATAGAAGTAACATTAGGAATAATTAACATGGTTGAATTGTTTGTGTTTTTTACCATTCTAATAATGCTCATAACAATCAAGTGTCTCATCTGTCTTATCATTGCAGTTAAAACTTTACTTACAAGGATTAGATATTTTCAATAAACATTTGAAAATGTATTATTGTCTCTTCTCTTTGTAAAACGCTGTACATGCAAAAGTGACAAACAAAAGGGTTAGATACGTTTTCATGAATTCCTTGGGAATAAGAGGGGTCATTTTCAAGTTTGCCAATAGCATCTATGACTCTGGAGGTTTAGGAGTTTAGATGTGGTACTGTGAGATAGCCGACCCAACATTTACAGATGATATAAGACCCCTCAGCCTCTGTATTATGAAGTTTTGTTTATCTAATACACACTCCTACTAAATTTGTTGGAACTGTATAACAGTACTACCTATTTGCATTACATAATAACTAGTGAAGCTTAAGTTGATGGAAGTGTCTGCACTTTCCGCATAACTTTCATTGTCCATTACTCAATACTGACTGGTGTGGACTACAAGTTCATGAGGAATGAACATCTCTAAACGGAGCGCTATCCATGTAGGGCATTGTCCCTCGGCTGGAGCTAGAAATACAGAGGGTGATATGCAACTCAGTCCCCCACACGTAACTTGTAATCACACCTCACCTCAACACCCTGGTCTTCCGCAGGTGAACATCCTCTCCAGATTTGGTTGATGCTACCAGGTGTTAAGTTGGTACTGCCATGGACTGACATGAAAGTGAAGTTTGTATGTCTTAGCCAATGGGTGGACCCCCTCCATCCAACACGAGGGCCCAGACCAAGACCAAGACCCCAGAAGCTCCTGACTATCCTACTTCTGAATATGCATCGTGCCAACAAACGCCTCCAATTGTTAATTGTTTATACTTCTATTTACCTCACAGTATATATTTCCAATATAAATTCCTCCATCTGCATTTGAGTATATGCTTACATGTATTTAGAGCTATAAGTATCACCTCAAAACTACATCCTACCATTATGTTCATTATGTATCATCATTTGCCTATTAACCCCCCATTTATGCCAATTATAAAGTATGGCTATGCACAAGCTTTTGATTTAGTTGCTTCTGAGCCCCCCCCCTCATGCCCCTCTCCCCTCCCCCTCCATAAGGTCATGTTATCCAGCTGTAGCTGATAACCACCACCTCACGAAAAAAAACATTGTGAAAACAGTGAGGTGAGAAAATTCCCATGAGGCCCCCCATTGGCAACCAGTTAAGCCCAGATTGGTGATCCTTAAATGGGAGATAGAGCACAAAGAGGCCCTGCAATAGTGCATTTATCAGCCTCACATAATGCATATAACATTAGGACTTTCAGCTTCCAATCTTTATAAAAGCTTTTCTGTCTGCTCTGGCTGCAGGACTACACATGCCCGTGGAATGATAAGGGAAGAAATCCATCAATAATACAGTTATGTTCTTTGCCTGGTGCTACAGGTTTCTCTAATTGTGGGTGGTGTGGTTCTATTAAGGTTCAGTTGAACGAAGTTGTAGGGTGGGAGAACTTAAAAATAAAAGGGCTGTGCAATTTGACTAAGCTGCGGTTGCATGTCTTTGAATACCTGTGGTTTATTGCACTGTATGTTGTTTATGTGACCTACAACTCAAGTAACGGGAAGCCAATAAAGTAATGTTTAAAAAAATGCTGACTGAAACAAGGAAGTCTTGAACTTTGATATACATAACCTAGGTAATTCCCACACTATCACTTCTGATGTGTGCAGGGCAATCCCTTTCCTTCTATCCAGGGGTGCTTTCCTCAGCTTTGCCAATCCTATCATCATTTTTCTAGTAGAATCCATGTAGTGATCCTCACCTGATCCTCGTTTGGCCTACAAAACCCACTGCTGCCAGCTTCAAAGCCACCCACGCACGATCTGCTCTTACCCTTTTTCTTGGACCACCAGATAAATCTTACTGTAGCACCCTTTATGAGGACTTGTTTTATTTAGGGTACCTCCCGCCTGTCTATACCAAGCTCTCTAGTCTTCCATACTCACCTCAAACTTACCAAATGCCTTCATCAAAGCAAGAACAGTGCCAACTGGTTTAGTCTAGGTGCCCAAAATTCCAAAGGCCTGAAGGGAATGGCGTTCTTTCTTCTGCATCTAGCACAAGGTGCCTGAAAACCTTGAACCTTGAACAGTAATTACATTCTTGTAGGCCTACACAAACTGAGTAGTAAAAAAGATGTTCAGCCGCTAGCACTGCAGCTTTAGCTCTCTTAGTAACCTTGTAATGTTCGGACATTTTGAAGAATACTTATTCAAGACCTGCATTACAGATCAGCTACCCGAACAAACAATTATGCTCCTATCCCTCCCCTGCCATGCCCATAATGTCAGTGCCACCAAAATCGGAAAGAACTCTGGAAAGTTAAAATTCTGCATCAAACCCTTTTGCCTCCATGATTCCTCTGGCCACTGAGCAGCACACTTCCTCCTTCACAGTGATGCCACAAATTCAAAGCTTCCTGCTGCATCTGTATACAGAGACAGAGTGTAACTAAAACTTTCCCCCCTTTCACAGGGAATCAGCATGTATATTATGTAATACTGATTTAACTTACTTATATTTTAGGTGCAGGTTGCTATGTTTTGTAGGGGTATAGGGTGGGAAGTTAATTAGGATATAATTAATGAACAATTATGTTTTTGTTTATTATTAATAATTTATGTGATTATTAATTATGTAAATTGTGTAATAATCATATATTTTAGTTACATTTTAGGTGTGGGCTGCTGGATTTGCAGGGTTGTTGGGAGGGAAGTTAATTTAGTAATAATTAATTAACAATTATGAATTGTTAATCAGTTATGTAATTATTATCAATTTAGTAAATTGTGTTATACTTATTTACTTTAGTTATATTTTAGGTGTGGGTTGCTAGTTTTGTAGGGGTATAGGATGGTAAGTTATTTAAGTAATAATTAAATTACCATTATTTTTTAAATGAAAAATAATTATTAAATTGTTTGTGAATTTTGTAAATTAGTGAATTGTTTTATTTCTTTTTATATATATTTATATTTTATGTTAAGTAATGTTTATATTAATAGTTTTATATTTTTTTCTAAATTAGTATGGTTATTCAAATGTGTAGTGTGTTTGAAGTGAAGTAGTTTATCTACTGTTTCTTAGACTTGAGTGGGAATAGTAAATTCAACCCCTCCGAAGTCCAACGCTTTCTCTACTGTTGCACAGACTGGATTGGGAATAGTACACTTTGAACCCTCTGAAGTCCAGGGCTTTCCCTACTGTTGCACAGACTGAAGTGGGAATAGTAAATCTTACGCCTCCGAAGTCCAGCGCTTTCCCTACTGTTGCACAGACTGGAGTGAGAATAGAATATTAAATCCCTCTGAAGTCCAGTGCTTCCCCTACTATTGCACAGACTGGAGTGGGAACAAAATATTTAACCCATCTGAAGTCCTACACTTTGTCTACTGTTGCATAAAAAGGAGTGGGAATAGTATATCTATTATTCCCAGACTCCAAAACATTTCCTAATATTGATTGAATATATTTTTTATTACTAGTTGTTTATAATTTTAATTTTATAGTATTTGTTTATAGTTTCATTAGTTTTTAAAGTTTTATAAATTTTTTTGTAAATGTTTTTTTTTCAATTTTTTTACTTTATTTGTTTGGAAATGTATTTAATGTTTTGGAATGGAATTGTTAATATGTTTTATGTTTCATGTACTGTATGCTAATGTGCTTTTTATTGTAGTAAATTTAAAGAATTAACTCAAAAAAAGTATAACATAAAACATATATTTTTAATAAATATGTTACATTATATATATATATGTATATATATATATCAAACAATCCAAATCCACGCAGAAAGGAGGCGGCACACCAACTCAATCCACGGGTGATTTATTGTGCAAAAAACAACACGTTTCGGCCAGAACGGCCTTTGTCAAGTTCATATACAACCGCCAGCGGTGCCATTAAATACAACGTCATAATCGAAATGAAAGACATACTACAATGCATGAATGTAGCGATCATCACATTATTGCCAAGGCATACATTAATCAAAATAAGGGACCTTGTTAATATTATCAGTAAAATTCATTGTAATTACTCAAAAACAATTATTTACAAATAATAACAGAATCACAGGTTAATAATCTATTTCATGCGGCACTTGGAGTCGGCATTCCTCACATTCGATCAACCTTTTACCTCTCAATAGACATAGTAGAGAGATTCCGGTAGTTCTTCCTATAAGGACACATATGTACTCGTAAACACCCCAAACCTATAATTGTGTCGCCATTTACTAAAGGCGATTCTGTTGCGAACATTACATGCATGTTAACAAAATGCTCATAATAAGCAAAGGAATTAATATAGAGCATATTAAAGAAACATATGTTGTGTGAGGAACCCAGCATAATTTCGTCTCTTAGATCGTACCGATCATAAATTCATGAGAAGATCTTATATATATATTCCCGTCCAATATTTGGTTTTTCCAGAACGGGACACATCGGGTGGGCAACACTTCATATTGGTGATTGAGGTTCACTACTTAGAGAATCTTAATAATGCCCCAGTGGTCCTTCCTCATAGCTGAGATATTCTGCATATATTTATATATTTTCACTTGGTCACCTGTCCTTCACTTCTTCAATGAATACATTGTCTGTGTGCCTGCACCATGCCTATTATATGTTAGGAATTTTAATTTTTGATCATCACTTTCTGATTCTCAAGGGACCGTATTTCGATTGTTTTTGACTGTTTTGAAAACATTGAGGTCATGATTTAAATTTATATATAAGATCTTCTCATGAATTTATGATCGGTACGATCTAACAGACGAAATTATGCTGGGTTCCTCACACAACATCTGTTTCTTTAATATGCTCTATAATAATTCCTTTGCTTATCGTGAGCATTTTGTTAACATGCATGTAATGTTCGCAACAGAATCACCTTTAGCAAATGGTGACACAATTGTAGATTTGGGGTGTTTACGAGTACATATGTGTCCGTATAGTAGGAACTACCAGAATCTCTCTACTATGTCTATTGAGAGGTAAAAGGTTGATCGAATGTGAGGAATGCCGACTCCAAGTGCCGCATGAAATATATTATTAATCTGTGATTCTGTTATTATTTGTAAATAATTGTTTTTGAGTAATTACAATGAATTTTACTGATAATATCAACAATGTCCCTTATTTTGATTAATGTATGCCTTGGCAATAATGTGATGATCGCTACATTCATGCATTGTAGTATGTCTTTCATTTCTATTATGACGTTGTATTTAATGGCACGGCTGGCGGTTGTATACGAACTTGACAAAGGCCGTTCCGGCCGAAACGTGCTGTTTTTTGCACATTAAATCACCCGTGGATTGAAATGGTGTGCCGCCTCCTTTCCGTGTGGATTTGGATTGTTTGTAGTTTTTGTGGCTCCTGCCGCCACAGCTGGCACCGACGACTAAGGGCAGGTGTACGGCGCATTAGGCAGTCCTCTGGAACTATATATATATATATATATATAGGACTAAGAATTGTCTCAGCTGTAATTGAAACGCCATTGAGAAAGGGAAACAATCCTGAAACACGTTTGGCGTGATGACTTTGTGTTGTTGAGGGTCGATTATGCACGTCTGTAGCCGGCAGTAAACTTATGGAGGAAGACTTACCTGTGTGGCACTTCCTTCTTTGGGGCAACCTGTCGTTTGGATGTGTAGCGGCCAGTCCCGGCCGCGGAAAGTGCCCCGCCATGATCGTTGGTCCCGGGGTGAGTGAAAGACAAGCACCCATGTAGCGGGAGGTATTCCATACTGTCGGCGAGAGAGTGCAGCCGTTGCTGGTCGAAACTTGACACTAACCCATTGGGGTAAATTTTATTTAATAGGAACATTGATAAAGAGACATGCTCATCAGAGGTTATCAAAAGAAACTACAAGGACCAGAGGGCCGTGCGGGCCACGCCCACTGCGGCAAGATACCATTAAATAAAGGACTAAGAATTGTCTCAGCTGTAATTGAAACGCCATTGAGAAAGGGAAACAATCCTGAAACGCGTTTGGCGTGATGACTTTGTGTTGTTGAGGGTCGATTATGCACGTCTGTAGCCGGCAGTAAACTTATGGAGCAAGACTTACCTGTGTGGCACTTCCTTCTTTGGGGCAACCTGTCGTTTGGATGTGTAGCGGCCAGTCCCGGCCGCGGAAAGTGCCCCGCCATGATCGTTGGTCCCGGGGTGAGTGAAAGACAAGCACCCATGTAGCGGGAGGTATTCCATACTGTCGGCGAAAGAGTGCAGCCGTTGCTGGTCGAAACTTGACACTAACCCATTGGGGTAAATTTTATTTAATAGGAACATTGATAAAGAGACATGCTCATCAGAGGTTATCAAAAGAAACTACAAAGGACCAGAGGGCCGTGCGGGCCAAGCCCACTGCGGCAAGATACCATTAAATAAAGGACTAAGAATTGTCTCAGCTGTAATTGAAACGCCATTGAGAAAGGGAAACAATCCTGAAACGCGTTTGGCGTGATGACTTTGTGTTGTTGAGGGTCGATTATGCACGTCTGTAGCCGGCAGTAAACTTATGGAGCAAGACTTACCTGTGTGGCACTTCCTTCTTTGGGGCAACCTGTCGTTTGGATATATATATATATATGTATATATTCACTGAAAAAAACATAGGTTTCAGGGACGTTATAGTTAGAAATTAGCATTTAAAAAACCTTTGAAATTCACTGAAAAAACCATAGGTTTCAGGCACGTTATAGTTAGAAATCAGCATTTAAAAACCTTAGAAATTCACTGAAAAAACCAGAGGTTTCAGGGACGTTATAGTTAGTTGGACATTTCACTCATACAAAACCTGAGAAATTCGGCCGTTATAGTTAGTTCAGCTAACTATAACTCGCGCCCCCGCAATGCACTGCTGATGACGTCACATTTTACATCATTCATGACATGGTTAGTGACATCACTGATGACATCTCAAATGACATCACTGATGACATCACTGATGGCATCCTCCAGTGACTGTGTGTTTCTATAAAGTTTTAATATGTTTTATATATATGCCAAGGTGTATTGAAGAATGAGTGGGTGTATAAGTGTCTGGATGGAGGATTTAGTAGGTGCGTGACTGTATAAGTGAGTGATTAAATGTGTCTTACTGAATGCATGGGTTAGTGACTAAACTGTGTGAATGTCTGTATCAGTGTGTCTGTTGTTGTGTAAGCTGCTGCATGGGTTGGTGAGTAGCTACATGAGTGTCTATATGGGTTATTAATTGGTTGTCTGAGTATCTGTATGGGGGCCTGAGTGTTTGTGTGGGTGGGTGGGGGGGGTGTGACTTTGTGCATAGATGTGTGAGTGGGTGATTCACTGGGTGTATGGGTGCAAGAGTGTGTCTGTGAAGGGCTGTATGGGTGAGTGAGTGTGCTTATGGCTGTGTTGGTGAGTGAATGGATGTCTCAGTGGTATATGTGTGAGTAACTACATATGTGAAAGGCAGTATATGTGAGTGTTGGAGTACATGACTATATGTGAGAGTGAGTGATAGTGAGAGTGGCTGTATGGATGAGTGTGTGCTTGTGTCAGTGATTGTATAAGAGAGTAAGTATGTGTTAGTATCTGTATGAATAGGTGAGGTGGTGTGTGTATAACTGTATAGGTGAGTAAATGGGAGTGTGATTGATTCTTTACATGACTGACTAGGTGTGTAAGTAACTGTATGGGTGAGTGGTGGTGTGTGAGTGTCTGTATAGGTGTATGAGTGCATATGATAGTGCTGTATTGATGAGTGACTGCATGTATGAGTGACTATATGGGTGAATGAGTGGATGTGTGTGTAGACCTAGCAATCAGTGAGTGAGTATGTAGTAACTGGTGTTGGTGTGTCTATGGTTTCGAAAATGGTACTCTGTATTTTAGAGTGGGTGTATCAAAGGTTATATTCGGTTGTGAGGAGGTGCAACAGATTATCACGTGGATAATGTCATCAGTGATGTCATTTGAGATGTCATCAGTGATGTCACTGACCACGTCATGAATGATGTAATATGTGACGTCATCAGCAGTGCATTGCGGGGGCGCGAGTTATAGTTAGCTGAACTAACTATAACGGCCGAATTTCTCAGGTTTTGTATGAGTGAAATGTCCAACTAACTATAACGTCCCTGAAACCTCGGGTTTTTTCAGTGAATTTCTCAGGTTTTTAAATGCTAATTTCTAACTATAACGTCCCTGAAACCTATGGTTTTTTCAGTGAATTTCAAAGGTTTTTTAAATGCTAATTTCTAACTATGCCTACAGAGGTAGGACATGTGAAGAAAGAGGAACAAAGGCACAGAAAGAAGCAATACAAATGCAGAAAGAGACAACAGAAGTCCAGAAAGACGAAGAAAAGTGCAGGAAGAAGCAAGAGATGTGCAGAAAGAACCAACAGAGGAACAGAAAGTCCTCCTGTGCACCCAACTTTTTGCTGACGGGTACTGGTGGTAACTGACTCTGACTAACCAGGCCTAGAGCCAGTGCTATGCTAAAAGACACTTAGAATACAGTGAAAACACCTACATACACTAGGGAACACTATGCGTTGGGGTACCCCTGTGATTAGCATGACCTCCTCTGTAAGGCCCTAGTACATAATAGGGCAGGGGGATTAAAACTACCTCTAAGTCAGAGGTGCAGAAAGATGCTTCTTTAAGTAGTAGTCACGTTTGCAGAGTGGTGGAGAAAGGGTGCTGGTCCTCCGACCAGCGCTCAGGAATTCTGCTGCGTAGGACTTACAGGAGGTACCAGGAGGGCTTCTTGGCCCCCAAACTCCCTCAGGACTAAATTGGACTTCATCCCCCATCCCGTAGTCTGCCAGGAGGCGCGTTTGCAGAGTGTTGGAGAAAGGGGGGCATGGCCTCCGAAGACGTCTTAGCAATCCCACTGTGTGGGACTTACTGCAGGTAACAAGAGGGGTAGTTGGCCCACAAGGACATCCTTGGGGGCCAACTTCACCTCCTATTACCTCCAGTAAGTCCCACACAGCAGCATTGGTAAGTACTCGTACCAGGCCATGCCCCCTTTGCCCACCACTCTACAAACGCGCTCCCTGGCACGCTCTTGGATGGGGATTGAAGTCCCCTTCGCTGCTGGGGGTCCTTTAGGGGCCAACTAGCATACCTCTTACCTCCAGTAAGCCCCACGCAGTGGGATTGCTGAGAGGTAGACAAAGGCCATGCCCCCTTTCTCCACCACTCTGTAAATGCGCCCCCTGGCGCATTGTTAGTTGGGGAATTAATTCCCCTTGAATAGTGAGGGTCCCTGGGGGCCAACTAGCCCACCAGGTACCTCCAATATGCGCCACAGAGCTGGATTGCAGAGAGGTGGTCCGAGGCAAAGCCCCCTTTTTACACCACTCTGCAAACGCACCTCTTGGCGCACTGCTGCTCGGGGGATGAAGTCCACTTGTGTCCTGAGGTCCTCAGGACACAAGAGGACCTCATCGCCCCACCAACAGTGCGCCAAGAAGCGCGTTTGCAGAGTGGTGTAAAATGGGGCATAACTTGTGCCCCCAGTCTGGCCTGTTTGTATGTGAGTTACTTTGAACAGGTCCACATCTACAACGAGATGGCGCCCTTTTTTGAAAATATTACTTGCTGGCATCATTTCATAGACGATATTATTTTCGTGTGGAATGGTGCCAGCAAGGAATTGGGCGAGTTCATCGAGTGGCTCAATCTGGGCGACAATAATTTGAAGTTTACCGCTCAGTGGAGTACTGTCAAAATTAATTTTCTTGACATCTGTATAAAAAACTGTGAAGGAATTTTAAATGTGGAGTTGTTCACAAAAGAGACTGACAAGAACACCCTCCTACATTATGTGAGCAATCACCCCCGAACTCAGAAAGATAATATACCGTTCGGGGAGTTCTTGCGTCTTCGACGAAATTGCACCTCATTGGATGACTTCTACTTCCATGCAGAGGTCATGAAAAAGAAATTAAAAAACAGAGGATATCCAAATAAGCTTATTAAAAACTCCTACAAAAGGGCAAGATTTTATGACCGTGACAGCCTTTTAGATATCTACACGGCGGACGGGGACGAGCAATGTTGGCGGAGAACCACCCTTGATGTAAGTGTGACCACGGGGGTCTCCCCTTGCCAGCCGCCATTTCAAATTTGACTGTAGGGTAAACTCGTAACTACATGAACCTTTGGTGAAAATTCCTCAATACGTAAGAAACTGACTTTTAATTTTCTCTCATCTCAATTGGAGGTGAGGGAGAACTTACTGGGAAAGGTAGAGTCCTGAGGAAGGCCGGCGTGACCCGATACGAGGGGCATACACTGACGGCCGAAACATGTTGACCACTTCGCAGTTAAGGAGGGGTGTTAGGAGCACATAGAATCTCCCATTCACCACCATCCTTTGCACTTTTTTATTCTGGCCGGAAGATCCAGGATTAAAACTTTAGGCACAGCGACACTTCCGAGCTAGTTTTAATTCACTTGACTGCACTTTCACTACCGTCGTTCCCAGTCACTTTAGAATTTATTTGTGTCTCTCTTTGTGTTGTATTGTCTTCCCCTACCCTATTGCTCCACCCCAGGCGTGGCTACGCCGGGGTGTTTTTTGTAGCAGCCCAATGATGAAGCATGTCACACATTTGTGTGAGTGAGGGCAGTATTAGAATAGATTGTATGTGCCATTACGTTACATATTTTATTACTCCCTACTCCTTCTGGTGCATAAAGTGTTTACAGGGGGTTCGGGGTAGGTGAGTCCGTACCCTCACCCCTTCTTTTGTGTGTATTAGCCTTTTAGATATGTCAAGAAGCAGTCGAAAGAAAAAAGAGTTAGAGAAGATAGTGTTTGTAAGTCAATATTCAGGAATGAGCAATGTAATTAAGAACATAATCAACAGAAATTGGAAAATCATAAATGATGGCCAGGATAAACAACTGGAAAAGCTCCTTTTTGCGTTTAGACGCAACAAGAATTAAAAAAATGCACTAGTAAAGACTTACAAACCGTTAGGATGTACACAAACAACCCTTGAAAATAGGAGGGCAATACGGAATTATAAATGTAATACCTGTTCAATTTGTGCCCACTGTATTGAGGCAAAAAGTATAGAGTACAATGGTAGAACACTTACAGCGACCTCCCTGAACAACTGTCGGAGTAAAGACATTGTATATCTTCTCATCTGTTCTTGTGGTTTAGGATATGTTGGGGAGACAAGCAGGGAGCTTAGAGTGCGGCTTCTGGAGCATAAGTCTGCAATAAGAACGAGCAAAGAGAATGCCCCTCTTATTGACCAATTTTGTTAAGATGAAACATAGTCACTCTGATTTTAAATGGTTCATATTGGAGAGAGTCAGAATAGATAGAAGAGGCGGAGATGTTGATGCCAAAAGAAAGAAGAGAGAACAGTGGTATATATGTACATTAAACACTATTGAGAAGGGTTTAAATTCCAGAGAGGAATGGATTACCTTTATCACATAGACCTGTTAGATCAATGTTCGAGTGCCTTTGTTAATTGTTTTATAAACTCAGGAAATTTTAGAATGGGGGGCCATGGGGAGGATCAGTAATGACTGTACATTACCCCTGTAGAATATATATTTTTAGCGTCTTTGAATAAGAATCAGAGGAAGAAAAATATAATAGGTGGCTGTGAAAAGGAAAAATAACTGGGAGAGGGTGTAATGACATCAATATCCCATCAGAGTAGGCTCAAAGTAGGGAGACCTGCAGTCTGAATATTAAAGAGGTGATGGAGAGGGTAGAAGCACCCCGTACATTTCTCTGTGAGACAATACCTTTTTAGATATTGTTAACGGGGAAAGAAGCAGATCGGGTGGATATTAAAGCCCAAAATGGTGAAGCTCGATCGCATAGTGTGATTGGTCCAGCAGATTTTGAAGCAATTGTGAACTAATAAAAGCTTCTTACCCCAGGCTTGATTCCTCATAGTAATTAATTATGAAACTGGTAGGATTTAGATTAACAGTGAGTAAGGTAACCAGTAGGACAACGTAGCAAAGATATGTTCCATAATGGCGGACTGATTTACACGACTTACGGAGTTACCTAGCACTTCCAGGTCGTATAGAAATAGAGACGCCTAGTGGTCCGACCTTGATGACGTCGCGGGATGGGGGTACCCGTGATGGATGTACAGGTGAGATTAATCTGTTAGTCGAGGAAATGATATATAAGCGGCAAGCGCGGGACTGCTCCTGAGTGCAGAATCGGGAGACAGGAGACACCCAGACTTTGCGTGAAGTGGAACCGAAAAGGTGAGGAGCTGTGGGTTCGAATTATGTGGGGTTTAGAGCCGAGGGAGATGGGTCCTAAAAACGCTAGAGTAGTTGGTTATATATGGACTATTGCAGGACAGGAAATATATGGTAAACAATGATTGAAAATTATAAAAAGAAGGGGAGGGATAGAGGAGTGATTCTCTGATAAAATACGAGGGTGTATATCCCCGAAGTAGATTGAATAAAGCAGGTGGGCAGAGGGATGGCACATAATGGCCAGGACTGGTGGTGAACCCCTTGGAGTATTTATGAAATGAGGGCGGATAATATGCCTAGGATATGTGTAGCAAGATAGAGAGGAATGTACTGGTACTTTTTCAAAAGGGGACAAGAGAACGAAAAACACTAGAGAATGGTAATGCCCTCGATCTTCTCTCCTGTTTTTAATAGGCCTAATTGATGAAGGGTCGGATATGGTCCTATGTTGGATTTTTAAACCAAATGAACCAAATGAACATTGAATAAATGAAACACCAATAGTGAGGCGGTAGCAGTGTTTTACCACGGAGTGTACTATAAGGTATGTTGTTCTTTCCTTTGGTGTCCCAGAGGGGTTCCTCTCACTTAATTTTTACATTTTTGCTAATTAATCCAATGAAAACAATAGAACTGAAGGGGCAAATGATCAAGGCTATTTAAGCGAGAACGGGCCGTATTCATTGTATATAACTTTTAATGCTTTTTTGATGATCCTTAACGCCCATTCAACCGGTGGGTTTACGGCAACTTGTATTTCATGCACATTAATTTGAACCTGAATATGGTGTTTTCGGAAAGTGTTAATTTCTGGCATGTCCTGTATGTGCTTGTCATATTTTGATGAAAAATGGCCGTATATGTTACCCAATTAATTTTTGGCACACTCTGAATCTCGTAACTATTGAAATGTTTGTTAAAAAGAAAGGTATTACTTATGAGGACATTTTAATACCACCCTGAGTGAGTCAATAGTGTTTTACGACATTTTACTGATTTAAAACGTTTTTTATCTATGTAAGTATTTTGTTTATGTCTATACGTTAATCAAGTATATATATCTGTTACAAGATGGCGCCTCTTCAGGTGATCAAGGCTGCTGCACAGCCGAAACGCGTCCTGTTTTTCCGGAGTGACCAATAAACAGAAATGATTCACTTCTGTTCCGGAGTGCCGTCTCTTTCTCGGAAGTGAGAGGATGTTTGCAGTATATATATATATATATATATATATATATATATATATATATATATATATATATATATATATAAAGGAAAGAGGGATTCCGTGACTACCTCCACTCACATTGCGCCGCCATCATGGAAGAACACAGAAAGGAGGCACTCGAAACAGCGACTCACATCAGGTAGCTGGTTGCAAAAGTCCTTTTTATTTTTTCATTTTCTTTGATGCAAAGTGCAAACAGTGCAAGATAAGTGACAAAAAATGTCCTACGCGTTTCAGCCAGCGGCCTTCGTCTGGGTCAGAGTGTGTGTGGTGACATTGGTGTTTATAGAGGGGTTGGTTGGACCCTCCCCCTGTTAAAAAAAACATTTGTTACAAAGGTTCTTGTTTGCTGTTAAAGGAACCTAACACATTTTTCTAAGTAGACTCTTTCTTTTTTACTTTTTTTTTGTGTCCTTTTTTTAACTCTCAGTTAGCAGCTTTATGCACCGATATTCACATTCATGGTAGATTGCGAAAAAGATTATTCAACATTCAAAAGTAGAAGAAGAATAATCATTTACAACAAATAATGTCGTTAACCTTGAAACAAAATTTAGGTAAAGTACCCATTTGTAGCAAAACTTTATCTTTAACTACATTGGATTCTATGCTCTGCTGTTTATAAAGTAGATTGACAATAGACAAAACGGGGGAAATAAATCTGATGTCCAGATTAGTTCTCACATATTGAGACCTGCCCCATATTTTGCGGTTCCTGAAAACATATTTTGTCATGTTTGTTGATTTCTGAAGCCATGTTATCAGAGCACTACATATCGTCCCTGTCAGCACCAAAGGATACGATATACATTAAAGTGCAAGTTCAAAAATTTCATGACTTTCGAAGAGTCCAGCTGCCAAATCCTTGATTGTGCAAATTATGCAAAATGTAAACATGTGTATGGTTATGATGCTGTTAAAGTGCATCTCGGTCCTATAAACCCATAAAAAGTTCAAATATATCTCTGTTGTAGTAAAATGCCTTTATTGTTTTGATCCTATTGAGACCCTAAGTCGGACTTTAGACAGATTAAAATCACGTGCAAAAACGCAATGCGAATAAGGTGCATACTTGTAAACATATTTCTATACATGCCGTTTATATACTGTCAAGGTGCATCTCATTAATGGTAAAGTACCCATTTTGTAATAGTCCTATTTCATTACAGTAGTGCACTTCAAACCAATTCAAGTGCAAAAATGCAATAAAGTGCCAAGTGCAAGTAAACAGTAACACATACAAATCATGCTCACAGTTGTCCGTTTTTATGTTGTCAAAGTGCATCTCATTGGTGGTGAAGTACCCATTTTGTGATGGTCCTGTCTCATTCCATTAGTGCACTTCAACCTTATTCAAGTGCAAAAAATGCAATAAAGTACCGAGTGCAGGTAAACAATAACACATACAAAACATGTTTACAGCTGACCAACACATTCTAAGATTCGGAGAGTTCCTCTATATCACATTACCAACCATGTTTACTCTAATGTATGTTGGACATCAGTTGACTTGTCAAATTTGTCCTAAACCACACTTTCTTTAGCTATAGATATATTTGCAGAACCCAAGATTTTCCTATAATTCAATGTAGTGTTGATTCAATTATACTTCCTGTACTACAGTTAAGTCATTATTTGTCAGTTTTCATCCAAACGATTAATTCTAAAATTCTGCCTTCTTCTCCATTTATAAAGTGCAAATGCTGGATCTAAGAGGTAATGATTGATCCCCAACCATAAAAAATATATATGTACAAATGTATAATACAACATGGTAAACAAGATTAGGAAGAGATTGACAGACTTCTTTTTGCAGGATAGTCTTATAAAAAAGTGTGAAGTTCCGCATCGGCATTGAGTCCCCATGGTATTTCAGTTGCCATCAATACTATCCATTTGGATTCCGCTTTTCTGAGTGTTAAATCTCGGTCTCCACCTCTGATGTTAAGAGGGATGTGCTCAATGTCATAAAATGATAGGTTCTCAAAATGGCCTTCATGGTCTTTCCACACATGTTTTGAGATCGCATAAGTAAAATCTTTGTTTTTAATTGCCCTAAGATGTTGTAGGATACGTAATTCCAATTTGTTCACTGTACTTCCAATGTACTGCTTCCCGCACTCACACTGGAGGGCATAAACAACGTGTGGTTTCGCACATGATTCTTTCCTTAATTTTGATTTTCTCTCCTATCAGGTTGTTGACTTCCTGACGGTTTTGGCCATGCTTACATGCCTTACATTTAGGGCATTTGTAAAAGCCACTCATTCTTAACCACTAGCTCTTGCTCCCACTTTAATCTGTTTTCTGATAGTGGCTATGTGTCAGAATGTCCCCAAGTGACGGTGCCTTTTTGTAGGAGATGCTGAGATGGTTAGATGTGCATGCCTTTGGATCTTCACCTGTGGATAGTATCTTCCAATGATTTCGCAGAGCATCTCTTATCATATTACTGGAGATGTTAAATTGTGTAATATATCTGATTTCATCCTCCTCTGTTCGATCTCTTTTCTTCTCCTTGATGCTCTTTGGAAGTAACAGGAACTCTCTCTTCTTCTTCATAGCCCTTGTTTTTGCATTGTCCAATACCACCATTGGATAACCTCTCCTAAGGAACCTTCTGTACATTTGGTCAATCTGTTCCAAAAATTCTTGTTCTTCTGAGCAGTTCCTCCGTGCTCGGAGAAATTCCCCATAGGGGACACTCCATTTCAGACATTTTGGGTGGGAGCTGTTTGCCAATAGGATACTGTTGCAGGAAGTGGACTTGCGGAAGAGTATTGTGCATATTTTCTGTTCCTTTATATAGATATGGATATCCAAGTAATCTATCTCTGTTTTACTGGTGTTGTATGTGAACTCCAACTGGAATGCGTTTGTGTTAAGAGATTTGAGGAAGGCATTCAATTCCTCTGTATTGCCCTCCCAGATTAAGAACAAATCGCCTATATAGCGCACCCAGAGTATAGCTTTTTCCATCACTTTTTTGTTTGCGTCACACCAAATGTGTTCAGCTTCCCACATGCCCATTGTTCGGTTGTCATACGTGGGCGCAAAGGAGGTCCCCATTGCGGTTCCTTTGCTCTGTCTGTAAAACTTTTTATCAAAGATAAAAACCTTATTAGTGAGGCAGAAATTCAGCATTTCTAAAATCATATTGGTCTGTCCTAAAACACTCAGAGATCTTGAACGGAGATAGAATTCACAGGCTTTGATGCCATCCTCATGTTTAATTGATGTATATAGTGAGACTACATCAATGGTCACCATTGTGTAGTCTTCTTTCCAAGGGATGCCAGCTATCCGATTTAAAAAGTCCATTGAATCCCGGATATAGGAAGGTAAGTTTCGCACATATGGAAAGAGAAAGATATCCAGAAATCTCGAGGTGTTCTCCAGAAGCGACCCACAGGAACTGACAATAGGGCATCCTGGAGTATTTTCTAAACTTTTGTGAACCTTCGGTAACACATATATCATTGGTGTGATAGGACGCATTATAAGGAGGTAATCCAATTCATTATCATCCAATAATCCATCTCTATGCCATCCACGAAGCATGCTATGAAATATGCTCATGATTATTGGTGTTGGATCTTCTTTGAGCTTTTCATAGTTGTTCACATCGTTTAGCTGTCTCTTCATTTCAAAGTAATATTTTGAGAGTCCATTACCACTACATTCCCCCTTCATCAGAGGGTTTTATCACAATGTCATTATCCATTTTCAAATCATTTAATGCCCATTGATCATCTTTGGTCATATTTGACGGTCGTTGCTGGTTCTTCTTCCTTTCCTTGATGTAAATGGTTCGCAACTCCTCTGTCATTAGCTCTTGAAAAATGTCCACCCTATTCCCAGTTGGTAATTGTGGGCAGAATCTAGAGCGGTTTATACAATTGCTGCTGATGGACAAATTGGTTGCAATGGCCATCTCCTCACATAACTGTATATCCGTCATTGTTTCCGTGGTGGTTGTGGCAATGTCAACATTACTTTCAATCTCTAAGCCATGTAATGATCTTAATGGTGAGATGTCATTCAAAGTTAGTGGCGAGAGTGGCGAGAGTGTGTCTTGATTGAGTTATTCAATGGGCCTCCTGGGAATATTTGCAAAGTACTTTTTTACTTTTAATTTGCGACAAAATTTGTAGAGGTCAACTCTAGACATCGCTAAGTCCATCGCAACAGAAGGACAGAATGTTAATCCTTTGTTCAATAAATTCAGTTGTTTTGGAGTTAATTTTCTTGATGACAGATTGATTACTAAGTCATCTTGTTCTGAGACATCTGGAGGCAATGTTTTCATTTTTACTTTTTTGTTGTCTTTTTGGGCTTGTTTCTTGTGCCCCCGTCTGGTTCTTTTTGCTGGTGTTCTGTTTTTTGGGAAGGCCCCGTCCTCTGCCTCGCATTGTCATCCGTAGACGCTGCATCTCCCCGGAAAAATCCACCCTTGGTCTCCCACTCGACATTCCTTCATCTCCTGAGCTCACCTCTGAGCTCTATGCGCTTGACATTCTTGTTTGTTCCTGTTCGTGTACTCGATCCATAGATTGTTTGCTATAATTAGCATCAAACTTTCTTGCGAAAGTATAGACTCTCCCCGTGGCATAATCAATTCTATCTCGCTGGAACTTGCGAATCTTCTTGTTTTGTACCTCTTGCTCGTGTTTATCTAAATAGTTTGGTACCTTCCGGTGTTTCTTTGAACTGTTCCAGGGATTTCTCCAATTCTTTAACTTTCTCCATGGCTTGGGTTAGTCTTCTTTCAGCATGTATGATTAATGTGTTTATCAATTTCATGGAGCATTCAGTGGTGTCCAGTTGCCATTTTGAGAGGAGGTCTGGATCTAAATCACTCAGGGTTGGCAGTACAAAGATTCTCAAGCCTCTGGGAATTCTTTTGCAATCTATATACTTTTTTAGTGTTACACTTTCCCACCATTTATTTATCTCAGTAATTCTGGCTTGTTCTAATTCTTTCAAAAGCGGTTTTGGCGTGCTTGCTGTTCCTGATTTGTTGGTACTCAATTTACTATGTGTCATAGTTAATTCACCTTCTTCGTCAAACATATCTTTTAAGAGTTGTTCTCGTTTAGTCCAGCGGTCCGCCATGTTGCCGATTGTTTCTCTGATAATATTTAGTGGTTGGAAAGTAATGATTTATTAGGTTTGAAGTCTATAATTTTCGAGTTACTGTTCCTTTAACAAGTCTCAAAATTGCACTGTATAATAATTTATTTGCTTTGCAGGTTCGCTAACATGTATGTGATGTCGCTGTAACTACTCCGCTGGGGATACTGACAACAATATCTTATGGAGACTGCTCCAATTTTCACAGTTTCCTTGGCCGTATTACCCCCGGAGACCGAACTACGGGACGCCGAAATCTTCAATATTGTTTTACAAGGAACAGCCTATCCTGCGTTGACGGCGAAGGATTAGTTGACTCCGAGCAAGATTGCTGTGGCAAAGACTCTCGGTGCCACTCCCTCCGGAGAAACCACCTGAGTCACCAGCAGCCCCCTTCACCCCGTCGTATATGTATGTGTGTTTATATAAGTATATATTTATGTATAGTATTAAATAGTGAGATTTATTTAATTAACATTATATTAATAGAATATACTAAAATATTTAAGATTTACTACTTTAAACTATATATATTAAGAAACTATATTTCTGTACGTTTCTTAACGATATTAGTCTGTCCTTTTTTTTGTTCTTACTATTATAAGGATAGGGGCATGATATTTTTGTTAACAATATTTTTCACACAATATTTTTGTGGCACGATATTGTTGATTCTGATATTGTGTCAGTGATGCCTATTTGGCAGTGACATGGGATCTTGCCAGAGAGCTAAAGCTCTCTGTCCATGACCAGGATACTGAAAAAGGCATACATGATAACGCAGTTATAAAAATAGACTGGAGGTAAAGATAAATGGGGAGAGTTAGGAGGCACGTCTAAAGACAGAGAAAGCGAGAAAGACAAAAAAAAGTGAAGGATGAGAGAGAGACCACGGAATTACAGAGAGAGAGAGAGAAAAAAGGTGAAGAAAGTGAGAGAGAGTGAGAGAAAGAGTGGAAAGACACATGATTATAGAGAAAGATAGCAACAGGAAAAAATATTGAATAATCCCTAAGAGTGAGGCATAGCAGAGAAAGTGACAATATCTTAATGTTGGTTGCAAGACAATGTGAAGATAGATATGACGCATACAAGAGAGAATACATGGCCCACCTTCAGTTTCACTTTCATAGTGGATGATTACGAATCGATGCATATCAGCAGTTACTTTCTTAAACATTATTCAAACCAAATAGCAATAAATTCATGTTTCCCTTATTGCACTGTTGCTCTGTTGACCCCCAATATATCTCCTTTCTCATGCCATTTCCCCCATCTTGCTCACACATTAAGTTGCCAACGGGTTGCATTTTTCTACTGAGAGCCCAAAGAGTGTATAAACATGGAGTTTGAACACCCATCTTACTCATCTAGGAAGGTTTTAAGCTTTCTGGTAGTCAATATGGCTTGTGGTGCTGTGGAACTGAACGGTTTACAGTACTATCAAATCAGCACCTTTCTTGGAGACAAATCCACACACCTGATGAATCTAAGGAAAACATGCTGGTTCAGTTTAGAAATCTCCCTGTTCAGAAAATCTAACTTGTGATCACTCCAGTGCTTTGAAAAAGCATCTATTAAAGAAACTCTTCCATTCAGAAAGCCTATGATAGCTGACTCCTTGTAGATACTGATTTTGTTTTTAGTTCAAACAATAGCAAACGATTATTGATTGTTTCCAAGGTAGCCATTGCCTTGATCTCCACTATTGTATTATATTTTACTCTATATGTAATTGTAATTGTACTTGTAATTGGATTTAAATAGTGCTTACGAGATCTGACGAGGCATTAAAGATCTTTACGGCGAGCAGCTCACTGCTCCAGAACCCAAGGTTAGTGGTTAATCTAGTAGGTTTTGCGATTAATCAGGTGCTCTCACTAAAAATTGCATGCATTTACTCCAGTTACTTTGTGATATATTAATACCAGGTAGGGGTAGTCATTAGTAGGGACTATGTGGTTTCAGATGAATGGTTGGTGAAAAAGATGGGCTGATGGAGATTACGTAATGTTCGATTACAGGGATACAGTTTTGAAGAGAAGAGAATGTGATCTATGAAATGAGACTGCTCCTCCTCAGTCTGTCCTTCCACGATATGGTCGATGGAGTGTGCCAGGGTGCCATCTTGCTGCACCTTAACTCACGGTGCAGCATGTTCCACTTGCATGCTTCATCTCTGAAGGATGTGGCCATCTAAGGCCACACGGGTCTTTCACAACCACCTGCTATGCCTTCCCAAAATGAAGAGTCGGTCAGACAGTAGTGAAATACAAACTTACTTTATTTGATATATACTCTGCAGAGGAGCCCAGTCAGACCTTCACCCTAAGATGTCTGCTGCTGGGACTGACGCCCCAGGGTACGCTAATACATAATAAACCCTTCTGGAGACTTCAGCCACGCCTCTGATGGAAATTTACCGGCCTTAGCCGGGCATGAACAAAGGGGGCCCAGCGAGATGAGCTAACACCTGCCAGATGGGCGCACTATCAGTACTCCAAGGCCACTGTGCCGAGTCTCAGCGTCTCCTAACCTGGGAGCAGAGCTACACATTGAGATTGGAATGCAAAGAAAGAACCTCAGTTCACTAGCAAGTCGGGTTACAGCCTTGAACAGAAAGAGAAATAATAACGAAATACAGCGTTGCTGAGGCAAGCAGATTTGAAGAATAAGGCCTAATGCAAGCACAGCCCAAGCAGTCTTCCAGTGATAGCAAAATACAAAAAGGAGTCACGCGAGCTAACTAAAGCTTACATGTTGCGAGGATAACTCAGTGGGTTGCATAATGTAAATACAAATGGCGTATATTTAGCCACATATTGCTAACCTAATATAGCATAACAAGTGCATTACGGGAAAGGGGAATTTTGAACCTAACAGACCCTCCTTTTAGCATATCTGGCTAAAAGCTTTATTGCTATCCGGCAGGGTCTTTACAATTCTAAGCGGGGGGAGGAAAAATTACATAGTCATTCATATTGCAAAATGAAAACACAGCAAACATGAGTATGAAAGAAACGCTATTTAGTAATCAAAAATTCCTTCGTCTATCAACATAATTGACTGAATTTCTTGCATCATCATGGGGAGTACTTATTATCCTGTTTGGGGAGCGTAATGCTGGGGGTGAGTTTACTCACACAATACGTACAACAGGCTGGGAGACAATTGATGCATAAACAACAGGTAAAAATGACCCCTGCGATAGCTATCAGGACAAGAAATATCTTCCAACCCCATGAAACCAACAGACCCCAGAGCCACCCTGTAAGGGACCATGAACCATTGTCTTGATGGACCTCTGAGGCGAGTCTGTGTAATTTCTGTATGGCAGAATATACAGTCGGAGCACTGTCGGGTATGTACACGCAGCAGCTGCTGCCGATGACACGACATGCTCCACCCCTGTCAGCTAGGATGACGTCTAAAACCATCCGATTTTGAAGCGAAACGAGCCTTGTAGCTCGACTGTAATATTAGTCAATATACCTGCAGTAGTGTTAATGACTCCCTCAACTACTCTGGCAAGTCAACGTATGTCACGGCTATTGAATATTAGACCCCAGAACGGCACAATACCCTTCATTATATCAGTGAATTGCTGCAGGGAGGTATCCATTTGATCAATATCATCTGTATTAACAACTCTTTTTATTCGGTGCACGAAAAGATCCCTACGATGCAACCTATGATCTTTCTGGTAAGTGGACGGTGCAATTTAAACAGGGGGCAGGAGGAAGGAGAGATAACACTGACCCAGACCACCCCCTAGGGAGCCAAGTATAAGCTTGTTCCCCACAGATGAAATATACATTCGGAGGTGTCAGTAAGGGTGGACTACTAGTTGTATTCAATTGATAGGTATAGTTACAATGGCTCTGTCCTACGGAAACGTTCCCTGACCCTTGAACACAGAAACTAGCTGTTGCATTTATCACGGGAATGGGCATAGCTTTGTCTTCAGTGATATTGCGCTCTTGAAAACATTTAAAATATTCAGTGACATTGAATCCTTGGAAGTCTAGTACTTCATTTCGTAACCATGTGACATTTTCATGGACTGTGAAAACATTCATACAGGCGTCAGGGTGTGTGGCACCCTCCTTTCCATCCACCCCCGGTGTATATCCTTGATGTACCACTATATAATCTAAAACTGCCTCATAGTCAGCCTGTGTCATTTTCATTGCGTCCATATGATAATGCATATAAACCATAGATAGTAGTTGGAACCAAGCTTCACAGCTACCTAAATAGGACAAGGGCATCGATATCAGTAAGTCATTCTTATGCATTACTGAGGGAGCTCATCAGGAATGGGACGACCAAAGGGATACATTTTTAGAAAATACTTTTAGGAATTGGAGCCACAATACAACCGGCCAGAGGGGTATTCTTCTTTCCTGTGTCCGTTATGAGCCTCACAGGCAGGCTCCTATTGTTCATCCAACACTCCCACGGTGGAGCTGCACAATCGCAGCCCTTACTGGAAAACAATTGTGACCCTTACCATGAAACAAGTCCTTCTTCTTTCAGGATAGGGCAACTTCCCTCCTGGGCAAATACGCTCAACGATCCTGTCCAGTGTCCAGGGCAGTGCACCAGTGTCTTCACTCTAGTCTAAAGTAGGCACCAGAGGCACAGCACCTATACCCTAAGCTCAAGTCCTTCCCTAACTCCTGGATTGCCCTGCTGGCGCACTGTCCTTCGGTCGGGGCCGCAGATTGTACCTGGTGCGCCCAGGCTCTTCCTCGTTAACAAATAGGGGCAGAAACTCAGATTCAGGTGGGGATCGGGACTCAGATGTTTGCACGCCAAGAGCTGGAGTATCCGGGGCGGCCCTTATCTCAGGGGGTAGCGCCTCGAATAAGGCCTCATCACTCTCCTTGTCTGTGCTCGCCCCTCTCAGCCGGGCATCGGAGAAAGGGACGAAACGGGGAACCAGCTCCCCTTCCTGATCAGCGATCCTGTCTCGCACCCAGGCATCGCATGGAAGTGTAAGGGGCATCCTTTTCACGTGGGAGGCATGGACCCAGTGCTTTCGGCCGTCGATCTTTACTGCAGTGCAGGTATCCAAAAGCACCTGGGCAGGCCCCTTCCACCTCGGCTCCAAACAGGTTTTGCGCTGGAACTGCTGAATCATAACAAAATCCCCAGGCTGGATCTGGTGCCCGGGGCCCTCTGGCACTGGTTGTAGAGCGGCGTGTATCTGTTGGTGGAGAGAATGGAGATCTTTAGACAAGGCATACAAATAGTCAATCAAAAGAGGGTATTCTATCTCAGAAAAACGCTTGTGTCTCGGGATGCCCCAGACATTGGCAGGGCGTCCGAAGATGACCTCCTAGGGTGACAGCCCTGTTCTAGAGTGTGCTGTCACTCTTGTAGACAATAATGCTAAGGGCAACGCATCTGGCCACTGCAATCCTGTACTTTCATGAATTTTCGCTAGCTTCAGTTTGAGAGTACCATTGTACGTCTCAACAAGACCTGCTGACTGGGGGTGGTTTGCTGCATGAACTTTCTGCATAATTTGTAAGCCCTTACACACCAGATCAATGACTTTGGCATTGAAATGGCTCCCATTGTCACTCCAGGTCACATGTGGCAATCCGTAGCGTGGGAAGTACTCTTTTAAAAGTGCTTTTGCCGTTGCCATAGCCGTATTCTCTTTGGTTGGGTAGGCCTCAATCCATTTACTGAATGCACAATCTGCCACTAGTACATATTTCAAGTTATTCACTCGTTCCATTTCGATGAAATCCATTTGGAGAACCTCGAAAGGGAAGGAAGGCGGTGCAAAATTATCAGCAGGTGTAGGGGTGCCCTTCCCAGGATTGTGCTTTAGGCAAATAATACAGTGCTTTACCAAATGTGCGGCAACCTTAGGGATATTCTCATTCTGCCATACGGGGTCTAGAAGTTTGCATATTCCTTTGGCACTAATGTGCGCCGGGCCATGAGCCATGGAGACTACAGGGAGGACAAACGCATTTGGCAACAACCATCTCTACTTCCCTGACAAATCGGTCCAACACCCATCCTCGTCCAAACGCCCTGTCCTCTCCTCCCACATCTCCAGTTCATCTACAGTCGCTTCTCTCGGTATTTCCTTCACACTGTCCACTGTATCCTCAAACATCCCATTGTCTGGAACCCATCTAGTAGGACCTGCCATAAACATCTTATTCATCTTCGATCTAGCTGTCTCCTTAGCTGTTTGGTCTGCAAAGGCATTACCCCTTCCAACATCATCTACAATGCCTTGTGCGCGCTGCACTTGATTATAGCTAACTTGTCCGGGAGTGTCAATGCTGACAATAACCTAAGTATTAGGGGACCATGCTGTATCCTTTGCCCATGGGATGTCAGGAACCCTCTCTCTGCCCAGAGGTGCCCAAAATTATGTGCCACCCCGAAAGCGTACTGGCTGTCAGTGTAAACATTAACAGCCAGTCCTTCACTCAGTTCACAGGCCCTCAGAAGGGCGACTAACTCTGCAGCTTGGGCCGACTGGTATGGAATACGGGATGTCTCAACTACGGTATGTAATGTGGTGATTGCATAGGCTGCAGTAGTAGTGCCATCCGGCAGTTTGAAACAAGAGCCATCGACATATAGTTCCCCTTGGGGGTCAGATAAGGGAACATCAGTCAGGTCTACCCGTCCCTTCGTTTCTTCCTCAGTCCGAAATAAACAATCATGGACATCATTGCCCTATTCTTCCAAAGGGAGGGATAGTAACGTGGCTGGGTTCAAAGTAGCGCATTTTTTAATGGTAATGTGCGGAGCAAATAATGTTAGCTCATATCCAGTGAGACTGGTGAGGTGCTGCGTCTTTGTCTTGTTCAAAAGCGTGTCCACAGCATGAGGTACCATAACTGTGAGGTCAATATCAAGAACGAGCCCTGCCGATTGTCTGATAGATACCGCTGCTGCCGCGGCAGCCCTCAGACAGCTCGGGAGCGCTCTGGCGACATTATCCAAAATGGCAGAGAAGTAAGCGCAGGGTCTCTGCTTACCACCGAAACCCTGTGTTAGGACAGAAAGCGCACAACCATCCGCCTCATGTACATAGAGCACAAAAGGCTTCTGGTAATCAGGAGTACCAAGCACAGGAGCAGAGCAAAGCGCAGTCTTTAATTGTTCAAAAGCTTGCTGGCATGCAGGTGTCCAAGGCAAAGGCTCATGTATGTCTTTGGTAGTGAGGTAAAGAAGGGGTTTTGTTAGTAAGGAAAAATTCGGGATCCAGTGATGACAATACGTAGTTATCCCCAGAACGCGTGTACCTTGCGTTGGGTCTTAGGAACAGGCATGTTAGTAATAGCAGGTATGCGCTCAGGTGTTAGTCTGAGATCCTCCTTCGACAGTAGGGGACCTAAGTAGGTGATCTCCTGTCAACAATATTGAAACTTCGAAAGGGACACCTTGTGTCTGTGGTGTGCCAAATGTAGCAGTAATTTTACTGTGGTGTCTTTACAGCCTGTTTCAGTGTCTGAGGCCACTAAAAGATCGTTGACATATTGCAGCAACACATTACCAGAGGGAAGCTCTAAAGAATCTAATTGTGCTTTCAGAGCCTGACTATAAATACTGGGGCTTTCTTTATAGCCTTGTGGAGCACGACAGAATCTAAAGCTCCGACCGGCTATTGCAAATCCAAACATATAGCGGCTATCTGGATGGATTGGTATGCTAAAGAAAGCATTTTTCAAGTCTATCACTGAAAGAATTTTGCTGTCGGGGGAATCATGGTCAGGATTGTGGTGATGTCAAGTACCACAGGATACTGGGGAACCACTATCTTATTGACCGCTCTAAGATCAATAACAAAGCGGTACACATCAGGATGGGTGTCAGAACAGTCCAAAGGAGCCTTCTTAAGAATGGGAAGAATAGGGCTATTGCACACATTCGCTGCTGTCTCTTTAACCACCCCAGACTTAATCAATTCCTGTATTATTTGCAATAAGGCCTTTTCGCCTGCCTGGGATATCTTGTATTGAGGAATTCGGGGCAATCTGGCATTATCCTGTACCTGTATAGAGACTGGCGGGATCTGAAGTAATCCCACATCAGTATCACCTTCAGCCCATAACGTGTGTGGTACATCTCGGAACTCAGTAGGGAGGGGGTCATCCTTTGCGAAGCATTGTTTGGCATAGGCAACTCGCGGGCCAACAGTCATGTAAACGCCGTCTGGGGAACAATAAATCATCGCATGCAGTCTTTTTAACAGATCCAGTCCTAGTAAATTCTCCCCACAATTGGATGTCAGTAGAAATGGTGAGTCAACTGTAAAGGGACCGATAGTCAAAGCAAGAGGCTTGGAAATGGGGCTAACAACCGGCACGCCTGAGAAACCCACCGAAACATTATTTTGGCCAGACAGAGCTGCCCCCGGGACCAGTTAACGGGAAACAGAGCTATTCATAGCCCCTGTATCGACTAGAAATTTCTCGGAGGTACCTTGTAAATCCGCAGTAACGTATGGTCCACGCTGATCTACAGGCACCGGAACTGGTCCCTTGCCCTGCCCCTGGCTGTCCTAGCTGTGAGACAACCCTGTCACTTCATCCATGTCATAATCGTCGTGGTAGTACTGTCTTCCCCGAGGGTCGTCAAAATAATTCCCACTCTGTCTGTTGTAAGATGTGTCCGCTGACTGCGTCCCCCCTCGGCCTCCTCCCCCTCGTCCTCTGCCTCCAAAACCCTGATCTCTCGGAGCCCCACCTTTCTGCAACAATTCCGGACACTCGTTCCGCCAATGTCCCTGCTTTTTACAGTACACACATTGGTTGGGTCCCACGGGGGCACCTGAAGCACCACCCCTGTTAGATCAGGGTGGCCGTGGACCTGAACCCGAACCTCGTCCTCTACCTCTTCCTCTCGCAACTTGCTGCATCAACACCCTCGTCTTTAAATCCTTCGACTTCTTCTCTACCCTTTCCTTGTCCTCATTCTCTCTATGCTCATAATACTGTGCCATACTCAATATGACTGACGGAGAGGAAGTCGTCCAGGTACTTTCTGAAGCCAGCAACCTAGTGGCAACCTCAGGGAGTAAGTTAGTGACGAACCTGTTCACGAACAAACCGACGCCACCCTCCTGTGACAAGTCCTGACCACTAAAATCTAGGAACACCCCTTCAAATCTGGTAAAGAAATCCAACACACTCTCGTCCTTTTTCTGAAGACACACAGTCAACTTATCCCAATCCACTTTTTTCGGTGGGATAAGGGAGTGCATATAGGCGATGATACGCCCCGGTAAAGCCAATAGCTCCGCCTGTGGCTTCTCACCGGGTTTGCGCTCCTTATCCCATGCTCTAATCTCGTCCCATGTGCCACCCAACTCCAGGGCATGGTCCTGCATGTGGACTTGTCTCCATATATCTACCGGTACCAACAAGCCGAAAAATAGCTCTATGTCAGCTAACGTCATCACTGTGGAGGAGGACGCCTCTGTCAATTCTTTATAATATGCAGTGGGATTTTTCCTTGGGTCCGGTAACTGGCTTTTTAGGGAAAGGACCTCGCTCCTTTTCCAAGGAGTATAGATCCATTGCTCCTGAAACCGAGCATCGACTCGCGGTCTTATTATGGTATCCGTAGAGTCACGTAATTCTGGTATTTCAGGGTGGTAAATGGGATGGACTTCCCTCATGGGGTGCTGTGTCCCTAACATCGGAACCTTTTGGAGTAGCCTGCCTCAGTAACCCACTAGTGTAGACACATTACTAAAAACTTCATTCGGGGCCATGTCTGTGACATATATTCTGTCTCGTAGGTCATAAATAATCTGCGGTGCAGTACCCTGGAAACACTGCTCCCACAACGCTATCAGCGTGGCGGACATGTGCTTAAGGGCATGCTGCTGTACGAAGGGCTCATAATCCTTCATAACACTCCACACATCCTCCACACTATAAATCGGGTGCCGGGCCCATTGAGCTGCCTGATTCGCCACCATTTGTTTCTCCTCAGTACCCACAGCAGAGCGCACCAACACCTTCTCCATGCGGTCTCGCGCTGCCGCTCAGTTGGCTCCGGGAAATCCACGCGCAGGCGTTTCAGTATGCAATGGGGTTTGGGTCGGTACATTCACAGGGGAAGGAACGGATGCAGAGACAGGCGCCATCATATAAGGGGACAAAGTTGTAGGTGTAAAAGGGAGCATAGTGGACGAGGCGGAGCCAAGAGATGGGGCAGGAGAGTGAAGAGACAGGACGGGGGAAGTAACAGTGTCCGCTCCTGTGGCCGGTGGGAATACAAAAGAGGCAAGTGGGGCCGAGGTCGGAGAAGCAAGTGGGGTTGGGGCCGAGGCAGCAGTACCAGAAGCATCTGAGGGAACAGCCCTAGAGGTCGAGGACGGGGATATGGGGACCGTAGGATATATCCGCTGTGGTGCATAGGGAGGTGGGGGGCGAGAGTCCAAAAGCTCCTCAACAAGCTCATCTCCTTCCTCCCTAACAACATAACTTTTGTCAGTCTGCAAGCGAAACTTCCTATCTGCACGCTCTATGCCTTTCTCTGTCTTCTCCCTTTCATAGCCTACCGCCTTTTGCGTAATCGTTTGTGTCTGCTTCCTCCGAACCTCTTTCTCTGCTCACATGCGTCGCTGCTTTGCCTCTTTCTGCCACACTCTCAAAGAATCAAACATGGACTGCTTACTCCTTTTAGCAAACAATTTATCCTGCAGGAAATTTATTTTCTGTTCATCAAATGAGCCAGTAAGTGGCCATTGCAACTCAGCATTGTCCCTCGTATATTTATTCTACAATGTGCTAAACATAATAGAGCCAATATCATGTTTGACGTATATGTCAAAATTTGGGGTACCCTCCGGAGGTGCGGGCTGGCTCTCTTCCAATCGAGCATCAGAAGAACAACACCGGCATCCAAAGCAGCTTAACTTACTTAAACAAGGCATCTTAATATAATGCACAGGCACTGTCCCCAACGGACAAACAACACCAACAAAGATAATTCGGAAAAAAATAGAGTAACAAAATCACTGAAAAACCAAACCAACTGTCTGGAAGGCGCAGCCGCTCCTCACTCAAACGCACATCCTACCAGCATCATCATCAGCATCAGTCCACAGACCACGCAACACCCAGATACACAAGCACATCACCAGGTAGCCCTGAGGCTGCATCACAAGGAAGACGGCCGTCTAAAGACCGTATCAAGTTCAAGAGGACAGGCCGTAGCCCCAGACCTTTTCGAATGTACGCCAATTACCAGTTGGACTGGCAGATTGTCTGCGAACAGCCCCAGACCTTTTCAATGCGCAAACCGAATTACCAATTGGTCCATCAGACTGCTCGCAAACCCTCTGTATCCTTTACAAGGGTCCACAAACCCACCAAGTACAAACCAAGACGGTATTAAACCGTACCAAGACACAGCCCGTCGACTCATGCCGTTCAAGCAAGGCAGTTCAGAAATTGCAGACAAGACAGTCCGAAGACTGCATCAGGACACAGCCCACAGGCTCGTGTCAACCAAGAATGGCGCCATTTTCCCAAGAATCAAGTCACTCACCTGGTGCACACAGGTCGAGTCAAATTATTCTCCACTGCCGACTCTTCGGACCAAACGGTCAACTCCAAGGTTTCGCCTTCTCAGGACCCCAGCCGGTGGCCACTAGCCGAGGATCCGTCCGATCGGAACGGCGGGGCAGCTGCGATAACCAAGCTCGGTTTTGAGTAGATGGGGCCCCGATCCGCCCGACCGACCAGCCACCACCCCGGCCCCTGCGACCCAACTACGGGTGAGGGGGCCACACTTCGTGGGGTCCCTGTTCGGGCGCAAACTGAAGGACATGGCCCTCTAAGGCCACGCAAGTCTTTCACAACCACCTGCTATGCCTTCCCAAAATGAAGAGTCGGTCAGACAGTAGAGAAATACAAACTTACTTTTTTTTATATATACTCTGCAGAGGAGCCCAGTCAGACCTTCACCCTAAGATGTCTGCCGAGGGGACTGACGCCCCAGGGTACGCTAATACATAATAAACCCTTCTGGAGATTTCGGCCACGCCTCTGATGGAAATTTACCGGCCTGAGCCGGGCATGAACAAAGGGGGCACAGAGAGATGAGCTAACACCTGCCAGATGGGCGCACTATCAGTACTCCAAGGCCACTGTGCCGAGTCTCAGCATCTCCTAACGTGGGAGCAGAGCTACACATTGAGATTGGAATGCAAAGAAAGACCATCAGTTCACTAGCAAGTCGGGTTACAGCCTTGAACAGAAAGAGAAATAATAACGAAATACAGCGTTGTTGAGGCAAGCAGATTTGAAGAATAAGGCCTAATACAAGCACAGCCCAAGCAGTCTTCCAGTGATTGCGAAATACAAAATGGAGTCACGCGAGCTAACTAAAGCTTACATGTTGTGAGGATAACTCAGTGGGTTGCATAACGCAAATACAAATGGCGTCTATTTAGCCACATATTGCTAACCTAATATAGCATAACAAGTGCATTACTGGAAAGGGGAATTTCGAACCTAACATCTCCTATGCTACTCCTAGCCACTACGCCTGTGGGTCACTTATCCTCTCAAATGTCTGTCATAATTGTCATAGTTGGGAGTGGCCTTCATACAACACTTGTAGGTTTTCCAGGAATAGGAGCAGGTAGTATGTGTTCAACTTCCGCAGCTTCTGCTTCACTGCCAGGTATGATTTTTGTTGTGCTTGAACTTGATAGTGTAGCCAGGGAAAATGAGGATGATCTGCTGCCCAAATCGAATGTTTCCTGTATTCCTGGCCCATTTCAGTATAGCATCCCTGTCTCTATAGTCGAGCATGCATGCAATCACTGTTCTTTGGTGGGACCCCAGGTCGGAGTCAGGGGATCAGGGCCCTGTGTGCTCTTTCAAGCACAAATAAGGGCCGCAGAGTGACAGGTTCCAGCAGTGTTTAAGCCATCCTTCCAAGATCAGCTCCGGTGTCATTCCATCTTCCCGCTCTAGAAGACCCACGAAGCCGAGATTGAACCTCCATGACCTACCCTCCGCAACTTCTAGACTCTCATTCAGCTAGACTGTTTCGTTTGTGAGGGCTCGGACAGTAGTGACATATTATTACACAATAGCTTCTCAATCTTCTTGTCATGATTTCTCCCATCCCAGAGAGTGGAGCCAAGAACTCCCACCCAGTCCAGTATCGGGCATCCATGTACATGCGGAAGCTTTAGGCTATGTAGTAGTGATTCTCACAGCTTTACCTGGCCAAGATAGAGCCTGTTACTGTGTACAGAGCATCAATTCACATTTCCAAACCATGGAGGAACTCCTTATACAGATAAATGAAGTTATTGACATTAATTACAGAAAACATGTACAGTGACATTAAACGTAAAGTTGTATTTCTTCATTGTTTGATTGGTAATGCCTCACAGGGCATGTGTGTAAGGCAGGGTGCACTTAGCTCCGTGTAGCACCTTATATAGTCTCCTCAAAGCCATGAACCTTACAAATCTCTCTCCACACCAGAATGCGGCCGTTCTAAAAGCTTTCTCTTATTCATCACTATATTGTACCTTATTTTGTCTGATTGTCAAGTACTGCAGATCAGCGCTGTACAGTGATTCACAGTGAGGCTTTCAGCAGGTGTCCCAAGATTTAAGTTACACACCTCTCTATCTTAATGTGCTAGACTGCTTGATTATTAAGCTACTTTTATGTGAATTCCACCACCTCTCGCTTCTGTGTTTGCATTTTTCTACATGGTATTCAGGGTACATTTAAAGAATCTGCTTCATTTGTTACAGTTAAAACATAAAACGTGTTGGTAGTAAAGCAAGAGGCAGGTTGCAATATAAACAAAAGATTGTGGCTAGATTCTAAATCAGTCAAGAAAGATGCCAATACTTTGTTTAAATTAAGCTATAAAATATCAACTAAAGTCATGTTTACATTATGTAAAAAGAAAGTGGTTACTTTACAAGGTTCACATTCTGTTGTTGAGCAGGTATATGCCTGCTTGCACTATGAAACAAAGGAATAGTTTGGATAATAAAACAGTAATGACAAAGTCCAGAAATCACAAAGCATGCTGTAGTGTAAGCAAACAATATTGCTTATATCAGGAAAAAATAACGCTATTTATTAGTGAGAAAGACTTGCATACGCCCATGAGCGTCAATTCACCAAAATGCCAGGGGTAGCAGAAATGGCAAAACGTATCCTTCCACCTTAATGACATGACAGTAAGTGACATCATATGACCCTGACTTTTTTCCAGGAAGGCATGTCACATGACCCTACCACCACAACAATTTACATCGCCAAAGTTCCATAATAACTGGATCATTAGTATACCACAAATATCTATTTACAAAACACCTATATTATGGTGTTGACTTGATCTTTGAAAGTTCTTGGGCATAATACTTGCCCTGAATTGTAGTGAGCAAGCTAAGCAAGTAAGTCAGACCTCTTCTAGGGGGTTTCTAGCCCTGAGAAAAAATTGAAGAGAATGGGGTGAAATTGTGCATTTTACAGCACAACTTTCACATAAATTTGCTAAAATGTCAGAGGCATGTGACGGACACTCATTAAATATTCAAATCCTTTCATGGTGTGCCAAGTAAAATGAAGCCTGGCCTTCCCCAGGAGTTGACAACGGAAAGGGCAAGGTGAAGAAACTATTATTTGTAAGTAGTTATAACAGCACTACAGTACAATTCAATATACAGTGACCATAAAACACAAGTGAGCACTGGGCGTGATAGCGAGCGGCGCAGTGACACAGGGGTGAAGAATAACAGCGTGAACGGCGAATGGAGTAAGGAAAGTAACAATGTGGTCAAAAATACAAGATAAATATATACAATATTGGTATTTAGGATTCGGGATAAATTAATTGACCACAACAGCGCCAAAGTTCTGTGCTGGGTAGTCGATGGCGTTTCAACCTGATTGATTTCAGGTCATCATCAGGACAATGGTCACAAGTTTCAAAATAGTGCTGAGCTTAGCAAAGGACAACGCATGCGTCAAGGCGAGATAGATCAATCAGATTATTTCACAAGGCCAGAAGAGGCGAGACGTCAGGGAAGTGTTAATCCATTAGTAATTCAGTGGAAGAATCGGCGTGGGGTGTAGGAGGGCTGCCGCTTAGGAAGGGGGTCTGTCAATCCCCGTGATGTATCCGGGCAGCGGACGATTAGGAAAGATCTGAAGGAGGTGATCCAAACTTCCAGGGGACCGGACTGGAGCCGGCTGCGGGGTCGCTTCGTCTGCGATCGTGAACACAGGCGGAATGTAGGGGAGGAACCAATCCTCTAAGTAGCAGGCTGGCGCGGGACGATTGAAGCGTCCGGGTGCCTACCCTATGTGATTTATATCACTGTTTTATTGCCCTGTTTTAATGATTTCCAGCTGAGACATTGTTGTTTGTTACAAACTTTGCCCGGTCTCACATGGGTTAACGGGTTTACTCCTCTAATTGTTTCTTTCTTCCCCAGGAGTTGACTCCATATGTTAAAAATTACCTCATTGTGCCAGGGCCAGGAATTTGTCATGGGTGCTACCTAATATCAAAATGACAAATAATATGCCAGTGTCAGAATTTTGCAATTTATGGCATCCATATTCTATAGGTGATCCTTATGTCAACAATTACTTTAGCATGTCAGGACCAGCATTTTGTCATGGTTGCCATCCTCCCATGTCTTAGGTTGTCCACATTTATGCCAAGAATTGCCTCATTGTGCTAGTACCAGTTGTCTGCCATCACTGACCACATGCCAAGAATTCCATCAAGTATGCCAGTATTTTACCACAGGTGCTCTATATGCCATGAATTTCCTCTATGCCAATACCTTTGGTGATCTTTATGTCAAGAATGACCCCCAATGTGCCGGCATTTTGCCACAAGTGTCTGGCATGCTCAGAGTGGCTGCAAGTATTCCAATGCTCATATTTTGTCCTGGGTATATCTCTAAGACAATAATTACCTTCAGTATGCCAGGGCAAATGACACACTCGTAAGTATGAATCACATTCTTGCTTACATTAACTCACTCACACTCGCTCACTCAGTCTCACTCACTCATGCTTAGTGACACTCAGTCCCAGGTTTAGTAACATTTTGCGCCGAATTAGCATCACTTTTGTGATGCAAAACCAGCGCAAAGTTTTAGGATGGAATTTACTATCTAACGCAAATTAGGATTTGCATTGGATAGTATCCCAAAGTAATGCAAAGTAGCTCTCTTTTGCATCAAGGGGGCATTCCATGGGTGGTGTATGGGTATTCGTATGCAACCACCCATGGGTTTTGACGCAAATCTCTGTCTACATACATTGGTAGACAGGAGTTTGAGGAAAAGGCTTACGCCTCCTCGAGGCAGGCATAACAAGGAGAAATGTTTTATTACTCCTCGCTTTTCCCACTTTGCATGAGTGCTGCATTGTAAAGCACACATGCAAAGTGGGAAGAGCCTTAAAGCATAGTATGTGTACTGGAAGGAGCCCCTTACAGTAAAATAATGTATGCTTCAGAGAATGCACATATTCTTGCTCTATGGTACAAGATGTGTGAGTTGGTGAACGACTGCCAATGGTGTGTCAGCACATGGTGAGAGAAAAAATGTGCACTATCCTACTAAATATGGCACTTTTTATCTCTCTCCCTTTGACACAAGGCAGCGCAGCAACTTTGGTGCACCGTTAACTTCCGTTAAAGAATAATACATCTGGGCCTCAATCTCACACAATCTCACTCACTACCTGTGTCTGAGTCTCACTCACTTTCACACACATACACACATGATTACACATACAGATATGCTTGCTCACATACACACACGCTCTATCTCACTTAAACGCACTCTCCACGCAAGCAGGCACACAGCATACATTTAAAACCATTTTTAGTTACAACAGCTGCCACCAAACGTCCTGTTCCACCTAAGTGTGCTCCATTTTTTATTACACTTACCATGAATATTATTCACTATTAGTAAAATGAAAAAAGGGTAGAAAATATGGAATGCGTAGGTGCCCATGCATTCTTTGCACTGATTTTGCCGCCTCTGAGGCCAGGGGTTGCGAAGGCAGTGCCAGGCAGGCGCGTCCCATGCAGGTAAGAGCAGTGGGGCAGGGCGAGGATTCAACAGATGACGACAAGGGAAAATTAATTATTTATTCATTTTCCCTTGGCGTCGTCTGTCGATTCCCCCCACCCCGCTCCACCGCCCCACCGCTCCACCTCTCTTACCTGCACAGGCCGCTCCTGGTGCCAGGGGTCTCAAAAGGTCACACTTGGCAACCCCTAAATGACATCCAAGCATGCTCCATGAAAAAACATCATTAATTAAAAGGCAGTGGACTACTTCTCAAACCATTTCTGAAAGCTACCACCAAAATAAAATACAATTAAAAAGAATGGCTACACCACTGGAGCTTAAAGTGCAAAACTGTGAATTACGATGATGTATAAGTGTACCATAAAACAGCCTATGTATTCATTCTGCTGAGAGTTACCATGCACTTACAGTAACGTGCAAAATGACTAAAATGTAATAAATATAATTAATATGTTCCAACATGCTATGGAGAGGATTTACTTTGTTTTCATACAGCGTAGTGCAGCACCAAATGTTGCTGTACTGGGGTGCTTGAAAGGGAGAGAGTAGAACGGCACCATATATGTTTCCATAGCTAACATATGGCACTGTGGCTCTCTCCCTCTGCTCTGGTGCACTTTAAGCTGCCTTGCTAAAACACGCTTAAATTTGCATGGTAGTGCAAGGGTGAGTGTGAGATGTCACTCAATGATTTTGTACTGGAAGGCTACTCTTCTAGTACAACATATCATGCTTTGATAAACTTTAAAACCTTTCCAACTTTGTGTGTGTGTGTGTGTGTGTGTGTGTGTGTGTGCATGTGCTGTACAGTGCAGCACATATGCAAAGTTAGGAAAGTTTTAAGAAAAGAAAACTTTTCTCAAACATTATGCCTGACTCCAGGAGACATTTCTTTTTGGCACAAAGTCTGTCTTGTCTACCTTTTGTAGTAGGTAGGGCTTTGAGTCAAACTCCATGGATGATTGCCTGGAAACAGCAGTGTACCACCCCTAGAACACCCTCTTGACACAAAGCAGTGCAAAGCAGCACACAGTGCTACTTTGCATTACTGTAGGCCTAGTTTACAATGCAAATCAGGAATTACGCTGAAAAGTAAATGTCAAAACAACACTTCACGGTATGTGTCACTTTAGTGGTGCAAACCCGCTGCAAAGTGTTTGTAAATCTGCCCCTATGAATTAATTGATGAATAAGAGAACACAATTTTACTTAACATAATCAAGGAATGCTATATGATACTGAGGTCTGATAACACACTCTGCCAACTTCTGATTTTACACTGCCAGCGGTACCTGGCAATATATTTGGCAGGTCCACTTTTCTTACTGGGGTATGTTTCCGCCCAATTCCAACGGGAGACTACTGATTTTAAGGCTTGTCTCCCGCCTCACGATTCCTGCATGCAGAAACCCGATTCGAAGTTCTGTAAAACTGGCAAAAATAAAATGTTGATGCCCGTCACGCATGCTTGCTGTGGTATGTTTCCTCATTTAACTTTCTAAAGTTAATGTCATGAGTGCTCCAGTAACAACCCAACAGTTTACCGAGGTAAGTCAAGTGTGCACAACATACAGCACAGTTTGTAGTGCAGGTTTAGACTTTTAGGATAAATGCACTTACACCACAGTGGAGGCCTCAAACGTATGCAATGGTCAAGCAGTTTCACAATACATGCCAACCCTCCTGACTCAGGCGGGAGACAACCGATTTCACAGCTTGTCTCCTGCCTCACGAGTCCTGCATGCAGAAACCCGATTTGAAGTTTTGTAAAACTGGCAAAATTAAAATGTTTATGCCTGTCATGCATGCTCCACTCTCCCCCATTAACTCAGACATCAAAGGTTAATGTTTTGTCCTTAATTCTTGGAGGAGGAGATTAGAGCATGTGACAGGCCTCGACATAAGTAGCACAAGTAAGACTATCGAAGAATTCATAAGAGGAAATTACTTCCATGCTGATTGGACAACCTCTAGGCCACTTCCTATGACCAGATCAGACAGTTTGCAAAGGCAGCAAGGGAGCACACTGACTCAGAAAGTTTGCTTAGGAATCAGGAAACCACCAGGAAAAAGTGGAGATCTCTGACAGAAACACTCACCAGAATGTAGGAATCCTAATCAGCGAGTGACAAAGGAAGAATATGTGCTGTCACTCGCCCAAAGTTGAAACCAATACCTGCAAAACCTCCCAGGCATGATGGGACTTGTTCTGGTAATGCAGGTGGCAGTTTGCAGATGGCTGCACAACTGAAAGATGTTAATCCAGCCGATGTGGGAGGAACGGCTCACAGGACCTCCATCATGACATAGAGGTATGTAAGCACTCAGATAGTAGGTGCTGAGGAGCGTAGGCAGAGCCCTTTAAGTGAGGCCATAGACTCTGTGAGAGGGAATACAAACTGGAATGTAGTAGACCTGTAGCACTTTGCCGAACTCTTGAGTGGCATGGACGTTTGTTTGGACCCAAAAATGCTTCACACAAAGAGAGTGAACAAATTCTTGTTCATTGCTAGAGTTGCATTATCGGGCTGTTGACTGCCAGTTCCTGATCTAGGATATGTGACACATAGCTGTACATACATTAACGGGCCTTGGACCTGGTTATACAGCAATAACTCTTTTGTACCAGGTGCTGCCTCAGAGGCACATGTACGACAGTTTTGCGAGTAGCAAAATTGTCGTAATCCTTTTTGCGAACACTTAAATGGCTGTATGCGATGTATGACAAGCACGGCACAACTAAAATAGAGATGCAAGCGATTTGCGACTCGCAAAAAATAGCAACCAGATTTTGCTAGTCGCAATTAGAGAATCCCTAATTGCGATTCACAAAACGGCATGTGAAAGCAAGTCGTAATTTGTAATTAGTTGCAAAATGGCCTGTTTGCACATGCGATTTATCAGCATTTCAAAACAGGTGGTAACAGGGCCCAAACTATAAAAACAGCCCTAGAATGCATCATGGACTTCCGCAATGGCTGCCCTGTACGTGGTAGCGAGGAGGATGCATATACTGGCTGCTCAGCAGAGGAGGTGGAGACAAGAGAGGATATTCAGAGTCAGGCTGACCATGTTTGAGAAGGCAGAGGAAGAGAGATATGAGCAATACAGGCTGAGTAGCAATGTGATTTTGGAGATAGTAGCTACTTTAAAGCTGCACCTTGAAAGAAGTATGGAGTACAGCAATGCAATCTCCACCCATGTACATGTGTTGTGCTCCCTCCACCTATTGGCCAGTGGTAGTTACCAAAATGTGATAGCAGTGGCTGAAGGGGTGTTGCAAAGTGTGTTTTCGTGTTTCTTTCGCAAATTCCTAGATGCCATGCTCCTCTACATATACCACCATATCTACCTGCCAAGGGATGATGTGGAATTGCAAAATACCAAAATGCAATTCTATTGGTTAGCCAGATTCTCACAGGTCATTGGGTGCATAGATGGGACCCATGTGCTCATATGTCCCCCATCCCGCCTGGAATAGACATTCAGGAACTGCAAGAACGCCCATTCCCTGAACATCCAAGGTGTCTGCAATGGCACACAATATCATCACAGACATTGTGGCCAGATGTCTAGGGATCACACATTACTGCTACATGTTCAGGCACAGTGGTATATACCAGTGACTATAAAGAGGATACCTACTAGGTGCTGGAATGTATTGTCCAAAGTAAAATGTATGAGCACAATCATTACTCTCTGTATGTTGTCTCACCCTTATATGTGTCTAACCAGGTGACAGTGCGTATGCCCTGTGGCCATGGATCCTCACACCCTACCTGTCTCCCAACAAGACACATGAAAGACGCTACAACATCGCACAGAGGTGCACCAGGTCTGTGGTTGAATGCACATTTGGCCTCCTCAAATCGCACTTCCGGTGGTTTCACAAGAGTGGGGGAGCCTTGCAGCATGCGCCTGAGACTGCGTGCAAGATTGTGGCAACCTGTGCCATACTCTACAACATTGCCTGCAGGAGAGGCTTACCCATAGAGGTGTCTGGATCAGACTCGGAGGATGATGACCCTGGCCCACCTTCCCAACAGACAATGAAGGAAAGCAGAGCAGCAGAGGAGAAAAGGTGCAGGGCTCACGTAAGCAGACATTGCTTTGCAGGGTAAGAAATCTCCATTTACACAATACTCTCCATAAATGACAAAAGAACTATGGGGCAGATGTCTTAAGTAACCGTTTTGCAATTCCCTGATTGTGAATCCTTGCGATTCACAAGGAAAACGGGTTGCATTTAAAAAAGAAAAATGAAAAGTTTTCTTTTCCTTTTTTTAAGAGCAGGCAGTGGTCCGTGGGACCACTGCCTGCTCTGAAAAAACGTTTTCGCTGCCATTCCCAAAGGGGAAGGGGTCCCTTGGGGACCCCTTCTCATTTGAGAATAAGTAAAATGTGAATGTTTTGCGAACGCATTCACGGTCACAAAACATTCATACATACCATTAGGATTCGGTATTTGGAAGGCACGCCCTAAACACGCACCTTCCAAATAGCGAATCGCAAACCCATTTTGCAAATCGGTAACAGGTTACCAAATTGCAAAATAGGGTTTGATACATGTCAAGAGCATTTTTTGCATTCGCCAATGGTCTGATTCTGAGATTCGGCCCATTTGCGAATGCAAAAACTCTTGATACATGTGGCTCTATATGATTTCTCAAAATATGCAACCCTTTAATTTCAGGGTTCATAGAAACATAACAAACATAACTTAAATAGGTGCACATGTCTTGCGGGTACTCCACCGCAAATACAAACAATAAGGCAAACACCACCATGGCACACTGTCAGTGTCTACTTATTTCTTAGATGTACGTCCAGCATGGGGGATGCTGCCAGTCAAAGGTGCAGGTTGTCAGCTGCTGCTCCTTCACAGCACATGTGCGTCTGCAGCAGCCACACTACTGAGGCTTGACACCTCATTGTCTGGTGCATCACCTGTAACCCCACTGGCAATGAAGGCTGTATAAATTGCCTCCATGGCTTCAGTGATCTGTTGCAGGCCTCATGACACATCATCACTGTAGTGGCCCATCTCTACCTGCAGGGCCAGGGTGCATCTGGAGTGCTGACTGGTCGCCTGTGCTAGCTTCCCAATTTCCCTGGTCATTGCCTCCACCCTGGTTCCTCTTCTATGCTCCCGGCACCTTTTCTGGCTTCTTTCCTCTGACAGCTCTGTGCAGAGTTGCCCAATTGCCCCTGTAAGGGCAATAAAGTTAGCACCCAGAAGGGCCTGGTTGTCAGACAGCTGCTGGGTGATGGTGGAAAATCCCTGTGTCAGCTTGAAATGAATTAACCTCATCTGTTTCTGCTGCAGGCGCTGAACATACAGCATGGCCTCCTGTAGGCCGCCATACACCTCCTGGTTGCCGGATCCTGCCTGGGAGCGAGAGGCCTGCCTTGCCTGATGGTGCCTCCAAGACTGTTGTGTTGCGTGCAGCTGCCGGACCCTGGTGACAGGAGTGTTTTGAGGAGGGGCTGGCTGTTAGAAGTCTGGGGCCTCAATTGCAGCTGGCGGTGGTGAGATGGATGTAGCACTGGCCTGGCCATGGGAACAACTCAGCAGACTCACTGTCACCTCATCTTGCCCTTCCTTCATCTGGGCCTGGCCATGGTCTTCACCATCATCATCAGCCATTTCCTGTACTACTACAGGTGTATCTATGTGACGAATGGAGAAATTATTAAAATGAACATGTGAGACACTATATCATTGTTTGCACTATGTTATTCAGCTTATGTCTGACAGTAACTGCACTGTTTATGTACATGACTACATTTCCCATAATGCACCAGGTGCAGGGCCGGCCTGGCCGTAGCGGGCACCGGACGTTTCACCGGTGGGCCGCCAGGGTGGAGGCCGGTTTTGGGCCCCTGGGAGGCCGTTTTTGTTACTGGGGGCCAGCAATATTGGCCCCTGCAACAAAATTGTCCGAAACCGGCCTTAGCAAACAGTTTGGCCGCACCCCCTCCACTCCCCCTGGGAGACGGCCGAGCAGTGTGCCAGGGCCGGTTTTGGTTCCCAGTCCAGCCCTGACCAGGTGTGCCATTTTGATCATCTAAATGGACCATCCAGGTATATCAGGGTGAGGGTGTGATAACGCCGATTCCTATCTAATTATCTATAAGAACCTTCTGGTCGCCAAGATCTTTTTACCTGTTGAATAGTGTAAAGGAGAGAATCTCATCTGGTTATATAACAGCATTCATTTTGTCTGAAAGGACCACTGACTCCGAATTCGAGTTTAAGAATTTATTATCGCCAAAAATAACTGAACGTGCAAGCACCTCAACACGAGGTTAAAGAAATAGATGGGCACTAATACAAATAATATCCTACGCAGGAGCCTCATCCGACTCAGAATAAAAAGGATCGATAGTTCTAGAAGGATCAACCAAACGATGATTGCTCCGATTTCTAAGTTGCTCTTCATTGGACTAAACAAGCTTAAAATCAATTGCTGTCCCTACACTAACGCTAAGTGACATCCCTGCATAACGATTTTTCCCAGGCAAGAGTGAATAAAAGGGTGTCAGCTGTGAAGACTTCCTAAGAAGTGCAATCACATAATACCTAAGCTCAGCTCTGTCTTTCTCTCTGGTCTCCCCTACCTCTTCTCTGGCCTCCTCCCTCAGGGCACTATCCCTAATACAAAACCCCAATACAATTGTACACGCCTTTATCACGCCTCCTTGGCCAGGTCTTCTTTCTTGTATTTTTCCATCGAACCGGTTACTTCATCCTGGACGGTTGCGATGACCTTGAGTCCCAGGTACCTTCTCCGCTGAAAGTATCATCCCTAAATTCCATTGCACTCCCGTACCATGCCTCCCATCCCTCTAACTTTTGAAAACAAAGAGTTAGTCTTTACTAACGAGACATGTCCTTGCACCTGCAACAAAGATACTTTCAACAGAAACCTTCTACTGTGCAAATTAAATCTACCGTTTATGCCCAGAGAGCCTTACCAAGAGAATCTTTTCACTGCCTACGAAATAAGCTAACATAAGAATAAACCAGGCCTTCCCTAAGCATATATGTAGTCAGGCCTTTACACATAACTTTTAAACACACATCTTACTTTTCCCTATAAGCATCTTCATTACAATTCATATGCAAACAATGAATTACATGTGCAACTTTAATATGGTGCACGTTTACTACTGCAATTGAATTACACACGAACTAATTTCTCTATGCATTATTCACACAATTCAATAAGCATTACATTACATGATTATCATAACACAATTACACTGCTGATTCACTTTGTCTCAGCGAACTATTCATTCTTTACTAAACATGCATGGATATACAACTGAATATATACGAATATATGTCTGAGTACATGTGGGTGCGGCCTATCAATGATTATGATGCACCCCTACAATTCACAAGAACATTTCGCTCTATCAGGTGTGTTGCATGAATGTGGACAGCAGGTTTTTAGCAGGAATGTTGGCATAGTAGCATTATTGCACTTACCTGAGGAAGCTGGGGGTGCAGATATGTCAAGGGACCCAAATCTGGCCACTGCCTCTTGCTCCAATGTAGTCTCGACCATTGCCTCTGCAGTTGAAGGTGGGGGGACATTAGATGGGCCTTCTCCAGTTCACTGGGAGTCCCACTGGTGTGCTGCCACCCTTTCATTGATCGAGAGCGCAGGTCATACCAGATTTCTTTTTATCTCATTGATGGACTGGTCTGCTACACCCAGGGCATTAATACTCTGCTGCTGCATTTCACTCCAGATTTTTCTCTTCTCAGACTGAGGGACAGTCAGAGAAGCACATCCAAATAGCTGCTGATGGTGGTTGCAGCATTCCTCTGTGAGGATTTCCAATTTCCTCTCAGAGAAGTTAATTTTGAAGCGTCACTCCACAGCTACCTTCTCAGTCTGTCTGCTGGCCATTGCAGTGCCTATTTTGGAGCCTAGATGCACTGTAGGTCTGTGCTGCAGGAATTCCCAATGCACTCTGGCTGCAGGACAGGCTTCTCCAGGGCCTTGCACTTCCTGTGTTTGGGGTCCTTCATCTGTTCCAGGTAGGGGACAGGCATTTTTAAAGCAGTGGTTGCTATTTGCAACCGCAATCGCTATTTGTGACTGGTATCGCTATTTGCAGCTGGTTACTGACTCGCAAATTGCAAAGTCAGTAATTGCGCTGCGACTCATTTGCGAGTTGCATTTCGGTGGCTAGATTTCTGTACACATTAGATTTAGAAAATTAGCAAATTGCGAGTTGCTAAATCTAGCAACTTACATGTGGCCCTAAATTGGATGGCATATGTCTCAAGTGGTCCAAGAATATAAAACGAGTCCTGACTGATAAGGATTGGAAGAAAGCAGTAGCACACCACACAGAGGCATTCTTAAAAGCCTGATTAAAACCTGCACCGTTTAGTCATATACATTTCACATTTTTAATGCCTATGAGACTCCACAGAAACTACTGATTATCCATGAACACCTGTAAGAAAGTGCCCTCTTTTTGCAAGGTTGCCCCCACTTTTTGCTAAACTGCTGATGTGCTTTGACTGAGTGTGCCCTGGGTTCCTGCCAAACAGGTACGAACCCAGGGCCTATGTTCTTTCCCAAAAACTGTATTGAAAACAAAACCCAATTGGCACTCTTTGGCCACAGGTCAGTCCCTTGTAAATGGTACCACAGGTACCAAGGGCACTGTGGCTAGGGAAGGTCTCAAAGGGCTGCAGCACTTATTGTGCCACCCTTAGAGGCCCTGTACCTTTAAACACACAAACTGCCTTTGAAGGCTGCGTGTTTTGGTGCAGAACAAAGTAAAGAGTCGACATGGCACACATCCCTGTGTCCCATGCCTGCAACCCATTGCCCTGCCCTAGGTCCTCCACCCTTCTAGCTGGGTGCACTATAAGAGTGGTGAGGGTACAGGTGCATGAGCTCTGTACTCCTACCGTGTCTAAGTCAATTCTTAGACATTGTAAGTGCAGTAATGCCATTAAGAGTATATGGTGCTGGGAGTTTTTCATTACGAACTCCACAGTACCATAATGGCTTTACTGAAAACTGGGAAGTTTGGTATCAAACTTCTCAGCACATTAAACCCACACTGATGTCAGTGAGGGTTTTAATGAAAAATGCACAGAGAGGGCATCTTAGAGATGCCCCCAGAAAAACGACCTAACACGAGTGTCCAGGCTGAGTGGCTGCTCGCGAAGTTGCCACCACCAGATATGTTTCTGGACCCCTGTCTCGAGAGCCAGCTGCTCTCGGGGGTCTGAAACAAGGCACATCCTGGGACGAGGTGCAAAGCCTCCACCCCCAGGATGGGCAGGGTCCATGAAGTGGAAGCTTCAAAGGCTTGCCAACTTTGTGAGCTTCCCCAGGCCTTTGCTGCTTCCAGCAGCTGGCCCCCACCAGTTCTAACCTCCACTTTAGGCGGGAGAATCAGTGGGAAAACCAAGTGAGGAAGGGAGTTGTGCCCACCTTTGCCAACTCCACCCCTCAGGTGGGGGAGGTGAGGTGAAGCACAACTCTCAGTCCCGCCATCTTGCAGATGAGGGGACCCAGCCAACCAGAGTGAGGCATATGCCCCCCACCCACTGGAGGGTGGCAGTATAGGGGGTGTAACCACCCCAAGGAAGGGATCCATTGTTCTCAACCTTTACTTACCTGTAACGCCCCTAAATTTAGTATTTAGGGGAAACGGTGAACCTTGCCTCCTCAGACAAGTACCAACCAAGAAGAAAAGAAGAAGGACCGAAGAGCCGTTCTGAAGCTAAGAAGAGGAGGACACCCACTGACTTTGCCTAGCTCTACCGGCCTGTCCCCACCTCGAACCTACAGAAGCGAAATCCTGGTGTGCCCTGCAGCCAGAAACCTCAAGAACCCCAAGGACCTGCCCTGCCTTCCACAGAAAAGACTATGTCTCCCGTGAGCACCGGATTTGCTCCCCCACAGACTCTGGATCCGGCCAAATCCCTGAGTCTGTACCACTCTGCACCCGACGCCCACGGCCCGAGTTCGAGTGGCCCAACACCATGAGGATGTCTCCCTGGCAATCCTGACCTGAGATCTGGTGATCTCTGACCTGCCTCAAATATCCCAGTGAAGCCTGCAGCCTCTTTCTGGAGGATCCCCCCGACCGCGACCAGAGCTGATAAGGAAAACCCGATGCCTAAAGACGCCCCTGCACCCAAAGTCCTAAGGCCTTGGGTGGTCCAACCGATGGTATCCCAGCATCCCCAGGCATCCCAACTTACCTCTCCAACCGGTGGTCACCTCCAGAAGATCTCCGTCCCGAGCCTGCAGTTTTTGATGAAACCGGAGAATCCCCATTGAAATCAACAGGGCACCCGACACCAAGCCAGCACCCTGCACCCAGCTGCCCCTGCGCCGCTGCGGGTGTACTTTGGGAGCTAAAACAGATCCCCCTTTGCCCTAAGCTAAACCCCAGGAGATTTTCTCCCACAACCTTGTGGCCTGCTCATGAGCAGCCACCAACCGGAGGCCCCCTATCCCCATTGGATAACATTGGGCCTCAGCACTCCGCACCCGCCTCACTAGTGCTGCTGAGGGTGTTTTGAGAGTGCATCCTTGACCCTGGAGGAATACTGGTTCTAACCCCAGAATACCAACTCCCACAACAAAGTACTTACCTGTTAAACAATAACTTCATTTCTCTCCATAGGAATACATTGACTGTTCTTCCTTGAAAAATGTTCCAAGTGTGGAGTTGGTTTTGTATTGAACTTCAAGAGAACTGCAAAGAACTAAAAACTGCTTACTTACCTTTTCTCTAGGAACAGTCCCAGTGTGATATCTAGGTGTATCACACCGAGTAGAAAAAGTAATCTAGAAAGTAATCTGCAAAGTAATTCAAAGTAATCAAACAGTAATTTCCAATGTAATGAAAGCATTTACAAACCTGTAACAAAGTCATTTTCATTCAGCATGCTTGTATTGTTCAACTGCCTTGAAAAGTATCATATACACTTACCTGTGCCAGGCTTGCTTGGTTCTAGGAAATAAATACAACTAAATAATATTTTTATACAAATCAAATTGGTCTGAGTTCAGTCTTTGGGTGTGTGTCATCATTTGCTGATTGAGTGTGTACAACAAATGCTTAACACTACCCTCTGATAAAGCCTTACTGCTCGCCCACACTACCACAAATAGAGAGTAAGGTGCTACCTACTTTTTCCTCTGCCTACCTTTAGGGTTCCACTGGACTCTATGCACACTATACCTCCTTTTGGTATAGTATATACAGAGCCAGCTTCCTACAACACCCTTCCTAGATTCCAAGTAGAAGGCACTGATCACATCCACATGATCTGGATAAGGTGATAGCTCTCACCAAGGGGCCATATTTACTTCCCCAGGTCTAATGTTGTACCTGAAAGGCACAAGGCAACTATGCAGATTCATAGATTAAATCCTACTTCTTTTCAAATGCAGCATAGCCATGGCATTGAAATTGGCATCCCCTTCTAGCGCTGCTGGCTGGACTATAGTGGTCCACACATGCTTCATTGCTATATTTAATACATTGTGGAGCAATTCTGGAACTCTGAGGAGACCTAACCCCATTCTTTGAACACTGCATAGTCTCTGAAGACCCGGTAGCTGGCAGTATAGCTTGGCTTTCCCATATGGCCCGATGACTACCTATGGACAGCCGCAATATCAAAGGTTGGTCTTCAAGATATGACACTCACCAATTTTAGGCAACACTGCTCTACCCTCCATGTTTACTAAACAGGAGCATTTAGGATGGACAGGAGGGTACAGGGTAGTTGTGAAACAGTATAGGAATAATTATGGACATCAAAAGGTGCTCTTTTGGCAATGTCCTTTTCTTAATCCCTGCACAGATGATGACCAATGACTAATCAATTTACAGCTTTCACTGTTCATAGGTTATAATATGTGTGCCTGAAAATAATTGTAAAAAGTTTTAGAAAATGAAATACCTTGACTTGGGTTTAATATTATTCACAGAAACAGAGCGAACCAAGGTAATGGAATTCCCCTCAAGGACTCCCATTGAGCCTGGTTTGATCTGTTCCTGTCAAGAGCCTTAGGCACAGCCACACAGGTGGGGTAGTGTTCTTGTTGGGGCAAATGGGGGTATACTGGGTGGTCAGAACTTTGTAGATCCCTGCAGATTATGGAAGTTTACATCACAGAAATGCAAAGAAAATGAGCAGTTTTAGGCAAAGTTTGAGGTTTGCTGGGCATTGTGGGTAAGAAAACATTGTGGGATTCATACAAAGCACACCACCCTGGATTTCCCTGGGTGTCTAGTTTTGAGAAATGTCTGGGTCTGGTAGAGTCTCCTAGGTGGCCTCCGAGCCCAGGCCCAAAATAAGCTGGTACCCCATTTGCTGATGTTGCCACATTGCATTTTGGAACATTTCCTGTTGCAAGCCCTAGGCCCACTCACACAGGTAAGGTACCATGTTTGTCGGAAAATTAACACCGATAAAACAGAGGTGATAGAGTTCGGCCAGGGCAAATCCCTCTGGAATGACTCCTGGTGGCCGGCTGAGGCGGGGGGATGCCCTAGCCCTGTTGCTAAGGTCAGGAACCTCGGAGTTATCTTCGATGACCAGCTGAATTTCTCTGCCCAAGTGAACAGTCTCACTTCCTCCTGTTTCTTTTGACTAAAAACCTAGAGGAAATTTTTTCCTTTTATTTCAGAAGAACTGCAAAAGACGGTGGCGGTGGCCCTTTTCCTGTCCAAACTGGACTACTGTAATGCCCTTTTTCTGGGCATTGACAAGACCCAGATGAGGAAACTGCAGTCTCTACAGAATGCTGCAGCACGACTACTTTTAAACATACCTAAAGTACAATCAACCTCGGCAGGGATTAAGTCACTGCACTGGCTTCGTATCCAGCAGCGCGTGGAATTTAAGGCCTTATGTCTGGTCCACAAGGCACTTTATGGTGGTGGCGCTGAGGACATCCAAAAAATGTTCCTACCTTACACCCCTTCTCGTGCTCTTAGATCTGCAAATTTGGGCCTAATCCAAACTGCAAAAATTAGGCGGTCAAGATGGGGCGGCAGGACGTTATCGAACTGTGCGGCAAAGTTATGGAATTGAATGCCAGTGGCCATGAGATTTCAATCTAATCGGCAGCTCTTTAGGAAGGATTTAAAAACATGGCTGTTCACTTCCACCTAGTCTCTCTGGGAATAAGGGCTGTACTCCCTTCCACATACACTAGCGCCAAGACGCCATGGCATTCGAGCGCTTTACAAACACATATCCTATCCTATCCTATCCTATCCTATCCTAAGACAAGTGAAAATGCTGGGTGGTAGGAAATCTGTATCCCCCTGCTGATTCCAGTACTTTCACTCACGGAAATATGAAGAAAATATGTGTTTTTAGCCAATGTTTGAGGTTTGCAGGGGTTCTGGGAAGAAAACCTTGCGGAATCCATGCTAGACACACCTCCTTGGAGTTCACTGGTGTCTAGTTTATACAAATATCTGGGGTTGGTAGGTTTTCCCTAAAGACAATGTAAACCCTGGTGGTAAAATTCAGAAAAGACAAATATTACTACACACCCATCCACTACTCAAGTGCACACACATACTAGTTGAATTAGGCACGAGGGTGAGTGAAAAGTTCAAAATGGAAGTTTCATTAACAAATAATTTCAGGAAAATGAAAATGCAGAAATCACTGAAATATCAGATAACTGAATCGGTGATTCCCAGCCTGTGAGCTATAAAGCCACAACAAGGCACCAACCATTTTACAGGCCATTCATGCACCTTTCTTTCATCCCACACAGAAAACCATCCCCACCGCCAGCCATAGGTCCAACACAGTACAACACTAACATCAACAAACAACGCCATTCAAGGCCCCTTAACCTTCATAGACCCACAGGACTGACACATCAATCACTCACCTGGCAGTTGGCAGTGTTTATGGACTGGCATTTAGATGGCAGCGTGGGTGTGGTGGCCAGCAGCAAGTCACTACATGCACACTGCCAGCCAGCTGCCACTACACTCACCACCAGTGAACTGCCACCACCCACACCACCATTCACAAACTTTTCATTCACCTCACGCAGAAAACAATTCACACCCCCAGCCGTGGGTTCAACACATTACAAAACTCATGTGGACAAACAGTGCCATTCAAAAGCCCATCACTTTCAATCACCCACAGGACTGACACACCAACCATATCACCTGGCAGCTGGCGGTGTGTGTGTGAACTGATGTTTGGCTGGCAGTGTGCATAGTGACCAGCAGCAAGTCACTACACACACATATATTGCCAGACAGTTGCCACTACACACAACTTCAGTCAACTGACACTACACACACCACCATTGAAGCACCACCACACACACCACCAGCCAGATTGCTGTCCACACACACTACTGGCCAGATGCCATTCTACACACACCTCCAGCCAAACACCACTCAGACATCACCATGAAGCACCACGCCGCTTTGATTTCTAAAACAGTCTTGGAGTGTGAAGATAACACACACAAAGCACATACAGAAATAAAAAAAACATTCAACTAAAATAGCACATTATTTTCTGTTTTTTGCCAATTTGAAATAATTCACCTATTGATAGAATTTGAAAAACCATCAATGACTGCATGCACAGCAGGTGTAGCTAAACAAATCTAACTATTGATACCCTGGTGTCTAAAAAGAAAATATATAGCAGTACAGACCAAAGTCAATTGCCTTTTACTCTCATGGTTGCTCCCAGTAGAGTTGAATATGATACAGTTTAAAACAAATAACCACACAATGGCTAGGTTTAGAAGGACTATTGGGGGCAGTACTTAAGACTCGCCTTTGGTACTCCTCTTCAGACACATACTTGTACATCTCTGATAAGGAAAGTCTTTTTGGGTGTTGAAGGATTGTATTCAGGAAAGTGGTGATCTTTCAAACTAGCCACATCTTCAACCTCCCTGATTCTAGGAACTTGCTTGCTCTACTGCAACAAGGCTGCCTATTACACATTGTTGAAAATGTACAAAATTCATCTTGGAATCTGGAGAACGATCTTTGAAAACAACGTAAGCTTTGAAAGATGCTAAATGAAATAAATGAACAGCCAACATCTTTTACCAGATGTATGACTTAGAGCAGCATTGTAAGGCTCCAACCTTTCATCTACTCTATCTACACCTCCCATGTGCTTGTTGTAGCCCAGAATGCACACTGGTTTGCGCACTGCTTCTACCTGACCCCAAGCAGTCACAGGTGCAGTACTTTCATCGTGAATAGAACATCTCTTCTGTCTGAAAATGTTAACACAAGTAGTTCATGACTATGCAAGGCACTGCTCAGTCCCCTCTGAAGTTTCTTACACACAAGTAGCCCGATTCACAAAGGTAAACTTTCACTTTTGTGTAAGTTTACTCTTTTTTGGTATTCACAAACAAACAATTTTAATATTAGTCGAGATGGAGAACGCTACACATAAACAAATAGGTCTGCAATTCCACTTAATCTCACGTAATTTTGCTGTAAGTACACTTAATTATGGTACAGCAAATTATGCAAGTTCATGCCAGTAATTACCCAAGTTCTTCCTCTATGACCCTGGGTACAAGCCAGTGCAGATTTTGGAAGCTTTCAGAGGGGAGGCACATGTTAGTAGTTATAGATGACTTTTCCAAATATTCCAAAATAAAGGTAGTAAATTGGACGTCAATGGAGAAAGTCATAATCAAGCTGGACAAGATCTTGGTCACTCATGATTTGGTACAAGAACCACACACGTACTATTGGCCCACCTTTCCAGGGACATGAGTTTGCAGACTAGCTACGGTTTTGGGGAGTCTGCGATGTTAAAGTCATGTGATACTGCCCCAGGCGAATGGGGATGTAGAGCAATTTATGCAAACCCTGACCAAAGCTTTTCGCACTGCACATGTCCAGAACCATCAACAGGAGTGGGCATTGTGAGAGAGTATCACTAGACTGCTAATTCAATTACCAGCCTGAATACCAGGCAGTTGTGCGTGGGCTGGAATGTGCAAGATGTAATTCCACATCATCCTACCTGGAACCCTGCCCTTTTGGATGAGGAGGCTGTTGTCACAAGAAGTGTAATGACTGTGAGAGCTGGAAGCGTGACGCAAAATCCGCTACATTTATGTGGGTGATGGGCTATTATCCATGGCAACACTCCTGCAAGAAAGTTCTGCCATCCTTTTTAACTTGAGCAATGGAAGGTGTTTCAAGTAAAGTGCATCATGATTACAGCCTATTGAAATAAAGGGCGAGTGATTTGAAATGTGTTACTGTTCAAGAAATTCAAATGGTCCAGTGAGACAATGAATGGGGACAGTGTAGTACTGGACACTGTGACATTGAAAGACCCAGAGGCCATGGCCACCCCACAGGGAAGTGGCTCACAGGACGTGGTTCTGCAAGCAGAAAAGTCAGTGACCAGGAGCCCAACCCAAGAATCCTGGGGAAGCTATATTGGAGGGCGTTGGGACTGACATCATGCCCATATAATTTACCGGCCTATCCCAGGGCCTCTTCCAAATACTAAGACTATGTGGTAGTGTGATGGGGAATGTTTTTGGCCTGTGTTGTTTAGAAGTGGTAAGCAAGTGGTTTGAGGTTGGGGGTGGCAGTGGTGCCAGGAGTGCTTGTCTTATTTGGTCTGTTCGTTCTGTTTGTTGTTGGGCGAAATATTCTGTATGAGCCCAGTCATGTGTTATTATATGATTGGGCTACCTGGGTGCAGTGGTGCCCACTGCCAGTGAGGTCTGGGCTGGTGGCTGCATCTGTGACGTCAGAATATCAGAGGACATATATATATTTATATAGACAGACACATAGATAGATATATAGATATATATATAGATAGATAGATAGATAAATTCACTGAAAAAAACAAAGGTTACAGGGACATTATCGTTATGAAATATAATTAAAAAACTGTTGAAAGTAATCTAGGCAAATAGTGGTTTTTGAAGTTTATTCTTGCAGTACAGCAATGCGTCTGCAGACCTGGTAACTTCAGATGCAACTGAAGCATCCCTGGAGTTCTACATAGATACAGCAAGGAACTTGGGACATGGTACGAAAATAAACACAGCTCATGCACAGAATACACAGTGCAGGAAAGAATGAACTAGAGCATGCATGGAATACACAATAAGGATGCGACAAAAACCCTCAGAAATTTACAGAGACAACAAAGGTTACAGTTTATTTTTTTTAAAAACATTTTTTATTGGGATTTCAAGTAATACAAGTGGTGTGGATTACATTTTCATAATCATTTCAACAACAGGTTACATCATATCAATCATTGCTTACATCCGATCTACAATTATGATTTCACAGATTACAGGTGCTTATACACGTCCCATTATCTACTCTAGAACCCAACTCCCCTTTTTCCCTCCCCCCTGGAGAATCTCCAGCAGCCATCCTGTACCAATAAGCAGTAAGGCTACAAATTGATTTTAGTCCTTGTGGTCTACCCCTCGCGACCCCGCCCAGCAGTTCCCCCTTCTGTATCCCCTCAAGGTTGCAGTATGTCAATATCCCCTCACAAGAGTCCTGTTTCCTCCTCTCTCCCCGCTCAAGGTTCAGGGCTACCCTGTGGGGACATGCCCACCGGAGTTGTCTCTCCCGATGTTAATTCAGGCTCCTTCAGGATATTGACCAAGGCCTCCCAATCCCGAGCTCGCTCCAATGCGCCAATACCTCTTTTGGCTTTTCGAAGAAGTACTCTCCCATCGCAGGCCACGGATTTCTCCAATTCAACCTTCCAGGTGAGACTTTTTGGCCCCCCCAGGGATTTCCAATGTTGCGTGATCTCACGCTTAGCCAGGACCAATTTCTAGCATTGTGTGGGAACAGCCCTAATAGACAATGAGCAGGAGTGTGTGGGATCGGTCGTTCGATAACCCCCCAATGGTGGCAACTACTGTTGCCCAATAGTTCTGCAGCCCAGAACATGTCCACATCATGTGTAGTAGTTCCGCCCCCACCTCTCCACATCTTGGGCATTTCACATCATCGCTCTGAAAAAACGTATTTATGCGCCCGGGGGTGAGGTAAGCTCTGTGCAATATGAAAAAATTGATTAGCCAAAAACGGGCATTTTTCGAGGATTTGGGAACCCCCACCAATACATTATCCCAGGATTTGTCGTATAGAGGGATATTCAGGTCCTCCGTCCAGCTATTACATAGCTTAGTCAATGGTTGTGTCGTATCTCTACTTAGGGCCCTGTATAGGCATGTGACTGCTTTAATTCTGCCCCCCCCCAAGTACCCAAGTACCCACAAGTGGCGTGCGGTGGGGGTTCAGCAGGTCCCAATCTCCAATGCACTCTAATAGCCGCAACCAGCCCCGCATGCAGTAAAAAATGTCCCTGGGGCAGGTCGTACCCCTCCCTGAAGCCCTCAAATGGCATGAGTTCCCCCCCATTATACAGGTCTCCTATTCTTGTTGCCCCTGCCACTTCCCAGTCCCTGAGTCCCACCCAAGCTGCTCCACGAGGAAGCACTCTGAATATGGTAATAGGGAGGTCAGGTGAGTATGGGAATCTGGTCTGCGTCATACGGAGAACTCATCTCCAACAACGCCTGGCCAGTATTATCACATCAGAGTCCTCAGGTGTATCTCTATCCCTACCCAGTTGTAGCTTCAATAATTTTCCTAAGTCTGGAGTAAGTGGGTCTAACTCTCGGGTTTGGGATCGAAGGTCTCATATCCACCTCGCCACCTACTGCAGTTGGGCCGCTAAGTAGTATTGCTCAAAATCAGAGACCGCTAGTCTGCCCATCAGCATTGAGTGTTGCATCGTTCTAAGAGTGACCCGCTTCCAACCCGTGCCCCACAGGAAGGATGTAATTATAGAGTGTCAGTCTGCATGCCATTTCGGGGGATATCCATATTGGAAGTGTCGTAAAGAAGTATAACAGTATTGGTAACGCCACCATCTTCAGGAGGGCCACTCTCCCCGACAGATATAGTGGGAGTCCCTTCCAAAACTCCATGTTGGCCTTCAAGGTCCTCAGAGCCTTACCTAGATTTCCCTCAAATGTGTCAGCTTGGGCATGGTATAGTTTCACCCCTAAATTTTCTAGGCAGTGGGGTTCCCATGTAAGAGCACCCAGTTCCGCCACGGGGGCCCCAGCCACCGTCAATGGAAACAATTTGGACTTTCGCCAATTAATGTTCAATCTGGACATTTCTCCAAACTCTCCCATTAAAGCTTTAGCCCCTGGTAAGTCCTCCTGCGCATTCCCAAGGAAGAGTAGCAGATCATCTGCATAAAGGGCAATATAGTACGTTTTAGTCCCTAATTGTACCCCTTGGTAGTGCCCTCCGGTGCGGGCCAGGGAGGCCAATGGCTCGATAGCAAGGGCAAAGAGGCGTGGCGAGAGGGGGCATCCCTGCTGAGTCCCTCGCTCAACCCTGCAGCTCTCTGAGATCATCCGTCCTGATAGAATTGTTGCCGTTGGTCTCGTGTATAGTAGTCTAACCCAATGAGAGAAGCCCTGCCCCACTCCCATTTTGTCTAGGACGCCATATAAAAATCCCCACTCAAGGCTATCAAAGGCCTTTTCCATGTCTACCGTTAAGACAACCTCTTCGTCCCTCCCTACCCCTCCTCTTGTCATAAGGGCCATAAGTCGCCTGATGTTGAGTGCCGTGTTGCGCCCTGGGATGAATCCTGCCTGGTCTTGATCCACTAGGGTAGACATAAACGGTTGGAGTCTCATGGCCAGTATTTTACTTAGTGTTTTAAAATCTAAATTTAGCATTGACAATGGCCTATAAGCTTCATACTCCGCGGGGATCCTACCAGGCTTAAGAAGTGGGACAATCAGACCCGGGTACAGCCCGGGAGATGGCCTTCCTTCAGGGCTGCCCCATATGCTTCCTCTAATTTGGGAGCCAGTCCTTCAACATATACAGCGTAAAGTTCTATGGGAATCCTAACTGTTCCGGGCGTTTTACCTTTAGCCATTCCCTTAATTGCTGCTCTTATTTCTTATATATTGATGGGGGCTCCCAAGGCCTCTGCCTCCTCGATATCTAGGGCAGGAAGCGGAATTGCATTAAAGTACTCCCCATTTGCGTCACTCCCTGCCCAGCTCTTGACCTATATAGAGTGATGTAGAATTCCAGGAATCTTCTGTTTATGTACTCCTGCCTATATAGTATATGCCCTTCCATGTCCTCCACAGCTAGGATCGGGGCACCCCTCCCGGCCGGGTTGGCCAACCAAGCCAGCAATGGTCCAGTTCTGTCCCTTTCTGCATGTGTGCGCTCCATGTATCGCTTGTAATCGTAGCTGCGCTGCCTCTCAGTTTGTTTGGCCACCTCCTCCTTGGGATCTAATAGGACTGTACCCAGCTCTGGGTGCCCTGGTCGTCACTTCTTTAGTGCGCGCAATGCCCTGTCTGCCGTCTCAAGGTCAGCCTCCAGGATGCACCTCACTCCTGTAGAGGTCGCCATGCATTTTCCCTTCAGCACTACCTTAAAGGCGTCCCACTCTGTCAGTCTGGAGTTAGTTGTGTTTGCATTTGCAATGAAATAACTCCCTATGCACTCCCTGATCTCCTCTCGGAAAACCTGATCTTCGAGTGCCTCAGGCTTGAGTCTCCAAGTTGGTATTCTCTGACGCATCTGCCCCCACTTCAAATGTAGTAGGGTTGGATTATGATAAGATATAGTACTTGTTAAGTATTCCACTCCCTGAATCTTGGCGAGTGGAGCACACAAAGGTATTGAGCCTAACATCTAGGTCGTGCACCGATGAGTAGAAAGAATAATCCCTGCCCTCTCGATTCAGGCATCTCCAGGAGTCAATTAAGTCCCATCTGTCCTGCCATCCCTGAAATGCCCTGGCCATTCTAGTGATAGGGGCGTCTCTCAGAGGTGGATGTGAGCCATCCCCCTGGGGATCCGCTATACAATTAAAGCCCCATCCAATAATAACAGACCCAGGTAGGTAGGTCGCAAGAGCGCCCGTGATCCTGGACAAGAACGTCCCCTGTTCTGTATTAGGGCCATATATACTCACAATCGCTATGTCACGACCATCCAGCCTGCCCCTTACTGCCCCTTACTTCCACATATCGACCCGCTGGCTCTATCGTCTCCCCAGTACATTGAAATGAGACACCGGCTCAGATCCAGATCAAAACTCCCCTAGCAAAGGCGGAGTACGATGTGTAATACAATTGACCTCGCCATCTTCGTCTGAGTGACTCCCCCTCCTTCACAGTCAGGTGAGACTCCTGTAAAAGTGCAATGTGGACTCCCCTTCTATTCAAATAGAACAGAATTTTATACCGCATTGACATAGTGTGCATCCCTCTAATGTTCCAGGAAATTGTATGATTGGTGATTAGCCATCTGTGTACATCAAATGTATTCCCTGCTGAGCTCTGTCGGCCCACCGTCTCCAATATCTGCTGGCAGGGATGCGGTGTAAGGCAAACAAAAGGAGATGATGGACGGAGCGCTGAAACTTTTCAGACACTCACCCCCAGTCACAGAACTGGGTTGAATCCATCATCGTTCTTTAGCTCACTTCGCCACCCCAGATCAGAAACAGCTATATGCAAATCAGTCTTGACCCTGTGCCTCATGGGAACAGTCCAGCCCGAACTGCCAAGCCATGTCTTCCCTGGAACGGAAACAAGCATCCTGGGATCAGTTTCGGGCTAACAGCCCTCATCAGCCAGGCTAGCTTGAATCCAGTGGCAAAGTGAGCAATGGACCCACGTTTGGGCATACCCTGCCAACTTAAGGCGAACAAAGCAAACACAAAGAGATGATGGACGGAGCGCTGAAACTTTTCAGACGCTCACCCCCAGTCACAGATCTGGTTTGAATCCATCATCGTTCTTTATCTCACTTCGCCACCCCAGTTCAGACACAGCTATATGCAAATCAGTTTTGAGCCTGTGCCTCATGGGAACAGTCCAGCCCGAACTGCCAAGCCATGTCTTCCCTGGACTGGAAACAAGCATCCTGGTACCGGTTTCGGGCTCACAGCCCTCATCAGCCACGCTAGCTTGAATCCAGTGGCAAAGTGAGCAAGGGACCCACGTCTGGGCATACCCTGACAACTTAAGGCGAACAAAGCAAACACAAGGAGATGAGGGACGGAGCGCTGAAACTTTTCAGACACTCACCCCCAGTCACAGATCTGGGTTGAATCCATCATCATTCTTTAGCTCACTTCGCCACCCCAATTCAGACACAGCTATATGCAAATCAGTCTTGACCTTGTGCCTCATGGGAACACTCGAGCCTGAACTGCCAAGCCATGTCTTACCTGGACTGGAAATAAGCATCCTAGGACCGGTTTCGGGCTAACTACCCTCATCAGCCAGGCTAGATTGAAACCAGTGGCAAAGTGAGCAAGGGACCCTCGTCTGGGCATACCCTGCCAACTTAGGGTGAACAAAGCAAACACAAGGAGATGATGCACGGAGCGCTGAAACTTTTCAGACACTCACCCCCAGTCACAGATCTGGGTTGAATCCATCATCGTTCTTTGGCTCACTTCGCCACCCCAATTCAGACACAGCTATATGCAAATCAGTCTTGACCCTGTTCCTCATGGGAACAGTCCAGCCCGAACAGCCAAGCCATGTCTTTCCTGGACCGGAAACAAGCATCCTGGGATCGGTTTTGGGCTCAACAGCCCTCATCAGCCAGGCTAGCTGGAATCCAGTGGCAAAGTGAGCAAGGGACCAATGTCTGGTCATACCCTGCCAACTTAGGATGAACAAATAAAACACAAGAAGATGATGGACGAAGTGCTGAAACTTTTCAGACACTCGCCCCCAGTCACAGAACTGGGTTGAATCCATCATCGTTCTTTAGCACACTACGCCACCCCAGTTCAGAAACAGCTATATGCAAATCAGTCTTGACCCTGTGCCTCATGGGAACACTCGAGCCTGAACTGCCAAGCCATGTCTTACCTGGACCGGAAATACGCATCCTGGGACCGGTTACGGGCTCACTACCCTCATCAGCCAGGCTAGATTGAAACCAGTGGCAAAGTGAGCAAGGGACCCACGTCTGGGCATACCCTGCCAACTTTGGATGAACAAAGAAAACACAAGGAGATGATGGACGGAGCGCTGAAACTTTTTAGACACTGACCCCCAGTCACAGATCTGGGTTGAATCCACCATCGTTCTTTTGCTCACTTCGCCACCCCAGTTCAGACACAGCTATATGCAAACCAGTCTCGACCCTGTGCCTCATCGGAACACTCCAGCCCGTACTGCTAAGCCATGTCTTCCCTGGACTGGAAACAAGCATCCTGGGACCTCTTTCAGGCTAACAGCCCTCATCAGCTAGGCTAGCTTGAATCCAGTGGCAAAGTGAGCAAGGGACCCACGTCTGGGCATACCCTGCCAACTTTGGGCGAAGAAAGCAAACACAAGGAGATGATGGACGGAGCATTGAAACTTTTCAGACACTCACCCACAGTCACAGGTCTGGGTTGAATCCATCATCGTTCTTTAGTTCACTTCGCCACCCCAGTTCAGACACAGGTATATGCAAATCATTCTTGACCATGTGCCTCATGGGAACAGCCCAGCCCGAACTGCCAAGCCATGTCTTCCCTGGACCGGAAACAAGCATCCTGATACCGGTTTCGGGCTAACAGCCCTCATCAGCCAGGCTAACTTGAATCCAGTGGCAAAGTGAGCAAGGGACCCACGACTGGGCATACCCTGCCAACTAAGGGCGAACAAAGCAAACACAAGGAGATGATGGATGGAGCGCTGAAACTTTTCAGACACTCACCCCCAGTCACAGATCTGGGTTGAATCCATCATCGTTCTTTAGCTCACTTCGCCACCCCAGTTCAGACACAGCTATATGCAAATCAGTCTTGACCCTGTGCCTCATGGGAAAACTCCAGCCCCAACTGCCAAGCCATGTCTTCCCTGGACTGGAAACAAGCATCCTGGTACCGGTTTCGGGCTAAGAGCCCTCATCAGCCAGGCTAGCTTGAATCCAGTGGCAAAGTGAGCAAGGGACCCACGTCTGGGCATACCCTGCCAACTTACGGCGAACAAAGCAAACACAAGGAGATGATGGACAGAGCGCTGAAACTTTTCAGACACACACCCCCAGTCACAGACCTAGGTTGAATCCATCATCGTTCTTTAGCTCACTTCGCCACCCCAGGTCAGACACAGCTATATGCAAATCAGTCTTGTCCCTGTGCCTCATGGGAACAGTCCAGCCCGAACTGCCAAGCCATGTCTTCCCTGGACCGGAAACAAGCATCCTGGGACCGGTTTTGGGCTAACAGCCCTCATCAGCCAGGCTAGCTTGAATCCAGTGGCAAAGTGAGCAAGGGACCCACGTCTGAGCATACCCTGCCAACTTAGGGCGAACAAAGCAAACACAAGGAGATGATGGATGGAGCGCTGAAACTTTACAGACACTCACCCCCAGTCACAGATCTGGGTTGAATCCATCATCGTTCTTTAGCTCACTTCGCCACCCCATTTCAGGCACAGCTTTGTGCAAATTAGTCTTGACTCTGTGCCTCATGGGAACAGTCCAGCCCGAACAGCCAAGCCATGTCTTTCCTGGACCGGAAACAAGCATCCTGGGATCGGTTTTGGGCTCAACAGCCCTCATCAGCCAGACTAGCTTGAATCCAGTGGCAAAGTGAGCAAGGGACCCACTTCTGGGAATACCCTGCCAATTTAGGGTGAACAAAGCAAACACAAGGAGATGATGGACGGAGAGCTGAAACTTTTCAGACACTCACCCCCAGTCACAGATATGAGTTGAATCCATCATTGTTCTTTAGCTCACTTCGTCACCCCAGTTCAGACACAGCTATATGCAAATCAGTCTTGACCCTGTGCCTCATGGGAACACTCCAGCCTAAACTGCCAAGCCATGTCTTCCCTGGACCGGAAACAAGCATCCTGGGACCGGTTTTGGGCTAACAGCCCTCATCAGCAAGTGTAGGTTGAATACCGTGGCAAAGTGAGCAAGGGACCCACGTCTGGGCATACCCTGCCAACTTAGGGTGAACAAAGCAAACACAAGGAGATGATGCACAGAGCACTGAACTTTTCAGACACTCACCCTCAGTCACAGATCTGGGTTGAATCCATCATCGTTCTTTAGCTCACTTCGCCACCCCAGTTCAGACACAGCTATAGGCAAATCAGTTTTGACCCTGTGCCTCATGGGAACATTCCAGCCCGAACAGCCAAGCCATGTCTTTCCTGGACCGGATATAAGCATCCTGTGATCAGTTTTGGGCTCAACAGCCCTCATCAGCCAGACCAGCTTGAAACCAGTGGCAAAGTGAGCAAGGGACCCACTTCTGGGCATACCCTGCCAACTTTGGGTGAACAAAGCAAACACAAGGAGATGATGGACAGAGAGCTGAAACTTTTCAGACACTCACCCCCAGTCACAGATCTGGGTTGAATCCATCAATGTTCTTTAGCTCACTTCGCCACCCCAGTTCAGACACAGCTATATGCAAATCAGTCTTGACCCTGTGCCTCATGGGAACACTACAGCCTGAACTGCCAAGCCATGTCTTCCCTGGACCAGAAATAAGCATCATGGGACCAGTTTTGGGTTAACAGCCCTCATACGCCATGCTAGCTTGAATCCAGTGGCAAAGTGAGCAAGGGACCCACATCTGGGCATACCCTGCCAACTTAGGGTGAGCAAAGCAAATACAAGGAGATGAGGGACGGAGCGCTGAAACTTTTCAGACACTCACCCCCAGTCACAGATCTGAGTTGAATCCATCATCATTCTTTAGCTCACTTCGCCACCACAGTTCAGACACAGCTATATGCAAATCAGTCTTGACCCTGTGCCTCATGGGAACACTCCAGCCCCAACTGCCAAGCCATGTCTTCCCTGGACTGGAAACAAGCATCCTGGTACCGGTTTTGGACTAACAGCCCTCATCAGCCAGGCTAGCTTGAATCCAGTGGCAAAGTGAGCAAGGGACCCACGTCTGAGCATACCCTGCCAACTTAGGGCGAACAAAGCAAACACAAGGAGATGATGGATGGAGCGCTGAAACTTTTCAGACACTCAACCCCAGTCACAGATCTGGGTTGAATCCATCATCGTTCTTTAGCTCACTTCGCCCACCCCAGTTCAGGCACAGCTATGTGCAAATTAGTATTGACTCTGTGCCTCAATGGAACAGTCCAGCCCGAAATGCCAAGCCATGTCTTCCTTGGACCAGAAACAAGCATCCTGGGACCGGTTTCAGGCTAACAGCCCTCATCAGCCAGGCTAGCTTGAATCCAGTGGCAAAGTGAGCAAGGGACCCACGTCTGGGCATACCCTGCCAACTTATGGTGAACAAAGCAAACACAAGGAGATGATGCACGGAGCGCTGAAACTTTTCAGACACTCACCCCCAGTCACAGATCTGGATTGAATCCATCATCGTTCTTTAGCTCACTTCACCACCCCAGTTCAGACACAGCTATATGCAAATCAGTCTTGACCCTGTTCCTCATGGGAACAGTCCAGCCCGAACAGCCAAGCCATGTCTTTCCTGGACCGGAAACAAGCATCCTGGGATCGGTTTTGGGCTCAACAGCCCTCATCAGCCAGGCTAGCTTGAATCCAGTGGCAAAGTGAGCAAGGGACCCACTTCTGGGAATACCCTGCCAATTTAGGGTGAACAAAGCAAACACAAGGAGATGATGGACGGAGATCTGAAACTTTTCAGACACTCACCCCCCAGTCACAGATATGAGTTGAATCCATCATCATTCTTTAGCTCACTTCGCCACCACAGTTCAGACACATCTATATGCAAATCAGTCTTGACCCTGTGCCTCATGGGAACACTCCAGCCCCAACTGCCAAGCCATGTCTTCCCTGGACTGGAAACAAGCATCCTGGTACCGGTTTTGGACTAACAGCCCTCATCAGCCAGGCTAGCTTGAATCCAGTGGCAAAGTGAGCAAGGGACCCACGTCTGAGCATACCCTGCCAACTTAGGGCGAACAAAGCAAACACAAGGAGATGATGGATGGAGCGCTGAAACTTTTCAGACACTCAACCCCAGTCACAGATCTGGGTTGAATCCATCATCGTTCTTTAGCTCACTTCGCCCACCCCAGTTCAGGCACAGCTATGTGCAAATTAGTCTTGACTCTGTGCCTCAACGGAACAGTCCAGCCCGAAATGCCAAGCCATGTCTTCCTTGGACCAGAAACAAGCATCCTGGGACCGGTTTCAGGCTAACAGCCCTCATCAGCCAGGCTAGCTTGAATCCAGTGGCAAAGTGAGCAAGGGACCCACGTCTGGGCATACCCTGCCAACTTATGGTGAACAAAGCAAACACAAGGAGATGATGCACGGAGCGCTGAAACTTTTCAGACACTCACCCCCAGTCACAGATCTGGATTGAATCCATCATCGTTCTTTAGCTCACTTCACCACCCCAGTTCAGACACAGCTATATGCAAATCAGTCTTGACCCTGTTCCTCATGGGAACAGTCCAGCCCGAACAGCCAAGCCATGTCTTTCCTGGACCGGAAACAAGCATCCTGGGATCGGTTTTGGGCTCAACAGGCCTCATCAGCCAGGCTAGCTTGAATCCAGTGGCAAAGTGAGCAAGGGACCCACTTCTGGGAATACCCTGCCAACTTAGGGTGAACAAAGCAAACACAAGGAGATGATGGACGGAGAGCTGAAACTTTTCAGACACTAACCCCCAGTCACAGATCTGAGTTGAATCCATCATTGTTCTTTAGCTCACTTCGCCACCCCAGTTCAGACACAGCTATATGCAAATCAGTCTTGACCCTGTGCCTCATGGGAACACTGCAGCCTGAACTGCCAAGCCATGTCTTCCCTGGACCAGGAACAAGCATCCTGGGACCGGTTTTGGGCTAACAGCCCTCATCAGCAAGGCTAGGTTGAATACCGTGGCAAAGTGAGCAAAGGACCCACCTATGAGCATACCCTGCCAACTTTGGGCGAACAAACCAAACACAAGGAGATGATGCACAGAGCGCTGAAACTTTTCAGACACTCACCCCCAGTCAAAGATCTGGGTTGAATCCATCATCGTTCTTTAGCTCACTTCGCCACCCCAGTTCAGACACAGCTATATGCAAATCAGTTTTGACCCTGTGCCTCATGGGAACAGTCCAGCCCGAACTGCCAAGCCATGTCTTTCCTGGACCGGAAACAAGCATCCTGGGTTTGGGCTCAACAGCCCTCATCTGCCAGGCTAGCTTGAATCCAGTGGCAAGGTGAGCAAGGGACCCACGTCTGGGCATACCCTGCTAACTTAGGGTGAACAAAGCAAACACAAGGAGATGATGCACAGAGCACTGAAACTTTTCAAACCCTCACCCCCAGTCACAGATCTGGGTTGAATCCATCATCGTTCTTTAGCTCACTTCGCCACCCCAGTTCAGACACAGCTATAGGCAAATCAGTTTTGACCCTGTACCTCATGGGAACAGTCCAGCCCGAACAGCCAAGCCATGTCTTTCCTGGACCGGAAACAAGCATCCTCTGATCAGTTTTGGGCTCAACAGCCCTCATCAGCCAGACCAGCTTGAAACCAGTGGCAAAGTGAGCAAGGGACCCACTTCTGGGCATACCCTGCCAACTTAGGGTGAACAAAGCAAACACAAGGAGATGATGGACGGAGAGCTGAAACGTTTCAGACACTCACCCCCAGTCACAGATCTGGGTTGAATCCATCATTGTTCTTTAGCTCACTTCGCCACCCCAGTTCAGGCACAGGTATATGCAAAGCAGTCTTGACACTGTGCCTCATGGGAACACTCCTGCCTGAACTGCAAAGCCATGTCTTTCCTGGACCGGAAATAAGCATCCTGGGACCGGTTTCGGGCTAACTGCCCTCATCAGCCAGGCTAGATTGAAACCAGTGGCAAAGTGAGCAAGGGACCCACGTCTGGGCATACCCTGCCAACTTAGGGTGAACAAAGCAAATACAAGGAGATGATGCACGGAGCGCTGAAACTTTACAGACACTCACCCCCAGTCACAGATCTGGGTTGAATCCATCATCGTTCTTTAGCACACTACGCCACCCCATTTCAGACACAGCTATATTCAAATCAGTCTTGACCCTGTGCCTCATGGGAACAGTCCAGCCCAAACAGCCAAGCCATGTCTTTCCTGGACCGGAAACAAGCATCCTGGGATCGGTTTTGGGCTCAACAGCCCTCATCAGCCAGGCTAGCTTGAATCCAGTGGCAAAGTGAGCAAGGGACCCAGGTCTGGGCATACCCTGCCAACTTTGGATGAACAAAGAAAACACAAGGAGATGATGGACGGAGCACTGAAACTTTTCAGACACTGACCCCCAGTCACAGATCTGGGTTGAATCCACCATCGTTCTTTAGCTCACTTCGCCACTTCAGTTCAGACACAGCTATATGCAAATCAGTCTCGACCCTGTGCCTCCTCGGAACACTCCAGCCCGAACTGCTAAGCCATGTCTTCCCTGGACTGGAAACAAGCATCCTGGGACCTCTTTCAGGCTAACGGCCCTCATCAGCTAGGCTAGCTTGAATCCAGTGGCAAAGTGAGCAAGGGACCCACGTCTGGGCATACCCTGCCAACTTTGGGCGAACAAAGCAAACACAAGGAGATGATCGACGGAGCATTGAAACTTTTCAGTCACTCACCCCCATTCACAGGTCTGGGTTGAATCCATCATCGTTCTTTAGTTCACTTCGCCACCCCAGTTCAGACACAGCTATATGCAAATCATTCTTGACCCTGTGCCTCATGGGAACAGTCCAGCCCGAACTGCTAAGCCATGTCTTCCCTGGACCGGAAACAAGCACCCTGGTACCGGTTTCGGGCTAACAGCCCTCATCAGCCAGGCTAACTTGAATCCAGTGGCAAAGTGAGCAAGGGACCCACGACTGGGCATACCCTGCCAACTAAGGGCGAACAAAGCAAACACAAGGAGATGATGGATGGGGCGCTGAAACTTTTCAGACACTCACCCCCAGTCACAGAACTGGGTTGAATCCATCATCGTTCTTTAGCTCACTTCGCCACCCCAGATCAGAAACAGCTATATGCAATTCAGTCTTGACCCTGTGCCTCATGGGAACAGTCCAGCCGGAACTGCCTAGCCATGTCTTCCCTTGGACCGGAAACAAGCATCCTGGGACTGGTTTCGGGCTAACAGCCCTCATCAGCCAGGCTAGCTTGAATCCAGTGGCAAAGTGAGCAATGGACCCACGTTTGGGCAAACCCTTCCAACTTAGGGCGATCAAAGCAAACACAAAGAGATGATGGACGGAGCACTGAAACTTTTCAGACACTCACCCCCACTCACAGATCTGGGTTGAATCCATCATCGTTCTTTAGCTCACTTTGCCACCCTAGATCAGAAACAGGTATATGCAAATCAGTCTTGACCCTGTGCCTCATGCGAGCAGTCCAGCCCGAACTGCCAAGCCATGTCTTCCCTGGACCGGAACCAAGCATCATGGGACCAGTTTTGGGTTAACAGCCCTCATAAGCCATGCTAGCTTGAATCCAGTGGCAAAGTGAGCAAGGGACCCACATCTGGGCATACCCTGCCAACTTAGGGTGAGCAAAGCAAACACAAGGAGATGATGGACGGAGCGCTGAAACTTTTCAGACACTCACCCCCAGTCACAGATCTGGGTTGAATCCATCATCGTTCTTTAGCTCACTTCGCCACCCCAGTTCAGACACAGCTATATGCAAATCAGTCTTGACCCTGTGCCTCATGGGAACACTCCAGCCCCAACTGCCAAGCCATGTCTTCCCTGGACTGGAAACAAGCATCCTGGTACCGGTTTCAGGCTAAGAGCCCTCATCAGCCAGGCTAGCTTGAATCCAGTGGCAAAGTGAGCAAGGGACCCACGTCTGGGCATACCCTGCCAACTTACAGCGAACAAAGCGAACACAAGGAGATGATGGACAGAGCGCTGAAACTTTTCAGACACACACCCCCAGTCACAGACCTAGGTTGAATCCATCATCGTTCTTTAGCTCACTTCGCCACCCCAGGTCAGACACAGCTATATGCAAATCAGTCTTGACCCTGTGCCTCATGGGAACAGTCCAGCCCGAACTGCCAAGCCATGTCTTCCCTGGACCGGAAACAAGCATCCTGGGACCGGTTTCGGGCTAACAGCCCTCATCAGCCAGGCTAGCTTGAATCCAGTGGCAAAGTGAGCAAGGGACCCACGTCTGAGCATACCCTGCCAACTTAGGTGGAACAAAGCAAACACAAGGAGATGATGGATGGAGCGCTGAAACTTTTCAGACACTCACCCCCAGTCACAGATCTGGGTTGAATCCATCATCGTTCTTTAGCTCACTTCGCCACCCCATTTCAGACACACCTATGTGCAAATTAGTCTTGACTCTGTGCCTCATGGGATCAGTCCAGCCTGAACTGCCAAGCCATGTCTTCCCTGGACCGGATCAAGCATCCTGGCACCGGTTTCAGGCTAACAGCCCTCATCAGCCAGGCTAGCTTGAATTCAGTGGCAAAGTGAGCAAGGGACCCACGTCTGGGCATACCCTGCCAACTTAGGGTGAACAAAGCAAACACAAGGAGATGATGCACGGAGCGCTGAAACTTTTCAGACACTCACCCCCAGTCACAGATCTGGGTTGAATCCATCATCGTTCTTTAGCTCACTTCACCACCCCAGTTCAGACACAGCTATATGCAAATCAGTCTTGACCCTGTGCCTCATCGGAACACTCCAGCCCGTACTGCTAAGCCATGTCTTCCCTGGACTGGAAACAAGCATCCTGGGACCTCTTTCAGGCTAACAGCCCTCATCAGCTAGGCTAGCTTGAATCCAGTGGCAAAGTGAGCAAGGGACCCACGTCTGGGCATACCCTGCCAACTTTGGGCGAACAAAGCAAACACAAGGAGATGATGGACGGAGCATTGAAACTTTTCAGACACTCACCCACAGTCACAGGTCTGGGTTGAATCCATCATCGTTCTTTAGTTCACTTCGCCACCCCAGTTCAGACACAGCTATATGCAAATCATTCTTGACCATGTGCCTCATGGGAACAGTCCAGCCCGAACTGCCAAGCCATGTCTTCCCTGGACCGGAAACAAGCATCCTGGTACCGGTTTCGGGCTAACAGCCCTCATCAGCCAGGCTAACTTGAATCCAGTGGCAAAGTGAGCAAGGGACCCACGACTGGGCATACCCTGCCAACTAAGGGCGAACAAAGCAAACACAAGGAGATGATGGATGGAGCGCTGAAACTTTTCAGACACTCACCCCCAGTCACCGATCTGGGTTGAATCCATCATCGTTCTTTAGCTAACTTCGCCACCCCAGTTCAGACACAGCTATATGCAAATCAGTCTTGACCCTGTGCCTCATGGGAACACTCCAGCCCCAACTGCCAAGCCATGTCTTCCCTGGACTGGAAACAAGCATCCTGGTACCGGTTTCGGGCTAAGAGCCCTCATCAGCCAGGCTAGCTTGAATCCAGTGGCAAAGTGAGCAAGGGACCCACGTCTGGGCATACCCTGCCAACTTACGGCGAACAAAGCAAACACAAGGAGATGATGGACAGAGCGCTGAAACTTTTCAGACACACACCCCCAGTCACAGACCTAGGTTGAATCCATCATCGTTCTTTAGCTCACTTCGCCACCCCAGTTCAGACACAGCTATATGCAAATCAGTCTTGTCCCTGTGCCTCATGGGAACAGTCCAGCCCGAACTGCCAAGCCATGTCTTCCCTGGACCGGAAACAAGCATCCTGGGACCGGTTTTGGGCTAACAGCCCTCATCAGCCAGGCTAGCTTGAATCCAGTGGCAAAGTGAGCAAGGGACCCACGTCTGAGCATACCCTGCCAACTTAGGGCGAACAAAGCAAACACAAGGAGATGATGGATGGAGCGCTGAAACTTTACAGACACTCACCCCCAGTCACAGATCTGGGTTGAATCCATCATCGTTCTTTAGCTCACTTCGCCACCCCATTTCAGGCACAGCTTTGTGCAAATTAGTCTCGACTCTGTGCCTCATGGGAACAGTCCAGCCCGAACAGCCAAGCCATGTCTTTCCTGGACCGGAAACAAGCATCCTTGGATCGGTTTTGGGCTCAACAGCCCTCATCAGCCAGGCTAGCTTGAATCCAGTGGCAAAGTGAGCAAGGGACCCACTTCTGGGAATACCCTGCCAATTTAGGGTGAACAAAGCAAACACAAGGAGATGATGGACGGAGAGCTGAAACTTTTCAGACACTCACCCCCAGTCACAGATATGAGTTGAATCCATCATTGTTCTTTAGCTCACTTCGTCACCCCAGTTCAGACACAGCTATATGCAAATCAGTCTTGACCCTGTGCCTCATGTGAACACTCCAGCCTAAACTGCCAAGCCATGTCTTCCCTGGACCGGAAACAAGCATCCTGGGACCGGTTTAAGGCTAACAGCCGTCATCAGAAAGTGTAGGTTGAATACCGTGGCAAAGTGAGCAAGGGACCCACGTCTGGGCATACCCTGCCAACTTAGGGTGAACAAAGCAAACACAAGGAGATGATGCACAGAGCACTGAACTTTTCAGACACTCACCCCCAGTCACAGATCTGGGTTGAATCCATCATCGTTCTTTAGCTCACTTTGCCACCCCAGTTCAGACACAGCTATAGGCAAATCAGTTTTGACCCTGTGCCTCATGGGAACAGTCCAGCCCAAACAGCCAAGCCATGTCTTTCCTGGACCGGATATAAGCATCCTGTGATCAGTTTTGGGCTCAACAGCCCTCATCAGCCAGACCAGCTTGAAACCAGTGGCAAAGTGAGCAAGGGACCCACTTCTGGGCATACCCTGCCAACTTTGGGTGAACAAAGCAAACACAAGGAGATGATGGACAGAGAGCTGACACTTTTCAGACACTCACCCCCAGTCACAGATCTGGGTTGAATCCATCAATGTTCTTTAGCTCACTTCGCCACCCCAGTTCAGACACAGCTATATGCAAATCAGTCTTGACCCTGTGCCTCATGGGAACACTACAGCCTGAACTGCCAAGCCATGTCTTCCCTGGACCAGAAACAAGCATCATGGGACCAGTTTTGGGTTAACAGCCCTCATAAGCCATGCTAGCTTGAATCCAGTGGCAAAGTGAGCAAGGGACCCACATCTGGGCATACCCTGCCAACTTAGGGTGAGCAAAGCAAATACAAGGAGATGATGGACGGAGCGCTGAAACTTTTCAGACACTCACCCCCAGTCACACATCTGGGTTGAATCCATCATCGTTCTTTAGCTCACTTCGCCACCCCAGTTCAGACACAGCTATATGCAAATCAGTCTTGACCCTGTGCCTCATGAGAACAGTCCAGCCCGAACTGCCAAGCCATGTCTTCCCTGGACAGGAAACAAGCATCCTAGTACCGGTTTCGGGCTAACAGCCCTCATCAGCCACGCTAGCTTGAATCCAGTGGCAAAGTGAGCAAGGGACCCACGTCTGGGCATACCCTGCCAACTTAGGGCAAACAAAGCAAACACAAGGAGATGAGGGACGGAGCGCTGAAACTTTTCAGACACTCACCCCCAGTCACAGATCTGAGTTGAATCCATCATCATTCTTTAGCTCACTTCGCCAACCCAGTTCAGACACAGCTATATGCAAATCAGTCTTGACCCTGTGCCTCATGGGAACACTCCAGCCCCAACTGCCAAGCCATGTCTTCCCTGGACTGGAAACAAGCATCCTGGTACCGGTTTTGGACTAACAGCCCTCATCAGCCAGGCTAGCTTGAATCCAGTGGCAAAGTGAGCAAGGGACCCACGTCTGAGCATACCCTGCCAACTTAGGGCGAACAAAGCAAACACAAGGAGATGATGGATGGAACGCTGAAACTTTTCAGACACTCAACCCCAGTCACAGATCTGGGTTGAATCCATCATCGTTCTTTAGCTCACTTCGCCCACCCCAGTTCAGGCACAGCTATGTGCAAATTAGTATTGACTCTGTGCCTCAATGGAACAGTCCAGCCCGAAATGCCAAGCCATGTCTTCCTTGGACCAGAAACAAGCATCCTGGGACCATTTCAGGCTAACAGCCCTCATCAGCCAGGCTAGCTTGAATCCAGTGGCAAAGTGAGCAAGGGACCCACGTCTGGGCATACCCTGCCAACTTATGGTGAACAAAGCAAACACAAGGAGATGATGCACGGAGCGCTGAAACTTTTCAGACACTCACCCCCAGTCACAGATCTGGATTGAATCCATCATCGTTCTTTAGCTCACTTCACCACCCCAGTTCAGACACAGCTATATGCAAATCAGTCTTGACCCTGTGCCTCATGGGAACAGTCCAGCCCGAACAGCCAAGCCATGTCTTTCCTGGACCGGAAACAAGCATCCTGGGATCGGTTTTGGGCTCAACAGCCCTCATCAGCCAGGCTAGCTTGAATCCAGTGGCAAAGTGAGCAAGGGACCCACTTTTGGGAATACCCTTCCAACTTAGGGTGAACAAAGCAAACACAAGGAGATGATGGACGGAGAGCTGAAACTTTTCAGACACTAACACCCAGTCACAGATCTGAGTTGAATCCATCATTGTTCTTTAGCTCACTTCGCCACCCCAGTTCAGACACAGCTATATGCAAATCAGTCTTGACCCTGTACCTCATGGGAACACTGCAGCCTGAACTGCCAAGCCATGTCTTCCCTGGACCAGGAACAAGCATCCTGGGACCGGTTTTGGGCTAACAGCTCTCATCAGCAAGGCTAGGTTGAATACCGTGGCAAAGTGAGCAAAGGACCCACCTATGAGCATACCCTGCCAACTTTGGGCGAACAAAGCAAACACAAGGAGATGATGCACAGAGCGCTGAAACTTTTCAGACACTCACCCCCAGTCACAGATCTGGGTTGAATCCATCATCGTTCTTTAGCTCACTTTGCCACCCCAGTTCAGACAGGTATATGCAAATCAGTCTTGACCCTGTGCCTCATGGGAACACTCGAGCCTGAACTGCCAAGCCATGTCTTACCTGGACCGGAAACAAGCATCCGGGTACCGGTTTCGGACTAACTGCCCTCATCAGCCAGGCGAGCTTGAAACCAGTGGCAAAGTGAGCAAGGGACCCTCGTATGGGCATACCCTGCCAACTTAGGGTGAACTAAGCAAACACAAGGAGATGATGCACGGAGCGCTGAAACTTTTCAGACACTCACCCCCAGTCACAGATCTGGGTTGAATCCATCATCGTTCTTTGACTCACTTTGCCACCCCAGTTCAGACACAGCTATATGCAAATCAGTTTTGACCCTGTGCCTCATGGGAACAGTCCAGCCCGAACTGCCAAACCATGTCTTTCCTGGACCGGAAACAAGCATCCTGGGATCTGTTTTGGGCTCAACAGCCCTCATCTGCCAGGCTAGCTTGAATCCAGTGGCAAAGTGAGCAAGGGACCCACGTCTGGGCATACCCTTCTAACTTAGGGTGAACAAAGCAAACACAAGGAGATGATGCACAGAGCACTGAAACTTTTCAGACCCTCACCCCCAGTCACAGATCTGGGTTGAATCCATCATCGTTCTTTAGCTCACTTCGCCACCCCAGTTCAGACACAGCTATAGGCAAATCAGTTTTGACCCTGTACCTCATGGGAACAGTCCAGCCCGAACAGCCAAGCCATGTTTTTCCTGGACCGGAAACAAGCATCCTCTGATCAGTTTTGGGCTCAACAGCCCTCATCAGCCAGACCAGCTTGAAACCAGTGGCAAAGTGAGCAAGGGACCCACTTCTGGGCATACCCTGCCAACTTAGGGTGAACAAAGCAAACACAAGGAGATGATGGACGGAGACCTGAAACTTTTCAGACACTCACCCCCAGTCACAGATCTGGGTTGAATCCATCATTGTTCTTTAGCTCACTTCGCCACCCCAGTTCAGACACAGGTATATGCAAAGCAGTCTTGACACTGTGCCTCATGGGAACACTCCTGCCTGAACTGCAAAGCCATGTCTTTCCTGGACCGGAAATAAGCATCCTGGGACCGGTTTCGGGCTAACTGCCCTCATCAGCCAGGCTAGATTGAAACCAGTGGCAAAGTGAGCAAGGGACCCTCGTCTGGGCATACCCTGCCAACTTAGGGTGAACAAAGCAAATACAAGGAGATGATGCACGGAGCGCTGAAACTTTACAGACACTCACCCCCAGTCACAGATCTGGGTTGAATCCATCATCGTTCTTTAGCACACTACGCCACCCCATTTCAGACACAGCTATATTCAAATCAGTCTTGACCCTGTGCCTCATGGGAACAGTCCAGCCCAAACAGCCAAGCCATGTCTTTCCTGGACCGGAAACAAGCATCCTGGGATCGGTTTTGGGCTCAACAGCCCTCATCAGCCAGGCTAGCTTGAATCCAGTGGCAAAGTGAGCAAGGGACCCACGTCTGGGCATACCCTGCCAACTTTGGATGAACAAAGAAAACACAAGGAGATGATCGACGGAGCATTGAAACTTTTCAGACACTCACCCCCAGTCACAGAACTGGGTTGAATCCATCATCGTTCTTTAGCTCACTTCGCCACCCCAGATCAGAAACAGCTATATGCAATTCAGTCTTGACCCTGTGCCTCATGGGAACAGTCCAGCCGGAACTGCCTAGCCATGTCTTCCCTTGAACGGAAACAAGCATCCTGGGACTGGTTTCGGGCTAACAGCCCTCATCAGCCAGGCTAGCTTGAATCCAGTGGCAAAGTGAGCAATGGACCCACGTTTGGGCAAACCCTTCCAACTTAGGGCGATCAAAGCAAACACAAAGAGATGATGGACGGAGCACTGAAACTTTTCAGACACTCACCCCCACTCACAGATCTGGGTTGAATCCATCATCGTTCTTTAGCTCACTTTGCCACCCTAGATCAGAAACAGGTATATGCAAATCAGTCTTGACCCTGTGCCTCATGCGAGCAGTCCAGCCCGAACTGCCAAGCCATGTCTTCCCTGGACCGGAACCAAGCATCATGGGACCAGTTTTGGGTTAACAGCCCTCATAAGCCATGCTAGCTTGAATCCAGTGGCAAAGTGAGCAAGGGACCCACATCTGGGCATACCCTGCCAACTTAGGGTGAGCAAAGCAAATACAAGGAGATGATGGACGGAGCGCTGAAACTTTTCAGACACTCACCCCCAGTCACAGATCTGGGTTGAATCCATCATCGTTCTTTAGCTCACTTCGCCACCCCAGTTCAGACACAGCTATATGCAAATCAGTCTTGACCCTGTGCCTCATGCGAACACTCCAGCCCCAACTGCCAAGCCATGTCTTCCCTGGACTGGAAACAAGCATCCTGGTACCGGTTTCAGGCTAAGAGCCCTCATCAGCCAGGCTAGCTTGAATCCAGTGGCAAAGTGAGCAAGGGACCCACGTCTGGGCATACCCCGCCAACTTACAGCGAACAAAGCGAACACAAGGAGATGATGGACAGAGCGCTGAAACTTTTCAGACACACACCCCCAGTCACAGACCTAGGTTGAATCCATCATCGTTCTTTAGCTCACTTCGCCACCCCAGGTCAGACACAGCTATATGCAAATCAGTCTTGACCCTGTGCCTCATGGGAACAGTCCAGCCCAAAGTGCCAAGCCATGTCTTCCCTGGACCGGAAACAAGCATCCTGGGACCGGTTTCGGGCTAACAGCCCTCATCAGCCAGGCTAGCTTGAATCCAGTGGCAAAGTGAGCAAGGGACCCACGTCTGGGCATACCCTGCCAACTTAGGGTGAACAAAGCAAACACAAGGAGATGATGCACGGAGCGCTGAAACTTTTCAGACACTCACCCCCAGTCACAGATCTGGGTTGAATCCATCATCGTTCTTTAGCTCACTTCACCACCCCAGTTCAGACACAGCTATATGCAAATCAGTCTTGACCCTGTGCCTCATGGGAACAGTCCAGCCCGAACAGCCAAGCCAAGTCTTCCCTGGACCGGAAACAAGCATCCTGGGATCGGTTTTGGGCTCAACAGCCCTCATCAGCCAGGCTAGCTTGAATCCAGTGGCAAAGTGAGCAAGGGACCCACTTCTGGGAATACCCTGCCAATTTAGGGTGAACAAAGCAAACACAAGGAGATGATGGACGGAGATCTGAAACTTTTCAGACACTCACCCCCCAGTCACAGATATGAGTTGAATCCATCATTGTTCTTTAGCTCACTTCGCCACCCCAGTTCAGACACAGCTATATGCAAATCAGTCTTGACCCTGTGCCTCATGGGAACACTCCAGCCTGAACTGCCAAGCCATGTCTTCCCTGGACCGGAAACAACCATCCTGGGACCGGTTTCAGGCTAACAGCCCTCATCAGCTAGGCTAGCTTGAATCCAGTGGCAAGGTGAGCTCGGGACCCACGTCTGGGCATACCCTGCCAACTTAGGGCGAGCAAAGCAAACACAAGGAGATGATGGACGGAGCGCTGAAACTTTTCAGACACTCACCCCCAGTCACAGATCTGGGTTGAATCCATCATCGTTCTTTAGTTCACTTCGCCACCCCAGTTCAGACACAGGAATATGCAAATCAGTCTTGACACTGTGCCTCATGGGAACACTCCAGCCTGAACTGCCAAGCCATGCCTTCCCTGGACCGGAAATAAGCATCCTGGGACTGGTTTCGGGCTAACTGCCCTCATCAGCCAGGCTAGCTTGAAACCAGTGGCAAAGTGAGCAAGGGACCCTTGTCTGGGCATACCCTACCAACTTAGGGTGAACAAAGCAAACACAAGGAGATGATGCACGGAGCGCTGAAACTTTTCAGACACTCACCCCCAGTCACAGATCTGGGTTGAATCCATCATCGTTCTTTGGCTCACTTCGCCACCCCAGTTCAGACACAGCTATATGCAAATCAGTCTTGACCCTGTGCCTCATGGGAACAGTCCAGCCCGAACTGCCAAGCCATGTCTTTCCTGGACCAGAAACAAGCATCCTGGGATCGGTTTTGGGCTCAACAGCCCTCATCAGCCAGGCTAGCTTGAATCCAGTGGCAAAGTGAGCAAGGGACCAATGTCTGGTCATACCCAGCCAACTTAGGATGAACAAATAAAACACAAGGAGATGATGGACGAAGCGCTGAAACATTTCAGACACTCGCCCCCAGTCACAGATCTGGGTATAATCCATCATCGTTCTTTAGCTCACTTTGCCGCCCCAGTTCAGACAGAGCTATATGCAAATCATTCTTGACCCTGTGCCTCATGGGAACACTCCAGCCTGAATTGCCAAGCCATGTCTTCCCTGGACCGGAAACAAGTATCCTGGGACCGGTTTTGGGCTCAACAGCCCTCAATCACCAGGCTAGCTCTAATCCAGTGTAGGCCCCCGCTTTATCAATGTCTGGCATGCAAGATCCACCACCCACTGAAACATATATGCATAACAACCCCAATTCCCATTCCCCAGGACAAGCAAGCAAACCCTCCTCATCCAAACTTTCAAAAACCATATCCAACTATGTAACATATGGGGTGGAGTAGGCCCTCCTCTCATCTGGTGTATCCGGTGGTGTACCCCCCCACCCTCTCACCCATCCAGTGCATTGGACAGTCTGTAGGTTTTCCCCAGCTGGGCGGTGTTTTTCCCTTACCCACCCTCCCCCAACCCCCCAACTACGAGTGATTATTCATGAAAGCTTCCCCCCTCTACTCCCCGTTCTCTGTTAATACTTGCGGCCTTTGTGATAGTCACACTATTTCGTCCACTGTTGCCGGAGTCACCACCGGCAGCTCCTGGCTTGCGCCTTCCATCGTGCTGGTGCTGAGGTCTGAGTTTGAGTCCTGTGCGTCTTCCCTCACAGGGGTAGTGGCGTCACTGGAGCCAGAAGCGCTCAAAGATGCCACCTCTGCCATGACCTGTTCCAATTCTCGCTGCTTCACAGCTCTGGAAGGGGCAGCCAAGGATTTACTATGACCCCTTCGTGGTTGGGTGACCCCTCTCTTCCGCTGCTCTGAAGAGGCTCTCCCATTTGCCTGGCCTTCAATCCAATCCCATGCCTCCTGCAGGAATTAAAGAAGACAGTGCCCAATGGCGCCACAACTCGCAGTCAGGCCGGGAAGATCATAGCGCACTGGAGTTTCATCAGTCTCAGCTTCTTCTTGACCGCCAGTTAGGACGCCCTTTGTCGTTGGACTTCTCTGGAAAAATCCGGGAAGAGTCTAATCGTTCTGTTATCTACTACCAGAGGTTCTTTCTTCTGGGCCTGTGCAAGTATATGGTCTCCGCCTTTGTAGAATAACAATCGTGCCACTACTGGATGCAGTGGTCCCCCAGGAAGAGGGGGCCTCCTAGGCACCCTATGCGCTCTCTCCAGTGCAAAAAAGGGAGATAGTCCTTCTGTTGCCACCTCGTCCCTGAACCATTTCTCAAGGAAGGTCACTGTGAGAAGTTGGCCTGGTATATGATATCCACTAATTAAAGTGGGCACCTTGCACCAGTCCAAACAACCCTTATGGTGATTTAAGAGGTCAAAGATAACCTTAGAAAGCTATCCAAGTGGTAGCTGTCTAGAGCAGCCTTCAGGCTTAGTCTTGAAGGAATGTTAAGCAGCTTGTTTTACCAGAATGCAACCATATTTTATTGGTTAAATGAAAGGAGAACCACACAGTAGTTATAAGAACATATATTTATTATTATAACACCTTAGATTCCTCACAGTATCTGCTACATGCAGATAAACACAAAGCACACAATACTGTAGCACAGAAACAATCGTAAGCAGCACTAATACACAGTGGGCTCCCAGGGGAGACCAAACCGTATACTAAAATAGTGGTATAAGAACCAAGACCCAAGTCGAGACAGTGTCTAGAGAGTGTAGAATCGATGGGACCCCAAGGAACCACCCTAGGTGAGTAAGTAGGGACCCCTCAGAGGACAGGTGCAGTGTGAGAACATGACCGCATGCTACGTGCAATTCAATGGGAAAGTCGCGTTTGCAGTTTTACAGTTTAAGGACCCTTCCCAGTGGATTACGAGGAAACCCTATAGAACATAGAAGGTTGGAGAGCCACCCCACCCGTGCATACTGAAGTACCAGAGTTACCTATCCCAGGGAATCCGGGTGCATAGGGCTGAAGTGGAGTCGGAAACCGCCGTCGTTCTCATTGGGAGTCTTCAAAGAAATGCCACTGCTGGAAGCACGAAAAGTGTCCGGTGGAACCACAGGTGGATTCTTGATGGAAGGAACCTGAAAGCAGAGTGGACAGAGTCTGGGTCACTCAGGAGTGACCAGTGGCTCGGTAGACGAATGCCCACCGATGTTGGGTGCTTCAAGTGTGAAGAAGGAGACCATGACTCTACAGCTGCAGGGACCAAGAGACGTCGAGGATGACCAGGAGCCGGATACGAGCTGTCCCACGAAGGATGTCGAGTACTGAGGGGTCGGTGTCCAGGGGGAGAACCAACAAGCCTTGGCAGCGGCAACCCATGAAGAAGATCAAGAAAGGTTACGGTCTGGCCCAGCAAGGACCAAGGGACTCACCACAGCAAGGGGAGTCTGGGCAGGCCTGGCGCAACCAGGGGATCCCAAGAAAAGCAGTGTTGTCCCTCAAATGGACCCAAAGCCTGGAGATACAGGAGTCTCGATGGGACCTCCAGCAGTTTCACAAAGTAACAGCTTGCAGGGCACAGAGTATGAGGAGGCCAAAGTACTTAGTACAAAATGTGCGCAGAGGTTGGGGCTATTGACAGCCCAATGCACAAAGTTGGGGAACACCAACAAGCATATGCACTTGCAAAAGTACGCGGTGCACAGGGGTTCAGGTTATGCAGTTCCCACGGGGGATACTGGCCTCAAGCTTGGTGAGAGGGCATCTCCACCTCAAGGAACTTAGGAACCCACCTCCTGTGTTGCTGGAGCCTTCAGAGTCTGCAAGACCTCAGGATCAGCAGACCGGTCAGTTTCATTACGGTGCCTGCAAACGCAGGGGAGTGACTCCTTCACCCCAAGGGAGATACTTCAGTTGCCCTTGATGCTCCACAGGTCCTGCATGGAGCCTGTATAGTGCACAGGCACAGACGATGCTTTGGATGGAGAGGGAGACGAAGTCGGGCCCAGTCAAAGTCCCGCGAAGTCCAGAGTGTCCTGACGGTCGAAGGTCAGTGGTTTCTTGTTCAGAATCTTGTCCACGTCGAATCTAGGGTCCTACAGCCAGGTAAGCCCTTTTGTACCCACGGGAGAGGGTTGGACAGATTCAGGGGACCCTCCCAGGGGATGGTCAGGACATGGGGGAGGTTACTCCCATGTCCTTTGTCCAGTTTTGCACCAGAGCAGGAGCCAACGGCTCCCAGGACTGGTTTGAACTATGTTCACTTTGGAAGTGCACCCACCCAGCTCCAATACACTAAATCCTGTCTGGGAGATGGTCACACCTCCCTGTGACAGGATGCCTATTGTGCTGCCTTCCTCTGCTCGAGCTTGGCTCTGCAGCAGGAGGGAAGAAATGTGTCTCTGGTCGGAAGCAACCATTTTGTGCTGTCTGGGTCGAGAAGGCTGGTACCGGGAAGACGAGGGGCCCACGAATCTTGCTTCAGAAGGGTGGAATCATACCTCCCACACCGGTTACCGGTGTGGAGGTATGATTCCAAGGTGTTTGATACCAAACACGACATGGTTTGTTGCAGCCATTTTCGAGATAGTATTTTACGCAAGCATATAATGCACCTCTACCTATATGTCTGGCTGCATCCCTGACAACCCGGGAGAATGGTCTCCGAAGGCTACAGGGCTGCTCTGCTCATGCAGGGGCACCCTATGACGTAAAACCCCACACCCTGCCTTCAGGATTGTCAAGGCCTGCTATAGGGGTGACTTATAGGTTTTAAGTGTAGTGACCTATAGATATAGTAAACCTATATCTAAGGTAAGTGGTGCATGCACCTTCTTACACAGGCTGCAATGGCAGGCCTGTAGTTCCATTTTGCATGGCCTCTCATGGGTGGCATAATACATGCTTCAGCCCATGGGAGGCGTCTGGGGTACCTATGCCATGGGTACATGTGTACCATATACTAGGGACTGTCAAGGGTACCCCAGTATCCAATCTGGAGTGTACCTAAGTACATGACATAACATTTTAAGGAGAAAGCAGATAGACTGGGGTCCTGATTAGCAGGATCCCAGTCAGACTAGTCAAAAACAGTGTAACATCAAGCAAAAAGTGGGGGTAACCATAAGAAGCAGATCCTACTTTCCTACAGTCACCATGTCCCATTCACTCAATTTTCTCCAGCACACCAGTGAGACGCACATTGTTGCCACGCGATCGATTCTCAGCGTCTTCGGCTCTCATTGTTAGGATCTTCACCTGGGCCTCCACCTCTCTCAGCCTGTCTGTGGTCGTATGTACAATTGGTTTCAAGACTTCAATATCTGTCTCGATCGTGGTTACTCTCTCAGCCAATCGCCTATGATCAGCTCTGAGTAAGCCCATTTCTTCTCGAACTGTGTCTATTTTATTCTCCACCGCGAGTCTTGAGGCAATTATGGCCCAGAGAATATCTTAGAGCGTTGGCTCTGCTGGTTCATTTACCTGTGTCACGAGGGTGGGGGCCGGTGCCGAACTATCCTCCGAGTCTGTCAGATTTTAGGACGGGGTGTCGGCCTCCCTGCACCTGCTCGATTCCCCCTCCACGTCTCTTGGTGTGGAGGACCGGCGTCTCTGAAATATCAGGCTGTGCAGCTCTCTCTCCTTCGGTAGCCAAGGAGCGCACACAGGAGACAGTCGTGTGCGTCCTCACTTGGGTCCCCCTCTGAGTAGCTCACACCATTCCCAGTGCGACTCCTCTTGTCCTCAGATATACATTACTTCCCCCACTCGAACAGGCCAAGAGTCCAGGAAGGGCTGCGGGCCGTGGCAGTCCCAAGTCTGGTCACTGTGCTGATCCGCCTATCTGAGCTTTGATTCTTATGAGGGATCAATGGCCACCCCCAACCTTCTTAATCACCAGGTCGGGGTTCCTCTCTGAAGTGTGCCTTAGTGCGGCCTGTTATCCAGTTCAACCAGTGGGGTTCTGAGGTTCTCTAGGCATAACCCTGGGTTATTACTGATTAGGCTTTTCCTGGGCTCTCTTAGCGGGGCTGCTATGACCACCATTTAGTTCCATGCCCCTCCGTTAGTGCACTCTCAGCCTGCCTTATCCCGCTGTGGGGTATTTGGTTCTGTTTACCCCATGCTGCATCTGGTCTCACTACCCCCTACTAGACCGTGTTGGTCGCTCTGTTGTTTCATCCTTTGCTGTAAGTCAAATCCTTGCACCTGGTACCTCCTCAAGGGGGGGGAATCCGCTCACTCAGGGCCCCTGTGGCATCCGCTCACCTCCTCCAGCTATGCTCAGACCTCAGTGACCTTGGGCCTCCACAGGGATCGGGCTTCCTTGTTGTCACAGTCCTAGGCCCGGGGCCGTGTCGCCGTCAGAAGAGGCTCCTGGTAAGTTTCTCGCCGCCTCCTGCCTATAGGATTTCACAGCTAGCGGGTGCAGCATGGAGTCATCACCATCTCCACAGTGGGCCTCTGGAGTCCCAGTTATCTGCCTCGAGCCTCTAGGCCGTCGGCAGCCAACTCTCTCTTCCCCACTCGGAGATCCATGTGCCGGGTTCTGTACTGGGGTTGTCCTCCGATCTCTCGTCTGGGTCCAACCGTCACCTCGCTGCTTTGCCCGGTGAATCAGCTGGAGCAGTCGGCTCCCTCCACGGCCTCCAATCGTGCCACGTCCCTCAGCCGGTGTCCGAGCCTTCTCCGCAGTTCACTGCTTAAGGATGGGCGCCATTTTGGATGGAAGCCGAGCAGCTTTCACTGGCTCAATTTTTGAGCTTGCCTGCTCACTGCGCTGTCGGGAATGGCAATTCTGGTTCCCCAGTGTAGTGGGGGTCATTGGGAGGGGTAAATGGCCCCCCCACCGGCAATATTATTTACAGGATGGCACTGAATGGGGTATCGGCCAGTGGAGCCTCTCGAGGAAGGCTCCTACTCCATCGGCAGCTGGCCACACCCCCCCAAAACAAAGGTTACAGTTTATGAGTGTTAAACATATATATTAAGGTACTACAAAATTAAAAATAATATACTCTCTATACTATTTATGAGTGATACTATTTCTAATATATATATTATGTGAGTGGCTGTATGTCTTTGTGTATCTGTGTGTGAATGGGTATTTGAGTGTCTGTATGGGTGTGTGAGTGGGTGAGTGAGTGGCTGTGTGAGTGACTATATTGGTGAGTGAGTGTGTGTCAGTGGCTGTATGGGTGATTGAGTGGCTTTGTGAGTGGCTGACTGGGTGCTGACTGGCTGTGTAAGAGAGTTTATGGGTGAGTGAGGGAGTGCTTGAGTGGCTGTTGGGTTAAGTGAGTTGGTGTTAGAGTGTCTGTATTGTAGAGTAAGTGTCTGTGTGAATGGATGTATGGGTAAGTGTGCAGATGTGTGAGTGTTTGTATGAATGTATGAATAGGTATGCAAGTTATTGTGTTGGTGTGTGACTGAGTGAGTTCTTGCATGGGTGAGTGAGTGGCTCTTTTGAGATGCTCTATTGGTGAGTGAGTGGTTGTGTGAGTGCCTGTATGAGTGAGTGAGTGGGTATGTGCATGGCTTTATAGAGGAGTGAGTGCTTGTGTGAGTACTTGTATAGATCTGTAAATGGGTATGTGAGTTGCTGTGTTGGTGTGTGAGTGGGTGTATGAGAGGTTGTATGAGGTGTGAATGTGTGTGTGAGTGTTTCTGTGGATGATGTCATCATTGATGTCATTTGAGATGTCATCATTGATGTCATCAGTGATCTCATCAGTGATGTCACTGACCATGTGTGTCATGAGTAATGTAATAAGCAGTGCATTGCGAGGGCATAAGTTATAGTTAGATCAGTTAACTATAACTGCTAAATTTCACTGGTTTTGCACGAGTGAAATTTGAGCCTAACTATAGCGTCCCCATAACCTTTGTCTCTTTTAGTGAATTTAAGTTTTTCTAAATTCTATTTCCTAACTAGAACGTTCCTGTTACTTTTTTTTGTAGTAAATTTCCAAGGTTTTTTAAATTCTATTTCCTAACTATAACATCCCTGTCACTTTTGTTTTTTTTTAGTGTATTTCTGAGGTTTTTCTTGTTTTCTCCCCAAAATTTGATATTATAGATCAGAGGCGTATAATGGTCCACTATTTCATGCATTTGTGTGTGTGAGTCCTTCTCATTTTTTTTTGTTGTTGCGCCGACTTCCCGATTTACATGGAGACGCCACAAAAACGAGGTGTTTTACACAGTGTAAAACACATATACACACACATTCTACAGTATGTTTGATAGTAGGAGTTTATTAGTATAATGTTTAAAAAACATCTTTGGAGTGTTTTTTCTGTTTTCACAGTGATGTCAGACATCGCCATGATTTCAGTAACCGCGGCAACAGCGTCTTTGTTAAACATTGTAAAACACATATATACACTCATTGTATGGTATTTTGGACAGTAGGGGTTTGTTAGTATAATGTTTAAACTTGTGTTTTTGTAGTTAGTTTCTATAAAAACCATCTTTGAAGTGTATTTTCTGTTTTCACTGCATCGTCAGATGTTGCGATGACATTGGTAACCGTGACGATCATGTGTTTTTAAAATATGTAAAACATATATATATATATATATATATATATATATATATATATACATTCTATAGTATTTTGGACAGTAGGGGTGTATTAGTATAATGTTTCAACTTGTGTTTTTTTGTTAGTTTCGATCAAAAACATCTTTGAAGTGTATTTTCTGTTTTCGCGGCAATGCTGGATGTCGGTAACCGCAACGATTGCGTGTTTTTAAAAATATGTAAAACACACATATACACACACATTCTATCGTATTTTTGACAGTAGGAGTTTATTAGTATAATGTTTAAACTTGTGTCTGTGTACTCATTTTATTTAAACCTGCTTTTGCATTCTGTTTTCCAATTTTGCGGCAATGCCGGTCGTCGTGAAGATGTTGGTACTCACGACGACCGCGAAAGCTACGTTTATATTCCATATCCAGTATTCACAATGACGTTAGTGTTTTAAAAGATCACGTGACCTGGAAAAAAAATAATATGATTGGATAAGAGAGTTTTCAACTATCTTTGTAGGAAGTCCCCACCCATATCTTTTTTCTTGAATGTTCCATTCAATGTGGAATGATTCTGACCAGGTGTTGCTGTAGTGCAGAACTCTGATTTGAGCTTGGCTGCTTTGGATTTTTCAAACACAAAATGGCAACAGGAGGTGCACAGGACAATCAGGTGCAACAGGAGGCAGCACAAGACATTGAGGAGATGGAAGGAGAAGATCTAACAGATGAAGAGCCTAAACAGAAAAAAGCCGGCATTGCATGGGAGTTTGTCATAATACCATCTGGAGAATCTAAGACCGTTGTGAAGTTTTTCAAGTGCTCTCTTTGCGGGAAAACATTATCAAAAGTTCCATACAAGAAATTCTCTTGCGGTACAACTTCTCTGTTGTACCATCATAACACTTACCCTTCTAATGATATGAAAAGGTCAAAGAAATACAGAGAAGCTGCAAGACCATCATCATCTTCAGCTGAGGCACCTGTACCACAGCAAAAAGTCCAGTCTCAAGTTCAGAGCCGTCATGTGGACTTGGACCCAGAATACCATCTGATGGTAATGTACTGCATTTACTGTACAACTATAGACACTGCTGGAGAGCAGTTAATTGCAGCTATGAGAGATGCAGCAAAGCAGCACAAATGAAATTTTCTTTTTCAAAGCTTAGTTTGTGAAGCTTGTTTGTGCTACTTGCTTTAATTTTTTCCTACCCTGTTTGCCGTTTCTTTCTACAAAAAACATCAGAAAAATATAAAATGTTCAAAAAACACAAAGTTATAGAATAAAAGAAAAAAAGGTTCTAGTTAGAACTGCCTTTTATAGTTAAAATAAGATAAAGTAGGCTGTATGGATGAATGACTACTTATCTGAATGACTATCGGTGAGTCAGTGGTATGTGAGTAGTTGTGCGTATGGATAATTAAATGAGTGCATGAGAGGTGCAGGGATGTTAGAATGAGTGCATGAGTAGCACATGGATGATTGATTGAGTGCATGAGAGGTGCATGGATGTTTGAATGAGTGCATCAGTAGTGTATGGATGATGGAATGAGTGCATTAGTGGTGCTTGGATAATTGAATGAGTGCATGACTGGTACATGGATATTAGAATGAGTGTTTGAGTGGTGGATGGATATTAGAATAAGTGCATGAGTGATGCATGGATGATTGAATGAGTGCATGATATGTGATTGAATCAGTGCATGAGTGGTGCATGGATGATTGACTGAGTGCATGAGAGGTGCATGGATATTAGAATGAGTGCATGAGTGGTGCCTGGATGTTATAATTAATGAATGAGTAGTATATGGATGATTGAATGGATGCATGAGTGGTGGATGGATATTAGAATGAGTGCATGAGTGATCCATGGATGATTGAATGAGTGCATGATATGTGATTGAATCAGTGCATGAGTGGTGCATGGATGATTGACTGAGTGCATGAGAGGCACATGAATATTAGAATGAGTGCATGAGTGGGTTTGGATGATTGAGTGAGTGCATGAGAGATGCATGGATGCTCCAATGAGTGCATGAGTGGTGCATGGATGTTACGAACATTACATGAGCAGTAGATAAATCATTGAATGAGTGCACAAGTGATGCATGAATAATTGAATAGATGAGTGAGTGGACGTGTCAGTGATATATTAGTCATTCAATGGGTGAGTCACTCGATGTTCTAGTGAATAAGTGGAGGTGTGATGTAGTGTGTAAGTTAAATATTAGGTATATCAGTGCCTCTATCTCTTAGTAACTGGTTTTATTATACACTGTATAGGTAAGTGATTAGATGTGTTAGTGTCTGCATAAATAAGTGCCTGAATAATTGAGTAAGTTGTTGCATGACTACCTAGAAATGTGCTGCATTGGACTGAAACTTTTAAAATTGAAATTGAGAAACAAAACTGAGGAGAGAGTATGGCAAATACTATTTATGTTTAAAAACACTCATTATGGACATAAGGAAGTAGTATGTGTGTGGTAGAAGAACTTTTTTGAGACATCTAATGTCATTTAACTGCAGCCACTAATGAAAAAGAAAAAGAAGATAAAAATATTATAGTATTTAATCTTTAAAATTACAGAAACATAACAATGCACATTCAATATAATGTAAGAATATATTCCAATAGTTAAAAATAACATTTTCCCTTTTTTTCTGTTCTCAGCTTGCATATTTCTTCATCCTAAATAATAGTTTGTATGAAGCATCATCCTCAAACAGTGGGAAAAAACAATCAATAGATTATAAAAAAACAAAAAACAAAGCCGCACAGTACATAAGTATAAATAAGGCATACTATGCATATCACTCACTATAAGTCATTAATTACTGGATTTTTCTACACTTACTACATTAATCTGCGAAAAGTTATGTTAAAAATATTTCTTATGTTATTATATCTGGTAAAATATCAGAAATAAATGTGAATTTTGAAGATCCTTTTGAAAATATCTCCCTGGTAGGCGAAATGATGTGTACACTACTCATCATCCATGTAGACAAAATCCCATACAGCACTTTTTTTGCCAGAAGTAGGACATAGGAGTTTGCTTGGAAAAACAAAAGGGGACAATTTCTTACTTTTGAAGGCAGTGTTTGATTTCGTCGTAAGGCTGCAATAATTGGAGTGAGTATGTTCATCCACTTTCAGACTTTAATTGGACTGTTGTCTTTAGTTTTTATATTAACTCCTTTCTCCAATATAAAAGGACTCTAGATTTTCGAAGATATTTTTGAAAACATTACCATCGGTAGGCCGAAAAATCCCACACAATAATATGTAGAAGTTGTTGTTGGAGAAACAAAAGGGGTTATTTTATTTAGTTTGAAGACCCGTTTTAGTTCCAACTTAAGGCTTCTGTTATTGAAGTATATCCATTCACTTTTTAACTGCAATTAGAGAATATAGTGTTTACATGGTATATAAACTCCTTTGTCGAAAATAAAAGCAATCTTGTATTTGGAACAACTTTCTGAAGACATTACCCCCAATAGGCCAAATAATGTCTACTAAACACATAAACCACATAATAAAAACCACCGCAGACCACTTTTTTTTGTTTAAACTCCTTTTTATTACAACGTGCTCAGCATACAGTACATCCATCGAACAGTTGAGTATGGATGCATAGGCCACGTTATCAGTTAACAACAAACAACACATTTGGATTAACCCCTTCGCTGCTAGGCCTTTTCCCCCCCTGTGCTAAGCCTTTTTTTGGCTATTTGGGGTAGTGCGCGCTTAGGCCCCTGTAACTTTTTAACCACATAAGGTATCCACGCCAAATTTGCGTCCTTTTCTTCCAACATCATGGGGATTCTAAAGGTACCCAGGGTTTGTGGATTCCCCTGGAGGTGTCCCAGAAATTAACCAAAATACAGCTAAATTTGGTTTTTTTTGGGATAAATGCGAAAAAAGGGCCGCAAATGAAAGCGTCTGGGTTTTTCCCTGCAAATGGTATCAAAAAAGGGTTTGTGGGGCTGAAATCACAATTTTCCCAGCTGTTAGGGAATGATAGACTTTTGTCAGAAAACCAATATTTTTTACACAGTTTTGTCATTTTTCTGAAGCATAGCCTATTGTTGCTATTTTTTGTGCTTTTAACCTCCTTCCAGTTAATGGTAGAAATGGGTATGAAAGCAAAAATGGATCCTGGAAAGCTATACATTTTAGAAAAGTAGACAAAATTCTGAATTCAGCAAGGGGTCATTTGTGTAGATCCATCAAGGTTTCTTTATGGAAAGTAACAGTTAAATATAGGAAAAATTGAAAATTAGTTGAAAAAAACAGCCTTTTGTGTCAACGTTTTCACCTGTAACTTCTTCTAATTATGACAGATCTTTGAAAGCAATATACCGGTAAATCCGCTGGACCTTACTGGTTGTGGAGATATATAGGACTTGTAGGTTCACCAAGAACCCGACGAACCCAGAGCCAATAACTGAGCAGCATCTTGCAATGGTTTTTTATTATGTACCGGGTATATAGCAATTATTGTGGAAAAATGTATACATGGAAAAATCGGTATGAAAGACACCTATGCATTTCTGAAATGGGAACAAAATATAGAGTTTAGAAACAGTAGATATTTGCAAATTTCCGAAATTGGGAATACTCATACTAGCATGAGAATTATCGGTTATTTTTTAAAATTACTTCTTTTTTACACAATGTTTTTCATTTGGAAGGCAGAATGCATCGAAAGTCAATAGGTAATAACAGTTGCTTTACAAATATGAATTACCCTAAGTCTCCCAATAAAAATGGTACCTCACTTGCGTAGGTAGGCCTAGTGCCCGCGACAGGAAACGGCGCAAAACGCAACTTGGACACACCCCAATTTCACAGTGAAAAATGACCCTTTTTTAGCAAAGTGCCTAGCTGTAGTTTTCGAACCCTAGCTCTGCCGGCACCTAGGGAAACCTAGCAAACCTATACATTTTTGGAAACTAGACACCCAGGGAAATCCAGGATGGGGTGACTTGACTGCCTCTCACCAGGTTCTGTTACCAAAAATCCCTTGCAAACCTAAAAAATTGTCAACAAAACCACATTTTCTCCAACTTTCTGTGGTGGAAAGTTCTGGAATCTGAGTGGATCCACAAATTTCCACCCGCCCCGCGATCCCCAAAGTCTTCCGAGAAAAATGGTACCTCACTTGTGTGGGTCGGCCTAGTGCCCGCACCAGGAAACGGCACAAAACGCAACGTGGACACACCTCAATTTCGCAGTGAAAAATGACCCTTTTTTGGCAAAGTGCCTAGCTGTAGTTTTTGAACCCTAACTCTGCCGGCACCTAGGGAAACCTAGCAAACCTATACATTTTTGAAAACTAGACACCCAGGGAAATCCAGGATGGGGTGACTTGACTGCCTCCCACCAGGTTCTGTTACCCAGAATCCCTTGCAAACCTAAAAAAGTGTCAAAAAAATCACATTTTCCCCACATTTCTGTGGTGGAAAGTTCTGTAATCTCCGTGGATCCACAAATTTCCACCCGCCCCGCGATCCCCAAAGTCTTCCGAGAAAAATGGTACCTCACTTGTGTGGGTCGGCCTAGTGCCCGCGACAGGAAACGGCGCAAAACGCAACGTGGACACACCTCAATTTCGCAGTGAAAAATGACCTTTTTTTGGCAAAGTGCCTAGCTGTAGTTTTTGAACCATAGCTCTGCCGGCACCTAGGGAAACCTAGCAAACCTATACATTTTTGAAAACTAGACACCCAGCGGAATCCAGGATGGGGTGACTTGACTGCCTCCCACCAGGTTCTGTTACCCAGAATCCCTTGCAAACCTAAAAAATTGTCAAAAATAACACATTTTCCCCACATTTCTGTGGTGGAAAGTTCTGGAATCTCCGTAGATCCACAAATTTCCACACACCACGCGTTCCCGAAAGTCTTCCAAGAAAAATGGTACCTCACTTGTGTGGGTCGGCCTAGTGGCTGCGACAGGAAACGGCGCAAAACGCAACGTGGACACACCTCAATTTTGCAGTGAAAAATGACCCTTTTTTGGCAAAGTGCCTAGCTGTAGTTTTTGAACCATAGCTCTGCCGGCACCTAGGGAAACCTAGCAAACTTATACATTTTTGACAACTAGACACCCTGGGGAATCCAGGATGGGGTGACTTGACTGCCTCTCACCAGGTTCTGTTACCCAGAATCCCTTGCAAACCTAAAAAAGTGTAAAAAAACCACATTTTCCCCACATTTCTGTGGTGGAAAGTTCTGTAATGTGCGTGGATCCACAAATTTCCACCCACCCCGCGATCCCCAAAGTCTTCCGAGAAAAATGGTACCTCACTTGTGTGGGTCGACCTAGTGCCCGCGACAGGAAACGGTGCAAAACGCAACGTGGACACACCTCAATTTCGCAGTGAGAAATGACCCTTTTTTGGCAAAGTGCCTAGCTGTAGTTTTTGAACCATAGCTCTGCCGGCACCTAGGGAAACCTAGCAAACCTATACATTTTTGAAAACTAGACACCCAGGGGAATCCAGGATGGGGTGACTTGACTGCCTCCCACCAGGTTCTGTTACCCAGAATCTCTTGCAAACCTAAAAAAGTGTAAAAAAAAACACATTTTCCCCACATTTCTGTGGAGGAAAGTTCTGTAATGTGCGTGGATCCACAAATTTCCACCCACCCCGCGATCCCCAAAGTCTTCCGAGAAAAATGGTACCTCACTTGTGTGGGTCGGCCTAGTGACCGCGACAGGAAACGGCGCAAAACGCAACGTGGACACACCTCAATTTCGCAGTGAAAAATGACCCTTTTTTGGCAAAGTGCCTAGCTGTAGTTTTTGAACCCTAACTCTGCCGGCACCTAGGGAAACCTAGCAAACCTATACATTTTTTAAAACTAGCCACCCAGGGGAATCCAGGATGGTGTGACTTGACTGCCTCCCACCAGGTTCTGTTACCCAGAATCCCTTGCAAACCTAACAAAGTGTCAAAAAAATCAAATTTTCCCCACATTTCTGTGGTGGAAAGTTCTGTAATCTGCGTGGATCCACAAATTTACAACCGCCCCACGATCCCCAAAGTCTTCCGAGAAAAATGGTACCTCACTTGTGTGGGTCGGCCTAGTGCCCGCACCAGGAAACGGCGCAAAACGCAACGTGGACACACCTCAATTTCGCAGTGAAAAATGACCCTTTTTTGGCAAAGTGCCTAGCTGTAGTTTTTGAACCCTAACTCTGCCGGCACCTAGGGAAACCTAGCAAACCTATACATTTTTGAAAACTAGACACCCAGGGGAATCCAGGATGGGGTGACTTGACTGCCTCCCACCAGGGTCTGTTACCCAGAATCCCTTGCAAACCTAAAAAATTGTCCCAAAAACTACATTTTCCTCACATTTCTGTGGTGGAAAGTTCTGGAATCTGCGTGGATCCACAAATTTCCTCCCACCCAACGTTCCCCCAGGTTTCCCGATAAAAATGGTACCTCGCTTGCGTGGGTGGGTCAAGGACCCGCAACAGGCAAGGGCCCAAAACCTATTGAAGCAACGTCAAAATTACCTATCACAAACCAACCTGGTTTCGCATGGGAGTCCCATGAGTTTTGGCCCAGTGCTCGCAGCCATCTAGGGAAACCTACCTAACCCACACATTTCTGGAAACTAGACACCCGGGAGAGTCCAGCGAGGTATGGCTTGCGTGGGTCCCCCATCATTCTCCTACCCAGAATCCCCTGCAAACCTCAAATTTTACCGAAAATTTCACTTTTTCTCACATATGTGTGGTGGAAAGTTCTGGAATCTGCGTGGATCCACAAATTTCCTCCCACCCAGCGTTCCCCAGGTCTCCCGATAAAAATGGTACCTCACTTGCGTGGGTGGGTCAAGGACCCGCGACAGGCAAGGGCCCAAAAGCTATTGAGGCGACATCAAAATTACCTATCACAAACCAACCTGGCTTTGCATGGGGTCCCATGAGTTTTTGGCCCGGGGCTCGCAGCCATCTAGGGAAACCTACCTAACCCACACATTTCTGGAAACTAGACACCCGGGGAGTCCAGCGAGGTATGGCTTGCGTGGGTCCCCCATCATTCTCCTACCCAGAATCCCGTGCAAACCTCAAATTTCGCTGAAAAATTCACTTTTTTCTCACATTTCTGTGGTGGAAAGTTTTGGAATCTTCGTGGATCCACAAATTTCCTCCCACCCAGCATTCCCCCAGGTCTCCCGATAAAAATGGTACCTCACTTGTGTGGGTAGGCACAGTGGCTGCAGCAGGAAATGGCCCAAATCGTACTATGGAGACTTTAAAATTACCTACAGCAAAACTACCTGGTTTTGGTGGGGGGGCACCTGAGATTTTGGCCCCGGGCTCGGTGGCTATCTTGTGAAAGTACCAAACCCAAACATTTCTGAAAACTAGACACCCGGGGGAGTCCAATGAGGTATGGCTTGCGTGGATCCCCCAACGTTTTCCTACCCAGAATGCAATGCAAACCTTAAATTTAGCTGAAAAAACAACATTTTCCACATATTTTTGTGTGGAATCACTGTGCCGACACAAATGTCCTACCACCCAGCGTTCCCCTTGTTCTCCCGAGTAAAATGATACCTCACTTGTGTGGGTGGGCCAAAGGCCTGTGGCTAGGAAGAGCCCAAAACATAGGGATTTAGAGTATAGCACCGAGAATTCTAAGCGCTACATTTAAAAAAAATAAGTTTTTAGCCAATTCTGCTTTGGACACCCACACAAGTGAGGTATCATTTTACTCGGGAGAACAAGGGGAACGCTGGGTGGTAGGACATTTGTGCCGGCACAGTGATTCCACACACAAATATGTGGAAAATGTGGTTTTTCAGCTAAATTTAAGGTTTGCATTGCATTCTGGGTAGGAAAACGTTGGGGGATCCACGCAAGCCATACCTCATTGGACTCCCCGGGTGTCTAGTTTTCAGAAATGTTTGGGTTTGGTACTTTCCCAAGATGGCCGCCGAGCCCGGGGCCAAAATCTCAGGTGCCCCCCACCAAAACCAGGTAGTTTTGCTGTAGGTAATTTTGAAGTCTCCAGAGCACGATTTGGGCCATTTCCTGCTGCAGCCACTGTGCCTACCCACACAAGTGAGGTACCATTTTTATCGGGAGACCTGGGGAACGCTGGGTGGGAGGAAATTTGTGGATCCACGAAGATTCCAGAACTTTCCATCACAGAAATGTGAGAAAAAGTGAATTTTTCAGCGAAATTTGAGGTTTGCACAGGATTCTGGGTAGGAGAATGATGGGGGACCCACGCAAGCCATACCTCGCTGGACTCCCCGGGTGTCTAGTTTCCAGAAATGTGTGGGTTAGGTAGGTTTCCCTAGATGGCTGCGAGCCCCGGGCCAAAAACTCATGGGACCCCCATGCAAAACCAGGTTGGTTTGTGATAGGTAATTTTGATGTCGCCTCAATAGCTTTTGGGCCCTTGCCTGTCGCGGGTCCTTGACCCACCCACGCAAGTGAGGTACCATTTTTATCGGGAGACCTGGGGGAACGCTGGGTGGGAGGAAATTTGTGGATCCACGCAGATTCCAGAACTTTCCACCACACATGTGAGAAAAAAGTGAAATTTTCGGTAAAATTTGAGGTTTGCAGGGGATTCTGGGTAGGAGAATGATGGGGGACCCACGCAAGCCATACCTCGCTGGACTCTCACGGGTGTCTAGTTTCCAGAAATGTGTGGGTTAGGTAGGTTTCCCTAGATGGCTGCGAGCCCCGGGCCAAAAACTCATGGGACCCCCCATGCAAAACCAGGTTGGTTTGTGATAGGTAATTTTGATGTCGCCTCAATAGATTTTGGGCCCTTGCCTGTCGCGGGTCCTTGACCCACCCACGCAAGTGAGGTACCATTTATATCAGGAGACCTGGGGGAACGCTGGGTGGGAGGAAATTTGTGGATGCACGCAGATTCCAGAACTTTCCACCACAGAAATGTGAGAAAAAAGTGAAATTTTCAGCAAAATTTGAGGTTTGCAGGGGATTCTGGGTAGGAGAATGATGGGGGACCCACGCAAGCCATACCTCGCTGGACTCTCCCGGGTGTCTAGTTTCCAGAAATGTGTGGGTTAGGTAGGTTTCCCTAGATGGCCGCCGAGCCCCGGGCCAAAAACTCATGGGACCCCCCTTGCAAAACCAGGTTGGTTTGTGATAGGTAATTTTAATGTCGCATCAATAGGTTTTGGGTCCTTCCCTGCAGCGGGTACTTGGCCCACCCATACAAGTGAGATACCATTTCTATTGAGATACTTGGAGAAATGCTGGGGGGTTGGAAATTTGTTGTTACTTTCTGCAGTGTGAAAATTTGGACACAATAATGCAAGGAAAATGTCGCAGTCACATTTTGAGGTTTGCAGGACATTGTGGGTAAGATAACTTGTTGGAATCCACAAGAGAAACATCACCATGCACTCCCATGGGTGTTTAGTTTACTGACAAAAACTACAGTTGTTAGGTTATTCTTAGATGAAATGTACAGCTTGGCAGAGAGACAAAACAGACAAAGATTACTGCAGAGCCATCTATTCTTCAAGCACACACACATACTGGTTGGATTTGGCACGAGGGCGAGTGATGGTTCAGTATATAAAATTTTATTAACAAGAGATTTCACAAAAATGAAATGCACTGTCAATAATTGAAAGGACAAAAACCTGAACCAGTGACTCGCAGCTCGTGAGCTGTAAAGCCACTTCAAGGCACCAACCGCTTTACAGGCCATTCACACACCTTTCATACATGATACACACAAGACCATTCACACCATCAGGCACAAAACTAACACATTACAACATTCACCAAAAAGGACAAGGTACACCCTGCTTGACAAAAACAGAAAAGACATTTTTATGCACAACCACCTATTCCTCACGCACACATACATACTGGTTGGATTTGGCACGAGGGTGAGTGATGGTTCAGTATATACAGTTGTATTAACCAGAGATTTCACAAAAATGAAATGCACTGTTAATTGAAAGGACGAGAAACTGAACCATTGACTCACAGCTCGTGAGCTGTAAAGCCACGACAAGGCACCAACCTCTTTACAGGCCATTCATACACCTTTCATACGTGTGACACATACAAAACCATTCACAACACCAGCCGCTGGCCCAGCACATTACAACACTCACACCAGCAGACAGCGCCATTCAAGGGCCCATCACTTTCACATGCCCACATTCCTGACACAGGAACCACACCAGCTCACGGATTGCGTTGAGTTGCGTTTGGCTAGCAGTGTGTGTAGTGACCAGCAGCTAGTCACTACTCACACACCGCCAGCCAAGTGCCAGTCTATGTACACCGCCAGCCGAGCACCAGTCCACGCACACCGCCAGCCAAGCGCCAGTCCACACACACCGCCAGCCAAGCACCAGTCCATGCACACCGCCAGCCAAGCGCCAGTCCACGCACACCGCCAGCCAAGCGCCAGTCCACGCACACCGCCAGCCAAGCGCCAGTCCACGCACACCGACAGCCAAGCGCCAGTCCACGCACACCGCCAGCCAAGCGCCAGTCCACACACACCGCCAGCCAAGCGCCAGCCCACGCACACCGCCAGCCAAGCGCCAGTCCACACACACCGCCAGCCAAGCGCCAGTCCATGCACACCGCCAAGCGCTAGTCCACACACACCGCCAGCCAAGCACCAGTCCACGCACACCGCCAGCCAAGCGCCAGTCCACACACACCGCCAGCCAAGCGCCAGTCCATGCACACCGCCAGCCAAGCGCCAATCCAAACACACCACCAGCCAAGCGCCAATCCAAACACACCGCCAGCCAAACGCCAGACCACGCACACCGCTATACAAGCGCCACTCCACGCACACCGCCATCACATTTAGGATTTTTTAAATATAAATAAGAAAACACAAACAAATTGCAAATAAATACAAATCTACTAACACAAAATCTGAAACTAAATACACTACACAAATGCCAACCTTGAAACTGAACAAAAAATATTAAACAATAGAGGCCAGGCAGTTCACTTTACCACTCATGGATGCTCCCAAAAATTATTTTGCGTGTGGTACATTCTAAAACAAGCAGGCACACACAGCCCAGGGTTAGAAGGACACTCGGGGCAGTACATACGAGTCTCCTTCCGCATACCTCTTCACCAACAGACTCTACATCTCCTACTGGGAAAGTCTTTTGAGGGTGTGGGAGGAATGTGATCAGGAAAGTGGCGATCTTTCAATCTAGCAACATCCTCCACCACTCCAACTCTAGGAACACTTGCCTGTTCCACTAAGACAAGGCTGCCTATTACAGACTCCTGAAACTTAACAAAAGCCATCTTTGACTCAGGACAAGAATCCTGGAACACAACAAAAGCATTAAAGGTTGCCAAGTGGAAAAGATGGATAGCCAACTTCTTATACCAAATGTAAGCCTTACGAAGAGCAGCGTAAGGTTCCAACCTCTGATCTACTCTGTCAACACCACCCATGTGCCTATTATAGTCTAAAATGCACACAGGTTTGCGCACTTCAGCAATGTGACCCCAAACAGTCACAGGTGCAGTGCTTTCATCATGGATGGTAGTCAGCATGTAGACATCTCTCCTGTCTGAAAACTTCACAGCTAGAAGCTCCTCGCAATGCAACGCACTGCACTGTCCCCGCACAAGCTTTTGGCAAACAAGTTCTTTTGGGAAACCTTTACGGTTAGAGCGGATTGTGCCACAAGCAACAGTGTCCACTTTGGCCAATTCCCTGAACAACCGCACACCAGTGTAGAAGTTATCTACATATAAATGGTGGCCTTTGTTAAAAAATCCTCTACCAAGTTCCCACACAATTTTCTCAGTCACTCCAAAAGTGGACGGACAACCAGGGGGGTTAATCCTGGATTCCTTACCGGTGTACACCCTGAAATTAGAGACATATCCAGTCCTACTGTCACACAGCATATACAGCTTAATTCCATAGCGTGCCCTCTTACTAGGAATGTATTGCCTAAAAACCAAGCGGCCATTGAACAACACCAAAGACTCATCCACTGCAATTTCTTTCCCAAGAGCATAGATGTCAGAAAATCGATCAACAAAGTGATCAATGACAGGCCGAATCTTAAAAAGACGGTCACATTCAGGGTGATCTCGTGGCAACGCTAAACCATTTTCGACAAAATGCATCATCCGAAGCAGAAGCAAATACCTGTCACGACTCATGACTGCCGGAAATATAGCCGTTGCCATCAAGGGACTAGTAGACCAATATGAAGACATTGATGGCTTCCTTAGCAAGCCCATCCAAAAAGTTAAACCCAAGAACTTCTTCATCTCTTCCAAATTTGTGGGAGTCCACCGGGTAGCTCTAGAGTGGGGCTTAAGGCTGGCACTGTTGTCCCTCAAAAACTGTTCGGCATACAAATTAGTCTGCTCAACAATCTCTGCCAAAAACACATCGTCCATAAACAACTGGAAAAAATGTATCGGCAAAAAGTTTTCAGTATTCACTCTACACCCTGGAACACCAGTAAAGTCTGGCAATGCCGGCTGCACCATGCCTGGGGCAACCCAGAGGTCAGCACTTTCAACGGGAAGCCTTGCAGCCCCAGGCTGCAGCCCAGATGCCTCTTGCCGCACTACACCAATGGGAAGCCTTGCAGCCCCAGGCTGCAGCCCAGATGCCTCTTGCTGCACTACACCAACAGGAAGCCTTGCAGCCCCAGGCTGCAGCCCAGATGCCTCTTGCCGCACTATCGGCACATCAATGTCCTCCTCTAACACAGGCACTTCATCCGCACTAAGAGTAGCTTCATCCGCACTGAGAGTAGCTTCATCATCCGATGATTCCATGTGGAGAGAAAACTCACTGCCTGAATCGTCCCCTGCCTCCTCTGCCTCAGATGCAGAGTCAGTCTCTGAACCATGGTCAGAGGAAGACTCAAAAAGCATACCAACAACCTGCTGAGCAGTAATCCTGCGGCTAGCCATTATCCTTACTAAGAAAGGAGACTGCACAAACAAGTCAACAACAACCAACACTGTGCAAAGCAAGTAAGTAAAAAAATGTGTGCCTTTATCACAAAGATCTATATACTCAAAAACTATACGATTCACTTACAAGAGACAGCTACACTCACCAGCACCTACTCTGCAGAGACACAGCAAAAACCAACAATATCCCACTAGAAAGAAAAAAACAAAACCAATTACTCACAATACAATAAAATACACATCGAGCACAAATGCAAAAAGTTTTTGACACTCAAAAAACAGAAGCCAAACATACTGCTATTATTACACCATTCGCAAAAACACATTCATGCAGAGAAATAAAACTCATTTACATTGTACAAAAAAAGTCTCTTACCAAACACATGCAACTACGCAAACAGTAACGAAACCGCAACCTGGAACAGTCCAAAGAGCAAAAGCCTTGACCTAACAAAAAGGAGAAATAAAGCATTACAATTGCAATTCACAAGAAATAAAACAACATTATAACACGCTATGTCACTACCCAAATGGGGGCAGAAAGGCCAAATACACATAAAAAAATATATGTCCCCTGGCTCTAGTGGGTTATTCTGCCCCCCACCCCCCGGGCCAGAAATGCCATAAAATGCAGGTGATCTGTCCCCAGGGGGGGCAGAAAAGTCTTAAAAATTATTTAGGCCCATAAGGAAGCGGCCCTTGGCCAAGGGGTCGCTTCCATTTAAAATTTAAAACTCTCCCTGGTGTCTAATGGGGTTTTCTGCCCCCCCCCCTGGCCAAATACACAAACCGATCTGCCCCCAGGGGGGTAGAATATAATTTTTTTTTAAATATGGCCCCTGGAAGCAACCCTTGCCCAAGGGGTCGCTTCCAATTTTTAAAAAAACAAATTCCCTGCCTCTAGTGGGCTTTTCTGCCCCCCCTGGGTCCAGAAACGCCCAAAAAAATCAGGCTATCTGTCCCCAGGGGGGGCAGAATATACTTTTTTTTTTTAATTTAGCCCCTGGAAGCGACCCTTGCCCAAGGGGTCGCTTCCATTTACAATTAAACAAAATCCCTGGTGTCTAGTGGGGTTTTCTGCAAGGCCAAATAAAAAAACCGATCTGCCCCCAGAGGGGGCAGAATATACTTTAAAATTAATTGGCCCCCCAGGAAGCGACCCTTGCCCAAGGGGTCGCTTCCAATTTAATTTAAAAAAAGATCCCTGGCTCTAGTGGACTTTTCTGCCCCCCCTGGGTCCACAAACGGCCAAAAATCGGCGGATCTGTCCCCAGGGGGGGCAGAAAAGTCTTTCATTTATTTGCCCCCTTAGGAAGCGACCCTTTCCCAAGGGGTCGCTTCCTTTATAGAACAAAAAGGAATCCCTGGTGTCTAGTGGGACATTCCTGGTGCACGATCGTGACACTGTGCGCGATCGTGCACCAGGAATGCCCTGCATTGAGACATCAGGGGAGAGGAAACACAGTTTCCTCTCCCCCGATGCCTCAAGGCATCCAGATTTGGGTCCCCCGCCCCACCGCACCAACAAACACTCACCCTCCCTCTGGACGCGCTGGAAAGAAATGATTTCCAGCGCGTCCAGCGCTTCCTGATGACGTCGGCACGCGCTGTGCGCGCTGACGTCATGGGGAAGCGTGGGGGGGGCCGGGGGTGGCAGCGGAAACTCTTCCGCTGCCATCCCCCTCTGTGGGGGCAAGATCGATGCCCCAGGGGGGGAGCGCCCGCGCTTCCCCCAGGGGCTGTGCTCATGACGGAGCGGTTCCGTCATAAGCACACCCCAACCGATGTTCATGACGGAACCGCTCCGTCATGAGCATCGAAGGGGTTAATGACATCATAGACTCAGTGAGGTAACATTCTTGTCTTGATTTCAGTCTTCATCCCTAAAATCCCCTGTAGGCCTGCCAATATTCCAAAATCTTCTCCCATTTCCGTGGGCAACCCCTACCCAGATATATTGTGTGTTCTGCTTGTCAACACCAGTCCAAGTCAGTCTTCCATTCGGCCACATTTGCGATATTTCGTTTTGCTACCACCACAGCTAGCGTTAATCATATTCTCGTATATCTGGGCCAGGCTTCCTCCCCTGAGATTTGTAACAAGAACCAATTGGGCTGACTTGGACCTCCATTCCCATGATCGTGGCCATGACTCTCCCAATCTTGGGCCAGTATGATTGTATAATCGGACATTCCCATATCAAGTGGTAGAAGGTCCCTTCCTTTCCACACTCCCTCTGGCACAGCTCATTATCAGCATGGCCAATTCGGTGTAACACCGTCCTAGCATAATAGGTCCAGCGCAAAATCTTCAGTTGGATCAGTTGAAACCTGGATCGTATTGCTACCTCTCTGGGGCCCCGCATCCCCTCTACCCAATCCTCATTCTCTAAATGGCCCAAGTCACCTTCCAGTGCCATCCTCAGTGGTCTTAGGAGGTCTAGGGAGTTATTCATTATTTTCTTACAAATTAGCGATATCGCTTTTGTGGTCAAAGTTTCTGTCAACAGGCGATCCTCCAAGGGTGATGCCTCTTCTAGCTCTTCCCTTTCGGTAATGTATCCCCAAAGGGTGTGCCCCAACTGCAAATATTTTAACCACTCGCTCTTCCCCATTTCATATTCTTGTTGTATTGTTTCAAATGTAATATATGCCTGCTCTCTCCATACATCGCCAAGTCTCTCCAAACCCAACAATTTCCATTTGCTAACATTTCTCAACTCCCCCACCTTTTGAAGTAGGTCACAGTCCCAAAGTGGGGTCATCTTTGTTAATTTCCCCTCCCAGTCCAGGTATTTGGTTATTGTGCACCACACTTTCACCACTGTCTGTGTGTGAATTGGGAGCCCCTGATGTATAGAAGGGGGAGGTACCCCCTGCTCTCATGGACACACTATCTACTCTCCATACTGAGTCTGCTCGATCCCTGAATGCCCAGTCATTGACCGTCCATTACTAGCTGGGAGGCCCAGTAGTAGGTTCTAATGTCAGGAATTGCTAGACCCCCTTTTTAAACCCTTCTCTGTAATTTGCGTAGTGCTATGCGTGGGGTATCTCCGCTATATAAGAAGGAGCGTAGTTTTGTCTCCACCCGCCAAAAGAAGGTGGGTGGTGTCTTGTAGGGTGTATTTTGCACAACATATAGGAGACATGGGAGTGTCATCATCTTAAATAGGGCTGCTCGACCCATTAGTGTGAGTGAGAGTGGCCGTCAGTGCTTTATGTCGCATATGAATCTATCTAGTTGGGTCCCTAAATTTAGTTGATAGAATTCCTGTGGGTCTCTTACCACATAAATCTTCAGGTATTTGAAAACCTGTGTCTCACCTGGAACCCTGCATCTGGTGGTCAAGTTTGGAACACCGCTGTTAGAAATGGGATCTCTGGTTGGCTAAGGCTTGCGCCAAAGCCAGGCAGAGACCACCACTCTAGTCAGGGCAAGGGAGTTACAGACCCAAGATAACCCCTGCTCACCCTCTTGGTAGCTTGGCAGGAGCAGTCAGGCCTATCCCGGAGGCAATGTGTAAAGCGTTTGCACAACACACACTCACAGCAGCAACACACTAGGCACACCACAAAAGGAACTCCACACAAGGTTATATATAAAAATAGCCTTTGTATTGTCATAAACACCTTAGATCATAATCACACAATGTACACTGTGCCAACTGGCACCAGGCAGTATTTACAGGGGACTATATACACCTGACAGGGCCAATTGGGCCACTGACAGGACCATCACAAAGTGGAAAGAGTAAATGTAGAACTTGTAATAAAGGTAGATCACAACCAGTAATTACTGGCAAACACTGTACTCAGCATTATCCTGCAACATAAAAGATGGGACACCTAAATCATATCAGGCATGAATCTCATTAGGCATAAATCTCATTAGCATCACACGTTATGCACCAACCTCATACGTAAAAGCACATTACGCAAGAATCATGGTGCATAAACACATTAGGTAATAATCATCATAAACACAGGGTGCCCCAATCGGGGGCACACAACCTGGAACTGGCCCCAGGCCAACTGGCCTCTCACAGGGGCTCAAAGGCCCAACGTCCAGAATGTCAGGGCTGGCTGCGCATGCAGCGAAAGCAAAGTGTGCAGATGCACAACCTAAACGTGGCAGCTGCCCACTACTTGCTGGGCAGCTGTAAAAATGAGCCCGGGCACCAGCGTGCCTCCTGAGCCCCTCTCTGGGACTCTCTACTCATATGCCAACAAGTTGCAGCTGCCCGCTCTGATGCGGCGCAGCTGTGAGCAAAGCAAAGGGGGGGGGCTCTCTAAATAAAATCACCCCCTCGGTGCAGCTGCCCTCTGCAAGCGGGGCAGCTGGGATATATGCACCTCCCTGGGCACTAACTGTGCCTTGATTCCCCCAACTCTGGGACTCTTGGGACAAGTGTGCCCCAACGTTGCAGCTGCCCACTGTCGTGCGGGGAAGCTGTGGAAATACAGCGGGACACCCCCGGTATCCTATGGGCAACCGCAGGGGGGGCGGGCACCGACAGTGTGCCCCAACGCACCCCCCAACCACCAGTGAATCACCGAGCCCCAATCACCGGGCTCTCCCTCTTGTTTTTGGCAGTGTCCTCGCTCCGACCGGGATCGCTGCTGGCTCCCAGCCGACTTCAAGGAGCCCCCTTCCCTTCACTGGGGCTCCTCCATGAGACTCTTTGCCTCGGCTGCCTCCAAACACGGGACAACTCGGCTGCGTCTCGTGGTCACGGAGGCAGGGTAGGCTCCCGCCCTCCTTCCGCCACCACTCTTCTGGCCGCGCTACAATTGGCTGCCTCGGCCGGCCGTCAGCTTCCTGGATCGGGCCCTACCCCGAGTCAGGCAGCAGGCGCCTGACTTCCGGCTTCTTCTTGGCCGGTCCGGCGGCTCCTTAGTGCGGCGGCAATGCGGGGTAGGCTCCCGCTTCAATGCGCAAAACTGCGGGGTGGGCTCCCGCCAAAGCACTCTGAAATGCGGGGTGGGCTCCCGCTCGATAAAATAAGCAACGATGCGGGGTGGGCACCCGCTCCTCACTTCCAAAATGCGGGGTGGGCTCCCGCTCAAAAAAATCAACACCAGTGCGGGGTGGGCACCCGCGTCTTTGGCAAAACGCGGGGTGGGCTCCCGCTGCTTATGGGGAACTCGGGGGAATCCCTCTGAAGACTATAGACAATGCGGGGTAGGCTCCCGCTCCGCTCACACAAATGCGGGGGAATCCCTACGCGGGGGATTCCCTGTTCCTGATGAGCAGCTCAGCGCTGCAGAGCCCACGCGCTCCTCAGATAAGAAAAGCGCTCTTTAAAATAAAAGCAAAGCGCTCCCAAGGCGCTAGAAGTGAAGTCCACAGGGGCAAAGGCTGAATTCAAGAGTCTTTGGTGCTGGGGAGACCCCAGCAAAGCGCAGCCAGGCAGGCCAGCATGCAGGGACCCCCAGGAAACAGCAGCTGGGTCCCGCGGCGGTTCCTCCTGGCAGAGTGTCCCCCTAGAGTCAGCACAAGCACAACATTTTCATGGGGTCACAGCCCCTTCTTTTATACACATATCCCCCTTTGTCACACAGCACAGGGCTGGGGGAAAACCAGATGCAACTGGTTTGGGGGAGCTTTGGAGCACTTTGTTGTGCTCAGCTCCTCTCCTCTTTGTCAGGTGGGGGCTAGGTGCTCAGACGCACCACAGGGGGCGGAGCCAGCATTGTGGAGGGAAGGCACAGCCCTATTCAGGTCCCAGGTGCAACTCCTCCCTCCCATCTACATGCAGATCTCCCTATTCACCACTGGGCAGACTCATCTTGGCTCCTGGAGCCAAGCACACCACCCAGCCCTTGTCAATCACAAGCTAGACATGCACTCCACATCAGGCAGGCAGACACACAGCACACAGAAATGCCAACTTCTAAAAGTGGCACTTCTCCACTAGTCACAATAAATCTGCGCACACCATTGCGCAGCATTTATTCTCATGAGTTCGCACATACTAAACTCGCCCCTGCACTCCTCTCACACCAGGAATTATCATGGACACACATATCCCCCATGCATTCCTATGGGAGGGCAGGCCATTCTCACCACACGCACTCAGAGTGCGCACGCACTTTACACTGGGACACAGTGCTAAAGTGCGCAGAGGCCAAAAACTGCTAATATCAGGTCACATTAACAGGCAAAAAGTTTAGGGGTGAACCTGCCAAACGGGCCAAGTCCAACAACCGCCTGTCAGCGGGAACAGCAGGGATTTATCCCAGTTAATGCGGTATCCCGAATAATCCCCGTAAATACAGAAAATCTGCGGATCCTATTTATTGACTGTCTTGGTCTTCTGACATATGGTAAGATGTCGTCCGCATATAGGGAAATGCGTTCATCCCATTCCCAACCCACCGGGACACCCCCATATCAGGGAGTCTTGTCGCGTCCAGGCCGCTAGCGGCTCCAGCGCCAGGGCAAACAATATAGGGGACAGGGGACAACCTTGTCTCATCCATTTCTGCAGAGGGAACACCTTAGACACTGTAGCATTAACTCATACCCTTGCCAAGGGTTGGTGATAGAGGAGTTTTACCCAACCGATAAATTTAGGTTCGAAGCCCAGGCGCCCAACACAGCAAAGAGGTAACTCTACTCCACGCTATCCAAGGCCATCCTAGCATATAGGGAAAGAATGATCGCAGGATCAGGCATACTTGCGTACGTCATTTTGAGGACCCCAAACAATCATCTCAAATTCAGTCTGATGCCCCTAAGGGGCATACATCTGGATGGGTCTGGATGTATATGAGAGGTAATCACTTTGCATAAATGTATGGATAGCATCTTGGCCAACACTTTTACTTCATAATTAAGTAGGGAGATTGGTCTGTAGGATACTCCAGCTTCCATGTACATACCTAGGAGGTGTTCCGCCGTTTTATCGAGCATGCATTTAAAAAGCTCCACTGATAAGCCATTTGGTCTCACCACATTCCCTGATTGTAGGGACCGATTTGCGGTTTTATTTTCCTCCACTGTTAGGTATCCCTCTAGCATTTCCCTGTCCTCAGCTAATAACTGTGGTAGTTTTATTTCCCGTAGGATATCCCTACAGTTCTCTTCCATCTTTCCAGATGAGGAGGTGTACATTGATTCATAGTATGTGGCAAACGCCTCTGCTAGCTCTTCCCTAGTTTGATGGTGTCACCCTGCACTATCTACTATCTTTGGAACCCATTTGCTACTCATCCTCTTCTTGCCTAGCCACACCAGGAGTTTACTGGCCTTATCCCCCACCTCATATAATCTATGTTGTGTGGCCAATGTGAGTAAGATTCGCATTGTTTCTGTAAATATTTGTGGACTCATTGACTACCGGAAGCGACAAAGGATCGCTATCGATTTAAAGATTCTGAAATCTGATATCATTTGTATTCAAGAGACCCATATAAAGAGCTCTCGTAAACATTTACTTGATGGCCTGGGGTATCAGATGGTTTGTTCTACCACACAAGGAACTCGCACCAAGGGGGTAGCTATTCTGTCTAGAAGGGGGTTTATGATTTTGCAAGGCTCCGCTCAGACAATCTTGGTCGTTGGGCCATTGTCGAGTGCAGGGCTGGCTCTAACTGTCTTACAATCTGTTCAGTATATGGCCTGGTATTAGATGATCCCTATTTGTTTCACTGGCTTAACAACAAATTAGTCTCCTGGCCCCTACCCTTAATAATTTGCGGTGATTTTAATATTAATATCTCATCCATTGCCTCAGGATTAAGGGGTAGAGAATATTCTGGCAGCAAACCTAAAGTGTATAGAGCCCTTAGTGACCGACAGTATACTCAAGGTTTGGTTGACGTCTGGAGAGAGACTATGAAGGCAGACCCCGGCTTTACTTTCTTCTCCACCCCCCATAAGGTTCATGTACGACTAGACAATTTCCTAGTGTCTAAAGGTTTGGCCATACATTCCAGTTTATCCAGATTCCCAAAAGTCATGTCGGATCATAATCCGCTTATGTTGGAAGTAAGGATGTCCCAGCCTTTGAAAGTAGACCACTCTTGGTCATTTGAAAGGGCGCTGCTGTTAAATCCAATTTATGCAAGCTGGATCCAGGCTTGGATCCCTCAGTTCATGTGGGATAACCTTGGCAGCGCTCCAATCAATGTTGTCTGGGACACTTTCAAGGCCTGTCTACGGGGGAAACAACAAGCTATAGTATAGAACGTCAAAAAAATGAAAAAGTATTAACTGAACAACTATATGCTGGCCTTACTAATGCAGAATTAAAATTAATTGAGACAATTACCTCTGGGGAGGATTCTGATACTGCTTTTTTGGAAGTAGCGACAGCTAGGGCAAGGATCGTTGAGATCTCTACAAAGAAGGCAGCAGATAAGTATCTGGTATGGAGAGAAAGGGCTTATGAATTCAATGAGAAAATAGGACAACAATTAGCCTATAGAACAAGACAATCCCTTGTTAAGGGCCAGATAACAGAAATCCGGGATCCCCTCTCTGGCGTCAAATTTGAGCCGGATGAGATCAGAACGGCTTTTCAACAGTTTTATCAACCTTTATACTCTAAAGAGATAGACGAGGATTCTATAATTGTGGGGAATTATCTATCCGAACTTGACGAAGAGGCCCTCACGGCAGAAGATAGACATGCCTTAGATTCGCCTATCCTAACTGAGGAGATAGGTGCCGCAATTGACAGTTTAACATCAGGGAAGGTGGCAGTAATGGATTTAATTCCCATGGAATTCTATAAAACTTTTGCAGGGGCATTAAAAGGGTTTTTGACCGAAATGTTTCAGGCAATCCAGAAAGAGGGGCCTCTGCCCAATAGCTGGTCATTGGCTAAAATAGTAGTGTTTAAAAAAAAAAAAAAAACTTCCCACAGAGATGGGCTCATATCGCCCTATCACACTTATTAATAGCAACTCAAAGATTTATACTAAAATCTTGGCCACCCATCTATCAATAGTTATTTACCGGCTTACATCTCCGACGCAACATGGCTTCATCCCCAGGAGGGGGACCACCGACCACATCCGGCAGGTAATACCTCTGTTTGATGTGGCCGGAGTCACTCAAGACTCCATGGCTCTTATCCTGTTGGACGCCGAAAAGGCGTTCAATAGGGTCTCTTGGCCATTCCTTTGGACAGTAATGTCCTTCAAGGGAATCGGCCAGGGGTTTATCAATGTGGTAAAAGCCCTAAATCATCTGCCTAGAGCCAGGATCTCTCTTATGGGGGGTGTGAGAAGTTGGCCTGGTATATGCTGTCCACTAATTATAGTGGGCACCTTGCACCAGTCCAAACAACCCCTTATTGGAGATAGGTTAAAGACAACCTTTATTGAAAGCTATCCTAGTGGTAGCTATGGAGAGCAGCCTTCAGGCTAAGTCTTGAAGGAATTTAAAGCAGCTTGTTTTACCAGTCTATAATCTCTTGAGTGACCAAATGAAAGAGGACCACACCAGGTATATATTCAAATATATGTATTTATTGCTAAACACACCCCTCTAGTCTCTTTATGAGGCTAGAGTTCGAAGTACATAAGTTATAAGTTAGTTATCAACAGTAATAGCACAAATACACGTTTGAGCCCTAGGGGCGTACCAAACCATATACCAATAAAGTGGTATAAGAACCACGACTGAGCTAGACACAAGGCCTAGAGCCTGTAGAAGTGCTTGGACCACAAGGAACCACCCAAGGTAGTGACACAGGGGACCCACGGGGGACGCGTGCAGTGTGAGAACACAGCCGCGAATCGCCGTTGACTTCTATGGTGAAAGTCACGGTTGGAATTTTAAAGAAAAGGGACACTTAGAGGAGGACTTGGAGCAAACCCTTTTAGAACTGGGTCGTTCTAGAGTCTATACCCACGGGAGCACCGGAGTACTCGAGTTACCTCACCCATGGAAGCCGGGTGCATAGGTGTCTTTCGGGGTCGGGATTCGTCGTCGTTTTCAATGGCGATCTGCTGCAGAGTGCTGCTGGCGGCCAAGTCGAAAGTGTTCGGGTGGATCCAAAGGTGGATCGAAGATCTGAAGAACCTGAAAGCAGAGGGGACAGAGTCTGGGTCACTAGCCAGTGACCAGGAAGGCGATGAGCGGATGCCCACCGATGTCGGGTGCTTCAGGTAGGTTGACGGTCGTCTTGACTCTTCAGCCACGAGGTCCAGGAGGTGTCGACGTTGACCAGGAGCTGGATTCGAGCTGTGCCACAACGTCTGTCGATTGCTGAGGTGTCGGCGACCGGATTGGACCCAACAAGCCTTGGCAACGGCAAGTCTTGTGGAAATAGAAGAAGGACGGTGGTGCAGACCAGCAAGGTCTGAGGGACTCACCCAGCGAGGGTAAGTCAGGGCAAGCCTGGAGCAGCCAGAAAAGCCCAATTAGAATAAGAGTTGCCTTCGGGAGGGTCCACTAGCCAACGGACTAGCGACCGCAAAGGAGCCTTGAGTGGATGCACTTGGAGCTGGCTCACGGGACACTCGTGGAGTGGGGGCCAATGATCTTCGGTGCAGTCGGTGCTGGAGGAGGGGGCTACTCGGAGCCCAAAGCACAACTTCGTGGGAGCCCAGGAAGAGGATGCACTTGCAAATGTGCTCGGTGTCCAGGGGTCACGGTTCCACGTTACCCACGACAGCTATGGGCCTCAGCTTTGCTGGGGACTCAGGGCAGCCTCGGGGAAGTCTGGAAATCCACCTCTGGTGATGCAAAGTCTTCGGCGTACGGCGGGAGCTTCAGCGATGCAGACCAGACAATTGATTCTTTGGTGCCTGCCAAGCAGGGGAGTCACTCCTTGACCCCAAGGGAGATTCTTCAGTCCTCTAATCTTAAAGTAGAGCGTTGAAGGTCCAGGATTCTGTGTCAGAGTTTCATCCAGGTAAATCTAAAGTCCTAAGGACTGGGGTCCCATACTTATACCAAGTTAGGGGGTTGGACATACTCTGGGGACCCACCTATGGGAGGGTCAGGGCAGAGGGATGGTTACACCCCTTTCCCTTTGTCGTTTCGTGCCAGAGCAGGGGCTGGAAGCCCCTGAGCCGGTTTGAACAGGGGTATGCACAGGGACACCAAATGTGCCCCCAGTGCAGGACTTCAAAGCACCAGAGAGTGCTCCCGCCCAGCCCCAATACACACTATCCTGTCTGGGGAGGTGGTTACACCTCCCTGGGACAGGAAACCTATTGTCCAGGCCTCCCCTGCCGGAGTTTCGGTCAGCAGCAGGAGGCCAGACTCGTGTCTGTGGCAGCGGCATCCATTTTGTGATGCCAGGGCTCTGGAAAGAAGTTACCGGGTAGGCCGGTGGGTACATGTCTGTCCCTCTAGAAGGGTGGAATGCTACCCCCGCCGCCAGAACTGGCGGGGGATTAGTATTCCAAGATGTTTGACACCAAACTCGACATGTTTTGGTGCAGCCAGTCCAAAGTTAGCATTCTACCGCGAGGATATAATGCACTTAAGAGTATATGGTCAGGCTGCACTGCAAACAGCATCAGAGGAGGTACTCCGAATGCTGCAGAGGGGCTCTGCTCATGCAGGGGCACCCTCTCACATAAAAACCAAGCACTCTGCCTTCAGGATTGTCAAGGCCTGCCATAGGAGTGATTTATAGGTTTATCGGTGTGTGCAATGGTAGTGATATAGGTAGCCTATACCACGGTAAGGGGTGCATGCACCACCTTACTCAGGCTGCAGTAGCAGGCCTGTGGTGTCATTTTGGCTGGCCTTCCAGGGGTGGCATAATACATGCTTCAGCCCCTGGCAGGCCTCTGAGGTACCTATGCATTGGGTACATAGTATACCATATACTAGGGACTTACAAGGGCACTCCAGATTCCAATCAGAGATGTGCCTAGGGCACATGGAAACCATTTTAGAGAGGAAGCAGCTAGGCTGGGGTTCTGATTAGCAGGGCCCCAGCCAGACTAAAGTCAAAAAACAGTGAAGCATCAGCAAAAAGTGGGGGTACCCATGTGAAGCAGATCCTACTCTCCTACACAACCCCCCCCCAAACGTAGGGACATTAAACTAACCTTGCCCAGTTAAGTCTTCATGTTCTAAGTGGAAGTACCTAGAGAGTCCATCTGCATTGGCATGGTTACTCCCAGGTCTATGTTCCACTGTGAAGTCCATCCCCTGTAGGGAAATAGACCACCTAAGCAGTTTGGGGTTTTCACCCTTCATTTGTTTTAGCCATAAGAGGGGCTTATGGTCTGTTTGAACAAGGAAGTGAGTACCAAACAAGTATGGCCTCAACTTCTTCAGAGCCCAGACCACAGCAAAGGCCTCCCTCTCAATGGCTGACCAACGTTTCTCTCTAGGGGTCAGCCTTCTGCTAATAAAAGCTACTGGCTGATCCTGACCTTCATCATTCAATTGTGACAGTACAGCCCCTACCCCCAATTCAGATGCATCTGTTTGGACAATGAACTTCTTGGAGTAATCAGGACTCTGTAGAATGGGAGCAGTGCACATGGCCTGCTTTAGGTCATCAAATGCCTTTTGTCCACTGAACCTTTTTGGGCATTTTCTTGGAAGTTAAGTCATTCAGGGGTGTCACTATTGATCCATACCCCTTGACAAATCTCCTATAGTACCCAGTCAGGCCTAAAAAGGCTCTCACCTGAGTCTGAGTAGTTGGAGCAGTCCAGTCCATGATGGTCTGGATCTTGCTCTGCAAGGGTTGAACCTCGCCTCCACCCACAAGGTGGCCCAGGTACACAACCTGACTCTGCCCTATCTGGCACTTGGTGGCCTTGATAGTCAGGCCTGCTTTCTGCAGGGCCTGCAAAACATTTCTGAGGTGGACCAGGTGATCCTCCCAGGTGGAGCTAAAGACAGCAATATCATCTAGATATGCTGCACTATAGGCTTCCAGACCTGTAAGGACTGTATTCACCAACCTCTGAAAAGTGGCAGGTGCATTCTTCAGACCAAAGGGCATCACCACAAATTGATAATGCCCACTAGGGGTTGAGAATGCTGTTTTTGGCTTTGCATCATCAGCTAGTCTGATCTGCCAGTAGCCAGCTGTCAGGTCAAATGTGCTTAGATACTTGGCTGAGGACAAAGTGTCTATTAGCTCATCTGCCCTAGGTATTGGATGGGCATCAGTCCTAGTGACTGCATTGAGACCCCTGTAGTCCACACAAAACCTCATCTCTCTTTTCCCACCATTGGTGTGAGGTTTTGGCACAAGGACCACTGGACTAGCCCAAGGGCTATCTGAGGGTTCAATAACTCCCAAATCCAACATTTTCTGGACTTCTGTCCTGATACAGTCCCTGACATGGTCAGGTTGCCTATAAATCTTATTTTTAATAGGCAGACTGTCCCCAGTGTCCACTTCATGAGTGCACCAGGTGGTCTGACTGGGTGTCAGTGAGAATATGTGCCTGAACTGATTGAGCACCTGTCTGCAATCAGTTTGCTGCTTGGCAGTGAGGCTGCCTGCCAAGGCTACACCATCCACTGACCCATCATCAGGGTTCTGTGAGAGCAGGTCAGGGAGTGGGTCACTCTCTTCCTCCTGTCCCTCATCAGTAGCCATGAGCAAGCCCATGTCTGCCCTGTCCACATATGGTTTTAATCTGTTGACATGGAGAACCCTGTGGGGACTCCTGGGTGTTCCCAGGTCTACTAAGTAGGTAACCTCACCCTTCTGTTCAACAATGGTATGGGGTCCACTCCATTTGTCTTGGAGAGCTGCTGGGGCTACTGGCTCCAACACCCACACCTTCTGTCCTGGCTGGTAAACAGTCAGTACAGCCTTTTGGTCATGCCAGGCTTTTTGAAGTTCCTGGCTAGCCTCAAGGTTTTTAGTTGCCTTTTTCATGTACTCAGCTATCCTGGAGCGGAGACCAAGTACATAGTCCACCATGTCTTGCTTTGGGGGCTTGAGAGGTAACTCCCATCCTTCCTTCACCAAGCACAATGGGCCCCTGACAGGGTGACCAAACAAAAGTTCAAAAGGGCTATAGCCAACCCCCTTTTGAGGCACCTCCCTGTATGCAAATAAAAGGCAGGGCAAGAGTATGTCCCATCTTCGCCTAAGCTTTTCTGGGAGCCCTTTAATCATGCCCTTTAAGGTCTTGTTGAATCTCTCAACTAAACCATTGCATTGTGGGTGATAGGTTGTGGTGAACTTGTAAGTCACTCCACACTCCTTCCACATTGCTTTCAAGTATCCAGACATAAAGTTAGCACCACTGTCTGATACAACCTCCTTAGGGAAGCCCACCCTTGAGAAAATTCCCAGGAGGGCTCTTGCCACCACAGGTGCTGTAGTGGTCCTAAGGGGAATAGCCTCTGGGTACCTGGTGGCATGATCCACTACCACCGGGATAAACCTGTGCCCAGATGCTGTTTGGGGATCCATGGGACCAACAATGTCAATCCCCACCCTTTCAAAGGGAACCCCCACCACAGGTAGTGGTATCAGGGGGGCCTTTGTAGTGCCACCTGCCTTGCCACTGGCCTGGCAGGTTACACAGGAGCGACAAAACTCCTTGGTGTCTTCAGACATGTGGGGCCAGTGAAAGTGAGGGACAATTCTGTCCCAAGTCTTGTTCTGGCCCAGGTGACCTGCTAAGGGAATGTCATGGGCTAGGGTCAATAGGAAGCCCCTGAACTTCAGAGGTATAACCAACCTCCTGGTGGCACCAGGCTTGGGGTCTCTACACTCTGAGTACAAGAGTCCATCATCCCAATACACTGTATGGGGACCACTAGCTTTCCCAGCAGCCTCAGCAGCAGCTTGCTGTCTGAGGGGTTCAAGAGAGGGGCAGCTCTGCTGCTCCTGGCTCAGATCTGCCCTGGAAGGTCCCCCTGTCCCCAAGAACTCAACCTGGTCAGGTTCAAGCTCCTCTGGGACAGTTCCTTCCTCAGGACTGAGATCATCCCCCTCAAGAGACTGATCTTCCTTCTGAGCAAAGGGGGAAGGCACTGCCTTTACCCTACTACTCCTCTTCTTGGAGGGCACTTGGTCCATTATTCCAGAATCCAAGGCCTGTTCAGTGTTAGACATTTTGGCTTGTGACCTGGTCACAGCAAACACATCTGCAGGGATGCCCAGCATTTCTGCATGGGTCCTGAGCTCCACTTCTGCCCAAGCTGAAGTTTCTAAATCATTGCCAAGCAAGATTTCAACTGGTAGGTCTGCACTTACCACAACCTTCTTAAGGCCAGTTACCCCTCCCCAGGAGAAGTTAACAACTGCCAGAGTATGGTCTGTTCTGACATTGCTAGCATTGGTCACTTGGTACATTTCACCAAGTATAATCTGCCCAGGATTCACAAGGTCTTGTGTCACCATGGTGACACTTGCCCCTGTGTCCCTAAATGCCAAAGCCTCTTTTCCATTGATTAATGGCTGTTGCCTGTACTTGCCCAGATTACTGGGACTCACAGAGGAGGTCACATCCATGCCTTCATCACAGACTAGGACAGCCTGAGTAAGTTCTCTGACTAGGTCAGAGCTCATCTCCTTACCCAGGGTCAACCCTACTAAACCCTTGGCGTGTGTAGTCCCACCACCAACTGTAACTGCACTAGGGGGAGCAGGTGCCTTAGGGGCATTGGTGGGGGCTGAAGTAGAGTCTTTGGACTTGGTGCAATCACTGGTCCAGTGGGTCTTTTGCTTACAGACCTTGCACCATGGTTTCTTTTGGCCTTTCCCTTTGTTAGACTGTGAATCCCCACCTGAAGAAGATTTTTGGGGGCCTTGTGAAGACTTCTGGTCTTTACCCTTCTCCCCACCCTTATCAGAGTTCTTAGAATCTTGCTTCTTTGGGTCACCACCTTGGTTCTGTACCTTCTGCCTCACCCTGGTTCTGACCCATTTGTCTGCCTTCTTTCCCAATTCTTGGGGAGAGGTCAGATCAGAGTCCACCAGGTGCTGATGCAACAGCTGATTTTGACAATTATTAAAAATCTACTCCCTCATGATAAGATTGTACAATCCTGTGAAGTCACATACCTTACTGCCCAATAACCAACCTTCCAGAGCCTTGGCAGAACAATCAACAAAGTCCACCCAGTCTTGAGTCTGTGCTTTTTGGGTATCTCTGAACTTTAACCTGTATTGTCCAGTGGTTAGGCCAAACCCATCAATCAGAGCACTCTTCAAGACTGTGTAATTATCAGCATCCTCCTCTCTAACAGTGAGGAGCTTATCTCTACCTTTGTCTGCAAAGGAGAGCCACAAGATTGCTGCCCACTGCTCCTGAGGGACCCTCTGTACTTTACAGGCCCTCTCCAGTGCAGTTATCCATTTGTGGATGTCATCCCCACTCTGGTAGGGAGGGACAATCTTGCTCAGGTTTCTATGGTCATAAGACCTTTCCCTATCTCTGGGGAAATTGCTGCCACCATGGGACTCTAGTCCCATCTTTTTCTCTCTTTGTAGAGATCTAGGGACTCCCTGTCTATAGCCAACTGCTGTTTTCTGAGCTCAAGCTGGGCTTGCTCATACTGAATCAGTCTCTTTCTCCTGTCATGAGAGGATTCTCTCCTATGAGAAGAGACAGAGGTCCCTATTGAGGTGTCAGAGTGGTTAGACTCCTGAGAAGGAGATCTAGCCCTTCTTGGCACACTCTCAACTCTTCCTGGGGGGACAAAGGTGAGGTCATCCTGATACTCCCCTTCATCCACAGGAATAGCTGGGTTTTCCAGGTCAAGGTCATTGTCACCTTCCTGGCCAGTTTCAGAGGGGGGCTGGGTTTCTTCACCCCTGACCCCTTCCTCATTTTCTGCCCCACCCTCTCTGCCTACCCCTTCAGACCCTAGGGGTCTGCTGAGATCATCAGCCAGTAACACCTCCCTGAGGTGTTGGGTGCTGGCACTTTTGCCTGCCTTCAGCTTCCTAGTATTGCATAATGCTCTCAATTCCAAGAATGGGAGTTTATCATACTTGGAGGGAAGAAGCCCACTGGCTTCTGGCAAGGACTCACTGGGTCCTGGCATTACTAGTGAGGTGTGGTGTATGCACTACCTACTCTAGTGTGGCCTACTAAACTCTCTTGAGTTGTAGAAAGGGTGTGCTATCCCTTGACACACAACTCTAAGTTCAGTAGAACTTACTGTATACTAAGCTTGATTTATATGTACCTAAGGTACCCTTAGTGGTTTTCAGTTGATCAATTCAATTGAGATTATCTGGTAAAACAATAGCAAGCTGGAATCCCACACGCTGCACACCAATGTGAGAAGTTGGCCTGGTATATGCTGTCCACTAATTATAGTGGGCACCTTGCACCAGTCCAAACAACCCCTTATTGGAGAAAGGTTAAAGACAACCTTTATTGAAAGCTATCCTAGTGGTAGCTATGGAGAGCAGCCTTCAGGCTAAGTCTTGAAGGAATGTAAAGCAGCTTGTTTTACCAGTCTATAATCTCTTGAGTGACCAAATGAAAGAGGACCACACCAGGTATATATTCAAAATATATGTATTTATTGCTAAACACACCCCTCTAGTCTCTTTATGAGGCTAGAGTTCAAAGTACATAAGTTATAAGTTAGTTATCAACAGTAATAGCACAAATACACGTTTGAGCCCTAGGGGCGTACCAAACCATATACCAATAAAGTGGTATAAGAACCACGACTGAGCTAGACACAAGGCCTAGAGCCTGTAGAAGTGCTTGGACCACAAGGAACCACCCAAGGTAGTGACACAGGGGACCCACGGGGGACGGGTGCAGTGTGAGAACACAGCCGCGAATCGCCGTTGACTTCTATGGGGAAAGTCGAAGTTGGAATTTTAAAGAAAAGTGACACTTAGAGGAGGACTTGGAGCAAACCCTTTTAGAACTGGGTCGTTCTAGAGTCTATACCCATGGGAGCACCGGAGTACTCGAGTTACCTCACCCAGGGAAGCCGGGTGCATAGGTGTCTTTCGGGGTCGGGTTTCGTCGTCGTTTTCAATGGCGATCTGCTGCAGAGTGCTGCTGGCGGCCAAGTCGAAAGTGTTCGGGTGGATCCAAAGGTGGATCGAAGATCTGAAGAACCTGAAAGCAGAGGGGACAGAGTCTGGGTCACTAGCCAGTGACCAGGAAGGCGATGAGCGGATGCCCACCGATGTCGGGTGCTTCAGGTAGGTTGATGGTCGTCTTGACTCTTCAGCCATGAGGTCCAGGAGGTGTTGACGATACCCAGGAGCTGGATTCGAGCTGTCCCATGATGTTTGTCGATTGCTGAGGTGTCAGCGACCGGATTGGACCCAACAAGCCTTGGCAACGGCAAGTCTCAGGGAAATAGAAGAAGGACGGTGGTGCAGACCAGCAAGGTCTGAGGGACTCACCCAGCGAAGGTAAGTCAGGGCAAGCCTGGAGCAGCCAGGGAAGCCCAATTAGAATAAGAGTTGCCTTCGAGAGGGCCCACTAGCCAATGGACTAGCGAACGCGAAGGAGCCTCGAGTGGACACACTTGGAGCTGGCTCATGGGACACTCGTGGAGTGGGGGCCATTGATCTTCGGTGCAGTCAGTGCTGGAGGCGGGGGCTACTAGGAGCCCAAAGCACAACTTCATGGGATCCCAAAAAGAGGATGCACTTGCAAATGTGCTCGGTGTCCAGGGGTCACGGTTCCACGTTACCCACAACAGCTACGGGCCTTAGCTTTGCTGGAGACTCAGGGCAGCCTCGGGGAAGTCTGGAAATCCACCTCTGGTGATGCAAAGACTTCGGCGTCCAGCAGGAGCTTCAGTGATGCAGACCAGACAATTGCTTCTTTGGTGCCTGCCAAGCAGGGGAGTCACTCCTTGACCCCAAGGGAGATTCTTCAGTCCTCTAATCTTAAAGTAGAGCGTCGAAGGTCCAGGATTCTGTGTCAGAGTTTCATCCAGGTAAATCTAAAGTCCTAAGGACTGGGGTCCCATACTTATACCAAGTTAGGGGGTTGGACATACTCTGGGGACCCACCTATGGGAGGGTCAGGGCAGAGGGGTGGTTACACCCCTTTCCCTTTGTCCAGTTTTGCGCCAGAGCAGGGGCTGGAAGCCCCTGAGCCGGTTTGAACTGGGGCATGCACAGGGACACCAAATGTGCCCCCAGTGCAGGACTTCAAAGCACCAGAGAGTGCTCCTGCCCAGCCCCAATACACACTATCCTGTCTGGGGAGGTGGTTACACCTCCCTGGGACAGGAAACCTATTGTCCAGGCCTCCCCTGCCGGAGTTTCGGTCAGCAGCAGGTGGCCAGACTCGTGTCTGTGGCAGCGGCATCCATTTTGTGATGCCAGGGCTCTGGAAAGAAGTTACCGGGTAGGCCGGTGGGTACATGTCTCTCCCTCTAGAAGGGTGGAATGCTACCCCTGCCGCCAGAACTGGCGGGGGGGTAGTATTCCAAGATGTTTGACACCAAACTCGACATGTTTTGGTGCAGCCAGTCCAAAGTTAGCATTCTACCGCGAGGATATAATGCACTTAAGAGTATATGGTCAGGCTGCACTGCAAACAGCATCAGAGGAGGTACTCCGAATGCTGCAGAGGGGCTCTGCTCATGCAGGGGCACCCTCTCACATAAAAACCAAGCACTCTGCCTTCAGGATTGTCAAGACCTGCCATAGGAGTGACTTATAGGTTTATAGGTGTGTGCAATGGTAGTGATATAGGTAGCCTATACCACGGTAAGGGGTGCATGCACCACCTTACTCAGGCTGCAGTAGCAGGCCTGTGGTGTCATTTTGGCTGGCCTTCCATGGGTGGCATAATACATGCTTCAGCCCCTGGCAGGCCTCTGAGGTACCTATGCCCTGGGCACATAGTATACCATATACTAGGGACTTACAAGGGCACTCCAGATTCCAATCAGATATGTGCCTAGGGCACATGGAAACCATTTTAGAGAGGAAGCAGCTAGGCTGGGGTTCTGATTAGCAGGGCCCCAGCCAGACTAAAGTCGAAAAACAGTGAAGCATCAGCAAAAAGTGGGGGTACCCATGTGAAGCAGATCCTACTCTCCTACAGGGGGCTACTCCGAAGAGGTAATCATCGAACGGGGTACCAGGCAAGGATGTCCTTGCTCCCCCCTGCTATTTGCACTCTTTATCGATCCCTTGATCAGGCAAATTCATTGTAACTCTGTAATTCAGCCGATCAAGTTAGCAGGTGGGGAGACGAAAATCTTGGCCTATGCCGACGATCTGGCAATCACCACTCCTGTACCGAGGGATGCCCTTGTAGAGATCGAAAGGGAGGATAAGATATTTGGCCAATTTTCGGGGTACTTACTAAACAGGGAAAAAACCCAAGTCATTGTTAATAAAGAGGACCTCCTCCGGGATGAACGGGTCACTAAAGAGGCAACCTACCTTGGGGTACTTATCACCTCCGATGTTGGTAAAATCATGGAGGCCAATGTTACTCCGTTTATTCAGAAGGCTAAAGTGGATTTTGGAAGATGGAACAATCTGAGGCTGTCCCTAATCGGGAGGAGTAATCTAATTAAAATGGTCTTTCTTCCTAAAATCCTATATTTTTTTCGGGCTATCCCTCTTGAGTTTGGCAATAATTGGTTCCAAATCCTTGATGGAATACTGACCAGATTCCTCCGGTAATATGCTAACCCTCGGCGCGTGCTTAAATTCTTGACACTACCCACGGATCATGGAGGCCTGGCAGTTCCCAACCTCAAATTGTATTACTGGGCTGTTGAATTGCTGCAACTAGCAGCCCTTCTTGGGAAGGTTGGCCACCCTCGTAGACAAGACGACACAACTCCCTCCATATATGAGCTCCTGATAGGGGATAAAATGAGAGATTGTCTTTTTAGACAAATTGATTTTTGTTACCAATAAAAAAGTCTGCTTTAAAGTTCACATTGCAGCTTTTCGTATTTGGGGCAAAATCGGCAACAAATTTGGCCTGGGGAGATTTAACTATTACACCCCTATATTGGATAATTCTCTGCTGCCTAGTATATTTCACGATGCCCATATGATCAAATGGGCCTCACATGGAATTCGTACAGTCAGAGATTTTGTCTTGTCCAATTCTGTTAAGTCTTTTGAGATGTTATGCCAAGAGTTTAAGCTTCACCATAGGGATTTTTTTAAATACCTGCAAATCAGAGATTTGCTCACTAGGAAAGCTGGTGGGCTAGCGGGCTTCAACAAGGTGGAGATTGTTGAACTGATAGTGGCTGATGAAACGCGTATAGGGGCTCTTTACAGTTTCTTAAATAATTCAATCCAGGATGATTTGGCTAAGCACTCTCAGAATTGGGTGGATAAGATTAATGCCCAACCAACTGACCTGGCTAGATCACTTGCCGATGCCCAGATGCTTTTAATTTCTGCCAGCTTACAGGCCCTACATTATAAGACCTGCTTCAATCTGTATATAACCCCCGGAAAGATAGCTAGATCGGGGGGCACCTCTGGGACAGGTTGCCCCAGATGCAGAGAGCATGGCGTGGATCTGGTGCATATGCCAGCAATATGCCCGGCATTGGATGGTCTAAAGTCAGGGATCAATGATTTTCTTGTCAATAAATTGGGGATTGATATCACTCTTTCTCCTAGGTGGATTCTATTGGGGGTTGATGATGAACCAGCTCTATCTAATGTTGAACCTTTTATGTTTATAGCAATGGCTATCTATCGGATCTGCCTTACCACCGCATGGCTTGACCCCTCCCCCCCTGTATTCCATCAATGGTATGCTCGTTTAATCTCGATTTATTATCTTGAAAGGGCTATTTACTCCCAAAAGAAAAAAGAAGGTCCGGGAAAAATGTCTAGAGCCTGGCTTCCTCTCATAAATTGGGAATCACAAAACTCTATTAGGTCTGTCGAGCATACCTAGATATGTGGATATAGGAGGTTCTATTCGTTAAAAAACAATTGTCATTCTGTGTTTTTTTTTTCTTTTTTTTCTTTTTCCTTTTTGCTCTTATCTCGTCCCCTCTTTTTTTCTCTCTCTTATTTAAGATTGTAACTCGGTAATATTGCATGAATTTGTAGATTAAGTGCTAATGTCTGTTTGGGGGGGTTGGTGGGTGGGTTATACTGTTTAATATCAGGGTTTAAAACCAAATAAAGATAAAAAAAACAAAAAACAATCACGATAGTTGAAGATCTTTGCAATTATTGTCCATGGGGGAGCTCCAGGTTTGGGCGGGGGCACTGGGGCTCAATGTGCCCTCTCGACCTAGAAAAACTTGGACAGTCTCTTAGGCTGCAATGTGTTAACCATAAAGTCCTCTAAGAAGAGGTTCACACTTGGGCCCTCTGCCATCTCCGTGTCCCCCACCACTCTGATATTATTCCTTCTCGCCCTCCCTTCCCGATCTTCAAGCTTGGCTGCCATAGTCTTGACTGTTGAGTCAGGGATTGTACTTGGGTTTCCAGGCATTTTGTCATGGACTGGAGCTGGATTATCTGGGTCTCAGGAGTCGTGACCTTCTCGGTTAGTTTCTGAAGATCCGCTCTGATCAGGTTGATCTCAACAGTTACAGAGTCTATCCTGGGCTCTAGCGTGCCCTTAAGGTCTACTATGGCTGCCATGATAGCTCCTAGGGAGGGTTACGCAGCTGCGCCTCCTTCTAGCACATGGGGGGCTCGGGATGGCATAGTTGTCCATTTTGTGTGTTTGTGAAGTACCAGGCCCCTTAGGTTTCACCATCTCTCCTCCCATATTGTTGCACGTGGCCTTGATCCCTTCACGATGTTGGGGCCAGCTGGGGCTAGTTCCTGAATGAACTCTGCCAGTAGGCTATCCCTCACACTGCGGGATACCAGCTTCTGTGGCCCGACCCACAATCTCTGTCACTTCCGATGGCTTGTTGCTCAGCCCCCACCTTCACAATGATGCCCACGAAGGCAGTTGGCACCTGGTCCCCTCAACCACCTGGCCCGGCCCTTCTGCCCTCTTCTCCAGACTCCCCCAAGTGCCTCAGTGTTAGTGGGCTGTCTGCCGAGGGGCCAGGGTCTTGATTTACGACCTCCCTACCACGGGGGAAGAAACACTTGGCACGTGGCTGTCCGTCCGCTCCATAGTGATCCCAGCGGGACTCTCAAACTTTATATACTCCTCGCTCTGCCACACTGGACAGAGACCTCAGAGTCGGGCACTTCTCCCAGTCCAGAGCCGGTGCTCTGGTTGGGCCGCCTTCCCCACAAATCCGCTACAGTAATCTGGCAGACAGATTAGGCCTCTGCACTTGTCCCTGCTCCGATCGTTGTAGCCTTCCGAGGGTCCCGCCCTCCTGCCGTCTCGCTGGGCTCCCTTTTCCCAGGCCAGTCTATCCTCCTCCAGAGCCTCCCAGAGCCGGTAGAATTCATGCTCCACCCCTTCCACCAGAGACAAAATGTCACGTGAGTCTGGGCAGCCGCTGAAACTCATCCAGCCACCCAACCCCTTGGCTTGGTCGTGTCACTATCAGAACATGGCTACTACCTCCAATGACCGACGCAGCCTTCACGTTTCTGCTACCTTGTCCTGGTGCAGATCTGGCACCTGGTTCCGCATTAGCCTGGTCCCGGATCCTTCCGATACACTTTCTCTAGGCATGGGATGTTTGTAACTCCGGATGGAAGGACGGATTACGGGGCCAGCTCTGTGCTGCCATTTGTGATCACGGCTAAGCCACCAGAGCACTTTTTTATCCACAAATTGTCCTCAGAACTTTGGTTGAAGAAAGAAGAGATATGAGTTTTGTAATTTCCTAGATAGTCTTGGTATGGCTTTTAAATTAGCATCATTGCATTCCGTCCATCCAGATTGGCATCTTAAATAGACAGTGTAGTGTCCAGAGGTGGTATTAACTCCTTCATGAAAGATGATAGCTAAAGTAGTAAAATACCTTCCTGAAATTGATATTTGTCTAGCTACAAAGTTTGTAATTTCATTTTCCAATTTTGAACCATCTGGTCTGCATCGTTATAGCATTACTATAAGGTATTTTGCAGTTGTTTGTAGAAACAATGTAGACATGAGACCTGATCTACAATTTGGACAGCTCATATTTTGGATGGCCTTTTATCAATAATTTGTCAAAAGCCATGGTTTTAGTATCGGGCAATGTCAAGTAGAGAAATCGCTAACAATTAATTACAGTGCTAGAAGGGAATCCACAATCTTCGCACCCATAGTTCCATTTGTAACTCAATCCAAATAACTCATTAATATCTACTTCTTCTTGCTCTAATACCCCTAGCATTACCATAAGAAATGATTGTGCGTCTTGTTGACTTATTAGAGAAAACACTACTGGTCTAGTAGATATATCGATAAGATCTCAGATTCCTGAAACAGAATGTATTACACTCCTGTTACTCAGCAAACTTTGGTGCAAACTATATAGTGTAGAACACATTCTCCTATCTTTTTTGTTCAATTTGGTTTACTACATGTGGCAAATGGAACAGTACATTAAGAACAACATTTGCATAGCAGTTGACCCCTGAACTGTTTTTGAACTGGGAACCTACAACTTCTCCATCATTTAACAGTTTTCTCTTCTTTAAATCTAGGGGATTCTCCTTCTCTCCTCCCTTTTCTTCAGCATTCATATACTGTTACGCTAGAGAAAGTGGGAACTGCTTCTGCTGGACGTATAAGTCTTTCATTAGCAAAAAACATACAACACATCGACCAATCTGCTTTACACCATAAACCTCGTCAAATTTTATGACCATGTATTCCACCTCATTTCTGTTTGGATAATTAATAAAATGTATAACGTTTCCATTTGCACCATTTAATAACCCTTCTTCAACATTTAAATTCTGACACAAAATTATGCAACAGTTTTTGCAGGCACGTAACCGCTTCTCTTACCCTGCAGTTCTCGATACAGACTTCTCCAGAGAATCCAGTCTTGCTTGAAGTTTATCTGTCAGAAGTATTGTAACTCCCTGATGTTCCATTTTTTATCAGTAGCTGTAATTTCAAAAATATCTTCTTTTTCCAGTTGTAGTAATTCTTCATTACATTTCTGGCACTCTTGAAGGATTGACATTAAACAAACCATAGACTTCTGTTCTTTAATGAAATTAAACACAAATTCTGCCTCTGCAATATTAGATGGAAGTAGTTTATTGATAAGGCCAGTTTCCAAAGCACGTTTCTGTTCTTTTGTAAGAACTCCTATTCTAATGTCCTTCAGTATATCTCCATATTCCACATCTGATGCTTGGTGCATGTTTCTAACTAATTCTTTGTATTCAAATAATTCCATATATTCATGTTCCCAATACTTCCCAGAGAATTTTGTGTTTTATTATGTAGACGTGTTTTGAAAACAGGTTATCTTTTTACAGAAGTTAGTTGTAGTAGGTCACCAAAGACAATGACATGTTTCCCCCCAAACAGTACATTATAGTTTGTTTTCAGTATCTGCTGCATTCCTAAATGTATGAAGGCAAGCATTAGGTTCGACACCATGCTTACTTCATCAATATTTAGAAGCTTACATTTTTTCAATACTCTTGCTACCTCATGACAAGCGTCACCAGATCATTTCTGGTATTCTAGTTTGTGTTCATGTTCCATAGGAAGCATTAATAGTCAAAATTAAATTTGAATCTGTTGTATTCTGTAGATAACTGGTGAGTACTTTAATTAGAAAGCTTTTTACAGTGCTGGCTTGACCACTTATGTATCATAGAGCCGGTTTATATGAAGAACATTCACACTGTCTTATGCAGGAATCCATGTTCTTTTTTATCCTTAACTTCTTAAAATTATCTTCCTGTTTATTATTCAATTGTTGTTCCAACTTTTCGAAATCTACAGTTACCTGTCTTGCTTGCTGTATTGCACACTCCATCTCATTCATAGCTATTGCTGCTTCATTTTGAAATGTTGGCCCTCCAAGCGGATTTTGACTTGCTGGTGCAGAATTTTGGCTGTTTTGAGAACTCTCCTAGGGTATTTTCAGCAGCAATGGTTTTTCCTGTTCAATCTCATCTCTCAACATTTGGAAGTAATTTGGAAATACTGAGCATTCAATTGTGTTTAAGGAATCGCAAATTGCGATTCCTTAAATGCAATGTAAGAAGCACAAAAAAGTGCAATTTGGCCTTAAGGAATCGCAAATTACCACCAACTTGAAGTTGGTGGTAATATGCGATTTCTTTTGAAAAATGCACTTTTTTGCATTTTTCAAAGTGCAATGTGCAATGTGCAAAGTGCAATTTGGCGCACATACATGCCCTTAGGGCATGTATGTGCGCCACATGTGCACCCATGCTTATGTCAGGGTGCCACAGGGTGTCCTTTTGACACCCTTGCAACCTTGAAATTGCATTCTCAATTTGCGATTCTCTAATTGCTAATCGCAAATTGAGAATGTCTTCCCATTCATTCCTATGGGCCTCTAGGCCCATAGGAATGAATGGGGAGGGTTTCCTTAATTGCGAATCGCAATTTGCGATTCGCAATTAAGGAATATGTAGGATTCGCAATTTTTTTTGCAAATCCTACATACATCTCGTTTTGCGATTCTCAAATAGCGATTCTCTAAAATTCGCTCTTTGAGAATCGCAAAACCAAACCTTCATACATATGGCCCATAGTGTCCAAGTAATTTTGATTCTGCACACCATGGCTTGAACAACTGCAAAAGTGCTAATTAGATTTCCTTTGCTGTGTCTCACTAAACAACCATCCCATCCAAGGACAGCATATCTTCCTTCTTCTATATTGTCAGGTACATTACTTCTATAGGTATAGTGCTGAAGTACTTCATAGAGGCACGTTTCCAAGATGAAGACTCCTTCTTGTGTAGTATGTATCCAGCATGTTAGTCTTCAGACTGTCTGTACTCTCGGGTTGAAATTCTGCGAGGTATTGTATTTCTGGAAAATACTTTAATACTCTATTACGACTACTTGCAAGGCCTAGGCTTACTCAAAGATTTCCTCTTGACTTGGAGAATAAACTAGCCAAGATTAACATGTCTGAGTATTCATATGAACCTATTTCTCTGTGGGATAGCATATTCAAGCTGAAACTGTACAATTTCTTAGTAAGACTCTTTTCTGCAGACATTTCCTCCCACAGCTCTTTCATCTCTGTCTTCTCTGATTTTGTAATATATGAAGTTGCATAGCGAGCAACAGCATTAGAGTTGTATGCAACAAACTGAAGATCCATATTTGCAATACTTCATCTTAAGAATTTTAGGTTTGTAGTCATGGATATATTTGGCAGCCTCTGTTCTTCTCAAGTTGTATGTATTTGTTGGTGAATTACATGTGAGGGTGTGTCTGACTGCAGACAAAATGCTGTTCACTCTTCCTTCAGAGATCACAGGTCGGGGAATTCAAAATGACATTTCGGGTAAAAATTTCCTTTGAATTTGTATTTTTGATTACAGTATTTCTCACACCTATGGTTTTAAAATTGTAAAACTTGTTATCTCAAACCCTTGTCAACAGTATAGTTCGGGATGGCACGTCACACACTGTTGTATGAAAGAAAAGACAGACTCATCAGTGTCTTTTCCATGCCTTGGGGGTGTTTTACCCGTAGCAGCATGTGAATATGTGGAGCACTTCTAGCTTGGTACTGTTTGTGCCAAAGTCAAACAGTTACTTCACCAATAGGAGGATTAGTTTTGATGCAGATGAAACCCATCATCCCTTGAAACCTGTGATTAAAATATCTGCAAAAGTTTGCAGGGTCCAGCGAACAAAGTTCTCCTTGTGTCTTTAGATTGATGTCTTTTATGTTTGAGTTTGCATCTTGCAGGAATTCAAGCAGGTTTCCCATGCATACTCAGCACAACTGAGTGTTAGAAACCAAGTTGGTGTTCTGAGGTTTCTCAACATGCATTTGAGTACACCATGATGACGATACCATTATTCATTAGTGCCACATTAGTATGCCATCAATTTAATCAAGTTGTATTCCAGGTTTTTATCTGTTCCTTCAACTTTGTCAATGAATTACCTTGCTGTCATATTTTGCAGATTCACTCCTGTCTTGAGAATGTGGTTTACTGCATAAGGTAGGCCTGACAAGTCGCTCTCAAATAAAAGATTAAATATATAGGGAATGCACTGGCAAAATCTAGGATCCTCGGAGTATAGTCTAGTTGATCTGTACTCAGCTTTTGGTATCTGCACAGGCCGCTCATCATATCTACCACCTACTTCAGTAGGAAACAGATTCGGAAAACACTGAGCTTCTAAACTTCTCTCCCACACACTGAAGGGAGCTCCCCTTGCTTCTCTCATTTGAAAGAGATCATTAGCATCACCAAGATCTCTTTAGAATGGAGAGGGTGAATACTGTAGTGTTCATAATTTTCATCTGATTGGGATCGATCAGCTTTTTCAATCTGACCTCTTGATGATGATGTATCATCCTCCATATGTGCTACATTTTGAAGAACATCTATACCTTTATAATAAATATTTTATTGTACCAGATATAATGTTGCATTCTTTACTTTAGTAACATCCACTTACTCTTGCCATATCTTTTTGCTCTTGGTAGGAACTAGAATTACAAGTGTTTCTTCCAAATCTCTCTGTACCCCCATACATTCAATATTGTGCTTGAAATTTAATGGCAAGTGCATAACTCTACCTTTAGAGCTTAGTTGGAGGTAACTTGCCCGTCTTTGGCTCCATACGCACTATAGCTTGGAATGGATGTATACATTGGATAAGAACTGATTTATATACATGTACATTTTGAAATTCTAGTGGAATTGAAACTAGTTCTAACTTATTATGCACCCCTCTAGCTGGCATTTTATTATCCTCGAACTTACTATACCAGTACTTACACATAGTTTGTTGCATGGAACAGTCAAAGCGGTCCTCTACAAATAAATAAGTTACAAATTCTTGCCACTTATCATTGTTCTCTTTTTCACATTTTAAATACAAATCAACATTCCGAGGTTGACTTTTGTAATGAGTGTGTCGACAATAATGCAAACAGAGTGTGGCATCTCTGAAGAAACACTGCTAAACTTTCTAATCTCTTCTTGGAAATTATCAACAGTAATACCTGTCTCCTGTTGTGGTACTGCTGCAGACATAAAGTCCTCATTCTATCTACACTGCTCCTCAGCACCAAAGAAACAAAACTGAACCTCATCATAAACTTTCTGCACTTCTGCTATTGTACCATGCAAAAGAGCTCCATTCATTTCTTCTAAATATTGGGCAGGACTTTTAACATAGTTAAGCCTTCTCACCAGTTTTCGCATTTCAGAGTGGTGACCAGCTAACTTTCTAAAGTGATGAAAGGTGCTTCTGCACACTTTCTTTGATAGACATGCTAGTGAATGTCCTTGTACATTAGTATACTTCCTCACTTTGCATGGATCTAATCCTTGGAAAATGCCAATTTTCTGTTTCACACTTTTGCAGGATAACTGGTGTAAGAAAGCTCTCATTATATCAGTTGATTCCTGCTGAATACTACACACACTGCTACAGTTTCATTTATATACAGGGGCCTGTCTAAGCCTTCCCCGTACCTCTTCAGCTATAACTCCCTCTACATTTCTAGGTACTATCACCTCTTTTGGAATAGGACTACCATTCTTCATCTCATAATATTGTCCAGATTGGTCGACTGCATGCACTAATTTGTTCTCTTGGAAGTAGCTTTCTTCATTAAAGAAAGGCTCAGTACTGGAAGCATGAAACCATTCACCCTTGAAAACTTTGGAAAAGTTAGTTCTATTCCCAAGTTTTTTTTTTGTCTAGTGCCTTCCTTCATTCTGTTTACAATCAAAATAAATAGGTTCCTTTTGAGAGCAAAGGCCTTATCAACCACACTCTCACCATGTTTCTTTTGTCTGACTGTTTATCTTCTTCTTTTATACTTCTTTGCACTGGTTAATACATTCTGAATTACTCTACTACGGAATATTCTAACTCTGATTTCCTTAAACTGCTTCTGCCTTCTGGTTAAACTCTCTCTTTTTTTGCATGATTTTTACTCTTCATATCACATACCTTTTCTCCTTTCTTAGTTGGTCTTAACCTTTGTCTTTTATTTACTTGATTTTCCACTTTTTCAAGCAGATGACATAGAATTTTAAGAAATGCCTTTGTCCTCTTACCAGCAGCTCTTTTCTTTTTCACCACTTTTTCTGTATTTTGACCCTTTTGGTTCTCAGCTAGAAGGACATAGTATCCTTGTCTCTGTTTCTTTTTTCTCTGACTTTTTGTTGGCATTGCAACTATTTGTATTTAAGAAGAAATTGATGTCTGGAAAGAAAAGTAAACGTACATTTAGCTATTCAATATGTACTATTACATGGTGAACTACCAACAAAAACAGTTATATTATTCCAATATTGCTAACATTACTTTATTCATTTTAATGTTTATGTCTGTGTTAGGACGATGTATAAGTGAACATATGGGTCTGTAAGTGTGATATAGCTCACTGAAACATGTAACTACATGTGTTAGCTTTTCAGCACACAGGAACAAACTGTATGCCCTAGTTGCAGCCTACTTTTGAGGTGAGTAATATGTGATGGAACAGCACATTAATGCTTGCAAGGGGTTGGTTTAAAATGCCAAGTTAGCATAGCAGTAAAAGTGCATGCACACACTCGAAAGTATTACACCTGCTACATGATACAAGGGCTACTTCTCTGGATGGTGAACTTAAAAGTGTTAATTCTTCAGAAGTATATGTAAATAACTGTCTCAGTCCCTATGTGGGGGGGTGCTTCTTTTTTATGTAACTTTGTTAGTATATGAGTACCTCTCTTTGTGCCAGCTACACGTCTCTAAATATATATGTAAGGAGCTGCACCGATTACTTTCTAGGTGTATTAGTGACTACTGGGTTATTTTAGTGAATGTGCGAGCATCTCCATTAGCACTATGTACATAATAGTTCTCTGTGTGTGAGTGAATGTTTACAAGCTTCTGACAGTCTCTGAGGGCTGTATTACTGGCTCTATACTTTTGTATGTACTTATGTGAAATACGAATGAGGGTGGCAGACTGCGTGTATAAGTTAGCATATTACTCACTAAGTGCGCATATAATTAAATGAAACTTCTAACTACATGTGTTAGCTTTTTAACACATAGAAGTATGCCCTATTCCCTAGGTACAGCCTACTTTATTGGTAAGTCATATTTGGTAGAAGAGTAGGTTATCACTTAACAAGCTGTTTTAAATGCCAAATGTACCTAGCACTAAAAGTGCATGCACAGAGTTATGAACACCAAGCTGAAGACATTTTTAAAGCACTACTTCTCTGGATTGATGACTTGGTAGTGTCCGTTCTTCATTAGATAACTGAATGAGTGCATCAGTCCCTATCTGGGACTGTAATTGCAAGTGTATGTAAGTTGTTAGTAAATGACTGCCGCTCTTTGTGACATCTACGGCTCTCTAAATGTCTCTCTAAAGGACTGCATGGATTGCCTCCTGGGTGTGTTAGTAAGTATTGAGTTATTTAAGAATGTGTGCAACTGGCTCCATTAACGCTAGATACATATCAGTTCTGCCTGTCTGTGTGAATGAATATTTAGGTGCTCCTGTGACACTCTGTATGGGTGTTTTAGTGTCTCTGTGATTTTGTACTAAGATAAGTCAGATTAAAGTCTGGGTATCAGGGTGGATGCATAATTGGGCACATGGGTGTCTAGGAGTGAATATAGGTGACACAAACTTCAGAATACATGTCTTATCTTTTAAGCACATACCTCACTGCACCATGCCCTAGCTACAGCCTACCTTAGTGTTCAGTTATATCTGGTACAAGAGCAGTTTAAACCTTGTTTAGGTGATCCTCTTACTACCTCACTTGGTGTTTTTGTGTGTCTCTCCTTTTCTACTTAGGTATGTCAGATTCAAGTCTGGGTGGCAGAGTGGATGTATAATTCAGCAGATGGGTCTCTGGGAATGCATATAGCTCACTCAATCTTCAGAGTACATGTGTTACCTTTTAAATAAATAGCACCCAGCCCTATGGACTAGGTAGCACTTGCATGAGATGTTTAAGTAAATGTGCCAGTACGTCAATCTCGGTTTGGAAAGTTCTATCGCTCTCCAAATCTGTACGTATATATCTAAATGAACATCTCACTGTCTGTATTAGGATGTATTAATCCAGCTCCCCAATAGACGCTGCCCTGCCGGCAATGATGGAGCGTCGTTTGGAAGCCATTTCACCAACATTTTACCAACATTATGTGAGCTACTCAATCTATCATTTAAATCCCTGTCAATCCCTTCGAACTGGAAACATGTCACTGTGGTACCTCTTTGGAAGAAACCCACACTGGATCTGAACAAGCCAAAAAAAGTTTGGCCCACATCCCTGCCTTTATTTTTCTCTAAATTTGCAGAAAAACCTGTCAACCAGCAGGTGATGAAATATATAGGGGATAACGAGATCCTGCATGAGACTCAGTCAGGATTCTGTCTTCATTCCAGCACTGAGTTTGCGTTGCTTCTTGCCTCAGAATCATTGAGACTCATCACTGATGGGGGGAAGACGGCCGCATTGACAATTATGGACCTGAGTGCAGCCTTCGACTCATTATCCCTTCTTCTTGAATGTGTATGGAGACCTAGCTCTAAAGTGGCTGTCTAGTTTTCTACAGGGCCACCCCTTTCAGGTGACTCAAAGGCCTTGTCCATCTAAGGTCTTCTCACTGGTTCAGGGGGTGCCACAAATTTCTGCCCTTGGCCCGACCTTGTTCAATCGTCCAGTTGCTGATGTGATCAAGTGGTTTGGTGTTCAAATTGTGTTAGATGCCAATGACACACAGCTAATCATTACCTTGATGCAAGAAGAAGGCAAGTCTGTGGACAATTTTTGATCTTGTCTCCTTGGATTAGCAGAATAGATGGACCACAGCTGCCTTAAGCTGCATGCTGAAAAGACTGAGGTCCAGGTCGTAGGAAAGCTATTCTCAATCTGGTCCATGGCATGGTGGCCTGATGCTCTGGGTCCGAACCCAATGACTAAACAGAAAGTCAAAAACGTAAGCATTTGGTTAGACAACACCCTATATTTTGATAACCAGATAGCTTGCCTTGTGGCGGTCTGCTTCAGCATGTTGAAAGTGCTGCGCAAGATGCTGAGTATGCTACCGGTTTCGGCCAGGAAAACAGTAATTCAAGCCCTCCTCATCTCATATCTGGATTACTGCAACATTTTCTAACTGGGCACTAAAAGGCAATATACAAAAACTGCAAAGAGTTCAAAATGCTGCAGATAGACTGCTTCTGAAAATTGCAAGACACTCAGCAATGGGCTCAGCCCTTGCCAATTTGCTATTGGCTGCCAGTTGGGAAAAAGATTTCCTTCCAAGCCCTTGGTTTCTGCCACAAGATACTGAGGGCCATATGTACAATAGAAGTGGCGGAGAGTGGAGTTAGCCTCCTTGGCTTAATGCCATGCTCTGCCACTTCTGAAATGGAGGGCTGCACCGTATTTACAACAATATGGTGCAGCCCTGCGTATCCAGCCTGCGCTGGTGCTAAATTTAGCTGCTTAGCGCCAACGCAGGCACCCTTGCACCATAGTGCAAGGGTGTCTGCGTTGCAGGGGAAGATTGTTTATGTGCAGCAAGGTGTCCCTTCCTGCACATAAACAATCTTTAAATGGCGTTTTGTAACTTCAATGTGTGCTGCTTAATGCAGCACACATAGAAGTTGCAAAATTTCATTTTTTTAATGATTGTTTATGGGCCAGAAGGGACACCTTCCTGCACATAAACAATCAATGACGTTTTGCTGTTTCCATGTGTGCTGCACAATGCAGCACACATGGAAACAGCAAAAACGAGGAGATATTAAACATTTCTAGATTTTCCCTGGTCTTCATTTTGGCGCTGCCCCATATTTATGCCACCCTTGTAAATATGGGGCAGCGTCAAAATCAATGGGTGTTGTGATGGAAAGCCCACTGCAACAACCATTGCCTTCCCCTTTCATGCTGAGTATAGCGTGAAAGGGTGCCTTATTTACAAGGCAGAGTTAAGACACGCTAAGTGACTTAACGCTGCCTTGTAAATAAGGCGAAGCCCCTATCGCCACCACAACCTCAGGAAAAGTGACGTTGTGGTGGCAATAGGGGCTTCTAAATATGCCCCTGCATTAGAGAGGACCACAATTTTACTCCCCCTCATTAAGTCTTACCACCCTAGCAGATGTCTCAGATCCCCAGGAGCTGCCCTTACGGTGGTCCAGCGAGTGGAGAGAGCATGGATTGAAGGCCGCTCTTTCAGCTTTCCAGTGACGGAGCTATGGAACACCCTCCCAGCCGAACTAAGACAGGAACAATGGGAAGCAGTCTTTCAGAAAAAACTCTAGCAAGAGCTTGACCATACTAGGGCAGGAATCCTAGCGCAGGGACACTCCATATGGAGTAACCAGGCACTTTCCAAAATTGCTAACATAACATATTAGTAAGAAAAAAAGTATATAGGCATCTGTACAACTGCCTTGCAGACTGTTGGATGTATAACTAGTTTGTGAATACGTTAGTGAATATATAATTCCATCTGATGGTCTATCAGAGGGTGAGAGAGACCATATATGCTTTGGAAACATCTATTTAACATCTAAAGCAAAAACCTAGGCACACATAATAATAAACAAACAGTATGTAGGTAAATACAAAAACTATGGTAAAGTAGCCACAATTTAGAAAGAAATATCTTCAGATGTGTTGGATAATGTTCAGTCTTTAATTTTTCTTAAGCTTAGAGCCAACGAACAGAAGACAACCAGCCGACACTTGTTTCGTCGCGTTAAGAAAGTAATTCTGCGACTTCCTCAGGGCTGTATACATAGGATAGTAGTCTTGGTCATCACTCAGCCGGTGATAATTCCAACCCGGCTGGGCTAAACACTCATGCAGATATGACTGACTCTAAGGGTACCAATAGGCCGTAAAAAAGAAAGAAACATCCGGCACGTTATGATATAGTCCAAGAGTAATGGACAAGAAATGTTAGTGACCGGGGTATCGGTAATGCTTCGTTGCGGGCGCCGTGAGGGAAACTGTATGAAAAGGATAATTCCAGTAGCGTAAGAGATCTAAGGCGTGTAAGCCGGGACCCCTCACGGCCGATCACTGTGTTCCGGGCTGTGGACCACCCTGAGGAAGTCGCAGAATTACTTTCTTAATGCGACGAAACAAGTGTCGGCTGGTTGTCTTCTGTTCGTTGGCTCTAAGCTTAAGAAAAATTAAAGACTGAACATTATCCAACACATCTGAAGATATTTCTTTCTAAATTGTGGCTACTTTACCATAGTTTTTGTATTTACCTACATACTGTTTGTTTATTATTATGTGTGCCTAGGTTTTTGCTTTAATTGTTATTGTGAGGGTATTACCCACACGGAATTGAGGGGTTATAGGGTTTATCCCCTCACCTAGTTGCACCATACTGATTTTGTTTCTATCCAAATACTCGCGTTAATTAGCAGAGCGCCATCAATTTTCCCTGACTACTAAAAACCTTTCTCTAAGTGTATCTATTTAACATCTATTTAACCTGCATTATGGGTGCTATACCATATCTAATGCTTGCAATAAGAGTGTGTACATGCATAACTAAGTAACTAAAACTCAAAACAGCAACTTTCACTTTTTTAAGCATAAAAGACCATGCTTCATGCCTATCTACTAACCCTGGGCAAAGCACTACGCTACGCTCGCGTAGTTTGCGAAGTTTGCGCTACTTCGCACTACGCGAATTGCACGTAGCACAGTGCAAACATGCGTAGCGTAGTGCAGCAGTCATTTTTTGCTTGCTCGCGGTCCTCAACGTCAAGTTGGCGACCGCGAGCAAGCAAAATGACATCCCGGCGAGACTTTTTCCTCGTTCGCGATCAGCAACATCAAGTTGCCGATCGCGAACGTGGAAAATAAACCTCCCGGCGAGATTCTCAACGCGGGGAGGTCAGGTTTCTCATTGCGAGTGGTCGCGTATGCTCGCGACCGCTCGCGATGAGAAACTACCAGTCCGCGTTGAGAAAGCTGCCGCTCGAGTAAAAATCTACTCGAGCGGCAGTAAAAGACAGCTCGCACTGTGCAAGATGCCGTTTTCAATGATTGCACAGTGCGGACAAGCATCCGGCACTGTGCAATCATCGCGAACAGCGCACTACGCAATTCGCGTAGTGCTACGCGTAGCTCGCGTAGTGCAAAGTGCACTTCGCGTAGCTTCGCGTAGCGCTACTTCGCGAACTACGCCCAGGGTTACTATCTACCACATATCTCACAGGTCAGTTGTCTGTTATAAAACAAGCTTTCAGCACTTTATAAAGAGATGCTACATGCAAAGATAAGCTGGCAGTGACACTTCACAGGGGAATCTGCACTAGTAAACCTGACCCATGTTTAAACAGTTCATGTTTAACTATACCTAGCAGCCTCATAATACACGTGTGACTTGGTACAACCTTAAAGAATGTATCTCACCATCGAAGCATATACAAACCTAAATCTTTGACATCTTCAAATACACTATCACATATAATTTTAACCATTAGAGTACAGTTTTTTCTACCATTTAGAAAATGGAGTAAAATAGCACACTGGCCACTGTTCACCTGACACAAACTGTGTTTTACAATCCTAATAATAAATATATAAAAGCACTCATATTACCTATCATAAGCCATTTTATAAATGTCAGACTCTTTTTTTACAATCTCACATACACATATACCTTCTTAATCAAATTTTTAGGTTTAAAAGAAATATAATTCACATACCAGAATGTTGAGTTTGTTGATCAAATATTTCTTTTGCTCTTATTAGATAGATGCAATAGTCTCAGGGTTTAGAAAAACTAAGCATAACAAGCATTTACAATGCATCGGTCTCGCATTTGTTAGAGTTAGAGCTATTGGCATTGTAAATGACAATGCCTTTTACCAATGTGTTTTGCTTTGGAGTGGAGTGAATGCATGTGGTTTGGAGTGGATTTTTGTGGGTTGAACTGGAATTGTTAGCTGTGGAATTGTGTGGGCTGGAATTGTGTGGTGTGTAGTGTATTTGTGTAGTGAAATTATGTGGTATGGTGAACAGATAGGAGTGAGAGCTGCACATAATAGACAAAAAGGAAGATAGAGAGGTATAGGTAGTTTGTGCAGGAAGTGGTGAATGAACTCCAGACAAAGGAGCAGAAAGAGTGTGTGAGAAAGAAGGGAAGAGCAGGCCACAGTCGCATAAAGGAGCCCCTGTGTACGCAGAAGACACCCGTAGAAGAGGAGGAGAGCGTGAGTTTGAGGGATGGACATTTTTAAAAGGGCACGGAAAAGAAGCTGCTTGAAGACCTGAAGTAAACCAATATGACAGAGGCTGGCAGAGTGCATGAAAGTGTGACAGAGAGAGTGAAAGATTCCTTCCTTTAGAGGACCGGTACAGGTAGGGCAGAAACAGTGCAAGCTTTCTTTCTACAGAGGACTAGTACAGGGAGGGCAGAAACAGTACATGCTTTCTTTCTATAGAGGACCGGTACAGGTAGGGCAGAAACTGTGCAACTTCCTTTCTATAGAGGACCGGTACAGGTAGCTCAAAAACTGTGTAAGCTTCCTTTCTTTAGAGGTCAGGTACAGGTAGGGTAGAAAAAGTGCAAGCTTCTGTTTTTTAGAGGACCAGTGCAGGTAGGGCAGAAACAGTGCAAGCCTCCTTTCTATAGAAGACTGTTAAAGGTAGGGCAGCGCAGTACACATTTCTTCACCACAGAACATGTACATGGAGCTCTGAATATCCTTGCACAGGAGGAGATTGCACCATCTGTACTGTTGCTTCCTCCTCTCAGTAAATGAATCCCCCCTTTGCACTAATGTGTGCGTTTGTTCACGGTGTACACGACTGTGCACAAGACGTCCCTGCCATTGCAGTATTGCTCCATTTGTACACTTGTGGGTACCACCTGCTTTCTAGGGAAAATGTCGTTGCCACCGTTTGCCATCTTCGTATGTCAGTAGAGGGTGACAGACATCAATGCATGGGTTAGAACAGGGATTTGCAGCCCCCAGGGTTAGTTGCGTAAGATAAATAAGCAACAACTATGGCTTCGTTGTATATAATATTGAAAATACTTCAGTTCTGAAATGATGAGACTGTGAAAGAACTATAACGAGTCTCTTTGAAGTTACCTCAAAGGCAGTGAAGGGTGGTACTGCTGCAGAGTTAAGATTTTTTTTCACCCTGAGGGCAAAAATAGAGAGCCCGATACAGACCTGTCTCAACACCTGCTTTTTAGAACTGCCGGTGCTGAGCACCCGCAGGACCCGGCCCACTTAAAGCACTGCCACACTGTCTCATTGTGCTCTCAGTTCAGCATCATGGTACAATACCTGGATGTCCCCTCATAGGATCGTGCTTCTTTCCAAATGTTCAGGTCCAAATATTTGCGCAAGGTCCGGTCAGTTTACAGGTCTCCCTGTCACAGTTCCCATGTGCAGAGGATCACATCACTCAGAAGGAGGCAGGCCATTGTGCCTCTGAAGCCGTGCAATCATTAACCGGTAACCGAGAAACAATTCTGTCTAATCTGCCAAGGAGGATGGTTTCACCGTGCCCCTGCTGCTCCGTAACTTTGCCTCAAACCTACCGCAATGAGGAAGCGGCGACGGCAGCAGCGACCCCCGTGTTTTTGGGCCACGCAGCCTCGCACGTCCCCCACGCAGCAGGTGCTGGGACACTCGTCACAGGCAGAAGCGAGCACTGCACACACACCGAGGAGGATGTGCTGCTTGGCAGGTAACCCGAGTGCAGGTAAGAGAAGCCGGGGCCCCGCCCACTGCCCTGCCAGAGACTCTCTCATCCCCATCGAATGTTGCATTTTAACCACTTCCAGCCCGCGCCTTGAAGCCCGAAGCACACCCGCATTTTTGCAGCGCAAGGGGAGAGCTGCTACAAACCCCAGGGGCCGCATCACATACACACTGCACAGGTGACAGCAATATGCACCGGTGAACAGAAAGTTTGTCACCAGCTTCCGGTCTTTGCGCTTCCGTTTCGGGCCTCCCTACAACCAGGCACGGGCGCCTGACTTCCGGGTCATGCTGCTTTCTCCGGCTCCGAAGTGCGGGGTAGGCTCCCGCCTTTAACTGAGCACAACTGCGGGGTGGGCTCCCGCCTCAAGGAACACAGAATGCGGGGTGGGCTCCCGCTCAACCACAATGCGGGGTAAGCTCCCGCTCACAGAGTGGCACAAACTGCACTACTTTAAAACAAGCATTTGCAATGCAATACGACTCGCATTTACGCAAGACGTATTGCATTAGAAATGGGAGTGCGGACGTTTAAGAAGGCACGAACGGGAGTGGAGGGGGTGATGGGGGGCAAGAAGTGACAAACTGCGGGAGGGGGCGGGGGGAGACAGGGCAGAAAATAGTGTTGGAGTAAAGGGGCCAATAGCCAGGGAAGAATACAAATGACAACATGGCCGTCAGGAGGAGGGACTAACAAGCCTAAAACCAATCAGAAGGCAGCATTTAGGAAGTAAGCCAATCAAAAAGATGGGCGGAGAGTGGGCGGAGCTTCCAGAAAGCTTCCACGCTATAGTATATACTGCATGTCTCAACGAGACAGCGCAAGGGCTGCCTAGGCGAGACCTAAAAATGGCACACCACTCTCATACAAAGCAACCATAAATGGCAACCTTTTCAACTTTGCACTGTCTGTTACTACAGAAGGCAGCAAATGAAAACATTCCTTTCATATTTTAGTGCTGTAACTGAATTTTTCAATGTTTAGTATGTGTTAACCCTTTCACTCACTTTTACAAAGACCACCAAAATGGATGCCTATTTGTGGTTAATCGCGACTTCATCGCGATCATCACGATGAATTTGCAAGATTTTTTTTTTTTTAATTACTCTAAAAAACTCAATTATAAGAAATAGTGACCTGTGTCTTCAACGCTCTTCCCCCAATACACTCTTAGCACAGTCTCCATACCAACCTACTAGAACCAGTAGATCACAAGTTCACACCACATTCTAGAAGGACCATACTTGTTACAAATCAACTGCAGAATGTGCACATTAAAAAGCATATCCATGTCTGCATTACATTTTTTTTTACCAGAGCCTATCACACATCTAGTTACTAATCCCCTCAACACACTAACTAATTGTATTCCTCTACATGTTCACAACATCCAATTAAATATGTGCTTTCTTTTAAACAAGGAGAACACCTAAATTTTAGCGGCCCTTCATTTGGAAAACTGCCTCGTTCAGCTCCCGGCTTCTCCTGTCTGCTACTGCTGCTTCACTTCAAAATGGTTAGAGTGTGGATTGTGTGCCACAGCTATGTCTTCTAGGCTAGAGAATCTGCTAGAAAGAGTGGTAGTGAGGGAGACTTGGGTTTGCCTAACGTGGACTTTAAATGGATTGGCCAGAAAGGGTTAAAGTGTCATCAATTGCTGCCTTTAGTTAAAAGGACAGTGGGTTCCCAACACCCTAACCTCATGATTGTGCACTGTGGTGGCAATGACCTAGGCACACTGACCGGGGTAGGACTGGAAATCCTAATGAAGGATACCTGTGCAAAATTAATGACTCTTTTCCTTTACACTGTCTTCGTATACTCCAACATATGCCAAAGGAAGAAATGGAACTGGAATTATGTCCACAAATTGAGAAAGCCAGGAAACATGTTAATAAAACTGTTTCTGCATTTCTCAGAGACCAAAACATGGGCTCTATCTACAACAAGAACCTGCATTTTGACATGCAGGGAAACTATACAAGTGATGGAGTTCACTTTACATATGAAGGCAACATGGTGTTCCTAAGCAACCTAAAAATGGGCATCTGGTCTTATGAGCAGCTGCCATAAACACACAATCAACTCAAAGGCTCTAGTCAGAGCTACCCTAGTGCCCAAAATATTGTTAATTTTCTTTATACATATCTTTGAATTTTAGATTTTTGAAAATATTCGCAACGACGTTTTGATGTTCGCAAATGCATTGCAAAATCGCAAAACAAAGGCAGACATTCTATAGCCAACAGCACTTTAAAAATTTGTAACTAAAAAAAATAATTCTAACCATCACACTACATACATTACTATCTAAATAACTCAAAAAACCATGTATGACACTCTCCATGTGTCTGTCACAGCATGTATGACTGTTTTAGTGAGATCTGTTACTGGGTGCGTAAGTGTGTCATTGAGTGTCTGAATGGATGTATGAGTGTCTGAATGAGCCTGTGAGTGGATGCATGAGTGTGTCTGTGAATTGGTGCATCATTCTCTTTATGCATCTGTGAGTGCGTGTCTCAGTTTCTAAATGAATCTGTGAGTGAGTGCATCAGTCTCTGAGTGGGTCTATCAATGGGTGTGTTAGTGTCTGAGTGGACATGTGTGAGTGGGTACCTGTGTCTCTGAGTGGAACTGTCAGTGGGTGCCTCAGTGTTTGAGTGCGTGTGTCATAGGGTGTCTCTGTCTATGAGTAAAACTGTGACTAGGTGCATTAGTGTCTGAGTGGGTGTAAGAGTGGGTGCATGAGTCTCTGAGTGGGTTTATGAGTGGGTGCAGGAGTCTGAGTGGGTCTGTCAGTGGGTGCATCAGTGTGTGAGTGGAATTATGACTGAGTGTATCTGTCAGTGGGTGCATGAATCACTAAGTGGGTCTGTGAATTTGTGATTGGGTGTGTTAGTGTCAGTATGGGACTGTGACTCAGTCTATGAGTCTCTGAATGAGTCTGTTACCTGGTGCATGACTGTCTGTGAGTGGGAATGTGAGCATCCAAGTAAAACTAAGGGTGGGTGTGTGAGTATATATATTTTTTTCACTGATATTCATGATGATGTTGCGACATTTGTGAAATCCCGTGGGGTTACACAGTGAGTTGTGCTGGTGGTTGCGGCGTATTCATGAATATCGTGCTCACTAAAAAACAAATTGACACATAACAGGTATCATTAACACCCCCATTTCTCAAACCTGGGGTCAGAGTACCTCTACCTTGAACCCTTATATCATTCTGTGGTGAATTTTCAGTCCTGGGAACCATTCCCCGATGCATAAAATGGTGCCTTCAACTTTCTGTACAGGTTTCAACCAGCCAATCACAGCATTCATAATGGCACGCGCTTTCGCAATTAATCACTAAATCGCTGTGAAATATTCACGGCCGCAGATATCACTAACTATATTCTCTTAACTTTCTCAACAACTACTGAACGGATTTATACCAAATAACAGAAATCACAATATGCGTAACCAAATCTACCTTTCTCCCAAATTTGGTGTAATTTAATCCAGCGGTTCGGGCTGTGGACATTTTCAAATCTCCAATGGGAATTAACACAGGAAACGCACTTCTTTGACCCCCCTTTTTCTCAGTCTCCGCTTGACGAATCGCCCCAAAACTTTCCATGCGCAAAAAGATTCACTGGAACACTTTTGTTAGGAAAATTTCATGAAGATTCGTCAAACGACACCAAAGATATAGGCATGTCAATAAACACATTTCTAATGGAAACATGGTTCTAACTATAACTACCTACTGGTGACCCCTAGTAGGTAATATATATATTACTTAGTGGCTGTCGCCCCTGAGTAGTTATAGTTAGGTCAGCATTTCCATAGGAAATGTATATTTTGTGTTGCTCTTAACTTTGGCCCCATTTGATGTATTCTCACTGAACTTTCTAAAAAGGTGCTACGTTGGATCGCGTTTAAACATGGAAAATTTGGAAGTGATCCGTCAAGCGGAGGCCGAGAAAAAAAGGGAGGTTCCATAACGTCAAATCCACATGCATTTTCCATAGACTTCTTTAGGCGGGGCTACAGCAAAAACTGTTAAATGGATTTACATCAAATTTGGCAGGAAGCTAGATCTTATTTCGTAGATTGTGCTTCTTGTGATTTGGTGTAAATCTGTTCAATAGTTTTTCAGAGATTAGGGTTCTAATATATTTGTATATCTGGATGGTTTGGTTTGAAGGACTCTTGCGAGAGTCCCTTGAATGCAATTTTAAAAAAAATAGAGCGCTGCAATTGGCCCAGGGAGCTTTTCATCTTTTACGGCCATCTCGCTCCCACAGAAGTGAGCGAGTGCTCTGATTTGTTGCTAGCAACATGTGAAAAATTTTGGTTGCAGCCGTTACAGGATTCGGGGGCTTTGTCCCCTGTCCTGAAGTTACAAAATAAAATAATATAAGAGGGCAGGATGGGGATACCCTGCTCCCCTAGGGCCTATGGGGGGGACCCAGTGGGAGCCTCATGTGGCCAAAATTGAAAAAAATGCAATTGTTGCTGCGATCCCATGGGACACTGGTGGGATCAGAAACAAAGAAAATGGCAGTCCAGGGCTGCATTCTTTCGTTAAGGGGAGGGGGCTTGCCTGCTGCCCGGGCCATTTTCAGCCCCTGGGACCCCAGCCCTTGGGACCCAAATTAATAAAAGGAAGCAGGCGGCTCCCTCCCCAAGCCACATTTGACCCAGAGGTCCCCCTCCCCTGGGGCCCAAATTAAATAATGAGTGGAATGAGGCATGTGGCTACCCTCCCTGAGCATCATACAGCCCCAGGGATCGAAATCCACAGGGCCTGATTTAAATGATGAGGGGTGGGGCATGTACCCCCTCCTTTCCAGGCCATTCTCAGTCCTGGGGACCCCATCCCCTGGGGGCCTGATTTAAATATTTAGGTGGGTGAGGCGCATGGTCCCCCTCCCCGAGCCGCATTCGCTCCTGGGGACCCGATCCTCCTGGTTCAGAGCGCTTGTTGTATCCCGGGGGAAACCAAATGTTAATGTAATATTATAGTTAGGTGAATATGTCAGTGACAACATTAATGTTTTGAACTAAAAAAACACAGAAATTCACCAGTTATAATTAGCAGAGCTAACCATAACGTGTGCCCCCGCCATGCACTGCTTATGACTTCAAATATTACGTCACTCATAACATGTTCTATGACATCATTTATATCACAGTCATTTATGACAGTGGAAGAGAAGATCCTCCAAGGTCTCTTTAGATGTTTGCATATCAAAGAGCTGCTTCTAAATGAGGAAAGAAGGACCACTCTCTTCAATAATTCATGGCAATATTGTTAACCAATCAAACTTTTTTCTTGGGTATGTCTCTCTCTACTCTCATGGGACACTCGCGAGCCTCTTGCAAGAAGTCCATGGGATTGCATACTTATTAATTCACTTTTATTTTGTTGTACATAGAGGCTATTCATTAGTTGTATTGGCATTTAATGCAAATGGTGAAGAAGGATGTGATTGATCTATTATTTTATTTCCATTTCATTATTATCGACCATTGTCGCGAGACGCTCGCGAGATGCTCACAAGAGTCAGGCACACAATCCCTGCATGCAGTCCGAAGGGGCAGAACTTCCTGTTTCACTCTCACAGACCGCTTGCAAGACCATACTTTGATCATGGAATTTATAATAGTATGTAATAGAAACACTGAAGGAAACTTGATCTTACTGTTTATATGAACAGACATAAAGGAAGTATAATAGACAAAATTACATACCAGCAATAACCTTTTTGTACATTTTTACGATCCTGTGAGCTTTTGAGTTTCTCATGAGAAGTCCGCTGGAGCAGAGACAATCCATATAAGACATTTGTTTGGTTAAGTATAATGTCCTACATCATTGTAGGATGTATAGACTCTACTTTCCTCATTAGGTAAAATATTTTGGGTGTATTCACATCTACTGCTGGTTTCAGTATCACATTTCATTGTTTACAGGATAGTTTTTTCCTGGAGAAAAACTGTCCAAAAGCATGTCTTTTACTGATTCACATCAAGAGCCAAATCATCTAATTAATTCATTTGAGAATCCAAAGGCCACTAAGGATTCTTTGTTATACGTTGTTTTTACAATTCTGAAAGAAGATAAAAAGTCTCAAGGACAGTGACATGTATGTTGTGTCTCAGCAAATTTTTCACATGGCAAATGCAGACAATATTCTTTTGGCATCACTGGAATGTGCTGCCATATGCGTTCAATGCACCCAGTAGGCTGGCTAGAGAAGAGTTACAGAAAAGTGTTGAGTTATCATCTGGCACAAGTACTACAGAGAAGCGTGCAGGTAGGGACTGGGTTCTCTGCTAAGACCTCACCCTTATGCGATGGCTATACAGACACTGATCTCTTCTTCAGATGTTTTCCAAAGTTGGCATGAGTGTGTAGTGCTGTTTGTTGAGAGAGAGAGAACTTTTAATCGAGATATGTACCCAGGATAAAAACCATAGTTAGTAGGGTATCAGGAGGGACTGGTTTCTCTGCTGACATCTCTCCCCAAAGTGACCATTGATTATTTAAGTGAATTTGTAAGCTTTTTAAACATCATTTAATATTTTATTTCCAAGGTAAAAATACTTGGATGGTGAAAACAGGAAACATGTTTACACACGTCTTCTAAAGACGATGCCTTTGCATGACAATGTATGAGAAAAGACTGCACTGCTTGCTAAAACCCCTCTATTCAGAGATATGTAAGCATAATGGTGTGTGATGAAAGATCAGTTTTGCTGCTTATACTCTTTCCTTGCATGCTAGGGGTATAGAGTTCTATGTCAACAAGTGGTGCTCTATGGTAAAATCTCAGCCTTGTGTAATGACTGTACATATTACAGTGTAGAAAGGAACTCATCTCTCTACAAACTGGCCACTGTTACAAAACAGTTCTCTATTGTAGATTGTGGAGAAAGACTGCCTTCTGTGGTAAGGCCTTTCAGTTAGATGATGGGTGTGTGTTGTACTGTTTGCAAAGAGATTTAAAAAAATACTTTATATGTATCAAACTAGCATTTTTAAAAGGCTCTTGACATCACAAGCAGAGACTGTAATTTGCATTGTTAATTTGCAAGAGAATATCATTACTAAAGTGATGCAAGATATTTCTAACATACACATTGATACATTATCATTTATTTTATGACAACTTAATTTTTTACAATTAAAAGTAGTTCTATCATTATATAGTTGTTATCCTTGGTAGGTCACATAAAAACAATAAACATGAACTTTAATGTTTTTGTCTATTTATATGTACATAGACTTTGTAAACATTGTTTCTCTCTAGAACTTTGGTTCTAGAAATATGAGATAGGAATTTGGAAGTTTCCAGGGTAACCTATGCTTTGCTGTAAGACATGTGTCATCACATTCAGTTGAGCCACATGCATTTTTAAGGCAGACTGTGTAGTAGCCAGAGTTGATTGACTGCCCATAATGGAAAATAATGGCATCAGCGTTGTATGTTTTCCTATAAATTGATATCTGACCAGCTTTCGAGTGTGTGGTATCAGTATTGATTTTACTGCCAGCAGCTCCACATCTTTGTAGCATGAGAATAAAAAATGTTGAACTGTGTCTCATAACTAATCGATACAGTACTTCTGCTGTGCAGTGTAGACAGCAGTTATTCTGCACAGCTTTTACAAAATGTTCTTCAAAAGCTACTGACTTGCAATCTGGCACTGTAAGGCTCACAAATTGCTCTGATTCAATGTCTGTTCTGTCTGAATAGGAACACTTGACACACTCATGGTTTCATAAATAGTTTGTTTTGAAGAAGTCATTGATTGCAATTCCCTCATTTTCAAATACATTTAGCACTACCATTAAAAACTCCTGTGCATCCTATTGCACATTCAAAGTGAACTGTGCACCACCATTACAGTGATCAACAATATCATGTATAAATGCAGTTGAATTACACATATGTTTTGCAGAGTTGCTAAAGCTTACTTAAATGTTTCTCTTTGTTTTGTAGAATGTTTTTAACCACTGGTTGTAGGTGGAATAGAACATTAATTACTACAATAGAGCAACATGAAACTCCTGAAGTGCTATAAAATGGAAACTTATTACATTACTGACTTCATTAGTATTTAGCTTTTTGGAACTCTTTGTAGATTCTTCACTTAGTTATGAAACTTTTGAAAAATCTACAATTTGAGCACTTTTTTGTTTTCTATAACTTGCATTTTCTCAACAATGGGATATAAGCTCACATGAGGACCATACAGCCCTCTCAAACTACTGTATTATAGCACACATGATGAGTCAGCATTGACTTTATTCTCATCAAAGTGAAGAAGGTACAATCCTAACAATGACCTAACCCATGATAAAGCAACATAAAACATACCTTCTTTGAACACGGTGTAACTTATATTTACCACTGTACCCAAACGTAATCCTTGAGATTTGTGAAGGGTGACAGCATAGGCCAAACACAGAGGAAACTGTTGTCTTTTCTTGTAGAGGTCTTTTACCAACAGAAATCTAGCAGTGCTACTTCCAATTTTTTTACCCTCTTTAGTATGACCACATTTAATCAAACTAAGGGGTCCATTACGATGGCGGGCGGATATCGCAACGGAAAAAGGGACCGCCCACCATATGTGCGGCGGTCCCGCAATACAAATTACGATGCGCCCGCCACACTGGTGGGCGCATCCCGCATTGTTCACATTGCGGTGGGCGGTGCTGTCAGCAGCAGCCGCCGTAATGTGAAAAAGGCATGTTGTGCATTTGCATGCACAACCTGACAGGCACCGCGCGGTGCCTGCCACTTTGTGCATGCAAATGCAGGGGGGTACCATAGGTACCCCCCATGTGCACCCCCCCACCCCCCCAAAACCCTGGGGGCCCGCAACGGGCCCCCAGAAGCAAAGACCGCATGCCTTGGAAAGGCTGCTTTCCGCCACCATCCTAATATGGATGGCGCTGTCTTGCAGACACTGCCACTATGGGGGGGGAATGGAATGCGGGCGGTGAAAAATAGCGGGCGGATCGCCACCGCCATACGGGCGGTGGCGATCCGGCCGCTATCATAATGACCCCCTATATTTGTACTCTGTTCTATTGGGATATGTATTTAAGTATTGTACCAATCATTAATACCTCCTCGACATTCAGATTTAGTCCAAAATTATTCTGCAATTTTTACAGAGGTTTAGAGCTTTTCTAAACCAGCAGTATATAAAACTGTTTTCTCTAGTGATTCAACTTTCTTTACCACTGATTGACACAGTGGTAAGTTTAAACTCTGATGTTCCATTTTATCTTTACTACTATCTATCTTTACTACTAAGACTCGCAATCGCTTGTTTTTCCAAATGAAGCATCTAAGTTAAATTACGTGCACTCGTCCATTGTTAGCATGAGGCACACAATCTGTTTCTGAATTTTCATAAGATCTTGCATTATGGAAGCCGATGAGTCATTCTGTTGGAACCGAGACCTAACCACGCGGGAAGCAAGGGCTTCCTTCGCTAATAATTCCTATTCTCATATATTTGAAGATATTCCCATACTCCGCATCTGAAGCCTGTCTCATATTTTGTGTCAACTCAGCATATTGAAAATGTAACCTTATATTATCATTTCTAATACTTCCTAATGGCTTTTTCTTTTCTTCTAGAAGCAATTTCTCAAAAACTGCTTGGACTTTGACAGGAGTCAACTAAAGAATGTCACCAAAAACAATGACGTGTTTACCACCTAACAGAACATTATAGGCAGGTCTGAGGGCTTCTTGCATCCTGACATCAAAGAAAGCTAGCATTAGATTAGATACTATGCTAACCTCATCAATAATGAACACTTTTGATTTTTTCAGAACTCTGGAGACTTTATGGCAAGCATCACCAGATAATTTCAAGTACTCCAGTTGTCATGTTCCACAGGCAGCATAAGAAGTCTGTGCAATGTAATTCCTTTAATGTTTTGAGTAGCTAGTCCAGTAGGAGCAGTCACAACACATGAAAGATCACAACTATTCTTCTTGTGAACAAATGCAGTCAGCATTTTAATTAGAAAACGTCTTCCTGTACCTGCCTGACCACAAACATAGAGAAGTGTTTTCTTGAATGTTCTACATGAACAGTCAGACTTATCATGTAGGAGTCCATGCCCTACAGATTTTGCTATTCGCTGAAAAATTTCTAGCTGTTCCTGATTCAGTTGAGAGATCAAATTGTCTAAATACATGGTCTAACTCCCCACTTGGTCCATAGAAGTTTTTACTTCACTCATAGCTATGGATGCTACATTTTCAATGATATGCTGGTCAAAGGGATCTTGACTATTAGGCCCTGAACTCTGGCTAACTTGTGAACTGCCCTTTGCAACCTCTAAAGCAATTGTTTGTTTTTGTTGAAATTCATCATTTACCATTTTCACATTGAATACTATCTTTGTCTTCATAACAGTCATACTCACCTAGCAGTTCAGTCTCTGAACACCAAGGTTTAAAAGTAGCAAAACAACCAGGCAAAATAATTCTCTTTTCTCACCTGTTTGACAGCTCAGTTTATAATGATTAATGAGACTTGGTTTTTAATGTCTCACTAAACAACCATTACAGCCAGTCACCTCAAACTTTAATGTTGAATATGTTCATCTATGTTATTTCTCTATGTATAGTACTGCTGTACTTAATACAAATGAAGATTTTCTAGATGGGCACACATATTAGGGTAATAAGTGTTCATCATATTTGTTTTGAGTAGCTCAGTGCATTGTGGATCAAACTGAGCAAGATACTCAATTTCAGGAAATGGTTTCAACACATGTTTTCATGTTGCTGCCAGACCTAAACTAGCCCAAATTATTGATTTGGACTTCCTGTATATGATAGAAGAACTGAGATTGTCACAAGCTTCATAAGATGCAATTTCTCTGTGTGAGAGCATCTTTAAACTGAATCTGTACAGCTTTTTACTTAAAAGACATCTATGCTGCTATCTCTTCCCATACATCCTTCATTCTTGTCTTTTCTGACTTTGCTATATATGAAGTGACGTATTAAGCTACAGCAATAGAACTGTCTGCTACAAACTGAATATCCATGTTGCCTTTCCACAATGACAGGATTACTGTATTGCAATCATTGATAAGTTTTGAAGCCTCACTTCATTTTAGGTTCTATGTATTTTTAGGTGATTTCTCAGTAACAGTATATCTGACTGCACACACACAACTGTTCACTCTTTCTTTGGAGATTACAGGCCTAAGGAATCCAAAACAGCACTTAGTGGAGCATTTCCCTTTTGCTCTGTATATTCATCAACAATATTTGCCACATTTATGGGACTGATACTGCAAGACTTGTAGCCTGAGAGTTCTGTTTTGAGACTCTTCTGGAATGTCGCACGTTATATATTGCTCAATGAATGACAAAACTGACACATCAGTATCTTGACTAAAATGTGGTGCATCTTTCACCCACAATAACATGATATATGTGGTGCACCTCATTCTTTCCACCAGAAAAATTCCACAATCTCACCCAGTGCTAGATTCTTTTTGTTACAGATAAAATGGAGCATGGCTTCAAATCTGTGCTTAAAGTATGAACAAACATTTGAAAACATTCAATGGAACACAGTTCACCAGGAGTCTTGAAATTAATCCCTGCAATGTTTGCCTGAGAAAGTCATGATGATCATCCCAAGCATACTCTCCACAGCTCAAAGTGACAAACCAGGTAAGTGCACCAATATTGAGTAACATACACTTTAACTCACCGTGGCAACAGAACCAATATTTATTCATACCACATTGGCAAACCATGATATTCATCAAATTTCTCTGTAGTACCTCATCTTTACCATGTATTTTTTCTACAAAATCTCTTGCAGTGATGTCATTAAACAATGTCCCTGTTCTCATAACATGGCCCAAAGCATAAGACAGCACTAACGGATCACTTTCTAACAAAAGGTGAAAAATGTATGGAAGTTTTGCCTAAATCCGGGATTCTCAGGATATAATCTCCTTGATCTATATTCTGATGCAGGAATCGGTACTGGACATTCATCATAACAACCGCCTTCTCCTGTAGGGAACAAAACTGGAAAACACAGTGCTTCTAAGCTCTTTTCCTGCACACTTACCGGTTTTCCTTTTGCTTGCTTCATTTGGTGCAATTCTAAAGCATCACCCATCATGCCTCTTCAATGTAGAGGATGAATATTGTAATGTTCATATATTTGTTCTGCTTTACCTAGGTCAACTTTTTCAAATTGAGCAGAAGGAGCTGAGGTGGAATTTCCTGTTCTAACACAAGTGACATGTTCCTCTATATCAACATCTTCGTAAAGCACATGTTCTATTTTAAGATATTTCAAAGCTTTCTTAACTCTATCAATGCTTACAATTGCCTGCTATTTTTTTTGTCCTTAGTAGGCACTCTATTTACTTAAACCGGTAGTGGTTCTTCTTCTTCTCAATCTACACCTATAGTTTAAATAGTCTTCTTCATATTCAAAGACAAATACACAACTTTACCTTCTAGACCTTTTAATAATTCAGTAGGGGGTAGTTTCTTATTTTTGGTTTCAATTCTAACTTGGAAGGGATACAGGCTTTGAAGCTCAGAAAGAATTGAAAAAACTTACAATTTATTATGAACACCTCTAGCAAGCCTTTTATTATTGTCCAGTTTGTCAATACAATATTTACAGACAATCTGCCTTATGCACAAATCAAACCAATCTCCAGCTATCAAATACAGAGGAAGTGTAAACCACTGTACTAGATTATTCACTTCTGTTTTTTCACAAATATACATTTTTTGGGGTTTGTGATCTGTAGTTATTTCGCCTACAACAAACATACACTTTGGCTGGAATTTCTGTGCTGGTATTAGAAATGCCAGTGTTGGTCTCCACAACCATCTCATCCTCTTCAATTGGCCTTTCAGGCCCAAAGTACGTAATCTGGATATCATCTACAACAGAACTGGCTTCAGAATGATTACCTCTTAATAACATATCATTTAGTTTCTGACGGAGTGCTGGACTTTTTACAAAATACAAGTTTCTTACTAGATTACGCATTTTAGTGTGGTGCACAGGCAGCATCCATATGTGATGGAAAGTACTATCACAAATCTGTTCTGATTAGCAAGCCAATGAATGTTGAATGTCCTTGAAGGTTTGTCAGTCTCCTAACTCGACAAGGATCAAGACATTGCAATAGTTTCATTTTTCGTTTCACAGTTCCTCTGCTGTATTTGCTTGAGAAGAGGCTAAGGGCCTAATAAGGATGTTGGTCCAACATCCTTGGTTTGACTTCCGACCGCTGTATTACGATTACGGCAGTCGGAATTCAAACTGGCCGGTCGTTCGGGGTGGCTTCCGATGGGCTCCAGCCAGAAACCGCAACATAATCCCTTACGGACGGCGTTTCCGCCGTCAGGATTATGATGTTGGTTATTGACAGGCTTTCCATTTCGGGCTTTCCGATATGGAAAGGCTGTCAGAAAGGGACTTTGAGGCCCCCTAGCAGGGCCTCCTTTATACCTCGGCCTCTGTTTGGGGGCCGAGGGTGCCCCCTGTAAATCCTTGCACCGTGTGCCACACTGTGCCGGGATTCACAGTGACTCCCATTTCTCTATGGGAGCTTGTGCTGTGGCCGGTTTCTGACTGCCACACAAGCTCCCATAGGGATATGGGAGTCTGCGACTGCGCCATGTGAGGTTGCATCATAATTGCGGTTTCGGACCGCGACCAGAGGTCGGCCGGTCTCGAAACCGCAGAGATGTCAGTCAGAGGAAACGCTGACAACAACCTAATTAGGCCCTATGTGTGTCAATAGACTGTTGTCTTAAGTTGCATACATTTCTACACTTCCACCATTCAAAAACTGGTTGTCGAGAACGCTGACCTAATACTACATTATTTATTGCTTCTTCTATATTTCTAGGCACTAGTTTTTCTTTTTAATTGGTGTATCTTCATTGATTTCATATGCACAAGCATCTACATCAATTGTAAACATTAGCTCATTTTCCTGTAAATAACTTTCCTCATTTAAAAATGCTTCACTATTGGAAGTGTGTTTCAACTCTCCCTGGAAAATATGTTTTACTAACTTGCACTTTTTTGTGACATTTTTTTTAAGGATTTAACCAATTCATCTAAACATCTTCTTGTCCTCAAAATGAAAATAAATAGCTTTCTCTTTGATTCAAAGGCCTTGTCTACTAGACACTCAACAACTCTTTGTGCTTTTGCAATGCTCTTCTGCTTCTTATAATATTTGACATTACCCTTCTAAGGAAGAACTTTTGAAGAAGTTCTTTGAATGTGTGCTTCTTAAATCTTTCTGGTTGGTCTCTTCTTTTTCTGGCATTATCTAGCATTATCCTTTTTTGAAAGGCAATATGTTTCTTTCTTAGATGTTGACAGATCTTCAATACTACTTATACCTGCAGAAGGAAGTTTACATGATGTGAATAATTTTTTTAATGAAAGACTGGGTGCATTTGCTTGATTTCAATCTTTTTTTACCATCTTTTCCTTCCTGTGGCTTTGTTTTGGAGTCTTGTTTGTTGTAGCTTTGTTTTTTCCTTTTCATTTTTTGCTCTTTCGTCTGCATCTTTAATTGACTGCAACACCTACACAGAAAATAAAAGACATATGATATTAATTTCTATTCTCACAGAGTTATCAATAAAAAAACAAATTCTTTCATGGTACAGTTTACTAACAACAGCCTTTTTACTGATACATTTAAACAGACTAAAGTGCAGCTTCTGTATTGTATAGATTCATGAAAAAGAGCATATCCCTTTCCTATAACTTTCTACATCATAAATACTCTTTTTATCACAATATTCCCTCTCTGTTCAGACCTCTGTTCAAGTTGAAGGCTGAGTGTGAAAGGCTTTACTTAGAATGTCATCCCTGTGTAAACATGTTTTCTCTGAGTGAAATAACATTGTACAGGATAAAGGCTGGATGTGAAAATGTTTTAGTGACTAATTTAGCCCAACACAAACAAATTATTTGTGAGAGAAGATAGTGTATGAATAGTTTTAAAGCCAGCAATGTCTCTACTGGTACCTGTGAGCAGGCAAATTGGTTAATATTCAATATTTTAGAGAAGCGCTAGACCCTCTGCTGCCACATTTTAACAGCATACCATTTGAATGTGGTAATGTTTCATGAAAGAGTAACTCCTTCTCGTAGAAATCCATACAGAGTGAAAAGTTCAGTTTTATAACAGTGCACCATGTCTCCTCTTACTCTCTGCAAGGTAAAAGGTGGCTGTGAAGGACTTTACTAATGAAGCCATCTATCTTTATAGACCTTTTCTCAGAGTGAAGATGTGTTGTTCAGTTCACAAACAGCTATCTGTCTACTGACAATTCGTAGGAGGATACAGGATGTGTGTAGAAGGATCCATGGAAACACTAGGCCTTATATTATCACAGATTAACAGGGGATAGATTCTGTATGGTTGAGTATGATGACAAAGGGTCTGCTTTTCTTCTAAGTTATACGGGCTAAATGCTTCTTTTTAGTAACAACATAGCCCCTCTGTTGAGACATCCCTTCACTGTGAAGGCTTGGTGTAAAAGGCTTTACTGAGAAAGTCATCTCTCTCTTAAGATGTTTTTCCTGAACAGGTAGGGTCTTTAGTTCACTACAGTAAGACCATTAACTGTAATGATTCTTCTAAGTAGAGTAGACAGTCTGTGTCAAAGGACTGAGAGACTAACTAGCCTCTGTGCTAGTATATTTCAGTATACTTTCCATTCTGGATGGTAGAGTTTGATCAAACAGTGATCCTATCTCATACTACTCTGTGACAGCAGTCTCTCTAAGCGATGGCTCAACAGAGAGCTGATGCTTTGTGTAGAAGACCTTAGAGAACAAGTACCTCCTGTGTTACATGGTTTTATAAACAGCAAGCTGTCTGCTGATATCTCTGAACAGACCAAAGGGTGTGTGTAGAAGGCCCCAGACAAACACTAGCCCCGGTGCTACTACATGTCATCAGAGGGGAGATGGGGTATAATAATTGTTTGATGTAAAAGCAGAGGTTTGCAATACAGTTTTATACAGATTTATTGTCTCACTTCTATCATAACATTCCCTCTCTACTAATAGCCCTGTACAGATTAAAGGCTGGGTGTAAAAGGCTTTAGTGAGTAATCCAGCCCTGTACAAAGGAGTCCCTCTGAGAGAACATGGTGTATGAATAGGTTTACAGACAGAAAAATCTCTACTCATACCTCAAAAGACAGTAAATGCTTAGTCTAAAAGGTTTTAGACAAAACTAGTCCCTCTCCTACCAGATTTAAACAGAGTACAGTTTGGTTGTGGTAGTGTTTCCTTCTTATACAAGTCCATACAGAATGAATGGTTCACTTTTATAAGAGCAAACCATCTCTCCTGACACCCCTCTACAAGTTAAATGGTGGGTGTAAAGGGGTTTACTAATGAAACCATCTATCTTTACAGATGTTTTCTCAGAGTGAAAAAGGTGTTTGGTTCAGTTCACAAGCAGCTATCTGTCTACTGGCACTTCTGTAGAAGATAAAGTATGTGTGTAGAAGGGTGCATGGAAACACTAGGCCTTGTATTATCATAATTTAACAGGGGGCAGATTCTGTATATTTGAGTGCGATGAGAAGGGCTCCTTTTCTTAAAAGTGTATACAATCTAAATGCCTCTTTTTTTTTAAGAACATAGCCTTTCTGTTAAGACATTTCTTCACGGTGAAGGCTGGGTGAGAAGGGCTTTACTGAGAAAGTCATCCCTCTCGAAATATGTTTTGTCTGAGTGAATAGGGTGTTTAGTTCACTACAGTAAGACTACCCTCTGAGCATAATAGACAGTCTGTGTAGAAGAATTGAGAGAATGAGTAGGTCCTGTGCTAGTATATTTCAGCATGCTATCTGTTCTGCATGGTTGAGTTTCATCAAACAGTGATCCTATCTCATACTACCCTGTGACAGCATTCTCTCTAAGCTACAGCGCAACAGAGAGCTAATACATGCTGTGTTATATGACTTTACAAACAGCAAGCTTTCTAATTATACCTATGAACAGAGTAAAGGGTTGCCTAGAAGGCATCATAGAAACTCTATTCCCTGTACTATCACATTTTTAAAAAGTGGAGACTGACCACGGTAAACCTTGATGCAAAACTTTAAACCTTTCTGATACAACAGAGTGGATGGCTCACTCCTATGACAACATTCCCTCTCTATTACTAGTTGTGTACATATTGAAAAGGCTTTAATGAATAATTCACCCTCTATAAAGATGTTTTCTCTGAGACAATATACTGTATGAATGGTTCAGTTTTCTACACACCATGTTTCCTGACCCCTCTGTACAGGTTAAACAGTGGGTGTGACTAGCTTTACTAATGAACGCATGCCTCTCTACAGATCTTTTCTCAGACTGAACAGGCTGTTAGACTCTGTTTACAAACAAACATCTGTCGGCAGACACCTCTGAAAAGGACAAAGGATCTGTGAAAGAGTGTTCATGGAAAAACTAGGCCTTGCATTATCAAGAAGGTGCAGATTCTGTATGGTGCAGTTTAATGAAAGAGTGGCTCCTTTTGTTATAATTCAATACAGGGTGAATACATCATTTTTTACAATAGGAGGCCTCTCAGATGGCATCTCTTTCCAAAATTAAGGCTGGATGTGAAAAGCTGTACTGAGAAACATGTCCCTCTATAAAGATGCTTTCTCTGAGTGAATAAAGTGTTTGATTCACTACAGTAAGACCACCCTCTCTAGTGATTCCTCTTTACAGAATAGACAGTGTGTAGAAGGATTAATAGGAAAATCTAGGCCTGTGCTAGAACATTTCAACATGCTATATATTCTGTATGGTACAGTTTCATTAAACAGTGATACTATCTCATACTACTCTATAACAGCAGCCCCTCTAGTGACACCTCACGAGAGATCTAATGCTGTGTAGAAGAACATAGAACTAGTATGTGCTGTTTTATATGTCTTTACAAACGGCAAGCTCTCTACTGATACCTCTGAACTTAGTAAAGAGTTGTTATATTCCATATAGGTACCCTATATAGGCGCAAGTGACACTGCAATCTTTCACCTATATCCTTCCCTACATTACATACATAACGGTTCATAGGGACTGACCTTTTACCCAGATACGACACTGCATTCTGAACGTGGGTTTTTCCCTAGTTCGAAACTCATACATTATGCATGACGCTTCTTGGAAGCACAGCAGGATTAACAGCAGGACTGACATCTCCTGCATAATATCTCTGTATAAAGTTCAGGTCCGACATCATCCTTTAGGCCGACACAGTAACACAGCAAGGTAGGACCCCTGGGAAGACCTATGGGTATATATACGTCATGTCTTGCTTAGAAAGACAGAGGAGACCGTGACTTCCCGGCTGACACACTGACCGGAGACGCTGAGGTTCCTGCATGCAGACGGTCCAGCTAGCAGTGGTCTAACATCCCTCGAGGTGTGTCCAACTCGAGACCAGGACGGGGTCCCACATTCTCTAATTTTCAGGAAATGGGGTAGACTAGATCCTAGAGGGATTCTTGTCATAACACCTACACAGATGCTAGGTACATTTTGGTACATCTAGTTAGGGAGACATCGTAGGAGTACGCACTTTTTATCATGTGTTTTAGGTACATGTATATATTCATGATTTCTGCAAGATGGTAGAACTATACCATCCCTTTACTTTCATAGTATTGCTAATCATATATCTCTGCTACTGTCTAATGGTTGCTGCAGCTCATCTATTCTACACTAGAATAACAACTGTTCAATAAATACTTATTGAAAACGCCCAGACTGTTTATTCTGTGTATCTCTCTGAGACAAACTAAGTAAGCACGAGTGACTGAGCGAAAAGTAGTATATTGTTTCCACGATTCTGAGGGATCAGGGTTGTCATGTTCTGAGGTTGCCAAGAACTATTCTCTCCCCGATAAGAGGAGATTCTAGTGGCACTGTGAGCTAGCTGATACAGACAGGCAAACGTATCCGGTGGGGGTGCACGGAATCAGTCTGCCACCAATCCCACAGTTTATGTTATCCAAACGCGCAGATCCTGTATAGGTAATGTAGGAACTACACGACATGGCACCGCCAACGTTGGTTGGGTACTTATTTAACAGTAGAATCTGAGTAGTTCAGTCGTGCTATTCTCAGAGACCCCTACTCACAAAACACCAGAGACGTCTGGAGGGGGTGGGCACAAACTCCGCCACAGCAGAGTAGGCGAAAAATCCTATTTATTGGCTGTTGGTTAATCAAGCTTGAAGGACACATTGTTCCTAAAATTGTGCATAAACACCTTATCTTGGTTCCCTTGAAAAGTTATTTAGTGTACTAAAAACAATGACTAAGCAGGTCTTAGACCCACTGCAAGAAGCACTGCCCCTCACAGACGAGGAAGATGCAGACACAATACAAATTGCACCAAAATTCAGAAATACAGACACCCTGAGACTGCTAGAGAATGGTTCATCATCTAGGGGTGGCTTAGTAGTTTTCGTGATTGAGGTACACGAATCAAACAAAACAGAGGTATTTTATTCTTGGATTACATTCCCAGCAGCAAATGCAAGAACAAAAACATTTCCCTCTTACACAGAAGGAGATGCACCAGCGGAATATTGTCCGTTCGAGGACATTGAGGTTCCGCTCACGTACCAGGAACATTTATACTGGTTTAAAGGCGCCCTACCCCATACAAGAAGAAGAGTAAGACTCGGCCCGCTCGGAGGAGAAGTGGCAACATGGCCGATATTAGCGGCCTACACACCACATCCTGACATTGACACAATGCCACCAGGAGACTTACTCATACAACATAAAGATATAATATGAATCTATAGAAACTTGACGCAATTCGTCATGAGGACATTTACAGTCCAACCAGCAATAGTTGCAACAAATGGAACTCAATCTCAGGGTACAGCAACTAAAATCACACCACAAACATTGCACGCGGTAATGGGCAAAATGCCCACAAAACGTGAACAAATACCATTCTGGGTAGCTCAGAACATAACACAGCTAGAGGCAGTGTCGAATACTACCCCGTATGAAAAAAACAGAATGCTAACAATCTGCTTGCCCATGGGGATGACACCACAATTAGAGGATTGTACCACATGGGGTACAGTCTTTGCTGCCATTTATACCAGAACTCATGGTATCCCGTCATTAGCAGTAGTACCTGATGTATTGAGACAAATACAGAACGAGTACGGAGTAGAGCCTGCCCTAAACTTAGGGATGAAGTTACTAGGTAACTATGCCCAGGTATCAGCCATAATATTAGCTAATATTAAAGGGGAAGCAGCTTCAGTGGCTATCCGCCAACGCCTAAGGGAGTTCAGTCCTTTAGAACAGGAACACGAACTACCAAAAATAATTGAAACCGCTTACGCAGAATTAGGCAGAGACAGTTTGGGTGGGAAAGCATTAAAACCACAACTGATGGGCAGTCCTGAAAAGTTCACTTCCAAGCAGACACCTGCTTCAACTAAAAATAAGTGGGACAGTAAAAAACAACAAAACTTTAAAGGAAACAGATCTCAATCCCAAGGAAGATCTCCTCCACAGGAGCCCTCCGAAAAGAGGTATAACCTTAGGAATAGGGAACATATTAGGAAACCTGACAGGTATCAGGATACTGATACACGTTCCTCTCGTTCCTTTCAGGGTTGATCGAAAAACTCCGAGAGGGAAGGACGGTCAGAAAGACAAGAAGAGCGTACAAAGTCCAGAGACAAGCAGCACACTCAAGATTACACTTCTAAGAAAGAAGAGGAGCCAAAGCAAAAGCCACAGTTCAAAAAGAAGAAAGTTGCAGGTCTAAAGATCAGACATGCCCAGAATTCTGAGGACTCGACTACTGAACGGGGAATGGGCTCTGACGATGCTAGACAGTGCAGCAGAAATAACAATAGCTCGTCAGAACCTGATGGAATTTCTGGTGACAGCGGACTTGAATGATTATATCACGGTAGAAACACCCGATACTAGGGTAAGCGTCCCGCATAAAGATTATTAAATAAAGCTCCAGATGGAGGGGGACAAATGTAGAACAGTGAGAGGTCTCTTTTGGGAGAGCCTGACGTTTGGCTATGACATTTTATTAGCTGAACAGGATTGGCCGCCAGCATTCGTCATGGATTGCCCTAAAGGAGAAACGGTAATTCTTCCGGCAATCTCCGACCATATTCCCAGGCACTTACAACACACTTATGCGCAGGAGTGGGCGGTAGCCCAGGCTCCAGCATTATACAAAAATCATGTTGGATGGGATGAGGATTCAACCCACCACATTATTCCTTTAAAAAATACTCCAACTGCACAGAGGCAGTATTCAATAAAGCAAGAAGCTAAAAAACAGGTCAGGGAGATCTTAGATCAACTTGAATACCAAGGGGTGATTGAAACTTGCACCTCTCAGATGAACAATCCTTTGTTTCTAGTCATGAAACCTGACAATTCATATTGTCTAGTTTTAGATTACAGACATTTAAACACTTGCACTAAGACATTTGCAGTCTAAAATGCACACAGTGCCGCATTAATGAATAACATTGTGCGGAAAAAATATAAAACAACACTTGATATCTCAAATGGATTTTTATGCCAAAATATGGCGCCTGAAAGCAGGTATCTAACAGCCTTCTCAGCGGTAGGGACCCAGAGGCAATTTTGTCGACTCCCCCAAGGGTATAGGAACAGCCCAGGGTTGTTTTCCGCTAGAGTAACAGAGTTACTTCAAAATTTGGATGAAGAGGCATTGTCCTATGTGGATGATATTTATCTGACTGACGATGACCTAGAGGAACACTTGAACAGAGTGAATACCATAATTTTGGGATTTGCATCTGAGGGCTACAAATTCAACTTTAAAAAATCAAAAATTGCCCAACTCAGTGTACTGTTTTTAGGATATGACCTTTCAAGTGAAGGGAAAAGCCTGACAGCCAATTTTTTTGAAAAATGCGCGCTGCTTCAACCTCCAAAATCACTGAAGAACTTACAGTCAATTCTGGGTTTCCTTAATTTTGGTAGAACATACATTTTGGATCACGCAGAAAGAGTAAAACCTTTCTACGACTTAATAAAACCTGATTTTAAAGTAAAACAATGGCCACAGGAACATACAGATATACTTCGTTCCTTACAAGCTGACATGATAGCTTCCAAACACTTACAGACACGCGTAAACGTACGCAACCTGGTGATCCGTATAGTTGCGGGTCAACCTGGGTACACCTATCTAACATATAATGAAGGTGAAACAGTACCAATTGCATACAAATCACAGTTGTACACAAATGCTGAGATGCGTTTTGCATCTACAGAAAAGATTCTAACAGCGGTTCAGACTGCTGTAGTGAGAGAAAGAGCACTGGCTCAGGGGAAACGAATAATAGTAGTGACTCCAGTTCCAGCCTTAGAGGCTGCAACAAAGGCAAGCGTCCCTAATGCTAAAGCTTTACACCCGAGATGGATACAATGGGCTAATTCTCTCACTGCAACAGATGTAGAATACAGGTATGACCCAAATTTAAAGACACAAGCATTCCTGCAATACGAACAAGAATATTCGCTACCAAACGAAATAATGCCTCTTGATCAGTATGAATATATTATTTACACTGACGGATCTGCTAAACTGGCCAGAGGAAGTAAGCAACAATATAGCGCAGCATGCGTAATCGTTAAAGGTCGCATGCGTGATGGAAAATTCCATCCAAATTGCACGAAAACGCAATCTCTAGGAGACTGCACGGCACAGCTGGCAGAATTAAAAGCCCTAATACTGGCACTAGTGAATACGGATCAAGAATTCCCCACACTAATTGTGTGCGATTCCTTTTACTGTGTGCAGTCTTACAATGAATACTTGCAATACTGGGTACAAAACGGGTTCAAAGATGCGAAAGGTGGCACAATTAAGCACAAAATGCTATGGGAACAGGTAGTGGAGTTCAAATCTGGACTACCAAGGTCTCACGAGATACATACACTGAGTCATCAGCATGATGGCGTTCACGTTGAAGGGAATTCATTGGCTGATGAAGCCGCAAAGGGGGCTGTATGCACGGCTTCCGTAGCTGCAATCACTCGTTCTAAAACGAGAATAGACGGTGAGATTATGGTAGCTGTCATTGCTTTACACAAAAACAGCAAAGCACTACCAAAGAAGTTTCCACTCAAGTACTCCTACAAGTTAGATGCCAATAACATTCCATTTGCTCAAATTCCTGGAGTGGGGGATATAGTAATTCCGAACATGGATCGTAGGTTAGGTTTGATTCTAGCAGCGCACGAAGGGATAGGTTCTGCACATGCAGGAGTTACGGCGACTGTTTCATTGTTGAAACAACGCTATTGGTGGCCTGGATTAACAAAGCAGACTAAAGAATATGTCTTAAAATGTGACATCTGTCAGCAGATGAAAGGTTCCACCGTAACACGTCCAGCGCAGACACCATTGTTAATATCTGACAAACCACTAGCATGTGTTTATTTGGACCACTGCGGCCCCTTAAAAAGAGATGGGGCTTACAGGTATATCATGGTTGCAGTGGATTTCTGCTCGAGGTTCCTATGGGTGTGGCCCCAGCGCTCGGCTGATGCTCGAACTGTTATAAAAGATTTGCGAGTCTTCATAGGTACATACGCAATTGGCACATTACATTCTGACCAGGGCCCTGCGTTTAGCTCTCGGGCTTACAAGGAGGCCATGCGAGGATTGGGTGTAGCATTGCGGTACTCATCTCCGTACCATCCTGAGGGAAATTCGGTTGCAGAGAGAAAAAAACGGGACTTAAAGCAATCTTTAACAGCTAGGGTATTAGGCATGGGTGAAAGTTGGGTAAAACATTTGTATGGAGTCCAGAGAGCTTTGAACAACATGCCAAGAAGTTCTCTAGGGGGTGTCACTCCTTATGAGGTCCTATTTGGAACAAGAATGTGGGTACCTGATCTTGATTGTGAAGGCGCAGTGGCGGATGAAAAGCCTTTTGACATCCATGATCGTTTGGCTGTTTTACAGGATCTGAATGAATCCAGGACACAACAAAGTAATGTCCACCTGAAGCAGACCACCACTGGGGAAGACAAATCAGTCACGGCAAGACCTGTCTGGATCCCAAAAGTCAGGGATCTGGTCAGAGAGAAAATAGCGGACAAGAAAGAATGTGGGCCATCCTACAGAAAGCCTGTACAGGTCCTAGCAGTCGAAGGAACAAGAACTGTACTTCTGCCGCCTCTTGCCGGAAAAAAGGAGAAAAGATTTGTCTCAATTGACCTAATCAAACCACACTATGTGGCCGATACTAAGTAGCAGGCCACGTGGAATACAAAGTAGCAGACGCCCTCCTCTCGCTACAATTCAAGAAGTTCAAACGGAAAGACTCATCATGTTTGAAGAGTCACCTGTACGGAATGATGGACTATGCAATAATGCTATGGAACTCATTCCCCTTGAACCCGAAGTTCAACTTCAAAATCAACTCAAAATCAAAGACAAATAGCTGTTAGACCAAATACAGATGTCTACGTCAACGTGCCTCGACAAGAGCAAAGTACGATTTCAACAAATCCTGATGCAATTCCAACAATTGATCGAACTGCTTCTGGCTACTTCATAAACTTTGATACGTTTTCTTTGGATCCAAGTGAACCTGAAACGACGCCAGCCCGAAAATCACACAAGCAGCAAGTTAAAGACTTTCTGAACTTTCTTAAAAAAATTTACCTGGTATCACCGTGGGTAGAACTATGGATAATTACCGGGGTACTTTTCTTTCTTTTATGGTTAGGCTTAGTAATAGTTTTTAACATGCTTATTAATGGACAATACATTTGGCAAAGCTCTGCAGCCCAAAAGGTGAATTTAATTTTAAAACCGCATTAATCATCTCATTGAGAACAAAGGGCCATATGTATGAAGCTGTTTTGCGATCGCAAACACTGCGAATCGCAGAAAAACGGTGTTTGCGATCGCAAAACAGAGCCCCGCTATGTATAAGACACATCCCGACAGCCAATGTGCAAATCGCATAAATAGCGATTCGCAATAATTGCGAATAATTCCTTATTGCGAATATTTTGCGAATTCGCTAAATACATCAAAACCTAGCGAAATTCGCAATTGTTGTGTCCAGACTTAGCGAATTCGCTAAATGGAATGCATGAATAATTCTCAATTTGCGAATTCACGAAATTCGCAAAATAGAGAATCGCAATTACAACCAAGTCTGAGCAGGTGGTAACCAGGTGCAACCTATATAAAGAGACCCACAATGCAACTGATGTTTGCCACAATGTCAGGGCTGTACGTGATAGCCAGGAGGCTGCGACTCAGAGCTGCTGCACAGAGAAGGAGACGCCAGGAAAGGATCTTCAGAGCGCGCATAACCCTGCTCCAGCGGACTGAGGAGGAGATCCATACAAACTACAGGCTGGATGAAGAGAGCATCCTGGAATTAATAGCAGAGCTCAAACCTATCCTTGAACACCCCACACGCAGGACACACACAATCCCCACCCACATACAGGTCCTGTGCTCACTCCACCTCTTGGCGTCAGGGAGCTTCCAGGGGGTGATAGCCACAGCAGGAGGGGTCTCACAGAGTGCATTGTCGCGCTTCTTCCACGCGTTCCTTGATGCCATGGTACAGAGGCTGCATAACCACATATACTTCCCCAGCACACCACAGGCACTAGCCCAGACCAAGCAGGAGTTCTACCAAATTGCACAATTCCCCCACGTCATTGGATGCATAGATGGGACCCATGTCGCCATATCCCCCTCCCAGAACGAGTATGTGTTCAGGAATCGCAAGTCCTACCATTCCCTGAACATACAGGTGGTGTGTAATGCCAGGCACATCATCACCGACATCGTCGCTAAATACCCAGGCAGCACCCACGACTCATTCATCTTCCGCCACAGTGGGATACACCGCCGACTCACAAGTGGGGAGTTTGGTGAGGGATACCTACTAGGTAATTGCATGTGATAGAAGGACACACTAGTAATGCATAGCAGTGGCAGGACAGTGTTCAACCTAATTTTTCTCGCCCCACAGGTGACAGTGCGTATGCGGTCCGGGACTACATACTCACTCCTTACCTTAATCCTGCCAACGCTGGGGAGCAGAGGTACAACAGTGCCCACATAGCAACCAGATGTACCATTGAGCGGACCTTCGGGATACTCAAGAGCCGGTTTCGATGCCTACATAAGAGTGGAGGGGCACTTCAATACAGCCCCCAGACCTGTTGCAAGATAGTGGTAGCATGTGCCATGCTGCACAACATCGCCACCAGGAAGGGCACACCAGTGGAGCTCACTGAATCAGAATCATCAGATGAGGAGGGGCCAGCTCCTGGACGCATGCCGGCCGGAGTAATTGGTGCAGCTGCTGTGCGCCAGAGGCGAGATGAGATCACACAGAACTATTTCTAGGTAAGAAAAGATGACACAATGCCAAAGATCTAATACAGGACTGTGTTTAATTTCCCTTTGGACAGGATATTTATCGGCACACAGCCTGTGTGGCACACAATGTTTTGTCAAAAGTACCGCACATGTGTGATCCACAGTGCAAATTGACTCTTGACCAAGTGTCTGTGTGCACTGGGTTAATGCACCCATATCCATGCCTATATGTGAGCGCCTCAACTGCGGCGCTGACGGGCTGTAGGCCCTCGCCGTGGGTGCACTGTGCCCTCTTCGCTTGTCTCAGCAGCCCTGCCGTGATGCACACTACGGCGCCTGTCCAGTGGGGGCGGTGGTGTAATGCTGCTCCTGCTGGATTGTGCGTCCTCGTCTGTTGGAGTGAGGACTCCTGGGCCAGCAGTGGCAGCTGCCCGCAGCTGATCCACAGCACATGTCACCTGTACCAGACCCCTGGCCACGTCCTGGCTGCAGTGTGACACCTCGTGCTGCATACTGATGCTGCGCCTTGACAGCACTGAGGTCGCTGAGGAGAGGCGGTTTACCGCCCTGGTGTAGAGGTCTAGGCGGGTGTGGAGGCGCTGCCTCTCCCTGCGCCTAGCAGCACGGTCCGCCCTTAGTTCAGCACAGAGTGCCTCCAGGGCACCCGTCAGGCCCATGAAACCAACCCTGATTTGCCTCTGGATTGACCTTATGTTTTTTGCCTGCAGGCGCTGGCCCTCCAACATGTGGCCCTCCAACCCTTGGAAGACTGTGTCGTCTCCTGTGAGTGCTGCACTAGTGGATGCACGTGGTGCCCTGCGCCTGGATGGGATTTGTGGAATCGGTTCGGCACGTGCACGTGCACGGGGTTGTGGCTCTGACTGTCCCTGGACTGTTTGGACATTCACATCGGTGTCCTGGGATTCCTCCTCCAGTGGTGGCAATGGTGGCACTGCAATCCGCCTGCGGCGTATTGGTGGGATGACTGGGCTGCCCTCGTCTTCCTCTTCCTCCTCCTCCTCTTGCCCTGTTGCCTCTGGGCTGGGGGATTCATCCTCCCTCCACTGATTGTTCCCTGTGTTTCTGCTGGTGCTGTGGACATAAATGCACACATTAATTTACTGTCCTGCCTTGCATCTGTCATGCATTAAATATCACTGTTTGGAGTTACATGGGTCCTATCCATCTGTATTTTGACTTTCATGATGCACACATACTGTCTGAGCCTGGCTGGGTGTCATTGCTCCACTGTTAGGTGCATGTAACTACATCTCCCATAATGCATTGCTGTGTGTGCTTGTGTACCTGCACTGGAATTGTAGTTTTGTTGTGCCCCTGGGACTCTCCTGGGTGTGTGGGGGTAGTAGGGAGGTATCAGGGGTGTGATGGCATGCTTCTTACCTTGTCTTGGTTGTGTGTGGTCGGAGCTGTCCAGGTCTGACACACCCACTGCACTCTCCGGAAGCAGGGTCCCCTCAACCATTTCTTCGAGTGGAGTTGAAGCGGTGGACGTGGAGGTCCCCCCACCGGTCTTGTTGGCCTCCTCCAGTCTGGTAGCAACCTTCTCCTTTGAGCGCGCGCGCATATCATACCAGCGCTTCTGTAGGTCTTTGACGCTGCGATGTGTGATGCCAATTGCGTTAATTTTGCGCTGGATGTCTGCCCATATCCTCCTCTTGCGTGTCTCTGGCACACGCAGGGACTTCTTGCCGAACAGGAGCTCATGGCTCACAACCATCTCCTGTATCATAGCCTCCTGCTCACTTTCTGTGAACTTTGGCTTTCTGATTCTGGGTGTCTCCCCCTGCTGCTTGTCCTTGCTGGCCATGTCTCCACTCTCTCCAATGTGTGTATCACTGCAGTGATGCCTCAGCCTCTACTCCTGCTCTCTCACTCTGCTCCTGGAACTCAGGTGAGGCATGGGTAGTCACACTTCCTGGTTGTGATGTCATCAGGCTGCACCTGTGTCTCAGAATTGCCGTTTGCGAATTTCGCAATTTTGCGATTTTCTCAATTTTGCGAAATTCGCAAAATAGAAAGTTCAATGCTAAATGAACGCTATTTGGGTATTCGCTATTCATTTAGCGAACTTTAGCGAATCGCTATTTTTTTGCGATTATTTGTTTACATACGGTTTTGCGTTTCTCAAATAGCGATTCGCTAAAATTCGCTATTTGAGAATCGCAAAAGGGGACTTTGATACATATGGCCCAAAGAGACTTGTCATCAGTGAACATTACAGCAGTTCCTTTACCTGATGGTATAGTTTGGGACAAGGTTGATTTCGATATATTTGGCCCAACCGAACTTTTAAAAATTCCACATTTATTTAAAATATCATTAAGTGATATCATTACCTGAAGTACATTTTCCGATGATTGGGATTTCGAAACTGTAAAAAACATGTTGTCTGATTTGGAAAAATCTGCTGCGTTTTCTAATAGTGAAACATTGGAAGGCACATCAGATTACGAAACCATGTATTGTCATCGACATTATGGTCATCACTTTCTGCATAAATCTGCTAATCCTAGAAATGTGTTCACTTACCACCAGTGGGAACATTGTCCAACACCGCTGAAAGGCAGTTCAAAAACATTTACACAGAAGTTTCCATATTTTTCAGGGTGTAACATGTCTGACCCAGCGTCATATTATTATAAGGTTGCACCAACATCAGCACAGAAAAATATGTTAACAAGCACCAAACAGATTTACTCTGCTTCCTTTATTGCCCAGTTGTCTGAACAAGGTTTCGACTTATGGAAAGACACCATAGACTTAAAATCAGGCTGGGGTACTAGAGAATGGCAGGTGCAGGGGACAGAAGCTTTGTTTAGAGCATGCCTTATTCCTCAACAAGTCATGTTTTTGAACGAGACAGTGCAACAGACGTCTTGCCTTGGACTAGCCAACAACAAAGACTTGAACACACCTCGGGTGCCGACTCCATCACACACCTAGGGAAACGAAACATTACAAAATGAGATTACCTTAGATGGCATATTACAATACAACAGATGAGACCCCGATTGGAAGAAATGGTTGATTTGGCCCACAGACACCAATGGGTGTCAGGAAAGATTCTTGGGTAAAGCCGAAGGGTTTAGTATCCATAGGCCAGATCCACATTATGAACAGAGACAACATCCAGGGGTAGTGACATCATACAGTGTTGGGAAGTTGTGCCTCGATTGGCTAAAAACCTCAACACTCACACAGGTGAAGCAACACTTATCCTTACTCACACAGGATATGGATCTTAGGGATTTTTTACTAGGTCCCAGGAAGCCACGTCAGAAACGTTTCATATATGTTGGCATTTATGCAGCCTACAATGAAATATGGAAAATATCCCAACAAGAGGCCGCGGAGAGACTACGGGAAATAGACCGTATAAATCTAGAAAAATCTCTAGCAGTGGCATACAATGGGTTAACTACATTGACCTCCAGGATATACTCCTTAGGCAACATTGTATCTTCTGCGATAGACATACTAGAACAAGATTTAGCCATGTTACAACACGGGCAATCTCAATTACGTTCTATTATGTTGTTAAGCTGGACGCTGCAATCTTTGCGTGCAGGCTATGTGCCTTGCCGTTTTATCAACAGCACGTTTCTGTTTTCTGAATACAATCTAACAGATAAACAGATAGAAATGGCATAAAGGGGAGCAAAATATACAATGCTGCGTATTGAAAAACTGGATAGGTTACCAGTCACAGTGGCAGAATCACCGTCCACGGAATGGCTAATCCATGGCCACATAACTCTACCGGTCACTACCTTTCAGTTTAAGTATTGCCTTGAACAAATGCAGGCAGGCAGATATGAAAAAATGGGTATGGAACACATTAGGGAATCTTGGGAATTACCATACAGTTTCGATGCCGGAGTGGGGATCGAGAAGTGTTTCTAAGTGGTACAAACTGTGAGAACGCTTTAAGTGGATCACTCATATGTCAGGATATAATGCTGCACGGAGCTTGTAATGGTTCTGTAGCGAACTTGTCCTGTCATCTGAGGGGTGCCCCAGCTGCAGTGATTACTCCAGCATTTGGGCTAATTTCTAATGGGAGTTACTTGATGCTGAACAGTCAAGGCTGCTGCGGTATGCTCCCGGGCATCGCATATCTGGTAACCGTGAGCTCCAGGGTTACTTGTTGTATGCAAGTATTGTTTCTACCGACACATACAGTCAGGGAGGCGCCTTTATGGCCTTCACTGAATGTTTCTTTAATACGGTTTGATACTCTAAGCAGAATGAAAGCTATGCTTTTACAGAAGTCTGTGCCCTTAACCTCCGCTCAAGAGACTTTTGATCTCCAGATCGCAAGGTCTTCAGCAGAGATACAGGTGCTTATTCATAGTAACTGCCCTTACCATTTTGCAGAAATGGTAAATCATATCTTTAACATGTCTGATACGACAGGCATTGTTCACCTATTTAAGACCATAGGTTCTGGACTTATAAGCACCTTTCAGACGGTACTTGGAGTTATACCAAACTACATACACTCCGTATTCGGAAGCATCTTTGGAGGACTTCCGCTGATCCTGTTTCTAATAGCAGGAATCCTGATTGTTTTCTACCTGCTATGCAATGGACGTCCCAGTCACCAAGGAGATGGAAAAAGCACTCCTGGAGCGTAAATATCATGACCACATGGTACAACATCTAGGCACGCCTCGCCTAAGAGAACTAAGTGCATCTTGGTTCTTGTCTTTTCGACCAGTCTGGATGGACTGCATCTTACCTGTCCTCCGATGCCTGTTTTGCAGAGAAGAATGCGTGTTAGACCTTTGTTTGACACTCCCATCATGTGCGCAACCGGATGTGAATGCGTTACTGGACCCGATAACGGCCCATGTTCTGCAGTGTCCTCAGCGTATTCCAATGTTGATGGTGGCATTCCTTGAGCGACCGCAGGTAGTAACTGCAACTGTTGGTATGGACACCGGCTCCTCCATTGACACCCAGGCTTTGGACGGTGCACAGGCTGCCCCAGCACCGGCTGCGGACAGCGTGGAACATCATCTGTGCTCAATCGACGTGCTTTGCGAGGTGCTACAGGGGCCATCTACTGCGGAAGCAAGCAACAAAAATGTTGCGTCTACCAGCCAGGATACATAAACATTTGACTCATTTGGCTCGTCGTGTGCTGGAAGAAAAAATTTTGCCGTTTTTAAACAAACTCGATTTGGAACTAAAAAAAAAAAAATCGACATTCCTTTCATATATTGGGCATACATGGCTTTCAAATGCTTATAGTGGTTCAGACTATAACTACGGACACTTTAGAGCTATGGCTTGCAAGTCTTTTAATATTTTTAAGTTTTTTTTAGAACTTTTTTAGACGTTTTAAACATTTTAGCAAAAGAAATGTTTTAAAACTTTGTGCGTACCAATATCTAGTTATGATGGTAGTACAGTAATAGGTTACATCTGTCGTCCTGTCGGAAGACGAGTGGGTGTTATATTCCATATAGGTACCCTATATAGGCGCAGGTAACACTGCAACCTTTCACCTATATCCTTCCCTACATTACATACATAACATTTCATAGGGACTGACCTTTTACCCAGATACGGCACTGCATTTAGAACGCAGGTTTTTCCCTAGTTCGAAACTCATACATTATGCATGAGGCTTCTTGGAAGCACAGCAGGATTAACAGCAGGACTGACATCTCCTGCATAATATCTCTGTATAAAGTTCAGGCCCGACGTCATCCTTGAGGCTGACACAGTAACACAGCAAGGTAGGACCCCTGGGAAGACCTATGGGTATATATACATCATGTCTTGCTTAGAAAGACAGAGGAGACCGTGACTTCCCGGCTGACACACTGACCAGAGACGCTGAGGTTCCAGCATGCAGACACTCCAGCTAGCAGTGGTCTAACATCCCTCGCAGGGTGTCGAACTCGAGACCAGGATGGGGTCCCACATTCTCTAATTCTCAGGTAATGGGGTGGACTAGATCCTAGAGGGATTCTTGGCATAACACCTACACAGATGCTAGGTACATTTAGGTACATCTAGTTAGGGAGACATCGTAGGAGTACGCACTTTTTATCATGTGTTTTTGGTACATGTATATATTCATGATTTCTGCAAGATGGTAGAACTATACCATCCCTTTACTTTCGTAGTATTGCTAATCATATATCTCTGCTACTGTCTAATGGTTGTTGCAGCTCATCTATTCTACACTAGAATAACAACTGTTCAATAAATACTTATTGAAAATGCCCAGACTGTTTATTCTGTGCATCTCTCTGAGACAAACTAAGTAAGCACGAGTGACTGAGCGAAAAGTAGTATATTGTTTCCACGATTCTGAGGGATCAGGGTTGTCATGTTCTGAGGCTACCAAGAACTATTCTCTCCCCGATAAGAGGAGATTCTAGTGGCACTGTGAGCTAGCTGATACAGACAGGTGAACGTATCCGGTGGGGGTGCACAGAATCAGTCTGCCACCAATCCCACAGTTTATGTTATCCAAACGCGCAGATCCTGTATAGGTAATATAGGAACTACACAACAGGGTTGTCTATAAGGTCTCAGACTCTAGGCCCTGTATTATCACATTTTAAGAAAGTGGAGAATGACCATGATAAATCTTGATGCAAAACTCAGTGGTGGCTCCTCCGCTAAGGCATAGAAGCATCGCCCAACTGGTCAAAAGGAAAAATAAAATGATATTAACGTAATGTTATTATCATTTTATTTTTCCTATCGCAGTCAGTTGTGGGGTGGGGCTGGCCAGAGCAGGGGGAGGAGTGGTTTGCACTCCCTAAGTGCTCATGACTGTTTGTCCGGCCCTCTTGGGCCGGCCAAACAGTCATTCACACTTTGCATGTTCCCGACCAGGCTGCATTACACAGCCTGGTGAGGAACATCCACAGGCTCCCTGTCCCCGTCTGAGTGCCGAACCACTGCACTCAAACCAATCACAACGCTGAATTGCAGCATTGTGATTGGCTCAGGGGAGCCTGGGTGCTTCCTGCTGCCAGCCGGGACTGGAGCCAGGAAGACGGAAGCTGAAGAGGATGAGGATGGAGGAGAGGCGCATCCGTCTGTTCCAGGTAAGTCCTTTGTTTTATTCCCTCCCATCCCCCCGTACCCCTCATTTCCACCACTGCCCCACCCCCCCCCGTTTGGTAGCAGCCATTACTGGCAAAACTAAACATTCTAATACAATTCTATACAGAGTGAATGGCTCACTTCTATGACAACATTCCCTGTCTATTAATAACTGTGTACAGATGTAATGATCTGTGTCAAAGGCTTTAGTGAGTAATTCATCCATTATAAAGATGTTTTCTCTGAGACAACATACAGTATGAATTGTTCAGTCTTCTAACAACACACATTCATTAGTGAATTCTCTCTACAGGTTAAACAGTATAAGTGAAGGGCTTTACTAATGAACCCATATCTTGCTACTGATGTTTTGTCAGACTTAACAGGGTGTTAGCATCGGTTTACAAACAGCAATCTACCTTTGAAAAGGACAAAGGATCTGTGTAGAAAGGTCAATGGAAACACTAGGCCTTGTATTATCACATTTGAAGAAGGTGCAGATTCTGTATGTTACAGTTTGATGAAAGAGTAGCTCCTTTTATTACATTTCTATACAGTGTAAATACTTGACAACATGGCTTCTCTGGTGACATCTTTCATCAAGATGAAAGCTGCCTTTGAAAACCTTTACCGAGAAACTCATCCCTCTACAATGATGTTGCCTCTGAGTCAATAAGGTGTTAAGTTCACTGGAGTAGGACCACCATCTCTAGTGATTCCTCTGAACAGAATAGACAGTCTGTGTAGAAGGAATAAGACAAAACAGGTCCCTGTACTAGTACATTTTACCACGCTATACATTGTGTATGGCAGAGTTTTATAATACATTCCCTCTCTACTAGTAGATCTGTACAAATTAAAGAATGGGTATAAAAACCTTTAGTGAGGAACTAAGCTCTGTGCAGGCACTTTTCTTTCAGTAAACAGGGTTAATATTAAGATTTGGAAAAAACAGCCTCTACAGTAATACGTGACTACAAAGTAAAGACTCGGTGTAGATGGTATAACAGAAGTACTATATCCTGTTTTTTTCCATTATAACAGAGTATAAATTCTTTAAAGTACATTTTCATACATTAGCTCCTTATCTTAGTACTCTATACAGGTTCAATACTGCATTTTTACGACAACATATCCTCTTAGCTAATACTTTTCTACTGAGTGATACCTACGTTCTATAAGCTTAATTGAGAAAGTCTCTCCCCTTCAAACACCTTTTCTATTATTCAACATGCTTTATCGCTGTGGTTAGGGCATCCACTGTCCAAAATTATATATACTAAGTGAAATACTTGAAATAAACATCAAGTACTCCTATGAGATACCTAGACCTCAATGCAAAAATATCTCAATAGCTACCTATGAATTCAACAGCATATCAAAGATAGAATCAGTTAAGGCTCAATAGGAAGCACTCTTTGTATATATCAAAGTTAATTTTATAAAAAGTATGAAATGTCAACAGCAACTAACACAGTAAAATAAACACAAACAACAAACACAAAAGTGCAATTACCACCAGAAGAACAATATTACTATAACATTTACAATATTAATTTCTTACCATGTGTTCAAAATTTTGAACAACAAAGAGTTTAGCAATCACATTTTAACAATTCAAATTATTAGTACTCTCATGATGAACAAACATATTGGAACGGATTTGCAAATATATGATATTATTTAAATATTTAGTCTCAGACGTCATAATTTAATTATACTCTATTTTTATTTACCGGCAAATGGAGCTGTATGTGGAAGGTAGCTGAATACACCAATCTCCCTTACTCAAAAGTCAAATGACCTCTGCAGAGAACAAATCAAAGAGATTACACTTCCTTCACCTCCAATCCACCAAGGACAATCTCCGGTGTGCAACAGATATACGTATCTGAACCTTGAAGCCAATCACATCATAGCTTTTTAAAAAACTTTGTAGAGGTAATGTCAACTATTGGTTGACCCTAATATAACCTCAGTCTTGATTTCTTCACACAAGAAATGTATCTCTTCCGCATGTACTACAAATACCACAATTCCCCTTAATGGTCTTTCAGGGCTTTTTTTTAGCTACTTTATGTGGTGCTAAAGTGATGCAGGGCTCCCAAAAAAAGCCCCTGCATGTATACTTTTGTGACCCTTGAATCGTTTTCTCTTTTCATATAACTCAATATTTCTCCTGAAGCTTACTCATTCTGACTGACATCTCCATACTGCACCATGGTGTGCCTCAGTATTTTGGGACACAGCTTCATCCACTGGGCTAGAGTATAAGCCACTGATTGTGGTATTGACAAAAATCTTGGATTTCCAAAATTGAATATTTCTGGGATTGGCCATAGAGGTATGAAGTGGCATCAATTGTAACCAATGGTTGAGAGCATTTTGGATTATGAGCACCCAGACCTGATGATAGTGCAATGTGGTGGCAATGAACTAGGCAGATTCACAGGGATTGGGCTTGAAATCCAAATGAAGGAGACCTTTTCTCATTTGATGTCTTTCTTTCCTCACACAGCCTTTGTATATTCTAATATATGTCAAAGGCAACAATGGCAATGGTCAAAAAGTTTTTCTTAAGATTGAGAAGTCCCAGAAGCATGCTAATAAAGCAATTTCTGCATTTCTTTGGGACCATGGCATGGGCTCTATTTATCATAACAATAGTCGTTTTTATATGTCAGCTTTCTATAGGCGATATGGAGTGTACTTCACTGCAGAAGGAAACAGGACCTTCCTTAATAACATCAAGGAATGCATCCAATTCTATGTCTAACTAAACACTATGCGCGATAAACACAAAGGCTCTTGTCAAAGGCACCCTATTCCTACATTATGTGATTCTTTCATGTTCTAACTCCTTTTTTTGGGGTTACTGACACCCACGGGACTCTCACGAGAGCAGGAGCCCCCAAACACCTGCCTCCACTCTTATATTTGTCCGACTCTTGTGATACTTTTGCAAACTCAAAAATTTAACCTATATCTTATGGATGACAGCTGCACATTGTAGGGTGTGCATAGTAGAATGTGCAAAAACAAAAGCCTCTGTGCTGGGCCCTCTCTCCTGAAACAGATTGTCTTTCCCTCCCTACTTTTTTAGTTCGCACGAGAGTCTCATGGGATCATAAAATGTTTGTGGGGAAATAATTTACACTCTCCTTCATTACATTACTTATGCCTTATGGTCCCCACTAGTAGGGTATGGGTAGGAAGAGGCCTCTCCACTGAGACCTTTCCACAGTATGACCAGAGTGCATAGTAGGGTGTGAGGAGACACTGGACTTTTCACTGACACCTTTCCCCAGGGCAACAGCTCTGCATAGTAGGGTGTGGTGAGAGACTCTGGCCTCTCCACTGAGATCTTTCCACAGTATGACAGAAGTGCATAGTAGGGTGTGAGGAGACACTGGACTTTTCACTGACACCTTTCCCCAGGGCAACAACTCTGTATAGTAGGGTGTGATGAGGGACTGGTCTCTCCAATGAGACCTCTCCTTAAGGTGACCAGTGTGCTTAGCAGGGTGTAAAGAGAGACTACCTCTCTACTGACACCTCTCCCCAGGGTGACGAGTATACATAGTATGATGTGGGGAGGGACTGGCCTCACAGCTGAGACCTCTCTGTTGCATGATGGGTGTGAGAAGGTACTGGCCTTTCCAAATTAGGGTGTGAGAAGGGGCTTGCCTCTCTGCCCACAGCTCTCCCCAGGGTGACAGATGTACAAGTAGGGTGTGAGGAGAAAATGACTAGGGGTTGGCAATAAATTCCTCTCCACCAGCGGAGTTTGCAGAGTTTTGCCCATTCCGCATTACGCTTGTAATGCAGAGTTCCGGCAAAACTCCACCAACCACTGTGGGGTGCAGTTTTTTCTCATGTGCAGCTTGCCAGTTTTTAGTTGGAGAGCACGAGCAAGAATTGGGGTCCCCTAGGACTATTTTTGGGTGCTAGGACAGCACCCGGTGAGATTTTCTAAAAGGGGGCAGTCGTGGGCAGTCGCGGGCAGTTGTGACCATTCATGGTGAGAAAACACGCGGTCGAATGGATAATCTACTCGAGCGGCAGCAAAAAAGCAGCACCCTCTGGTGCACCGCATGGTGCCATTTGCACTGATTTTACAGCATGGAACAAGCTCCTGGTGCTAAAAATCAGCTTGACATGCTGATTCTGCCTGCTCGCTGAACTTTGTGGAATCTCGCAGAGTTTTTATGTAACTCCGCGGAATTCCATAGAGTGAAACTCTGTGAGTTCTACCCACCCCTAGAAATGATCTCTATGCTGAGAAGTCTGTCTTGGGTGATTGATTTACATACTTGAACAAGGGGAGAGATAGACCTCTAACTGAGACTTCTCCCAATGGAGACAGGCGTGCATACTACCATGCGGAAAGGGGGTTCTTTCTCCACTAAGATCTCTCCTCAAAGTGATGAGTATGTGTAGGAGGGTGTGAGGGAGTATCCATATTAGGGCATGGGAAATGAGAGACCTGTCTACTAAGACATTTCCCCAGGACAACTGGTGTGCACAGTAGAATGTAAAAAGACAGTGCCCTCTCTGATCACACCTCCTCCTATGGTAATGGATATACATAGTACATAGCTTTCCCCTGTGTAACAGTTATATATAGTTAGGTATAGACAGTGGTGTGTATAATAGAGAGTAAGGAGAGGTTGCCCACACTTCTCCACAGGGTGATGTGTATGTGTAGTACATTGTGTCAAAATCTGCATCTGTGCTGACATCTCTCCCCAAGCTCACATCCAAAAAGAGTGTGAGAAGACACAGACCTCTTCTTCAACACCACCCTGCAAGATAATGGGTGTACACAGTACAGTGTGCAGAGGGAATGGTCTCTCCTCTGAGTCCTCTCCCCAGGGTTACAGCCATGCACAGTAGGGTGTGAGGAAAGAGGAAAGACTACCTTCTCTACTTAGAACTGTTCTTAGAGTAACAGGTGTGTGCAGTAGAGTGTAGAGAGGGACTGGCCTCTCAGCTGAGACCTCTTACCAGATTAATGTCCATACATACTAGGGTATGTGGAGAGACTGACCTCTGAAAAATCTTCCCCTCTCTTGGATGACAGGTGTGCGTTGTCAAGTATGGGGACAAACTGCCTCTCTGCAAAAATCTTTCTCTTGTATGAGAGCTCTCCATACTACAGAGTGGGCAAGGAGTGATTTCACTACTGAGACCTCAGTCTTGCATAACAAGTGAGCATAGTAGGGTATACAAATAATTGGCTTCTCTGTTAACACCTCTCTTGGCATAAAAGGTTTGCATAGTACAGTATATATACACATACATGCAGGAGCATATGTGCAGTTCGAGTGATGGAACTGGCGGTTTCAGTGAACATTCCATTACTCTAAAATAAGTAGTACGTGTAAAAAACTCACTAGTAACTTAATTTTTTTTTACAGTAAAATAATTTAACAACATTACAAACCTATAATAACTAAATCAACAACTCTAAAACAAACAATACAACCAACTTCAGTCATTTATAATATCTTTTTCCGAATCTGATCAGCAGACACCAGCAGTTTTACACCATGAACAAAAAGGTATCTGACAAGTTTGTAACTTGCAAACTTTGAAATAAAGAATTCAGTAAAGTAGTAAAGAAACAGTAGAGCATGACTACCACTGCTATGTAAACACATTTAAGATCTATACATCCACAGACATTAGCCAGTGCTCGGATGACGTCCTGTTCTGAAATAGTCCACGCTTCAGAAGCTTCAACATCTTTTCCAGCTGTGCATACACTACCACATCAAGTACTATCTAGTCAGACTGCTACTAATACAAACTTTTTAAATAAAGCTGTATGTTTCTCCTTCTGTAAGCACATTTTTTGCTCTTGTGAAAAAACTACACCTTCCAGGATAGGCTTCACAGGAAATTAAATACTCCTCCAAGCAATAGTTTTTTTCCTGATTTTCCACAAAGTTATTGTTTGCTGCTTCTTTACAAATTTTATTTTTATCCACCATTTTCTCACATGGTAGTTTTCTGGTCTACAATCTGTTTTCCATTTTCCTCCTACAAAAAAGAAACTAACCAAAAAATTAAAAGTTACACACTGCTCAAAAATAAAAACAGTGATTCCTCACTATATTGTCTACATTTTTCACCCACAATAACATATTTATATTTAGTGTACCACTAACTTGTTATTCATTTCTCATGAAAAGTCTAACAGACTCATCCAGTGCATCTTTATTGTTTTTACAGATAAATTAAAACATGGCATCAAATCTCTGATTGAGCTACCTACAAACATTTGCAAGATCAATACAGCACAATTAACCATGAGTTTTATGATGCTTACCTGCAATGTTTAAATTAGCTGGCCTGAGAAACTCATCAAGATCCTCCAAAGCACACAATACACAGTTCAAATTGACAAAGCAGGTGAATGCACCTCTATTGCATAACATACACTTTAACTATTAACACCTCTATACAAGGTAAAAGCTAGTTGCATAAAGGTTTACGGAGTAACACATTTCTCTTGACATACTTTTGCTAACAGTGAGCAGGGTGTTTCACTGTAGAAACAGCAATCTATCCACTGCAACCTCTGATAAGGATAAAGGATGTGTATACCAGAGTTTAAGAAAAGACTGCACCTTGTATTAACACACTGCAGATTATTTGCTTTATATTTTTAAAAACACTACCTTCTTTACTTGCAACTGCATACAGGGTGAACACTTCGGGCCCGATTCACAAAAGTAATCTGAGACAAAATCCTAACTTTACGACTTTCGGTATTCACAAAGGCATTTAGGAGTAGTAAAGTTAGGAATCCTAACTTTACTACTCCTAAATGCCTTTTGTGAATACCGAAAGTCGTAAAGTTAGGATTTTTCTCAGTTTAGGAGTAGTAAAGTTAGGAATCCTAACTTTTCTACTCCTAAATGCCTGTTGTGAATACCGAAAGTTATAAAGTTAGGATTTTGTCTCAGTTTAGGAGTGGTAAAGTTAGGAATCCTAACTTTTCTACTCCTAAATGCCTTTTGTGAATACCGAAAGTCGAAAGTTAGGATTTTGTCTCAGATTACTTTTGTGAATCGGGCCCTTCATTTTTTTACACAACTTGCAATCCCTGCTGACATCTCTCTTCATTCTAGTATCTACTTGTAAATGACTGTACAGAGAAACCTACACCTCTACAAACAGCTTTTCACACAGTAAATATGGTGTAGAATATGTTTCTGAAAAGTAGACTACCTACTGACACTTCTCAACAAAGTAAAGGGCCTATGTTCAATATTTCAGAGAAAGAGTAGGCCCTCTACATTATTTTCCAATTTTTCATTACTAATTTTCTTACTATTCACAATTTGACAAATAATCACCAATTACTTAAAAAGTACACACAATATAAAATATATTTAAATAAAGAACATTATTGAAACTCTGTATTCACAAACACCATTCTTTAAATAAACTATAATGTTATTTACCTGACATTGGAGCTGGTTCTTAAATGCTGCTGAAAATAGCAGTCTCTTTCACTTCCAAATAAAATCACCTCTATTGAGCACAAGTCAAAGAGACTTCATTCTCCTCCCTATCACCAAGTACAATCTCTGCTATCTGTGGTTGTGCAGTCAATCATATCAAAGCATTTCTTCAACCATTTAGTGACAATGTTAACAGTTGGTTGACCTTAATATAACCTGGTCCTTTTTTTCTACTGCTACCCATACGATCTCACGAGACTCTTGCAGGATCACAAAACACCCCGTGGCAGGCTCACTCATTTTCCATGTGGGTCTTGTGAGACTCTCGCTGGATCACATGAGTCTCATTTGGCAAGTTTCACTCTCTGAAGCTTGCAAACTACCGTTTCGAGACTCACACGGGATCGCAACAGAATTGCAAACTCATTGAATACCATACTCCTTTACAAACCTGGAACTCTTTAACCAATAATTCTTTCACATAATAAATCCCTTTCCAATGGTATATTGACACCCATATGACTCTCACAAGAGTGGGAGCACCCAAACAGCTGACCATACTCATATATATATTTGCCTCCTTCGAGAGTGATAAGACTAATATATATATAAAAAAAGGCTCTAAACTGAAGAGATTGGATTCATCACTCAGACTACTAGGGTAAAGAAAGAGAGTGGCCTTTTAGATGAGACCGCTCTCTCAGATGACATATGTGCGTAGTAGGATGTCTGGAGGCACTCACCTCTCCACTGAGAGCCCTCTCTTGGATGATAGATGTGCATAGTACAATATGGAAAGAACTGGCCTCTCCGCTCAGAAGCCTCTCTCAGATGGCGGACCTGAATATTATGGTGTGGGGAGGGACTGGCCTCTCCACTAAGACATCTCTCCCAGATGATGGGTATGCATGGTAAGGTGTGGGGAGAGACTATCCTCTCCTCTAGTGAGACCTCTCCCCTCTATGACAGCTGTGCATAGTAGGGTGTGAGGAGAGACTGACTTCTCTACTAACAGCTATGTGTCAGATGACAGGTGTGCATAGCAGGGTGTGTGGAGGACCATCTCCTTTACTAACACTGCTCACTTAAATGACAGATGTACATAGTAGGGTATGGGGAGGGACTGGCCTCTCTACTGAGATGTCTCTTGTTAGGTTTGAAATTCCCCTTTCCCGTAATGCACATGATTATGCTATATTAGGTTAGCAATATGTGGCTAAATAGACGCCATTTGTATTCACGTTATGAAACCCACTGAGTTATCCTCCCAACATGTAAGCTTTAGTTAACTCGTGTGACTCCATTTTGTATTTCGCAATCACTAGAAGACTGCTTGGGCTGTGCTCATACTAGGCCTTATTTTTCAAATCCGCTTGCCTCAGCAGCACACTGTATTTCGTTATTATTTTCCCTCCTGTTCAAGGCTGTAACCCGACTTGCTAATGAACTGATGTTCTTTCTTTGCATTCCAATCTCAATGTGTAGCTCTGCTCCCACGTTAGGAGACGCTGAGACTTGGCACAGTGGCCTTGGGCTACTGAGAGTGTACCAATCTGGCAGGTGTTAGCTCATCTCTCTGTGCCTCCTTTGTTCATGCCCGGCTCAAGTTGGTAACTTTCCATTAGAGGCGTGGCCGAAGTCTCCAGAGGGGTTTATTATGTATTAGCGTACTCTGGGGAGGCAGTCCCCTCGGCAGACATCTTAGGGTGAAGGTCTGACTGGGCTCCTCTGCAGAGTATATGCTGAATAAAAGTAAGTTTATATTCTCTACTGTCTGACCGACTCTTCATTTTGGGGAAGGCATAGCAGGTGGTTGTAAAAGACCCGCATGGCCTTAGAGGGCCCCGTCCTCCACTCTCTTGGATGACAGATGTGTGCACTAGGATATGGGGACAGACTGCTCTTTTTCACTGAGATCTCTCTCTTGGATGACAGCTGTGCATAGAAGGTTGTATTGAGGGACTGGTCTCTCCAGTGAGACTTCCCTCTCTCTCAGATGATAGGTGTGCATTGCAGGGTATAGGGAGGAATGTGCCTCTCCATGAGACCTCTGTCTCAGGTGACAGGTATGTGTGGTAGGGTGTCTGAAGGGACTCACCTCTCTGCTGAGATCCCTCTTGTAGGAAAGTAGGATCTTCTTCTTATGGTTACCCCCACTTGAAGCTTGATGTGATGCTGTTTTTGACTAGTCTGACTGGGATCCTGAAAATCAGGACCCCTGTCTATCTGCTTTCTCCCTAAACTGTTGTGTTCAGTACCTAGGTACATCCCAGATTGGATACTGGGGTACCCTTGTCAGTCCCTAGTATATGGTACCCATGTACCCAGGGCATAGGTACCCCAGAGGTCTCCCATGGGCTGAAGCATGTATTATGCCACCCATGAGAGACCATTCAAAATGGAACTACAGGCCTGCCCTTGCAGCCTGCGTAAGTTGGTGCTAGCACCAATTACAAAAGATATAGGTTTACTATATCTAAGGGTCACTGCACTTAAAACCTATAAGTCACCCCTATAGCAGGCATTTACAATCCTGAGGGCAGGGTGCTTGGTTCTAAGTGAGAGGGTGCCCCTGCATGAGCAGGACACACCTGCAGCCTATGGAGTCCATTCTCCCGGGTTGTCAGTGAAGCAGCCATATACTATATAGAGGGGCACCGCGTAATTACGAGATGACCATCTCGAAAAGGGCTGCAACGATTCCTATCATGTTTGGTATCAAACATGTTGGAATCATACCCCCACACCGTAAATGGTGTGGGAGGTATGATTCCAAGCACTGGAAGAGCCCTCCCTTAGGCTCTCAGTGTTCCCGGTGCCAGCCTTCTTGGCCCGGACAGCACAATATGGTTGCTGCCGACCAGAGACACTTTTCTGCCCTCCTGCTGCTAAGCCAAGCTTGAGCAGAGGAAGGTGGAACAATAGGCATCCTGTCACAGGGAGGTGTGACCACCTCCCAGACAGGATTTAGTGTATTAGGGCTGGGTGCCTGAAAGTCTGCATGAGGGGCACATTTGGTGTCCCTGTGCATAGTCCATTTCAAACCAGTTCTGTGAGCCATTGGCTCCTGCTCTGGCACAAAACTGGACAATGGACATGGGAGTAACCTCCTCCCTGTCCAGACCCTCCCCTGGATCTTCCCAACCTTTTCCCTAGGGTACTTAAGGACTTACCTGGGTGTAGGTCCCTAGATTTGTCGTGGGATAAGATTCAGAACTGAAACCACTGCACTGCTACCATCAGGGCACTCTGGACTTCACTGGACTTCGTTTGGGCCTGACTTCGTCTCCCTTTCAGTCTGCTGCATTGTCTGTGCCTGTGCACCATACAGGATCTGTGCAGGACCTGTGGAGCATCCAAGACACTTGAAGAAAATCTCCCTTGAAGTGAAGGAGTCACTTCCCTGCATTCGTAGGCACCTCAACATTGCTGACTGGTCTGCTAAACCTAAACTCCTGCGGACTCCGAAGGGTTCAACAACACTGGTGGTAGTTTCCTACATCCCTCGAGGCCTGGGCTGTCCTCTCACTGAGTTTGAGGCCAGAGTCCCTCGGGGCTGCATTAACTGAACCCCTGTGCACCGCGTACTTTTGCAAGTGCAAATGCTTGTTGGCAACTTTGCAACAAGTGCATTGGGCTCCAAGTAGCCCCAACATCTGGCAACTTCTTCCGCCAAGATCTTCAGCCACACCGCCTCCTGGGCACCATGGCCTGCTCCTTTTGGTGAGCTGCTCGAGGTCCTCTCGTGACTCCTGTGCCTCCGGCCGGTGGGTCCTTTTGAGGGTCACCTTTGTTTTCCTTGTGCTCTCCTGATTGCTTGGGCCTGTCCTGACTCCCCTGCTTGAGGTGAGTCTCCTGGACCTTGCTGGTCCCAACCGTGCACCTTCTTGACTTCCTGCGTGGGTTGCATTTGCCAAGGTTTGTTGGTGCTCCCGCAGGACACCGACCCCTCAGCACTTGACATCCTTTGTGGGACAGCTCGTATCCGGCTCCTGGTCATCCTCAGCATCGCCTGGTTCCCACAGCTGCAGAGTGAAGGTCATCGACATCATCCCTGAAGCACCCGACATCGGAGGGCATTGATCTTCCAAGTCTCCAGGTCACCCCCGAGTGACATAGACTCTGTCCCCTTTGCTTTCAGGTACTCTTCTTCAAGAATCCACGTTTGAATTCCCACAGACACTTTCTCCTCCTCCAGCAGCAGCACTTTCCTGAAGTCCTCCATTGGGTTTGACGACGGTTTCCGACACCACTTCACCCATATGCACCCTGATTCCCTGGTATAGGTAACATGCGTATTACGGTAGCCACGGGTGGGGTGGCTCTCCAACCTTCTGTCTTCCACGGGGTTTCTTCAAAGTCCACAGGGAAGGGTCCTTAATCTCTAAAACTCCAACCGCGACTTGCACATAGACTTGAACGGAGTCCGCCGTTGTGTTCTCACACTGCACACGCTCTCCGTGGGGTCCCTATCTACTGACCTTGGGTGGTTCCTTGGGGTCCCAGCAATTCTACATCCTCTCGGCATAGTCCTGACTCGAGTCGTGGTTCTTATACCATTTTCTTAGTACATGGTTTGTTCCCCCCCTGGGGGCCACTGTGTATTAGTGCTATTTACAGTGATTTCTTTGCTAAGGTATTGTGTGCTTTGTGTCTATCTCCATGTGGGAGATACTGTAACGTACTATATGCTGTTATATAATAAATACATATTTTTATAAATACTTTGTGTGGTTCTTTTTCATTTAATCTACACTATAAGCTTGCATTCTGGTAAAACAAGCTGCTTTACACTCCTTCAAGACTAAGCCTGAAGGCTGCTTTCCACAGCTACCACTTAGAGAGCTTTTTGTGCTTGTCTAAGACCTCTTAAATCACCATAAGGGTTGTCTGGACTGGTGCAAGGTGCCCACTTACATTAGTGGACATCATATACCAGGCCAGCTTCTCATACCTCTCTTGCATGATAGGTGTAAATAGTACAGTATAGAGAAGGGGTGGCCTCTCCATTCAGAACTCTCTCTGAGATGATGGGTGTGAATAGCATGGCGTGGGGAGGGACTGGCCTGTCTGCTGTTACCTCTCTCTCCAGATGATGGGTGTGTATAGTAGGGTGTGGTGAGGGACTGGACTCTCCACTGAGATCTCTCTCTCAGATGACAGGTGTGCGTAGTAGGGTGTGTGGAAGAACTAACCTCTCCACAAACACCCCTCCACATGGTGATAAGCATGCATAGTAGTGTGTGGGTAGGGAATAGCCTCACTACTGAAACCTCTCTCTAGGATGACGGGTGTGCATAGTAAGGTGTGGAGAGAGACTATCCTCTCTACTGAGACCTCTCTCTTGGATGACGGGTGTGTGCAGTACAGTGTGTGGAGGTACTCACCTCTCCACCAAGACCTCTCTCTTAGATGATGAGTGTACACAGTAGGGTGTGGAGAGAAACTGCCATCTCCACTGACATCTCTCTCTCTGGATTGTTGGGTATGCTTTGTAGGGTGTATGGAGGAACTAACCTGTCTACCTTCCCAGGGTGCTAAGAATATGTAGTAGTATGTGACGAGAGACTACCCTAACCACTAATATCCCGCACCTAGATGATGACTGTGCATAGTAGGGAGTTGGAGGGACTGGCCTCACCACTTAGACCTCTCTCTTAGATAACGGGTGTGCGTAGTAGGGTGTGTGGAAGGACTAACCTCTCCACTAACACCCCTCCACAGGGTGATAAGCATGCATATTAGTGTGTGGGGAGGAACTAGCCTAACCGCTGACACTTTGCTCTTGGATAACAGGTGTGCTTAGTAGGGAATAGGGGGGGGACTGGCCTCTCCACTGAGACTTTTCTCTCAGATGACAGGTGTGCCTAGTAGGATAAGTGGTAGAGCTGGCCTCGCAACTGAGACCCTTCTCTTGAATAACAGGTGTGCATGGTAGGGTTTGGGGAGAGACTTAATTCTCTGCTCAGAACTCTTCCCAAGCTGATGGATGTAAATAGTAGGGTCTGATAAATACCATCTCCAGTAAGACTCCTTGCTACAATAACAAGTGTGCATACCAGAGTGTATTAAAATATCACCTACTCCTTTCTATTGTTCACGATCCCACGAGAGTCCCGCAAGATTGTAATAAAAAAAATAATAATAATTAACATTCTATTCGTCACAGTTCTTATACCTTACACACCTCCTCTCAATAACAAGGGCGACAATATGCATTTCTTCTAGTAGAGTCCATTGACAACTCACCTACTCCTTTTTACTTTTCACTGTCTTGTGAGAGTCCTGTGAGCTTGTAGTCTGTTTTTTAAAACAATAGACATTTACCTTCATTATATGACTTGTATCATAGAGATCTCCTGTCAAAATCTAGGAGAAAAGGATTCCTTTCTCCTTTCACCTTACATAGCTCTTTTACTTCATTTCCACAACATCTGCAATTTTTCATAGCAAACAGTATTGGCGGCTGTTAGACCTGGCATCCTTGACATGGATTCCCCTAACTTTTTTCCTTCTGACCTCCTGTTTTGCTGACTTCATTTTTGCTGGCTTTAGAATTCTGGGCACTTTACCAATGCTAAAGTTCATATGCTCTGTACTCTAAACATGGTAACATTGGCTTAGCCACAATTGGCATATTTAATTTACTTTTATGTCCCGAGTAAAGTGCACTACATGTGCCCAGGGCCTGTAAATGAAATGCTACTAGTGCGCCCGAAGCATTGATTGTGCCACCTACTCCAGTTGCCCTTTAAACATGGCTCAGGCCTGCCACTGCAGAGACTCTGTGTGCAATTTAAACTGCAATTTCGATCTGACAAGTTAACCCTCTTGCCAGTCCCAAGCCTTCCTTTTTAATGCATATAAGTCACCCCTATGGTAGGTCCTAGGCAGCCCAAAGGGCAGGTTGCAGTGTATTTAAAACGCTGGACATGTACTTTTAAGTTATACATACCCTGGTAGTCAAATACTCTTACATTTATTTTTCACTACTGCAGGGCCTATCTCTCCAAAAAGTTAACATGGGGACAGCCTTATAACATTTTATAAGTGCAGTTTCCCATTGGGACAAGATCAAAAAATCAAATTTGGTGTCTCTGGACTAACAATTTAAAAACACAACTTATGGTGAAGTTGGTTTTGAACTTGCAGTTCTGAAAATGCCACTTTTGGAAAGTTGGCATTTTCTTACTTAACCCCTTAAGTGCTGCTGTCGGCCAACGGCCGTCGCGAGCACTACCTCCGTAGTGCTGCGCACGTCCGTTGGCCGACGCAGCCCCGCCCGCTGATTAAAACCGCCGCACCGCGGTGGAATTCGAACCGCGGTTAAGGGGTTAAACCATTTGATGCCTTGTGCCTGTCCTTGGAATACATGTCTCAGGTGGGTGACAACTGGCTTCCTGCATTCTCTCTAGCCAGCCACACACAAAGGCAGAGTAGGTGTGATTGAGCAGCCATCAGCATGTTGATGGGTCATCCTGAGGCAGGATGAGCGGGAGGCGCTGACACTTGCACCCGAATAGGGCTGTGCCTGTCCCCATACAAACAGTTGCATACCCCCCTGTGGTGAGTCTGGGGCCAGGGCAGGAAAGGCAAGGCCTTGTGCATTTCAAAGCATCTCTTTGAAGTCTCCCTACTTCAAGTGCCAAATTGGATATAAGTACTGGACCGCTGACACCATGAATTCAGAATACTTCTGGAACCAAGGACATTCTACCAGGAAGAAGAGATGCTGTGTTGTAGGAGGGACTGCCACTTTACTAACTGCTCTGCTGTGTTGGCCTGCTGCCTGCTGATTGCTGTGCTGTAGGAGGGACTGCCACTTTGCTACATGCTTTGCTGTGTTGGCCTGCTGCTTCTTCTTGCCTGGGAGTGAAACCAAGTTCTCCAAGAGCTTGCTGGCTTGCCTCCTGTTTTTGAAGTCTCAGGGCCATCAAAAACTTCCTTCAACTCTGCTTCAGCTGCTAGACTCTGCCAACTGTGAGTCCTGCCCTGCCAAGAGTTGCCAATCCATTCCTGGGCCTTGAAAGAGGATTCTGGAGCTGTTTTCCTACAAAATTGACAGGATTATTTTGCTCCCGCTGGAGTGTGAAGGCTCATGGGTAAAACGGGCCTCTCGGCCAATCACAGGGCTTCATTTTGAATTTGCGCTCTCCAAGGACTCTCGCAAGCCTCTCGCGGACCCAACCATTCAGATATAAAATCATTGTTTAACCTTAATTTTGAACGTATTTATACCAAATTACAAAAAACACAATCTGCATACCAAGATCTAGCTTCTTGCCAAATTTGGTGTAATTCCATTCAGCAGTTTTTGCTGTAGCCTTGTCTAAAGAAGTCTATTGGAAAATGCATGGTTATTTTGCATTTTGGGACCCCCCTTTTTCCTCAGCCCCTTCCTGACAGGTCACCCCAAACCTTTCCATGCACAAACTAGTCAACAAGTAGCACCTTTTTGGATAGTTTTGTGGAGGTTCGTCAAACGTGGCTGCAGTTATCAGCGACACAAAAACGCTTTTCCTATGGAACATCTGACCTAACTATAACTACCCAGTGGCAATCACCACTGGGAAATAGATATTTATATACAGAGCCACTTGAGGAAGGGTTAACAATTTGATAAAATAAATAATTATGAAATGCATATGTACCCAGGTTCTGTGATTCATGTCCTGTTGAGGGCCTGTAAGACAATATAGCATAGAAGTGAAACGCTGGGTCAAGGGCATTTTACAGTCGCTAAGTTCCGTGTTGTGTCTTAAAAAAGAACAAGGAGCATGTGACTTACATCTCCAGTAAGGTGCATTTATCACTGTGTCATATTTAAATGCAGCTTACACAGTTGTTGACACTTTCCCTGTCAACATAAGGTTTATTTCCCGTGAATGATATATGTGTCACCATTTTCACCAGCTGCATGACAACGAAGTGGTAATAGACTGAAAGAAATTCATGAATATATATTGATCCAGCAAACACATGCCTTTTAATCCACATCACGCCTGCCTATCACACCCTTCCAAGGGCTCTTCAAATACTAGCAGTGACTATTCGAGGGCACAATCCAGACAAAAACGTGATGCAGAGACCGGATGCAGCTCCTCAGCGAGCTGCTTCCTTGAGGCGGCAGAGCATATTGATTTTTGGCATCCTTTTGACATTTAGCCTGTGCTGCAGCACCAGAGACAAAGGCGCAGTGTCAAAAATAGCTTCCGGCTTGTTCAAAAGAATAAGCGTTCAGATGTTTAGAATGATAGCAATATAGGCCTTTTGGCGCTTCCTCACACATTTCTAACTCCTTCAGTTGAAGGTGTGCATCATCATACCCTTTTCAAAATGGCGATTATTTTCACTCTGAACACCTGCGTCACCCAGGTATTGCAGAGGCCGCCCCCGAAGGGCCGGCGCCATAATGGACGCCGGAGCCCTGTAAGGATTAAAGTTCCAGCCGCCTAGAAGCACCCCGGAGCAGAGGGGGTGCTTCCTTCACGACAAACTTGCGCCAGAGAGGCGCCTAGTCACCTGGCCAATGGGGCCCAGGGGATGTTTGGAACCCCCCCAATCACAGCAACCGCCCGTCTCGGCGGGAAAATCTTGGGGGGATAGAAGGTGCCGCTCCCCATACTACAGCTCATTACTACATTGTGGAGCTGGAGAGCGGTGCCGAAGGATTTTCGAGACAGTGATTAACTCTCAAGATGTCGCGGAATCGAGAGCAAACTGACAAGTGGCACTGTCCGGAGCGGACTTGCAGTACAATTTCGGGCCGTTCCCCCCCCCCACTCCCCGTGCTGGTTAGGCCTGGGTGGTGAACTTCGCTCCGTTGGCGGAGTTTGCAGAGTTTTCTGCACTCTGCACTCCGCGGAGCTCCCGGAGTGCAGAAAACTTCGCTTTGCGATGTGCAGCAGAGTTTTTTCCCCGCTCGCGATCACAATTGGTAAGTTCGCGATCGCGAACAGTAAGTTTGCGAGCGCGAGTTGCCGCTCGGGTAGAATTTCTACCCGAGCGGCAGGAATACCAGCACAAACTGCAGTTCGCACTACACTCCGCCAGTCGCGGAACTTCGCAGAGTTTTTTTGTAACTTCGCAGAGTTCTGCATAGCAAAACTCCGCGAACTACGCCCAGGCCTAGTGCTGGTCAATCATCGCTACGCGGCCCCACCGGCGATTCCAGGAGTTAGATTACCACCACTGTCAGCGAACAGCAAACCCTATGGCAACGGTAAGGACTTGATAGTTAATGGGGGTAACAAAGCGGTGGTGCATTGTAGTGTAGAAGCCCGAAGTGGATTACCGGCTTGCCGGGAACAATGGCACACCGGAAGGCGGTGTGCTGAGGGTCATTGATAGGGGCCAGCTTGTCTCCAGGGTAGCTTTGGAAGGATCTGGTGGCTTAGTGGACAAATGCGGCCTTTGTCCGACCTCATGGCTGCAGGTTTGGGTCCTGGCAGGGCCACTCAGCCTTCCATCCCTCTGGGGTCAATAAAATGGGTATCGTTTGGTGAAAGACATCTGTTGTTCAGCGCCAGGGTACTCTGGGGTAAATGTGCACTTTACCAATGTTATCTGGAAGTGCCTGGCAGTCAGTCGGCCTTTAGGGTTGGACAGTCTAACAATGAACAGGAATATAAAGCCATTGTAGCACTTTAAAACAAATGTTTTACGGAGCTTATGCACTCAGGCCCTCCGTGTGCTCTCCCCCCCTGCTGATTAAGGGGTACTTCAGAGACTGTCTCTCGGCGGCCCCCAGGGGTGAGGAAACCTGACCACATGAAGTGAAAGGGAAACACAAGAAAAAGGGGGAGAGAATGTGGCCTTAGGGCTAGAGCTACCGACTTTGGAGCTGAGGAACCAGATTCGAGCCTCAGCGTCCTGTGATTCTGGGCAAAAATCATTTAAAGCGCAGTGTTTAGTGTGTTAAAAGAGTGACTTTTGGGTGAGGTGAGCTGGGACTGCTTGGCCCAAGTTTGCGATGATAACGGTAAGGAGAATGCAACAAGCTGCAGGCATTTCTCGATCCTCCCCGTGCCTGGAAACTGGTGATTGTGAGTAACTTGACCTCCAGTACCTTTAGGTCACAGCTGGGGCCACCATGCTAATCATTTTCCCTGGAGCCCGGGCCTCGCCTCTCCAGGATCGAGTCTTGGCCTCGGCTCAATAGCTGGTGATTCTGGGCAAATCTCTTAATCACCGGGCCTCCCCAAAAAAAAAAAGAAATATTAATTCATGTGTCCGGGTGCACGTAACTTGTGCTCATGTAAAGCGCTCCAATAATTTCGGGCCGAGCTAGCGCTATATAAACTGCAATAAATAAATGCATCGATGGCAGGTCTACTCATTCTGAGCAGGGTATTCGTTTGGTGGGTAAAACCCGTGACGTTTGGATGCCAGTAAAGGGAACCATTTTGCATGCAACAGCCCAAATCCTGTAAGTAGTTTTCCAGTATAAATTGTCCAGGAGGCCAGCTGGGATGGTATACAGAAAATAATTACTGAGCTGAGTGTTTTGCAATAGATCTGCAGAGGGAGCAGGGTCGCATCCAGATAATGGATCAGACACAAGAAAAGGGAAGTGAATGCCAATGGAAGAGTATATTTCACATGCAACAAAGAATCAGGGACTCAGACAGTGGGGCTCGGAGGACACATCAAAAGAAATAGCTGCCCCTCTCTTTTAATTAAGTTATTAACCATTACAACCATGGATAAACCAGTTGAGCCAATGCATTCCATGTTTCTGGCATACGGGAGGGAGTATAAGGCCAGGGTCGAAGCACGGGCAATAGTGTTTGTAAGTGTGGGAAGCAAGACAGCCCATCGCAAATGTCTTATGCTGCGTTTTACTATACAATTGTAAAGAGCACTGTTGGGCAGGGGACAGCTGCAGATTGCGAGGTGGTTGTAAATTATATGCGGCCTGGCCACCATGAGGGAGCAAGACCTGGGGGCCAGGATTATTGTACCCCTACGTCCAGCTCCATTGAAAGCAGTGCAAAGTCGGCGATGCGGATGCAGGCAAGACTGGTGTTGCCTGTGGTACCAAACATTTATTTCTTAATTTTCTCTTCCTTTAATGTGTGTGGCAATGGGGAGACCACTGCGCTAAGATGACGGGAAAACGGTGGCAAGAAGTTGGACCGACCTATCCGGAAGGGGTTCGTGCTTAATTTGTAAAATATTAAGTGCAGGTGCTCACATTTTTTAGGAGGCCACACCCACTCCCCCGGCTCCTCCCACTTCCTCCAGTGGCTCCACCCACTTCATTTATTGGCTCCACCCACACCCATAAGCCTCAACACATCAGAGCTACCTCCTCACTTCTTGAGTTCCGCACGAAGCTGAAGCCCTGGCTCTTTACATAAGCACCTCGGCGGCCTCGCACATACATACCTGCCCAAGCACCTGGATACCCTCTTGAGTGATTAGTTCACTATACAAATCAATATTACATAACATAATATAACATATAGGAAGCCTATGACAACAACTTAAAAATGAACTCAAATTATAGAATGTGTGTAAATCTCAAAATGCAGCTTTAGGAAAGGCCATTTGAGGACTTGACTTGAAGCAGTTTTGCAAACTAAAGAGAATGTGCTTGCACTGCGCTGTTCAAAAGAAAGGAAGAGATGAAGGAAGGAATACATTAAAGAAGGCAGCAACAAATGCAGGCGCGAAGGAGATTACTGGAGTGAGGAAACAAATAAGTAATGGATGAAAGAAGGAGAAAATAGGAAAAGAAAGTGAAAGGAAGAAATTAAGGAATAGTGCGAGAAAAGAAGTGAACAATGTGCAATGGATGAATAGAAAGAAGAAAGAAAAGGAGGAAGAACAGCAGAAGGAAGGGTTGAGGATAAGAAAGGAAGAAATTAAAGAAGGAGTAGGGAAAAAAAGAAAGTAAGGAATAAATGGAGGAAAAAATGCACCAAGGGAGGAAGGATAGGGAATGAATGAGGATATATGGAAGCAAGAATGGAAAGAAGAAAGGAGGTATGGCTGGAGGTGCAGAGGAAGAGAAAAAGGAAAAAGATGGGACGAAGGAAAGAAAGGAGGTCAAGGGAATGGATGCGAGTTTGAAAGGTACTGGATGAAGCAGGGACAGAGGGAATAATGCAAAGAAATTGAAAAACAAAAGATTAAAATACATTTCTGTGTCCTTAACACACCATGTATGTTTGTAAAGCACATATTCAGCAGAGGGGGCTTGACACCAAATAAAAAATGTTGCTAGCCAGGTCAATGGCACTCATTTTATCGACCCCAGAAAAATGAAAGACTGAGTGGCCACACCAAGATTTTAATGTATGACCCTGAAATCAAACACAGATTCCTGGAGTGGATATAAAGATATGTACAAGAAGGAAAAACATAAAAGGGAAAGGGAGGAAGAAGGAGAGGTCTGAAGGCAAGGATAGATACAAAGATACAAAGGTAGACAAAGAATGTGAAAAGAAGTGGGGAAAGCAGAGATTGGGAGTGCAAGATTGGAGTGAAACATGATGAGAATGAAAAGTGGAAAGAGGAGAAAGGAGAAAGGCAAGGGAAGAAGAGCAGACAGCGGGGAGCATGTGAAAGGAGAGTGGAAATGAAAGATGAAAAATTAAAAGCAGTTAATGAGGGGAGGCGGCGATTAAGAGGAAACGCGGACTTAGGGAAGAAAGTGAAGGAAGAATGGAGAGAAGCAAAGGAGTGAGGTGTGAATGGGGGAAGAAAAGCAGATACCGAGGGAGATCCCCCTTTTCCCCTGCCCCCTCCACAGTTCTGGTGTAGCTTTCCTGTGACTCTGCTCCGACCACTAGGAGAGGACTAAGTGGATATGGAGTTATGTGCTTCTCTCTTTTTGGACTGAACCTTAAAGAAGGAGCATAGAGAGGTGGTGATCTTTATACTTTCTGTTGGTTTACTTACTTCCTTTCCTCCAGAAATCCAGAGAGTTATAATTATCGCCAGACCAATTGGGTGGGGGCAGATACCAAACCCTGCGGGGTCAGAGATGGAAGCGATGTAAGCTTTCTCTTTCTGAGTTTACCTTCCTCTGTTCCACAAATGTTTTGAAAAGAAGGAGGGACCTGGGTTGGCTCTACCCAACTCGAGACCCTAGGCTTTCTTGTGGGACACCACCGGCACAAATTAAGCACTCGGAAGGATGCAAGTAAATTGGCAGTGCTCTTGGGAGGGGCATACACAAGACGGAAAAGGAAAACCATCGAATAAGAAGCAGGCAAAACAGAATGGCAGGAAAGCCAATCAGTGGTAATCAACGGGAGGGCTCTAAGCTCCTGTATGTTCTTAGAAAGCCCACAATATGCCTCACAGCAGCACGTGCACTGTTTTGGAGGCTCTACCTACAACGGACTGGGACACAGACCTGGAGGCATAGAAACAAATAATTAAGCTGAAGAATGGCCTTATAGATAAGAAGGCAGGCTAACACATATACAGAGAGACCACTGGATGTACGGAGAGCTAATATGGGCCCTTAATGATTTATACTTTGAAATGTATTATTTTAAAGCAAACACTGAAAGAATGACTGGCCAGCCAACTTAGTGAGGAGGAATTCAATTACAGATGTCTTAACTTCAAAATTATAAACCGTGGTCCTTGTTCTGGCAGCCTCTGCTCTCCTTAATTAAGTGAAATGCATTAATTTAGTGTTGCTTGCTGAATCTCTAAAAAGCGTATTCTCTCTGGTGTGCCACGCTAGAAAGGATCTCATATGCAATTGCTGAGTGATGCCATACATTTTTTGTCTTTGTTTGTTATGGCTGATCAGATATTTCAAAAGTAGACTTTAAAACATATGTACATCACAAAGGAAAATAGCTTATCAGAGAGCATTTGGCTTTTCATGGAATCCTTGTCCTCGCTTATCTCTTCCCCGGAGTGGCATTTAATTACAACAGTGTCATATCACGCATTGCATTGTGTTCTGTCTGGGCTGGCTGATTGTGACACAGTACTGTTAATGGGCGCGTAATGCGTGAGGCTGATTATGAATGGAGACCCAAAAGGCACTTATGCAGACTCCAGGAATCAGACGATGATACCAATGATTCACTCATATCTGCCTCGCCTCCATAGACGGCACCATTTTAATTGCATTACTGTAATTGTATGCAAGTGTACACAAATTATTTTGCAACATTTTTCCTAATGCTTACACAAAATATGGCATTTGACTCTGTGCTAATCACGGTCGTTTATATTCCTACCAAAAATAAGCCCCAGCAGCAATCTGCACGTTTGTTAGCAAAGAAGTTTCCATGTGTAATTTGGGGAAAACTGAAGATGTATATAATTTTAACATGTTTCCCGTTTTACAAAGAAGACTGATCATCAGATGTTTTTAAGTTCTGCAGGCGTATCCATTTTCTGGTACTAACATTGCTTGTCTGAAATCTCTCACCTCCAACTGCACTGACCTTTTACCCAGCGCTCTCTTGCTCACAGGAGGATTAGGGGATTCACGACGGTTTCCTCTGCCACTTGCTCTGCTTGCTCCGTGTCCTCTTGTTGAACTCGGCTGCTCCTTCTGTATTCTGAAAGATTCCTTCGCGCCGCGGCCGGGGGCTTGGATGGGGACACCCAATCAGCTTTCGTGCTGCCTGGAGTGCCCCGGAAGTCAATTCGCGCCGAGGCCTGCCTGTTCCATTCGCACCAAGGCCTGCCTCTCCCTGCAGAGCCTTGAATCTTCCTCCGACCACAGCCCCGCTCACTGCTTCACTCCTTTCTCTGCAGCTGACCAACTCTAATCGAGGCCCAAGCAACGAAAGAAATTCCACCATTTAAAAGTTGGAACCTGCAACACTAGCATACCCATGTCTCTCAATAGACCCGGCCCTGAGAAATAAGTGCCGGTGCTTAGCACCGGAAAGCACCGGCACAAATTAAGCCTCCTGCTACAACAGTGCGACACACACGAGAGCGTCCGGTCCACGATCACGGTACCAGCAGGCATGGAGAAAGGCTCTGGGGCCACATATGGCTTATTGGTTGGTATGTACTATGCAAATTGACTGTATTCATCCTCTAGTTTGCTAGGCTACGTGAAGCTGGCTTAGTAACATAAGGAGTAGAGGCAGAATTAAAGGGGTGCCAGCCACTCGTCAGTTGCAGATTAGAGTACCTGAGAAATATTTAACAATCACAAAGCCTGCTGTACTCATTCTGCTTGCTAGGTAAGCGTAACAGCTGCGCTTGGGCCTCGCCTGCGAGCTGGGATTACGGGCAATTATTTATAAGAGTCTGTCGACGGGAAGGGTGCAGTTCTGGTTGCCAGACATGCAAGAGGATTCCGCCCCTAGGGTAAAGCAAAACAAAGCCGAGATTAGAGGCGGGCAAGCTAACAAACTAATAGGGTATCCAATCCAATGGTCTGGCCCAGCTCTACGAGGCCATGCAGGTGCAAAAAATAAATTAAATTAAATAAATAAATACATTTAAAAAAAAAAAAGTGCGCCATGTATATCGTGCAGCAAACATCATAAGATATGATAAGGTCTTTAAAATTCGAAAATTGTAGGGATATACGTCTGCTGCAGGTAGAAGCATTTCACCTTTGTACTTAAGAGTATATCAGTGCATTAATCAGTGGCCGTTAGACCCATATGCATTCAAAGCAACCTGTACAATTGCATTTCCCTGGGGCCGTCAGGGTCAGCGAGCTGGTGGCAGCAGCAAGGAGGAAATCGCCAGAATAACTATACAGACTATGCGGATAAGGCATGTTCGAGCCAGGGGTTTTTGCAGTGGTTGCAGGGCTCCTTGAGTTACTCACGAAGTTACTAAGCTATGGGTACAGCCAACCCCATCCAGTGTGCTTCTTTTAACGCCTGAGATCATGCTGCGACAGCAAGCACTGTGAATTACAAGGGCGCTTGCTCGACGGGGAGACCTAAGGACAATAAATTAGACAAAGGTAATAGTAGGGTACTGCCTGTGGGGTCGCGATGCCGGACTGGGGCCTTAGGTCTGGGCGGGAGATCAAAAAGAAACATGTAAGAACGCACGCTTATTACCCAGCGGGCTTTCCAGCCTCCGTAGGGCAGAGCAACCATGGCAGGAGGAAGTCGGATGGGCATGAACACAGTGCTTCCGTGCACTCTGTGCCCCTAAACTCTCATGGTCAGGTCAAGTGTTCATTTCTGGGGGTTAATGTGCCCGTGCGCCCCCCCCTCACCCGATACAAGGTTTAACCCTACATGGTATGTGGTATTAATGGGCAATTCCAGCCAGGTGGATTTATGGTCATTTCATTGGACAGCGATGACATGGGGGGTACAACCCGGCGGTCACATAGCATGGGTGGGGGCCCGGGTGCTGGGCGGTAGACTGGATGAAACACGTCAATAGTAACCACTCACTGCCCAGCAGGCCCTCCAACCACTGAAGCACATAGCAACCACGGCGAAAAAGGTTTGGAGTATAGGAACAATAACTCACTAATATTAGTATGCCTGGGCAGTTGAGAAATGTTCTGAATAAAGCTAGGCTTGGCACAGTCTGCCACAATGGTACTACTGGAGGGAAGCTTCAGGCTACCTTAAGCCCTTGTAGATGAAACGAGCTGAAAGGGGGACAGAACTTTCCAGTTCAGAAACTACTGGGTCACTGGAATTAAAAAGGTTTGGGAGCGAGGCAAACTAGGTTTATAAAAGTAGCTGAGAGGAAGTACCTGAACACAGCTAGTTCTGCTAAGCAACTCGCGGCCCATCAGGACCCAGCTTGTGATAGGCAACAAGGAAAGCGGAGAACGGGGGCACTACAAGCCTATGGAGGGCAACTGTCAAGGGATACCTCCTCCCGATAGTCTGGAGTATGGCTCGGGGTGACCAAAGTAAGGGCCCCTGGTGAATTAGTCAGCTGGGTATACTCCTCCATTTGACAAGCCTTGCTTACAGCAGGCACCAGTCCTAAGGCAGCAGCCCCTCTCGAGGCCGGGTCATGGCGCCCTAGCCCTAAAGATCCAGTAGTGACCACGGTCTGGTCGACAATTTCAGCATCAGGGACGGACGGCCGAAGACTATGTTGATCTGGACAGGATAGATGAGCATGGTGGCACAAGGGAAGGCTGACGGTCCAAAAGCCATCGGAAGAAAGCAAATCTTGCACGAGCAATGGCCTAGAGAGCGTAAGGCATGGCCTTGTCCACCCAGCCTGCCCGGAGCTCTATGGGCGGGAGGGGTTTTGCCTGTCAGAGGAAGGGATGCGTGTATTTTGGAATAACCTGTGGGGCGCGATAGCCGGAGCAGGCTGCACCTAACGGGAGACGAAGAAGAAAATAAACTGACAGCACAGGGGGGAGCCGCAGGAAGACGTGAGCCTCCCTGGTGGTGTGGTGGGTAAGAAGGGTACATTGGTTGGTTATGGAGGCACACCGACAGGGCGGTGTGTAGAAGGAGGGCTGCTCACTTTGGGATGCCCTATGGCAGGGTGAGTAGGCCTGACAAAAGGGGGTAGCAAACGGAGACGGCGCTCGCAGCCCAGACCCCGCCAGACGGCAGGGCACAAAAAGACTAGCAAGGTAGCGAGTTCGGGCCTAACTCCTGGGAGAGGCTACCCCCCACACGCAAAGGGGCGTGGAAACCAACAGAACAATGTTTGGCCACAAAAGTGGCAAGAAACGAGATACGCCTGCAAAACAGCAGAATAACGAACTGTCAGGGTGATTTACGATTCTATGATATGCAAATGAGTTATGACAAACAAGTGATTTATGACCAACGAATGATTTATGACAAATGATTTATGACAAGTAATGCAAATGATTTATGACACCAATTTAAGACTGTCATGACACAAATGATTTACGATGCAGGAATGATTTATGACACAGGTTTATGATGAGCAACACAAAATGATTTATGACACCCGATTTATGATGGTTCAGGATAATGATTTATGACCCTGGCATAAAATTGTGTCCAGGGGATTGCAAAATGAGTATGCACATAAGGGTAATAAACTGCGGCCAACAACGACCACAAAACTACCACAAGTGTTGGCTGTCTTTGGTAATAAATATGTAAGAAGGTTTGCATGCTGTCCTGGAGTGGGCACAGTGCAGGTGTTATGTATCCTGCCTCATTCTCATTTAAATAGAAGGCAAGGCAACAACGCGCCTCTACACGGTATTTCCCATTCAATAATCTATCAAGCAAGAAGGAGGCACTCTCCACTGTAATTTTTAATTAAAGCAAGCCTTTCTTGTGACACAGACCCTTTGTGTTGCTCACATTGACAGTGGCAAGGAGAGGGGCTTTATATATCAGCAAGAAGGGGTCTGTGAAGTAGAGGGTAGGTTTGGATCATTAGTGGGGAATGCAATTACTAATCTTAGGTTACAAGTGCGTCTTTTCCTATCAGCGAGGGACTATACAGATTGTGGAACACAATAATAGAATGATGCTCAAAGGTTTTAAACATGAGGGTACATTATTTATCACTAAAATATTAACAGGAATGCACGTTTATATTATTTTTATTATTATCATTAATAGTGGTGGTAGCTGTTGTCGTGATAAATAGTAGCAGCATTGTTAATAAACAATACAATAATAATAATAGTAACTGACATTGATATTATTAGTACAATTTTCATTATGTTATGTTTATTATGTTACTATGTTATATGGTAAAACATCTTAGGAATTCAGAAACACCTAATCAGTGAGCATGGATGATCATACTCACTCCCATTATCTCCTCATGGTTTTCTCAAATTGGGACACAGAAGGCATTCCATTGTGCAATATACTTACACTTCCGTGACAGGATATTCTCGTAGGTACACAAAAGAACCAGGCCCAAAATATACATTAGGCACAATGTCTTAGTTTGTGCTGTGGTGCAACTTTAATTCCATGCGCTCAGCGCAGACCAGGACAACGTGCCCAATCACACAAAAAATACACTGTCCTCAGTTCAGGTGCAAATTCTGAAAATTCGCCTCTGCGCTGAGGAGAGAGCATTAGTGATAAACAGAGCTGTGGTTTGAAATAGCAGCTCTGTCTTTCATTGGAGAAGGACCGGTCTCAGTTTCAAGAAGGAGCAGAGGGCAGGGGGATGTCTGTAGGTAGTCCAGGGGCCCCTACAGTGCCCTCCTAAGAAGCAACAGTGGAAGGCGCACTGACTGTGCACTACTTTCTCTATGACTTTTTAAGTGAAACATAAACAGTGCTCCCCAACTGCCGCTTAGCCATAGCACCCACTTCTGTAAGATGTCACATGCCCCATGCAAATGAGGGAACACCCTCTTGTGATCACGTTGGCGCACATCCATATTTTGGAAGGGCTTTGTAAGCGTTTGCAGCTTGTTCTGTATTACAAGGCTGCCCTGGGAGTGTGAACAATACATGTTCATGTCAGTTTGGCCCCTTGGTATTTTGCTGGAGGAAGCTTGACCTGGTAGTCTGGGCTGGGCTGTTCCTATTGTCTATAAGGGCACAGTGGGAGCAATGGTACTGGAATAGTTTTCAGGGGGGTTGGGTGCTGCCATCAATTTTGCATTACTGAAGTTGCAAGGATGTGGTTCTTAGCCAGTTGTGCATTTTGGAGCTCATGTTTGAAAATATATTTCCAAAGCATGATGTGGTACCAATAGCACATTTTCCGTTTGAAATGGCTACTGAATCTACACAGATTTGCAGTCTTACTGATAAAACTATATTGCACACAAATGATAATGTGTGGAATTTTGGGTTCCAGCAAATATTTATCATTTGCAAGTCACCAAATTTAGGGGGTCATTATGATGTCTGGCGGATCGCCACCGCCCGACCAGCGGTGGTGATCCACCCGCCATTTTCGTCCGCCCGCCTAACATTTCCCCCCGCCATATTACGATGGCGGTGGGGACCCAGGCGGATGGAAAGACCGTCCGCCAGTTTTCCGCCGGTAGGCAATCCGCCCGATTGCCTACAGGGTGGAAAAGGCTTGCAATATGGTGGCGGTGCCTTCCAGGCACCGCCATCCATATTACGATGATGGCGGTCTCATGCCTTTCCATGGCGGAGACTCCGCCATGGAAAGGCATGCGGAGAATGCCTTTGGGGGCCCGTTGCGGGCCCCCAGGTGGTTGGGGGGGTGGGTGGCTGCACTTGGGGGGTACCCATGGTACCCCCCAACATTTGCATGCACAAGGTGGCAGGCACCGCGCGGTGCCTGTCACATTGTGCATGCAAATGCAAAACATGCCCTTTTAACATTGTGGCGGGTGCTGAATACAGCACTGCCCGCCACAATGTTAAATATCCAGGATGCGACTGCCATGGTGGCGGTCGCATCCTAATAGGCACTGCGGGACCGCCGCACCTCTTGCGGACGGTCCCGTTCACCGTTATGGTGGCGGGCGGACATTGTCCGCCCGCCATCGTAATGATGCCCTAAGTGTCTTGATTTGTTTCGATCCTTTTAAAATCTTTGTTTCCCTCACGCTTTCTTTTTTGCTTTCCTAATGGCTGATAGTGTTTGAAATATTTCTACAGTTCATTTACAGGTATTTACATTTTGTTTTGTTAGAAATAAATTACATATTACAGTCCTTGCCATCACGCTCCCTGTTCCCCAGCAATATTGTCACATAATTCATTAACAAAATCCTATCAATTTGCAATCTGAGAAAGAAAAGTAAACACCAATTTCCATGTTTAAAGAATAAGCAGCAATTTTTCAGAAGACAATGTGTTATAACAGCTTGAATCTCAGTTTGGAATGAGAATGTAGAGTGCACACTGAGATTCTAGTAGTGCCAGTGGCCTAAGCTTTTCTCCTCAGAAGAAGTAATTTAATTTTGTGATGAATAAACTTGTTTTACCTAAATTCAGATGTATCAGCGTCATCAATTGGAGGTGGATTACCATACTAGTAGCAAGGTTGGGATGCAAGAAACACAAAAATATAGAGAGAACCTACGTAATTACTAGTACATATTATAATCCTTACGCCATGTAGGTAAGTTTTCACAATGTTGAGATAGGCAACATCTTTGTGGATTCTTTGTGGATGATGAACTACCTACCCAACCTTAAGGCCGCAAACATCTCCAGTAGAGCGTGGGAAAGGGTATCTCTGGATATTGCGGGTTCCATTTGTCTCTCGCAGAGCCAAGTGTATTGCATAGCTCTTGTAGACCACAATTCGAAATGGTCTGAGGTAAAAATGATGAATCAAGTTTCTTCTAAAAACCGTATTGAATTCATGAAAGAGGTTTTTGAAAGAGAGGGTTTCCCCAAAAGTATAATTATGGATAATTGCATTCAGTTGACATCGAGGGAGATGAAATCATTTTTATAAAGCCATGTGATTGAGCATATTCAAACATCAGTGTATTACCCTCAGAGTAATGGTATTATGGAAAGATGGATTAGAGTCTTCAAGGAAGGTTTGCAGCTGGCTATAGCCAATGTTAAGAATTGTTGGACGACAATCAAAGAATTGCTTTGGAGATATCACACCACCCCTGGACTAGCTGGTGAGAAATCAACTTTAGAAAAAAATGAGAAGTAGGTTTTCGATATATAATTTGAAACAAATGTAGATTTTGGATTTAATGGAAAAGACAGGATGTAAAGTGGATGCGAGTGTGGTTGACAGGAGATTCTCTGAGATGAAGGAATCAGAAAAGTTCAGAGATGATTCTAGTAAGGTAGCATCTGCCATGAAATAGGGAAAATGGGTGCGTGTGAAAAAAGGGAGGTTCATCAGAGCCAGTGAGTCTAAGTTCTCTAAGCTCGTGAGGACAGTAAGAGTTGGAAAGCAAGTTTTTGAACTAACAAACGGGAATGTATGGAGTATGAATAAGGTGGTAAGGGTACCGAGATTTGCATGGCCCAAAGGTTCGGCAGGAAGTTCATCATCCACAATGATTCTCAAGGCAGGTGTCATCTATCTCATTGTTATAAGCACTCACCTACATGGTGTAAGGATTATCATATGTACTAGTAATTACCTAGGTTCTCTGTATATTTTTCCGTTTCTTGTATCCAATGTTTGGTAAATACCAAGTCTTTAGCATCGTTTAGTCATTTCATGTAAATAATTGCATTTCCACCACCATGCAGGGTTATTTTAATGTTTATGCACTTTATCTCTTGTGTAAATACATTTTTTGTTATGTATCATCATCATCAAATTATTTATTCGGTTTTTGTTAAAACCATAAAAGACAACAGCATTAAACAAAATTCATAGAAGCCTGTTGTTATGGATCAAATGTTCTGTTGTTTAACAGAGGGGAATGTGTGGTATCTCAGCTGGAATCTCAGTGTGGAATGAGAATACAAACTGCACACTGAGATTCCAGTAGAGTCAGTTGGCCCTGGCTTTTCTCTTAAGAAGAAGTCTGTTTATTTTGTGATGAATAAACTTGTTTTACCTGACCCCAGACTCATCGGCACATGAGGATAGTAAGAGTTGGAAACCGAGTTGCTGAAATAACAGATGGAAATGTATGCAGTATGAGTAAGGTGGTAAGGGTACTGTACTGGAGGGAACATACCACGATACACCAATTATGTAGGGTTCTTCCAGTGAGCTTTATTGGTGACACAACCTGGCGTCAGTCCTTCTCAAGGTACCAGGAGCAACTGCCCACCTTGGAATTCCCTTAGCCTCACAATCTAACATAGAATCTCCAACATGGAATACATGCCGATAGAGTAGAACTTAGGATGATGTACTTACATCATAACATATCCCCTTCCCTTCATTGTGAACAAAACAAAAGAAAAAAGAGAGAAAATGAAAAGACAACAAAAAAAAACAGAGTAGCTAATTCTAAGTTGTAACAAAATCCTTAAGGTAAGAAGGTGGTCTCCGAACTCTAGAAATACCCACGGAGGTTGGTACATCACCCACGGATTTGGTACCAACTCCCTTTCCTCCAGCGAAATCCAACCCAGAACCAGTACTGTGGCCACCCCTAACTTCCTCACCCTTCATCAACATCACACCTGAACACCCTTCATCCTCCTTCCTTACACAAACTCCCCCTCTCTGATATAATGCCACATTTCTGAAATTCCATCTCTCACCATTATCCAAGGTCACAAACAATTTTCCCACTTTGTCAACACAGAAGGGACGTCTGAACATAGAATATCCCCTCGCAATTCTCCCTGTGACCCAATCTCCTATGTCGATCCTGGTTTTTTTTCTTTCACCGAGACCATTTATTTCTCGACCTCTTTCTTTACCCAATTCTTCAACCAAGCAGGCACCAACTTAGTTCCTGGCATTCGCCCACGCATTTCCTGAAAAGGAATTTTCTGCGTAACACTATGAGCAGTGGTGCAATAGGCCCAAACCATGTTGGTCACCATTTTTCTTACATCGCAATGATTGGTAATGGCTAGTTGTATGGTACCCTTCACTAATCTGTTGACCCTTTTTACTCTACAATTCCATTGTCAGTTATTAGCGCTGAAGAAACCCCTTCATCCTCAAAAGTTTCCTCTAACGCTGAAATGGTGCTTCTTGACGTCACATCTCTCATGAATTTCACAATTATCCATCAAGAATAGACATCCACAACGACAATTGCAAACCTTAACTCCCCCGATAAATCCGCCATGGGTCCAATGAAATCCAAATATATAGTATGCCATGGTCTTCCAGATTTCTTCTATGTGCCCCTCTTCACCTCCGCATCCTACTCTCAACCTATTTTCACTTTCCTTACAAATACAACAAGACTCCACCCACGTTTTGACTTGATCATCAAGACCTGGCCACCAAAACTCCTCTTTAAGCCTCTTACTGGTCAATCCTTGAACAAAGTGGCCCTCATGGGCTAAGTCAAACAATCTGTGTCGCAAACCTACAGGAGGAACAAAATGATCTCCCCTCATTATGACACTCTGACCACACAATGACAATTCATCTATGATTTTAAAGTATGGCCGCACAGACTGCGACAACATGCTCTCCCTTGATGCTCCCCGCTGAATCAAATCACCATCCTCTTTGAGAACGCAATCCAATCTCATTTCCTACTCCCATTACACTAAGGTGAATGCTCCCAGGCCACAATGTCCTGCATCCTGCACCTAGGCTACAGCACCCTCCTCCTCCAACTCCCTCACTGCTACACCATCAACACTTTCCCAGTCTAAAGGCTCCACCAGATGATAGTATTTTTATTAAGGGTTTGTGATCGGTGCGCATGGTAAAAGTAACTTCCCACAAATACACCTGAAAATATTCAGCACCCCAGGCGGCAGCTAATGCCTCCCTTTCTAGAACCAAATAATTCCTTTCAGCTTGTGTAAGTGTACGTGATGCAAATGCAACTGTTTTTTCTTTCTTTCCGTGCATTTGGGACAACACAACTCCTAGACCAGTTGCACTCGCATCAACAATCAACAGTCAAGATGGACCTTAATTTATTATCAAACAAAGACAAAACCCCAGCATCACAAACTTCCATCTTTATGTTGTTAAAACATACGCTTTGCACCTCCTCCTAAACAAACTTTTCTCCTTTACGCAGAAGTTTTCTTCGACACTCAGTTTTATCAGCAAATCTATCCACAAATTTTGAATAGTATTCGATGATACCTAGAAACGATCTTAGTTGATCTTTTTCAGTTGGAGCAGGCGCCAACCTTATGGAATCCAACAAAGAACGCTTTGGTTTGACCCAACCATTGGATATGGTGTACCCCAGGTACTCTATCTGTTCGCTCAGGAATGTACATTTCTCCCTATTGAGTGTTAAACCACATTCCCCCAATTTTCTCAACATCAGCCTCAAAGTAATGTTATGAAGTTCTACTGTCTCTCCCATGATTAAAATGTCATCTTTAAAGTATACAACATCTTTCACTCCCTCCAAGACCTTTGTCATCATCCTTTGAAATACACTTGCAACCGACGCTAAGCCGAATGTCATACGAGTGAAGTGGTAAGTACCTTCAGAAGTGATAAACTCTGTCAATGCCTTTGAGTCTTCATGTAACCTGATCTGATGATAAGCACTCCTCAAATCTAATTTGGAGAAGTACTTATCATTCCTTACCAAAACTAATTTAATGTTCGGGAGAGGAAACGTGTCTGTAATAATCTCCTGGTTAAGAGATCCAAGATCCATGCAGAATCTCAAACGGCCAACAGATTTCTGAGTTATGACCACCGGAGATATCCATTGCGATGCTTCTACAGGCTCAATTATGCCCTCTTTAAGCATATCACTCCTATCACTTTCCTTCAAATTTTATGAACATACCCTTTTAAGCAGCCTAGGGATTTACTAAATAATTTCACCGTTCCCGCCAACACATTAGTCAAATGTACATCATCCACAACCATTATCTGGTTGGTCGCTCTTGGGTTTAAAAAAAAAAAAAAAATTATTGGCATTTCACGAAAGATTGTAATACAAAAGTACATTTGCAGTATTATACTTAGATGCAATACGTTTGTTTCAAACATTTTGTAGCTGCTTAACCATGCTTATTAACATTATCACATACAAAGCATCTTGTATTAGTGCATACGATGATACTACGTTTTGTAACCAGATTCTTGAACATATCTTTTAATTCAACGTAACTCCCACAACACCCTCCCCCCCACACGGACGTCCCTTGGATTCTTATTGCACAAAATGTTATCATAGATGTAATTCCTATTTTTGTGTATTATATGAAGGCTGTGAGTCAGTTGTCTCGGTCTGTGAGTTCGTGTTCGGCTTAGTCTGGAGGTCGTTTATCATCAATGACCATGCTAGGCGGTCGTCCGCCAATCTTTCATCCTTTCGAACCATTTTCATTCTTAGGTGCTCAGCAGTGGCCTATTCACACATATCTTTTGACCATCTGTCTACTCTCGGGGGCGTTGGTCTTTGCCATTCAATCGCAATGCGTCTTTTCGCAATAATTAAGCCCAACATAGCAAATTTCCTGCTTAGCTTCTTATTTTTAGGTGTAGGGAGCAGACCCAGTACCACTGTCCGTATCTCTCTCGGGATTTCCCACCCTGATGCCATTTTTATTTTTTGCAGCACTTCTTCCCAGAATTTAGTCACCTGTGGGCACTCCCAAACTACATGTACAAAATCAGCCTCTATTTGTCTGCATCTATAGCATGCGCCCGATCACCCTGGGTATATTTTGCTTAGGGCCTTCGGTGTGAGGTAGGCTTGTTGAATGTAATTATATTGTATAAGTTTGAAATGTGCATTGGAGCAGCCCAGTTTTACCCCTTCATGTATCTTCTCCCATTCTTTCTCCGTGATTGGCCCTCCTACCACTGTAAGTGGATTTCTTGGCAAAGCCTCCCTAAGTGCCCTGTATATGTGTGTTATCATGTGGCATCCTTGTGCCATGCTCAACATTACTTGTAGGGTTCTTGTTACAGGGGTTCCTCCAGGAACTATGGCCAAATCTCTGTGGCCACTTGTGAAATTTTGGCATATTGTAGGAATTGCCCCGTTCCCAGCTCATACGTAACTTCCGCATTTTCCCTCGTGAGAAACTGACCATTGTGGTACAGGTCCCCCATCAGCAAGCATCCACCTGACTTCCACTTGTGCACTGACATTGACTCTGCGATCTTAGCAAATCCCGGCACCGCCCACAAAGGTGCGTCAGGCGCATATGGTGCGCGCTTCACCACTCTTCTCACCGTATTTTCCCATGTCTCCGCCACATGCCTGAAAAGGTACGGAGCTGAGCCGGGGTTACCTCTCCCGCACATTAATAGCACGGGAAGCAACACTCCCTCATAGGATCCTTCCAGGAGTCCTTTTTCCCAGTTATCTTGGTCATCCAACCAGTGGTTGGCATGCTGTAACTGTGAGGCCATATAGTAATATTCAATACAGGGTACCTCCACCCCCCCCATCTGCCATGGTCTCTGTAGAGTTGAAAGGCTAATACGCTTGCGTTTATTGCCCCATAATAGTTCTATCAGCAGGGTCTCAAGTTGTTTGAGAATGTACTGCGGGATTTTATAGAATGAATTTTGTAGAACGTACAACCAACGCGGCGCTATAACCATTTTAATAATTGCAACATTGCCCATTAGAGATACAGGCAGGTCTTTCCAGAAACTCACTGAATTTCGTACTCCCTCCATCACCCTGCCTACATTGAGCTCTAAGAACCTTTCCTCCGGTTGGGCCAGGCACATGCCCAGATATTTAGGAGGGTCCTTCATCCATGGCAGCCCCACTTCCGGTAATATTTCCATTGGGCGGTCCGCCAGACATCCCATAGGGAGCACCTTTGATTTTTGGGGGTTCACTCTGAGGCCCGACACCATTCCAAACTCCTCCAACACCCGTAGCAGGGTTGGTATTGCCTCTTGTGGTTGTCTACAGTACACGAGAGTGTCATCAGCATACATTGAGACTATATGGTTGATAGTACCCACTTTTAGTCCCCATGCTCCCAGACGGGTTCGCAGCACACAAGCCAATGGCTCCATTGCCATGGCAAAAATCAAAGGTGACAAGGGGCAACCCTGCCTAGTACCCCTTTGCAGCTGGAATGCCTCCGAAACTCTACCGCCCACTTTAACCCTGGCCCTGGGTGAAGCATAAAGCAGCTGCACCCATTTGATAAACTCTGGCCCCACAGTCATGTTTTGCAATGTGGCCCATATGAATGGTCAGGACACAGAGTCGAACGCTTGTTCGATGTCTAGAAGAACCAGAGCATGTTCTTCCCGTCTCAAGCCCACATTGTGCCATACATGAGCCAAACTTCTTAAATTAAGCATAGTATTGCCGCGTGGGATAAATCCCGACTGATCCGGGTGGATCAGATTCACCATGTATGGGCGCAGTCTACCCGTCAGTATTCCGCTAAGTACCTTCACGTCTATGTTTAAAAGGGAGATCGGCCTGTATGAATTCGGTCATGCGGGGTCTCTGTCTTGCTTTGGTATCAATATTACCAGGGCTTCACGCATGGAGTCCGGCAATGTCTGCGTATGGAAAGCTTCGTTGTATACTTCCACCAGTTTGTCTACCAGTATCGGTGCATATTGTTGGTAAAATTCCGCCGGGAACCCGTCGTTCCCGGGTGATTTTCCAGCCTTTAAGCGTTTTATGGACCCCAGCACTTCCGCTCGCGTGATCGGGCCTCCTAGTATCTCCTCCGCTTCCCGCTCTAAGTGGGGCAATTCCACCAAGACCAGGAACTCCGCAATAGCGGTGTCCAAAGGTTCGGTTCCCTGCGCATAGACTTTAGCCAGGTGGCTGGCCAAAAGCTCCATGATTCTTATTTGCGTGTAGTTCATATTCCCCTCAGCATCCTGCAGTTGCAATATTGGTTCCGTGGACCGTTCACGCCTCAGTAATCTAGCTAATAGGGCACCTGACCTATCCCCCTCCCGGTGCAACCTCTGACGGTATACCGTATGGTCATACTTCTCCAGACTTTCCATGTCTCCAATAGTTCAGCCTTCACCCCGTGCCATTCCACAAGTATTTGTGGGTCAGCATGTAGTCTATTTTCTAGCTTAGTCAAGTTGTCCTCATATTTTTTCATATCAGTCAGTATTTGTTGTCTTATCCCATATGTCGTATGTATACATACCCCCCGGAGTACCACCTTCATGGCTTCCCAATCATATGCTCTATTCGTGGCCGTACCCTAATTTTCCTCAAAGTATTTAGTTAAAGCCTCTGAAACTGCACTCTCAAATGGAGGGTCCTGTAATGCCTCCGTCCGGAGGCGCCACATAGGTATGGCCGCCCTTGGTTTCTGGCCCTCAAAACTAATCAAAATCGGTGAGTGATCTGAGATATACCTCGCTTGATACGTTATTCCCTTTACTTCTCTAGCTAATGTTGGTGAGACGAAACAATAGTCCAGTCTGCTGAATGTGTTAGTGGCTGGTGTATGACAGGAGAATACTTTTTGCGTAGGGTTATGATCCCGCCATATATCCAGAAGATGCATTTCCTTTAACATGTCTGTCAGTGTTCCCGTCATATGTAGTTTAGTATGTAATCGAGGGGGTTCTCGGTCCAAATTCCCATCAATAACACAGTTTACATCCCCCAACATTATTATTGCCTCCCCCGCATACGGCGCAGCCGCTCTCATAACAGTCGGGAAGAAATCTGCACGGTCCAAATTCGGAGCATATACGTTAATAATACAAAATTCTTTCCCCTCCAATGTGCCCTACACAATAACATATCGACCATCTGGGTCTATTACCTGGTTAAGAGGCTTAAATGGGACCCCAGGTGCCACCCAAATTAAGGCCCCTCTTGCAAATCCGGAATATGAAGTGGCAAATATCTGACCCCTCCATCTGCGTCTCATACACGGGATTCTGTCCCCCCACACATGGGTTTCTTGTAGACATGCGATCGACACTTTATATCTCTTCAAATATGCATAAACTCTCCTGCGCTTCTCGTAGGCTGCCAACCCCCGGACATTCCATGTGAGCGCTTTTAATGTTAAGCCTGCCTTTCCACCCGCATTCCAACACATCTCCACCACCCAGCAACGCAACCACCTCCCTCTCAGACCGCTTGTGTGTTTGATATACCATCCCTCCCAACTCACCCCGGAGAGTCAGTGTTCCCAAGGACATCCAACATACCCCAACTGTGAAAACTGAGCAAACGTTCCCCTCCCCCACCCCATGGGCAACCCGGCTACACTCCATACTTCCCTATCACAACAAGTCAGAGCTCGCCGTGGCCGCCCCATACCACCCCAAATAACTTTTGCACCTAGCTTACAACTTAGAGTACTTTCCTACTAAGCTGCTAGCGACCGGACAGCTAGTGGGGAGCGAGAAGCTGCCTCTAGCCCCCTGACCATGATCCAGTCCCTAAGGGACGTGAGCCCGACCCCCCCTCCCGCCGGTGCCACACATCTACCATCCCCCACACTCCCCATAATACAAAACTGTTACATTTTCCACACTGCAATAACTTATCTGTCACATCGACATTAGAGTTCAATGAAGCTGTTCAGGGCAGATCTATGCCCGACTGGAGAGTGTCTGGAACCACGTCTTGGGACCCCAACATCGAGTCCTGGGACCCCTCTCGCTGCAGCGTTCCATCAGTTTGCACTCGGATTCTTCCAGGACTGACCCCCTGTTCTCCTTCTGTCTTCCGGACCATTCGGCTTGTATCATTGTCTCGACTTCCTCTGCGCCATGATCCACCAGCACTTCTTTGGGGGCCCGGCCCTGTGTCCGCCAGGCCCGTCTCATCCATCCATGCTGTCGCTGCCTCTGCTGACATGAAAAAGTGTGTTTTCCCTTTGTGTTCCACCCGCAATTTGGATGGATATAACAGGCTGTATCGCAGGCCAGCCACCCTCAGTCTACGTTTCACCACTAGGAATGTTCGTCTTTGTTCCTGAACACATTGAGTATAGGCCGGGAAAATGGCTATTTGATGGCCTTGGAAGGACAAATCTCCCTTCGCTCTAGTTGCCTGAAGTATCAAGTCCCGGTCTCTATAATTAAAGAAATGGGCTATGATCGCCCGGTGGGGGCACCTGGGTGGGGGATCGGGCCCTGTGGGCTCGCTCAACGTTAAAAAACTTTGATAGACTTTTAGGGGCGACTTCTTTAGTGATCCACTCCTCCAAGAATAAGTCCACGGCTGGACCCTCCGCCTTTTCAGGAAATCCGATAAAACGCAGATTATTTCTGCGCGATCTTCCTTCTGCGTCTTCGCCGCGCTCATCTAGCTATGCCACTCTTTGTTGTAAGCGCCCCACCGAGTCACTGAGCGAACGTACTTATTGCTGCATAGTCTCCACGTTTTGCTCCGTAGCTGACACTCTGGCCGAGACCTTCTGAAGATCGCACCGCAGCAGGTTTACCTCTATGGCCACGGCATCGATTCTGTGTACTACCTCCTCCCTGGATGACTGAATCGCCGCCATTATCTCTGTCAGAGATGGGGACTTATATGGAGGGTGAACCGTTGTATCTTCTTGCTCCCCTGGGTTTGCGGCCGCCCCGTCCGGGTCCGGTGGGCATGGCTGTGCGTAGTTGGATATCTTATAGGTCTGCACCTTACTTGACTTTTCCTTCACCATCTCGGTGAGGTTTCAGGGCCAGTATGCTCCTGTGCGGTGTGCAGTAAGTGCAGTAGGACCAGCCAATATTCGCGGCCCCCCGGGTCCCCACTCTTGCCCCGCAAGCGACCGCTCCTTCAGGCGATAAGCAGCTGTGGGCCTTCACCGCAGTCCCCACCAGAGCCACCCGGCGTCGACGGTAGTGTTCCGGGCTCCCGTAAAGCGCGTCAAACCCCCCCTTTTTTCCTTGCTGCTCTTCTCTTCCGTTACGTGTACGTGGGCATTAATGCCAAACCTATTGTGGGCCTTCATGCCCGACCCAACGACCGTCTACCTGGGCCTCGGCTTTTCCTTTTTTTGTTTTCCTTGTTTTTTCTGTGTGCTTGTATGTGGTTCAGCCTTTTACTTAGAAGGACTTGCAGGAGGGGGGCTCAGTACGGGGAACCCGGGCCCATCAACACCCTGCCACGTCCTGCCACATAAATATGTTAGAATTTAAACAGTCTGTCATTAAATTCTAACATATTTATCAGACTGTCTATAAAACATCAACTGCGATTAGTGTAGTCACTGCGAGTACCGATAGAAATAAACCTTCCAATAAGTAACAGCATTATTGTTTTGAGCCTTGCTTTTTAGATAACCATATGCACGCTTTTGTCTTTAATAAATCCTTGCACAGTTAATCGAGCATTAATATTTCAGGACATCATTGTGTTGAAGTCCCCCATTGCTTTGCGGAACGATGAACTAGGATCTTCTTAAATAGACTCTTGATAAACAAGTTATACTCCAACTATAAATAAACTTTTAAGTGAGTATATACAATCTAACTAGTATAAATAACTAGGGGTATCACAATAGGTTTCTCCTCATGTTAAAACTGGTTGTAATATCAATCTTGCAGCTTCATATATTCTTAACCACCGGAGTTGGATACAAGTTTGCACATACATATCTTGATGCCCACATGGAACTAAATAAATGTGAGTAGCATAGCTTAATAAGTAGGACTTGACTACTACTCTACCACCTTAATTTTAAGATCATATAGATAAAATATGAAACCATTTGTCTTCATAGATTGAATTTGTTTATTACATCAGTAACAACACAAAAATACGGAGACTGCTGCCCTTGAGTTTCTATACAGGTACATAGATTTGCTAAATGCATAAGTAAATTACAATAAAATCAAACGATTTTTAGATGGAGTATCATATATTAGTTATTACAACTCCTGATTTCTTTCCTTCCATGCATACTAGTAGCAACTCGGATATCCGAGTGTCAGCTCCTGGACTTGGACCAAAGGAGCAAGAATCTTTATTTCCACACTCAAAGAATATTTCTGAATAGACCATAAAAAGGTATTAATACCTCCCTCATTTACCTATGGCACTACTGAATAAGTTATGCATGACACCATGGTTTTAACCTTATTTTATCCATTAACTCATATAGCTCATAATTGGAAAAGAAGCTATCACCATATATACTTCTGCCCACTCATTCATAAGATGTGGCATATTGATAGCTTTATAAATATTTAACTTAGATTTTTCCGTTTTGTCATCACATGGGAATTTCCAAATAACATTTTTTCTTTCTTTCTTTTTTCGCTAACTGTTCTGGTGAAGGCAGCACATAGTGATTTCACTCATTGATGATTGTCTCTTTCACATTATCACGTCTTTAAGTCAAATTTGTGCCCCAGTAATCCTATGTACATAGTAAGGAGGTACAAATATTCCATGCATGTATTTCCCTGGTGCTACTGGCATTTGAATATTAATTCTAGAAGCATGACCTGCTCTAAATGAAATAATAGCTTAAATTTTCAGGCCTAGGCATATTTTTATATGTGTGAATATGTTGTTTATTGTCAATTTTTATTGTAGAATAAAGTTGAGCGGGGTTTTCCTGAAGAAGGCACACATGCCGAAACGTGCGTAGTTTTCATCTACCGCCAGCCTTTGAAATGCTTTTTTTGCACATTACTCTGCAATGAATTTTAACTCTATGTACATTGTTGTCTTGTATAACTTCTTGTTTTTTGTATATATGTATATATTTTCTTTTATATAGGCATATAATTGTGTATATGATTCTTGTAGAATTGAGATCGAAAACATAAATATCAGTACCTCCCAAAAATATATATCTCAAAAAAAATAATTTTGAAAAAATAAGAATATTTACAACAAAGAAATTTTTGAAATAAAACATATTTTGTTATAGAAAAAGTATACAGTTGTTCATTATTAAGTGTTTATGCCTATTTAAATGTATTATATCATGGGTTTTTTTGATTAATAAGATTCAGATGTGTATGGCCTGACATGCTTTATATGAATATTCAACTTGTATCTAGCCATTACCTTTACCCCTTTGTAATTTTTCCCTACAGCTAGCAAGGTTCATTGTTTATCGTAGGGGTCCCCTTGTTTACCAAATCGTTTACAGGAGAGACATTCCCACCTTTTTTCTTTCCTATTAAGTTCCTTCATACACCTTTGAGATTCTTCAATAACCTTCGCTATCTCGATCGCCTCCTTAAGAGAAGGATCCTTTGCTGCCCATAGTCTTTCTTGAATTTACTTATCTTTGCACTGAACAATGAGCTGGTCACGAATGAGCTCATCATTCATAGCCCCAAAGCGAGATTTAACTGAAAGTTCTCTGAGCCTTGCCACAATTTCATCAATGGATTCATGTTCCCCCCGACGATGAGTATAACATTTATACCGTACCATTACCAAGTTCAGTTCCTTAGCAAACCGGGTTTCCAGGTGCTTAATCGCTTCCTTGTATACATTAGAAATGGTTTGACCATTTGGTCCCACAGCTACAGACAAATATTTTAAAACTCTTTGACCTTCATTGCCCAGTATGCTTAACAATAAGGCTTTCTCCCTTGCTGCAGAGAATTTTTGACCATCTAATGCTATAATGTAGTGTTCAAGCATTTCTACCCAATCTTCCCAAGTTATTACAGGAGTACCCGATAAATTTAAGAAAAATGGAGGGGCTATTATATTGCTATGAGCAGCCATAACTGCTGATTTAATATAAATGTGTACCGGATTTATATGAATAGTATGTACAAATTATAATACCTCAGGTGTGCAGATCACCGAAACAATATCTGCACATACTCCTGAAAAAATGCTTTACGCTTAACACTATGAGCAGTTCAACAATAATTTAGGTGTGCAGATCACCGGGATACTGTCAACTGGCATGAACAATGCCTGCACCAATTATAATACTTTGTGTGTGAAAATCACCGAAGACAAAATATGCATACAGTCTTTCCATGTATCAGGGAGCAGACCAAGACAGAAAGGGTGTGCAGATCACCGAAGCACAATAAATTTGCCTGCACAATACCTCAATGGTACCTTTGAATTCCCAGTATGCAAGTTACCAAGATTCGATGCTTGTAAAATCTTCTGGAGCAACCCTTGCCAGCTGCTGGTGGTTTCCGTAAGAGCTGACGGCAGTAAAGATGGGATGACACATGCAGCGTGAGTGTGCTGCGTCCCAGCGTTATATTGCCATCTTTCTGAGTAAACGAAAATTGCCAAGGAAATTTAAAAAAACAAGATGGCCTAACGCAACACGAATACGCTGAGTTTCAATTACGGGCGGCATCAAACTTCCGAAATCCAGTGACGACAATAAACAATGTCCCAGGATGCTGTGCGGGATAGATGGATGCCGTGTCCTCGCAATTGCCCTCGCAGCGCTGCTCCCAATGTTATGCTTTAATAATAGTAAGTAAAAGAAAACAGTACCTTGGCAAGGCAAATTTCACACTCCACGCCTCACCCACACCGTAAAGGAAGGTGCCTCAGTCATCGGCTTCGCCGACTCTTGCTTCAGTAATCCACTTCATACTTGTACCATACCAAGCACTTCTCGCAGTTTCGACCACCCAGGTTGTGTCTGCCTTTCTCTACAGCGTTCCGAGTCATCACTAAAATGTACTGAAGGGAACATACCAAGATACACCAAATATGTATGGTTCTTCCAGTGAGCTTTATTGGTAACACAACCTTGTGTCAGTTCTTCTCAAGGTACCAGGAGCAACTGCCCACCATGGAATTCCCTGAGCCTCTCAATCTAACATGGATCATGGAATCTCCAACATGGAATACATGCAAATAGAGTAGAATTTAAGATGATGTACTTACATCATAACAGGTATCATTATATTTGTGGCTCAAAGATTCGGTAGGCAGTTCACAATCGGCAAATAATGATTCTCAAGGCAGATGTCATCTATCTCAATGCTGCAAACACCTACATGGTGTAAAGATTATCACATTACTAGTTATTACCTAGGTTCTCTGTATTTTTTCCATTTCTTGTATCCTAATGTTTGGTAAATGTCAAGGGCCCAATTCACAAAGGTAAAGTTAGACCAAAAGTCTTAAACCAAAAGTCTAACTTTACTACTTTTTGGTATTCACAAAGGTAAGTTACTACTAGGCACTTTACTACTAGTAAACCTACTAGTAGTAAAGTGACTAGTAGTAAAGTTACTAATAGAAAATGACTACTAGTAAAGTTACTAGTTGTAACTTACCTTTCTGAATATCAAAAAGTAGTAAACTTAGGGCCCGACTCACAAAGGTAAACTTAGACGTTTGGTCTAAACTTAGACCAAATGTCCAAACGTTTACAACTTTGGGAAATCACAAAAGGCATTTACGAGTACTATCTTTATGTCCGTACTCGAAGCTGATCTCTACCCCGAATGCAACATAAAGATATTACTCGTAAAAGCCCTTTGTGAATTCTCAAAGTCGTAAACTTAGATGTTTGGTCTAAGTTTGGACCAAGCACCTAAGTTTTCCTTTGTGAATCGGGCCCTGAGACATAAGTCTAAGTTTCATACTTAAGTCCAAGTTTACTACTTTTTGATATTCACTAAAGTAAGTTACTAATAGTAACTTTACTACTAGTAAACTTACTACTGAAAAAGTTACTACTAGTAACATTACTAGTAGTAAGTTAGTAGAAGTAACTTACCTTTGTGAATAACGAAAAGTAGTAAAGCTAGACTTTTGGTCTAAGTTAGACTTTTGGTCTAACTTTACCTTTGTGAATCAGGCCATTAGTTTTTAGCATCTTTTAGTCATTTCATGTATATAATTGTGGTTCTACTAACGTCTATAAGATAAGGAAGATTCCCATTTCTATAAGATCAACATTTAAAGAAGAATTAGACAAGCTATGTAAGCAAGACATAATAGAAGAAATTGAATCTTCACAGTGGTTATTACAGTGGTTGCAGTCCATAAGCCTAATGGTATAATAAGATAATGTGTAGATTTGAAAGATCTTAATGATTGTGTTTGGGTAGATCTCCATCCATTGTCTAACACTGGAAAAATGTTTTAAATGGTGAAACTGTGCTTTCCACCTCAGATCTCTCCAGTGTGCACCATCAAATTGCTTCTAATGATGAAAATAAATATTAAACTTTCTTTATAATACCAGAAGAAGCATTTTGCTATAAAACGATGCCATTTGGATTAATACCTGCATCTGCGATGTTTTAAAGGACAATGCATAATCTATTTAGGAACGAAAAAAATGTGATATACTTTCAAGACAATATTCTTGTATTTAGCAAAACAAAGAAGGATCATACATAAATGTTATTTAAAGCTTTAACAATTTTAGAACTTTACAAAATCCTCTCACTTTGCAGTCAGAGAAAGAAAAATAGACACCAAATTCCATGTTTAAAGAATAAGCAGCAATTTTCAGAAGACAGCCTGACATTTGACCCCTATTTTGAGTACACAGCAAATATGATAAAAACTACATTTAAAGGCATCATTATTGCTCATTCAGCTTCTGGACCTTCTTCATGGTTATTTTGGGGGTTCCGCAGCTCCCCCGCATCTCTACTTCCAGAGTTTATGAGAGTGATGATAACCAATGGAATGGAATGCGACCCTGAGTGGCTGCGATTAATTCAAATATTCCTTCCAGCACTTTGTTGTTGGTTGCAGTATACACCCTCAGTGTGTTGGGTATACCCAGACTTCGGTCCCTCCCTGTGCCATAGGGCTAAAGCACACCTCATTGATGAGGCCTAAATAAACCGGAACTGGTCTGGGATTGGTTGTGTTTTCCCCGCTGGAGGTGCCCTGGCCTGGGAGTTCAGGCAGGAATGTTCCTTGCGTAGAACATGTAGTGCTCTGCCTTGCCATCCAATATTCTTCCCTTCCTTACCTCAGCCTCCCCTTCCATGCTGTAGCAAATCCTGCTTTTCTGCATCACCATCTCAGATTTATCATCTTTTTCTGCACCCTATTTTTACTGGTTTTTGAACTCTGTTAACTTTACCCCTTCTAAACAGGAGTGAAGTGCCTGTGCTGCCCTTTTAAACATGGCAAAATTGGTTTGCCCCTAATTAACTAGCTTATAAGTCCCTAGTATTTGTTATAGAAAATTTACACAAGGGCTAGAAGTTAAATGCCACCTTTGGACTGCAGCACCTATTGTGCCATCCACAGAGTGCACCTGGAATATACGGCTTCAGGCCAACCATGTGTAGCTTAACTGCAGCAGCTTAAAAACCTGTCATACCTGTCAAAATAACTATTTTTGGCAGGTGGAAAATCCTCATTTTAAATATTAATGAGTCCCCCCAAAAGTACACCTTGCTGAACCACAAGGTAGGGTGCCTGATATTAAAATGTGTGTGCTCATCCAGTGATTAAACTATAAAAGCTACTTTCACTCGAAGGATTGTAGTTGAACCTGGAAAATCTCTAAGTCCAGATTGTAAAATCTAATCTATAATTGTTGACAGAGCATGGATACAGAAGTCTTTCAAAGACTATTTCTAATATGCATGAAGAGCCCAATTTAAAATGGTGATGATTTTTGAATAATATTTAGGAAAAATAACTTTTAGAAAGTTACCCTTTCCCTCCCTAAAACTACTGGAGGCTAACCCAGTGGGAGAACCAGTTTTGAGAGACGCAGAAAAGGGGACTGTTTATTACCCTTGCCACATCTCTGGGTGTGCACACCGTCTCTGCACAAAGGGAGAAAAGATTAGGGGTGGGCGGAGTTCGCAGAGTTGCACTATGTGGAATTCCGCAGAGTTGCATAAAAACTCAGTGGAATTCTGCGGAGTCCAGCTCCGCCCTACTAATGACCCACTGTCCTTCTCTCCTCAGGTGTGCGTGATGAAAGCCCTGCCACCCTTCATCCTGCTGGCACTCCTGCTGTGCACCTGGCATGCCTCAACCCACCCTACCTTCCAGCACCCGGACGCACCCTTCAATCACTTGGCGCTAGACCGACAGACAGGCATCCGGTCTGTTGGCACTGTGAACCGCCTCCTCCAGTTCTCGCCTAACCTGGAGCTGGTTAGTGAGGACAGTACCGGTCCGGTGGATGACAGTTCCAACTGCCTGCCCTTCAAGGAGGAGAGAGATTGCTCGCAGGACCGGCCCACCGACAATGCCAACACGCTTCTGGTGGTCAATGGGCGTGGCCGGAAGCTGGTTGTGTGCTGACAGGTCTTCCAGGGCATCTGTGAGAAGCAGAGCCTGAACTCGGTGGCTAAGGTCCTCTACCACCCTGTGGACCCCGGTGACAACCAGTTTGTGGCCGCAATGATACACAGGTGACCACAGTGGCCCTGGCAGAGTCTGGTTGGTTTAAGCAAAGCCTGGGGGTTAAATAAGAAGTAAGATCCAAGCAGAAAAGTACAATAAATTATCCGTATACTGACAGTCTGGAAAATAAACAATCATGATCAAAGATAAAATTAGCTGTAAGCATAAGCATGTCTGTATCCTCCTGATACAACCCTTCATGTTAGCAGTGCCAATGGGTTCTGTACTTATTTGCTTCATACATGATTAGTGACACAGGTTAGAATACACAAGTTAGATGGCTTTCAAAATGTCCCAGATGGGCTTCCAATAGGGCGGAATGTATGCGGGGAAATCCAGGGTACTTGGCAGACCCCAGTGGTCTGTCCTGTGCTACCATTTTCTCTTCTATCTTTTTAAAGAACATCACTAGGCGGCAGTTCGACTATGGGTCTCCTGGGGCAAAGCAAGGCAGCATGACCTGCATTCAGGTGCAGATTCCTCTTTGGTCAAAAGATGCTTTTGTAGTAGTCTGCGTTCAGCTGTAAGCTCTTTACAAGAACATATTAAATGTGGCAGGTCTTCTTTGCCATTGTTGAATAGGTAGCAGCTGTTTAAGCCTGGGTTTTGATGCCAGGGAGGCAGATGTAACTGCGATGAAACCATCCCTAGGTGATATTTCAAAAACCTCCCTTTGACGATGTTTGTATACCCAGTGTGAAAGTATGAGAAATTTAATGGTTTTGCTTTCTCATTGAGGTATTCTGTGGCAGCCGACGTGTCCCTATTCTGCAACTCCTTCCACAGGTGGAAATTCAGGGTGTTTGATGCTGCCTTCCTAAATTTGTTCCAAGAATTTATGTAGGCACCCGTCTGGCCAGAGTCTGCCTCTGAAGAGCAAATTCCAGCCTGATTTGCACCGGGGTTGTATATTAAGGGAGACTGAAAATCATTCTATATGTTCTGATCATGATGCCATCCAAAATTGTCGCATCCCTCCCTTTCAGAGGTTCACTCGCAAACGCTATAGTAGGTAACAACTTTGCTTGGTCAATTAGAAAAAATGGCATCAGTGTTTGACCATATAGTTTCCTCTTTAGATTTTTGAAGGTTATGGCCAGTGCGTTGCCTTTTCTTTTCATTGCCTCTTTCTGGGGGGCAAATGACCCATTTTATCAATGATGACTCCCAAATATTTTTATTTATCTACTGGGTCTAGCTGCTTCCTGGCCCAATACCAGCTTGTGATCTTCTCCTTGCATTGTTAATTGACATGATTTTAGTTTTTTCTAAATTGGTAGCCAGGCCATTTTCTGTTGAATATTCCTGCGTAATGTTGAGCAGGAGCTGCAGTCTCACCTGAGAGCAGCTTATGAAGACCAAGTCGCCAGCATATAAGAGACTGGAGAGCACCATGCCTCCTAGTTTTGGATTTTGGGAGTTACAGATGTTTAGCTTTGGTGTTAAATCTTCCAGGAAGAGATTGAACAAGGTGGGCAGGAGCACAAACTCATGCTTCAGGCCTTTGGTTGTTGGAATTTTTCTAGACAGGTGTGTTCTAGTGCCCAGCTTGAGCTGCACCCAAGTATCTTTGTGCAGAAATATGAGGAAGTTCAGTAGGGTCAGTGTGATGTCCCAATTTGCCAGTTTACTCCATAGTTTACCCCGATCAACATGATCAAAAGCTGAGCTATAGAAAAAAAGCACAAGTACAATGCCCACCTGGCTCTTTTTGCTGCATCAATCAGAATGGATAGGGCCAAAATGTTGGGTGTAGTTCCAGTTTGTTTGGAAAATCCTGTCTGATTTGGTGTGATTATGGCATTGTCAGAGGCCCAAGTTGTTAGTTCTTCATGAAGTGTGTCAGCAAAATATTTGGCCTCGTCAATGAGCACTACAAGGAGATCGTTTTTTGAAGAAGATTTTTCTCCACTCTTAAAGATAGGGGAAATTATGGACCCTCTTCATGAAGCCAGTATTACTCCCGCAGCCGCAATTTGAAGGAAGACAGGTTTGAGTCCCTCCGCCCAGTACCCTGTGTCATACTTAAACAGAGCAGGAGAGACACCATCTGCACCCGGGGCACCCTCACGTCTACCCTTTGCAATTTGTCATCTGATTACCCCAGTGTTTATCAGAGGTGTTTTATTAAGATGGTCTGCTGTTAGCTGTGAAGGAGTGAATGGTTGGCAAACTGCATTCAAGTCATGGCCGTTAAAGGTTGTTGTCAGTGTTCCATCAAGGGCCTGGCTAGTGATTAAAGTAGTCAGACAAAAAGTTTGCCTAACTTTCCTCTGACAAGTGTGAGCTGATTCCTCCTTGGGCAGGTAGCAATACCTTATTGCTCATTTCCCAAAACCACACACTTATTATTCCTTATATCAGAAAGCAATTTGGCCCAAAACGACTCATCCTGCTGCTTTTTATGGCTATTTCAGTTTCTTTAATGAGGTTTTATTGTGTTTCACCATTAATTGCAAGTTGGCATCCCCCGGCCTACGGTAAAGGACTCCTAATGTTTTTTTTTTATGGCTGTTATAGACATCTTTAGTTGTTTGATTTGTGCTAGGGGGATATATCCCTGTTGCCAGATACCGTGAGTTTGGATCCCTGGTCTTATTGGAGTGGCGAATATGTCAGCAAGCCCTTTGGTGAATTGCTCCCAGTTAATTAAAGAGTTGGTGGGCAATGCCAAGTGTTGATGGAGCAAGCCCTCTACGGATTCCATCAGGTCGCTTATAGAAAAGGGGAATATTGAATCCTTTTGTTGTAAATAGTAAATGCTGACCCGGGTGCCTCATCTGGACTGTGAAATACAGCAGGGCCTCCTGGAAGGTCACCTCTTGTGGAAGATGATCACTATCCTCCTTCTCGCCGAAATGTTATGAGTGAACATTGAGTCCCCAGAGAATCGGCCATTAAGGACATGGAAGCTTCAGTGCTCAAAATCACCTAAACTTTGCCTACCGATTTTTGTTTAGTTTGCCAGTTTCAATTCTGCCCTTAGCTGGTATGCCTCAATGTAGGGATTGTGATGATATAAACTTGTCTTCAGAGGAGGATCCTAAAAGATATAGGTTAAAATCGCCTGACATCAGTAATCTGAGATTTGTCCTTTTTCCAGGTACCTTAGGATTTCCTCTACCAGCAATCTTGAAGCCATTGACCTATTTTTGGGGGGGTGTACATAGAAATTGATGATTACAGCCTCAATTTTACCATTCTGGTAATGAATTGTAGTCCTGATTGCATTTATTGCCAGCGAGTTTGAATGCAGTGCCCTGGCAGAGTCTACGCTTGTCACAGACGCGTACATTGCCAGGCCACCCCTTGAGGGGCCGTGTTTTGCTCTTTTGCAGGCCGGTACAGAAAAATTCATAAAGTCCTATACATGGAAATGATCTTCAAACCACCTCTCCTGGAAAAGAATGATGTAAAAAGTTTGCAAATAAGATAGAAATTCTGGATCTGATGTTTCGCTTGCTATGCCATTAATATTTCAAGAACACAGTCATAGAGATCCTAACCGCTCCTTAGAAGTCACACAGTTTGCCGAGATTTGTCACAGGTTCTGTGATCTGTAATTTATTGTTAGCAAAAGCAGTCTCCAGTCTGCGTCTGGAGATCCAGCTATGTGCTGGTATGGCCCTGATTGTTTCTTGGGGGTAGCGCCTGTTAGTGGTGATTTCCCGGAACACCCTTAAGGATTGAGTGTGTGGTCGTGGGTCGCTGAGCATCGTCTCTAGTTTTATCCGAGCCTAGCAAAGGAAGAGGGTACCCAGGTCTGTGGTAGGGTCTCATTCCCAATTTCCTAAAGGCCGGCCACTCATTCAGCACTTTCCGGGCTATATCTGATTTGATCCAAGTGACCTTGGTTGCTTCATTTTTCAATGGATCTGCGGAGCGAACAAATTCAATTGAAGCAAGGTATGTTGACCTTAGATTTTCCAGAATGGAGATCAGAGGTAGTAGTTTTTAAAATGTGGCCACTGTTTAGAGGATTGCACTTACCTTTATATTCATATTCTGGTAAAAATATTATGATATTTGTGTCTGCTGGGCATTCTCTGAGGATCAGATTGAGTTCTACTGGGATGTTGTATGCTTGGTAAGGGAGGCTCTAGCGTATTGGCCCAGTAGCTCATAAAACAAGGAGATTTTCAGTTGGTACAATTGGTTTGGGAGCGACTAGCTGAGTATGCTCCTGCTCTGTATTGGCCCTTCTTGTATCTTATTTGCCCTTAATGTTGATACAGAGTTTTCCGCTGCCTCACCACCCAACAAGGTACAAGGTAGAACCTTAATTGTGAGGTTAGCTCCTATCTTTATTTCCTGGGAACCACCTGACTGTTGTGCTTCTGTACTTGGTGGGGGAGTGCTTGCATCTTCTAAACTTGGAGATGCCTAACTCAGCGCCGTGTAGTTTCTAATTTCCATTACATAGCTGTTTGTTTGTTCTTTTTCAGGGCATCAGCATTGACTGCTTCGCAACATTTGGAGCTACCGGCTCCACCTTCTTTCCCAGACTGCTTGCCTACTACTGATGTAGCTTGTAGTTTGGGTGACATTTCAGCGTCTTTGTCCTCCCAAGACCTAGTCGCTGTTATAAATTTAGGGTATTCCCCAATGTAGTTGGTGGTATTGTTCTTTTTATTTCTGCCTTTCCTTCTTTACTTCCGTTGAACTTGAGCATTATTCAGCTGTCCTGAAGCCTTGGGGATTTTTGTCAAGTTAAGTTCTGACTTATCTGAAATTTTCGCCTGCTTATTTGATGAAAAATTCTTAGCCCCCTTCAGACGTATAGATGATGTTTTGATCTGGACTACCCCTAACAGAAGGGCTAAGCGTATTGATTTGTAGTGAGCCTTGAGCCTCCATGTTGAAAACAGGAAGCTGTGACTGCACTCCTGTTGCAGACTTGGTAGTATGTTTTAAATCTGTAATTAGGTAACTGAGTATAATAGGAAGGGAGGATTTTCCAGAACTGGGGCACAGGTGCAACTTGCTTGCAGCAATTGCAAGTCAGACTGGGCTCACTTAATAAGGTTATGTTGCTCAATTCTAAATTAACCTTGAAAAAAAGAAAGACAAGAGGCATTTGGCAAAACAGGAATAGTTGTTATAATTAAACGCAGCCTGGAAAACATGCAACTGAGTCGGGGTATGAAGACTGTCTCAAAGCACATTGGTTTGTGCCATCCTTTTCTACATTATATGAAGCGTCATAAAACAATTTGTACATTCTTTTGGAGACAGAAATCTAGGCCTAGTCACGGGCCATAAATCTGGTCATTTGATAAGAAGCCCAGGTGGGTCTCGGCCTTGCGTGGACACAATGTGGGGCCACTGGGTATGTGTCCAGATATCCGCATAGGGAGCACATGATCACTGCATGTAGTGTGCATGCTGTGTTCTGATTGGCTGAGTGTTCCTAATTTAGTGTGGCATCTGACTTTATTATGTTTTGGGAACATGCGCCCCTCTGGCCAAACATGTTTTATTGCGACCAATCTCCTAAGACCATTATGGTATCGCTGCCTATTTGAGTGATCGATCCGTGTTTTCCTGTTTGTGCATTTCTCAAAGGGTTACGTGTCACCCCACCTGTGATCTGTCAATCAGTTGCTTCAGGCCTAGGTCGCAGGGCCTGTCTGACCACGTACTTCTGACTAGGGGTTGATGGGGAGGTCACATCAGGTGGATTAGACAACAGCGATGCAAGTTTGTTGTTATACGTACATATATCATTGCGTATATTGGCATTGTATTTATCAATATTAACAATTATTTAGGTTGCATAGTTTTTCATCAATCTCGGTGACAAAGACCGCCAGAGTGTTACATAATAATATCTGGATGTACGTTTTGTTGGACTTGTATTGTAGGGCATCCACTGATAACTACATGGTGTTTAAAAGGTATGTTCAGATGCTGTCTGTCTGCGGTTCTTCTTCAGGCCCCAGTTTAACTTTGATGCATTGAATGCTGCCTGTGTGAGGTGCGCCCTGAGTGTATGAAGCTACCATCTCTTCCCATTCCTAAGTTGTGAGGTAGATGTTGTTGTTTGTCACCTAGGCCTCTTCTGGAACTTCTTGGCCTAGATGCTCTCGGCTAACATCTGCCTCTATATCGTGGATGTGCTCAGTGGCCATTGGTGGTAGAGAGAGAGCCGATCACTTACCCCTTGAATAGATGCTTCAGTTGTCTGCTGTGCCCTGTGAGTTGAAGTTGGTATTTCGCAGGGCAAGGCTTTGCGTTTACCTGGGACGTCACTGTTGTCCATATATTTTCCTCCTTCTGAACCCCCAGTGGAGCCATTGGTGCAGTTAGGTGTGCTTCCTGCCTCTAGCGAAGAGGTCTTCTGGACAAGAGGACTGATGCTTGGAGACCTCTCATAGCCTGGGTCTGTGAATCCTTGCATGTTTTCTTTGGTATTTCCCTCCTCCTTTATGCAGGGAGTCATCTGATAACTCAGGTCACTATGACTGGAGGGGATCCAACTAATGCCAGCTGTCCCATCTCGCAGTCCTTGTGTTGGAATGTCAGATAGACTCGAAGCGTCTGATGGCAAGAGACCCCCTCAGAGGTGTAAGCAGTAACCTCCGGTTGCAGTGGTGTTAGCAGTCCAGTTAGCCCCTCATTGCCAGAATAGATGACAGATCTGGTGTCCTTTAGGAAATAAAAATGTTCATACATTTTTGGCTGGAAACTGCAGGTCATTGCCTTTGAGGTGGAGGCACACTCATTAGAACTGCAGACCCCCGTTGTTAAGCTTCCTCCGAGTTGGTCCTAAGGCTCCATGTTGGTAAGGATCTGAAGTTTCTCTCTAGTTGTGGTTGGCCATGTATTTTGGGTGGTTTGGCAGGTGTGTCTTTTCCTGGTAGTCCTTGTGAGGATGAGCCCCCTGCCCTTCCCCGACCTCATTGAATCCTGGCCTAGAAACTGTTTACATGAGCCTGTAGGGAGCCTCTGGGTGGGAGAGGACTGGTGTAGAAAGTGCTTGTCTGTTATGTGCAGTAACCCTGCACTCACCAGGACTATGATGCCAGTGCCGGGGTGGCAAATTATCTGTCAAAGTGCTAGCAGAATGATTCAGTGGTGGTTCAGCGGCACACATACCTAGGTACACTCCAGTGTCACTACAGGTTACACCCCTGCACAGAATGCCAGACTCAGTCTCTTAGTTCAAGTGCTAAGCCAACGCATACTGCTCAGCACAATCGCCACTTTCCCAACTACACTTAGTCTGTGTGTCAATTCCTTCGTCGTCGTTGTTGTTGAATGCAAAGGTGCCTTCCTCAAGTTCTAGCACTATAGACCCTTGCAAGGTAGTGACTGCAAGTGGACTTCTGGTGGCTGTGGTTCTCAGAGGCTTGGCCATGTTGAGGCGAGTGGTAGCGGCAGCAACATTAGCAGAGCAGAGCGGAGCTTCCAGGAAGGCGCAGGGCCACAAGTCACACCACGCACTAGCACATCCGCTTCGGCGGCACCTGCCCCCCTCCCCTAGCAAAGATACCCTAATGGCGTTTTGCGCCGACTGGAAGACTGCAAACCAGGAAGCTAGGAAACCTGGAAATGGAACACTCGGCATTCCCAGCCTTAGCGCTGCTTCCTTGCTGCTTCCATGCTTACTTATTCGAGCAAGGCAGCAGAAGGTGGCAGAAGGTAGCAGAAGGGAGCCGCTGGGATGCAGTAGATGCGGAGTGCAGGCGGGTGGCTTGTACGGACACAGGGGGCCAGGGCCGGGAGACTGTGGTGCAACAATGAGCCTGTCTCCTACCTCCAGGAGTTATGTGGAGTTTGTGTGGCCCTTCAGGTATTTCAGGCCCCCATGCCGCCTGCTGCACCTCAGCTGCCCTCAGCACCTTCTGCACTTATTGCTCCAGTGCTCCTGCGTACCTTACTGCCTTAAGGTCTTGCTTCGCCATGCCCACTTCTAAAGCATAAAATGAAAGTAATTGTTTGCAGTAGGGCAACAGAAAGTGCTACAAAAGTGGGCTGGGTTGCCACTTGGAACCTTTACCCTGTGATTAGGGAGGGGCAAGGAGTCACCAATGTCCACACGCTGGTGCCAAGCATATATGTGGCACCCTAAGAAATCCTTCTCAGAACACTTTTTGGACCTGCAGAAGATCATAACTTGTCTTCTCGCAGTTCCAGGCAATGAAGCTAGCAATGTTGGACAGTGTTTACCAGTCGAGTTAGGTGCTACCTTTGAATATTGAGGAGCTCCTCCTCTCCAAAAGGGCATGATTCCTGAGGGATGAGGGAATGTACAGCATTGCGGCTAACTGTAGATTCTTCTGAACTGATTTGGACTGGTCAAGAGAGTATATGTATCATAAGGCAAAACGCTAAAGGTATGTTGATCGTGGCATGAACAGTGTGAGGGCTGGTAGCCCTGTGCAACTACAAAGGACAGTGAACAGCCTCTCCCACCTATTGAAACAACCGTACTGGGGAAGAAGGAAAATGAATGCAAAAGGGCAGGCTTCCAGGAACAGTCTGGAACTGGGGCAGCATGCATAAAAGCAGCCACCATTTGAAAGTCAAAAACATGCAGAATTCATTGGACTCCTCCATGAACAGTCAAACATACATACACACCACACATTTGTTCACAAATGTACATACCCATGTACAGGCACTCTCCATGCATGTGCCATATATGAAGGAGGTACAGCCTTAGTTGGTAGACACTGAATGAACCTTTTACATAGGGTGCAGTTAGTAGGTAATTCTGCGACAGGTACATCAGTAAAAAGGCTTTTCTCTTCTTACAATTATGCTGCCACCACTGCCAATCCCCCATACCATGGTAGAATCAGCAGTAGCCACTCTCTTAAAGAGGTGTGTACATTGGATGCCTAGATCTTATTGCCTAGCTGTTTGATCTGATGACAATCAAATGCTGGTACTGTAATTGAAAAAAACACAAAGGGCCACTCAGCAAAAAGGCATGGGGCACAGACGAATGACTCTCTATAGTCATGCAGGGCAATTTCCATCCAACATAAGCAAAAATGCTGAGCAAAGCCAACATTTCCGACATGTTCCTAAATAAGATTCACAATATCTGTGCTGTACTAATCTCTGCTGCGTTTATTCTGCAATGGTAATCTACCTTCTACCCTAAAGGCCAAATAGATAAGCCTAATGCTCTCTCCCCTTGACACCATACTTCCCTTAGGTGCATGAAATAACAACCCCCCTAACCCAACCAAAAAATGCTAAGCCAGGCAGGTATGTGGATTTTAAAAATATATTCTTTTTATTGCATACAAAAGAAAACTACCATCACTCCTGGGGAATAATTAGATTTCTTTCATTTCATATGTTCCTTTGATTAATAACAATTAACAACAAATGTCATATGTTACCTCACAGGCAAGTAGCTAAAGCTGGTAAAATAAGAGATCGCTAACATTTTGTTTTATTACAGAATGCAAAAGTCCCTTCTGTTGTTGGGTTAATGCCAAAATTATTTCTTAATTGCTATATAAAGCACCATGCAGCCCATTCCAATAGATTAGAAAGAAACATTGTTTTCGATAAAACGAAAAAAAAGATAACGCATACTCTTTTTGTGCACAGGTAAGTACAATAAGGAAGGATGGCTCTTTTATTGTGACAGAACATGGAGTAGCAACAAGTATCACCTTCACCCAAGAAGGAACACCATTTCTTTTCAGGTTGACAATGACAAAAGCCTCCTCCAGGCACAGTATTACAGCTTTGGACTGGTAAAATACTACCCAAGCCAAATTGGAATGAATAAAAGCAACCCCTGACAAGTGTTTCGCTATCAGCTCGACGTGGATGGCACTGTGCTAATCCTATGCTGATAGACTTTGCTGTAGGAATGGCAAAATACTCTCTCCTTTTCTATCTTGGTGTGGATGGCACTGTGCTAATCCTATGCTTAAAAACTTTGATAGAAAAGCAGACATTTGAGGTGAGCAAATTTGCTGGTGTTGTAGGGAGCTCCATACAGGACATGCTCTCCACGTAAACTTGGGAACTACCCAGAGTTCTCTGCTTCATTTTGCATATATAAATATATAATCACTGAAAAAACCAAAGGTTACAGGGACGTTATAGTTAAGCTGACATTTTACTCATACAAAACCAGAGAAATTCAGCAGTTATAGTTAGCTGAGCTAACAATAACTCGCGCCACCACAATGCACTGCTTATGACCTAACATATTACATTATTCATGACATGGTCAGTGACATCATTGATGACATCACTGATGACATCTCAAATGACATCACTGATGACATCAGTGATGACATCATCCAGTGACTGTGCTTTTAAAATGTTTGAGTGTTAAATATATAAACGAAGGTGTATTGATGAATCAGTGGGTGTATGAGTGCCTGTATGGATGATTCAGTGTGTGAGTAACTGACTGTATAAGTGAGTGATTAACAGTCTCAGTGAATGTATGGGTGAGTGACTAAGTTGTGTGAATATCTGTATCAGTCTTTCAGTTGGTGTCTACATGGCTGTATGGGTTAGTTAATGGGTACGTGAGTGTCTGTATGGGTGATTGATTGGTTGTCTGAGTACCTGTTTGGGTGTCTGAGTATCTGTGTGGGTGGGTGAGGGTGTGTGTGACTGCCTGCATGGATGAGTGAGTGGGTGAGTCAGTGGCTGTATGGGTTAGTGAGTATATAAGTGAAGGGCTGTATATGTGACTGAGTGTGTGTAGTCTGTGTCGTTGAGTGAATGGATGTGCCAGTGGTATATGGGTGAGTAACTGGATATATGAAAGGCAGTATAGCTGTGTGTTGGAGTATATGAGTGACTGTATGTGTGAGTGAGTGATTGTGATAGTGGCTGTATGGGTTAGTGAGTGCATGTGTGAGGGGCTGTATGTGTGAGTGAGTATATCTAGGTATCTATATGAATATGTGAATGGGTCTCTGTGTATAACTCTATAGGTGAGTAAATGGCTGTGTGAGTGACTCTATAGGTGAATGAGTAGGTGTGTGAGTAGCTCTATGAGTTACTGACAGTGTGTGTGCTTGTATGGGTGTATGAGTGGATATATCAGTGGCTGTATTAGTGAGTGACTTGGTATATGAGTGGCTGTATGGGTAACTGAGTGGATGTGGGTGTAGACCTATGAGTCAGTGAGTGGGTGTGTAAGTACTGGTATGGATGTATCAATGGTTTTGAGCATGTTAGTGTAGAAGTTGGAGTGGGTGTATGAAAGGTTATATTGGGGTGTAAGTGGGTGCGTCAGAGATTCTGTGGATGACATCATCAGTGATGTCATCAGTGATGGCATTTGATGTCATCAATGATGTCATCAGTGATGTCACTGACCATGTCATGAGTGTTAATATATGTGAGGTCATAAGCAGTGCATTGCAGGGGTGCGAGTTATAGTCAGCTCAGCCAACTATAACTGCTGAATTTCTCTGGTTTACGAGTGAAATGTCCCTGTAACCTTTCGTTTTTTCAGTGAATTTCTACGGTATTTTAAATTCTATTTCCTAATTATAAGGCCCCTGTAACCTTTGGTCTTTTCAGTGAATTGCAAATGTTTTTTAAATGCTAAATCCTAACTATAACGTCCCTGTAACCTTTGCTTTTTCAGTGAATTTCTAAGGTTTTTCAAATTCTATTTCCCAACTATAACGTACATGTAACCTATGTTTTTTTAATTGAATTTTTAAGTTTTTTAAATGTTATTTTCTATCTAAAATGGCTCTATAAGGTGTACTTTTATAAGCTTGTATTTTCTTTAGTGGATTAATAAGTGTTGATTTTTTCTATACATTTTTATATTCGAAACTACATCACGATACCCGCGGTGACATTACAAAAGGCGCATGTATTTGAGGAAGTCTTAAACATATATATAGACAGACTTTACTTAATAGCCAACATTAGTTGTTTATTAATGTAGAGTTTATATTTAAGTTTGTGTGATGGTTTTGTGAACAAATGTCTTTAATGTTATTTTTTTGTATATTTGCGGGGACTCTGTAGACTATGGCATCGTCGGTAGTCGTGAAGTGTGCGTGTTTTTTTTAACTCGGGGACACATACTTAGACATATTTTAATTAATATTTGACACAAGTTGTTTATTGATATACTCTTTAAACCTAACTTTTGGAAGAATTTTTTCAATTAAAAGCCTTTTATTTGGTGTTTTGTGTGATAGCGGCGATGCCGGAAGTCGTGATGACATTGGTAACTGCAATGAACGGGTGTTTTCGGTAAAGTAACATATATTTATACATATTACATTGTATGATACACATTTGGGGTTTAATATCAGTCGATAAACATTTATGTTTCACTACTTATTATCAAACAAAATATTATTCTGTTCAATTTCAGGTCTTTGCGATGACGCTGATCGTAGCGAAGATCATGTGACCGGGAAACAAAGAAATATGATTGGATGATACACTTTTCAGCTATAACATTGGGAAGAACACACCTATATACCTATCTGGTTCATTCTATGAGAACACTTCTGTGAGAGGTGGTGTCTGGAATTTTGTGGTGTAATTTTAACAACAGAACAACAACAGGGGGAAAAACAGCAACAACAGGAAAACCAGGAAGTCCAGGAACTACATTCTGAAGACTCTGAAGATGAGGGGTCCCCAAAGAAAAAGCAGCATTGCATGGGAGTTTTTCACAATTCCTTCTGGAGAATCTAAAACTGCTGCAAAACTTTTGCAATGCACAATTTATGAGAAGGAGTTGTCGAGAGGTACAAATAAAAAATACTCTTCAATGCTCTACCATCTGAAAACTTTCCACAACAACCGATTAAAGGCTGCGAAGAGACAACGAGAGGCTGGACGTCCATCTACATCTTTAGCAAGTGCATCAACAGCTGGACAAAGAGTGCCTTCTGAAGTTCAACAACAGTCTCAAGATATCGTACCTGAATTCAGACGGATGGCCACTTATTGTATGTACTGTGGAGTTGTGGTTCGTGCTGGTGAGCAGAGCAAAACAGCTTTCCGCAGCAGTTGCAAGACTCACAAATGTTGATTTTGTCTTTGGACTGCCAGTTGCAGTTAATTTTTCCTAGAAAAAAGAAAAAAAAGTTGAAAAATCATAAAAATAAACCTCAGAAAAAAAGTATTTTTACAGTTATAAAAAAAATGAATGAGTGTATAGGAATGTCTATACTGTATGCAATAGTGAATCACTGGATTAGTGGCGTATTGAAGAATGAATTAATGCAAAAGTGGTACATGGAAAATTGAATACGTGCATGGGTAGTGCATGAGTGAATAGATGAGTGCATGTGTAGCGCCTGAGTGAATGGGTAAATGCATGGGTAGTGTGTGAGTGAATGGATGAATGCAAGGGTAGTGTCTGGGCCATTGGATGGCTGCATGGGTGGTGCCTGAGTGAATGGATGAGTGTATGGGTATTGCCTGACTGAATGGATGAGTGCAAAGGTAGTGACTGGGTGATTAGATGTGTGCATGCGTAGTGCCTGGATGAATGGATGAGTGCATGGGTAGTGCCTGAGTGAAGGGAAGAGTGCAAGGGTATTGCCTGGGTGATTGGGTGAGTGCATGGATAGTGCCTGGGTGATTGGATAAGTGCATGGGTGGTGCCTGAGTGATTGGATGAGTGCATGGGTACTGCCTGGGTGACTGGATGAGTGCAAATATAGTGCCTGGGTGATTGGATGAGTGCATGGGTACCACCTAATTGAATGGATGAGTGCAAGGGTAGTGCATGGGTGATTAGATGAGTACATGGGTAGTGCCTGGGAGATTGCATGGGTAGTGACTGGGTCATTGGATGAGTGTATGGGTAATGCCTGAATGAATGGATGAGGGTATGTGTAGTGCCTGAGTGAATGGATGAGTGCAAGTATAGTGCCTGCAGGATTGGATGTGTGCATGGGTACTGCTTGGGTGAGTGGATGAGTGCATGGGTAGTGCCTCAGTGAATGGATACGCGCAAAAGTGGTGCCTGAGTGAATTGATGAGTGCAAGGGTAATGCCTGAGGGATTGGATGAGTGCAAGGTAGTGCCTGGGTAATTGGATGAGTGCAAAGGTAGTGCCTGGGTGAATGGATGAGTGCATGGGTAGTGCCTCAGTGAATGGATGCATGCAAGGGTAGTGCCTGGGTGATTGGATGAGGGCATGTATAGTCCCTGGGTGATTGGGTGAGTGCATGGATAGTGCCTGGGTGATTGGATGAGTGCATGGGTAGTGCCTGGGTGACTGAATGAGTGCAAGAGTAGTGCCTGGGTGATTGGATGAGTGCATGGATAGCACTTCAATGAATGGATGACTGGAAGGGTAGTGCCTGGGTGATTGCATGAGTGCATGGATAGTGCCTTGGTGATTGGGTGAGTGCATCAATAGTGCCTGGGTGATCGGATGAGTGCATGGGGGTGCCTGGGTGATTAGATGAGTGTATGGGTAGTGCCGGGGTGATTGGATGAGTGCATGGGTAGTGCCTGAGTGATTGGATGAGTGCATGAGTAGTGTCTGAGTGAATGGATAACTGTATGGATAGTGGCAGGGTGATTGAATGAGTGCATGAGTAGTGCCTGAGTGAATGGATGATGCATGGGTAGTGCCTGGGTGACTGTATGAGTGTATGGGTAGCTCCTAGGTGATTGTATGGGTGCAAGGGTAGTGCCTGGGTGATTGGATGAGTGCATGTGTAGTGCCTGGGTGATTGAATGAGTGCATGGGTAGTGCCAGGGTGATTGGATGAGTGCATGGGTAGTGCCTGAGCGATTGGATGAGTGCATGAGTAGTATCTGAGTGAATGGATGACTGTATGGGTAGTGGCTGGGTGATTGGATTAGTGCATGAGCAGTGCCTGAGTGAATGGATGAGTGCATGGGTAGTGCCTGGGTGACTGGATGAGTGTACAGGCAGCACCTAGGTGATTGTATGGGTGCATGAGTTGTGCAAGGGTGATTGCATAAGTGCATGGGTAGTGCCTGGGTGATTGGATAAGTGCATGCATAGTGTCTGGGTGATTGCACCACTGCATGGGTAGTGCCTGAATAAATGGATGAGTGCAAGGGTAGTGCCTGAGTGAATGGATGAGTGCAAGGGTAGTGCCTGGGTGATGGGATGTGTGTATGGGTAGTACCTGGTTAATTACATGAGTGCCTAGGTGATTGGATGAGTGCATGCATAGTACCTGGGTGATTGCATGAGTGCATGGGTTCTGCCTGGGTGATTGGATGAGTGTATGGGTAGTGCCTGAGTGAATGGATCACTGCATGAGTAGGGCCTGAGTAAATGGATGACTGTATGTGTAGAGGCTGGGTGATTTGATGAGTGCATGAGTACTGCCTGGGTGATTGTATGAGTGCATGGGTAGTGCCTGGGTGATTGGAGGAGTGCATGGGTAGTGCCTGAGTAAATGGATGAGTGCAAGGGTAGTGCCTGGGTGATTGGATGTGTGTATGGGTAGTGCCTGGGCGAATGGATACGTGCAAGTGTAGTGCCTGGGTGATTGCATGACTGTATAGGTACTGCTTGAGAGTATGCATTACTCTATGGGTACTGCCTTGGTGATTGGATGACTGCAAGTGTAGTGCTTGGGTGAATGGATGAGTGCAGGTGGAGTGCCTGGATAAATAAAAGAGTGCAAGTGTAGTGCCTAGGTGATTCCATACCTGCATTATTAGTGACTAAGTAAAGGCATTATTCCATGGGTAGTGTCTGGATGATTGGATGAGTGCCTGCATAGTGCCTGGGGGATTGGATACATTGAAGTGCAGCACTTGAGTGATTGGATGACTGCCTACGTAGTTGCTGGGTGATTAGACGAGTGCAACTCTTGTGCCTGGGAGATGGGATGAGTATATGAGTAGTGACTCAATTAATCCATCACTAGATTAGTGATTTGACACACGGAATATATATCGACCTCCAACCACTGGGAAAAAATATAAACGGACAAAAATGTATTTGAATTTTATTTTGAACATTAATCAACCAAACAACATACAATATTTTTTAACCAAAACTTTAATTCAACACAGACAAATGTTTTACTGGTTCATACTGTTTTCAGCTTTCATACTTCTTCACTTTCAACACTGCCTTGTATGAAGCATCATCATTAAACAGTGGGAAAAAACAATCAATGGGATGCAAAAAAAAAAGAACTGCACAGTACATCATTAGAGTGATGTCATACTGTTCACTGCACTCACTACAAGTTTTTTAATACTGGCTTGCTGATAGGTTGCTAACTTAATGAAAGCAACTACATGTTAAACTGTTTCTGATATTTTGATATCTGGTACCAAGTGCCCAACAATTGTGAAGCAGATTTCATTTTGAATACCCTTTTGTAAACATCATCCCTGTTAGGCCAATGATATCTAAAATGTGCTTAGTCCGTGCCACGAAAAACATAACACACAGCACTACGTAGAAGTTGCTGTAGCAGAAACAAAAGGGGACTTTTTTTTAGTGGTGAAGAGACTTTTCACATGCAACTTAAGGTTACTGGTATTATAGTATCTCCATTTACTTTTTAAAAAGAGTCCTTCATTTCTAACAGCTTGCTGTAGACAATACCCCTAATAGGCTGAATAATGTCTCAGAAACACATAATCCATATATATGTCAACACTATACCACATTTTCTTATCCTAGATTCTCCTTAGAACTTCGGTTCTAGAAATAGTAGATATGAGTTTGGTAACTTTTTAGGTAGTCTTGATTTCAATGTCACTTATATGTCATTGCACTCTGTCCATCCTGTTTGACATCTTAAATATATTGTGTAGTGTCCAGAGGTTATATTAACTCCTTCATGAAATATGGTTCCTATAGTTGTGAAAGTTCTTTTCGAGATGGAAATTTGTGCAGCTTTAAAGTTTGTAATTTCAGTTCCTAATTTAGTACCATCCACTCTGCATCGTTGTAGCATGACTATGACATATATTCCATACCTTTGTAAAAAAAACGTTGACCTAAGTTCTGATCTGCAGTTTGGACAGGTCATATCTTGATGGGCGTTTGTAGTTACATTTTCAAAGGGCACATCTTTACAATCTGGTAATGTCAAGTAGAGGAATTGTTCTGAATTGATTTTAGTGCTAGACGTAAATTCATAATCTTCACAGTTATGGGTCCATTTATAACTTAAACCATATAATTCATTGATATTCACATCTTCTTCATTTAATAGTCCTAGCATTACCATTAGAAATTCTTGAGCATCCTGCTGAAGATTTTGAGAGAACACTACTGATCCAGTACAGTCATCGATGAGTTTTCTTATTCCAGTAGCAGACTTTATAATACTTCTGTCACTTCTTAATTCTTCAAGTAAACTACATAGTTGTGAAGACATTCTTTTATCCATATTTTCTTTAATAGAATTTGGGAAATTATTTTACAGCAAATCTTGCAGCGATATTATCAATGATGTCATAGAAGATGTTATGAGTGATGTAATATATGGGGTACTTAGCAGTGCATGGCGAGGGCACAAGTTATAGTTATCTTAGGGCACGAGTTATAGTTACTTGAGATATCTCTGAACCTAAATATAATTCCCATGTAACCTTTGTTTTTTTAGTGAATTTCTAAGCTTTTTTAAATTCCATTTCTTACCTATAACATCCCTGTAACCTTTGGATTTTTCAGTGAATTTCCAGTTTTTTTTAATACTATTTACTAACTATAATATCCCTGTAACCTTTGTTTCATTCAGTGAATTTCTAGGATTTCTATAACGTAAAGTAATATTTAATTACCATACATTAATCCAACTGCCACTGCTCATGCCCTTTGGTCGTGCACGGTGGGGGACCCCAGCCCCCTGGGCCCAGCACCTTTTAAAATGGGGACGGGCCATGCAGCCTCCCTCCCCGGGCTGATTTCCGCTCTAGGAACCTCATCTCCGGGGCTTGGCAAATATCCAAAGGGGGAGTGGGGGTGCGTGGCCTTCCTCTCTGGGCCGATTTTGGCGCTGGCTGTTGCTCACCCAGGGCACCCACCACACTATGGGTTGGGGCCAAGGGGGGTGCCCCAATACCCCCATGGCCCCAGTTGGCTCCATGACTCCAGCGGAAGCCCACATTGCTCCCGCCAGCAGGGAGCAGCTAAAAGTGCTGCTCCCTGTGTCCAGATGAAATATTTTGAGCAGTTTTTCATGCTCCCGCCTGCTGGGTGCGGACTTAGGGCCTGATTGCGACTTTGGCTGTCCTACAGCAGACGGTGCAACGCGCCGTTGGCTGTAGGACTGCCAAAGTCGTGATGCTAATGCCTGCTAGATTAGGAGTTAAGTCCTGCTCTGGCAGACAGTGCTGCCACGATCTGACAGCGGTGGTCTAGCAGGCGCATAAAAGATCCTGACATGCAGACCGCCACTGTCAGAGCGCCAACTGCATGTTTCTGCACGGTGTGGCAGACATGTCACACCATGCAGAAACTGGGGTGCAAATCCAGAGGGTACTACATGTGCTCTCCCGCATGCACCCCTGGGCCTAGAGGTGGCAGGGGACCCACTTTGGGGCACCTTAGTTGCCTCACCACCACCAGTTTCATGGCAGGCTCACTTCCATGGAAAGGGCAGTGGTTTGGCAACTCGGAATATGCTCGGCGCTGCTGTTGCGGCACCACCAGGATATTCCTGCCTCAGGCCGCCACGCTGTGGGATCCTGGATTCTGGAAGAGGAGGCGGTCTTGTGACGGTCTACTGTGAGTACAGCGGTCCTATACACAGCCGTACTCGTAATCAGGCCCTTAGTGTTTGCTCCCATCAAGTGAGAGCAAACACAAGTTTCCTTGCAAGCAGCACTGTGGGCAGGGAAGCCGCTATATATCCTGGGGGTGGGCACCACGGGTCATAGCAAGATCCGGCCCTGGGGTCCCCAGGACCCTTAATGACTTGGGAGAGGAACCATGCAGCCACCCTCCCTCCCTTTTGAAATTGCAGTTGGGCCATAGGGGATGGGGTCCCCAGACCAAAACAGGAGTGTGGAGGGGGCTGCATGCTCCCCTCACCCTTTTCAAGTACGGCCGCGTATCCCCTCCTAGTTTTTTTAAAGGTCGGGCCCTGGGGATGGGGTTTCCGGGTTCAAGATCGGCCCGTACTAATAAATGGCCGGGCCCCAGGGGATGAGGTCCCTGGGGCTGATATCAGCCTTGGGAGTGGGGCCACACATGCCCCTCTCCCCCCTCCAAAAAAAATATATATATATATATATATATGCATATATATATATATTATCTACTGGCGGTCGCCAGTAGATAGTTATAGTTAGGACCTATTTTCCATAGGAAATTCACAACATTCTATTTCCAATAACTTTGGCACCGGTTGACGAATCTTCGCGAAATTTTCAAAACTCGTGGGGCGCTCCGGTTCGCTCCTATCCTGAAAGTTTTGGGGTGATTTGGCAAGCGGGGGCCGAGAAAAAAGGGGGGTCCCAAAAAGTGTTTTCCCCATGCAATTTTCCATAGGAAACTTTAGACACGGGTACAGCCCGAACTGCTGAACGGAATTACACCAAATTTGGCAAAGAGGTAGTTCTTGGTTCAGAAAGAACCCTTTTTGTTAAATGGTGTAAATCCGTTTAGTAGTTGCTGAGAAAATCAAAAGTAAAAACACATATATATCTATGGCCGCGGAGGATCCGCGCACCCTCCCGATCACGAGCTGTATGCTAATTGGCTGTCAACACTCCAAACCAGGAAGTGTTGGCAGCCATCTTGTGCCTCGGTAGAACCGAGGCACAAGAAATCAGAGAAACAAGTGCGCAAAACGCAAAAAGGGGGCAGGATAGAAACACCCTGACCCCCTAGGCCTGCTTAGGGCCCCAAAAAATACTATTATCTTTTTTTTAAATCGGCAAAACTTGCGCAGGGTGCGCTGATCCAGCCGAGGGAAAAAAAAACGAAGCGCGGACTCCTGCGCTTCGTTAATATTCAGCCCCCGGGTGGGCCAAATCCCGGGGGCAATTGTAGTATTGGGATGGGGGGCCCAAAGGGGCCCCCCAGCCCCGGGGACCGCCACCCCCCCGGGCTTTAAATAAATAATGGTGTAGCGGGGGGCACACGGCCCCCCGCTGCCCTGGGGACCGCCACCCCCGGGGCTTTTTTTTTAATAATGAAACCTGTGTGGGGGGGCTTGAACTCCCCCACACGCCCCGGGAACCACCACCTCCCCGGGGCACTAAATAGTGAAATTGGTGGGTCTGTTATGGACCCCCAAGCCCCGGGGACCACCATCCCCCGGGGCTTTGAAAATGTTGGGAGGGGGGCCGCGCGGCCCCCCTCCTGGAGCCCTTGATGGCCCTGGGGACCACCACCCCCCAGGGCCGGCTCCTGCAGTGTCCCGGGGTGCCCACCCCCAGGACACTGTAGTTTGCTATGGCAGGGCGGGAGCCTCGCGGCTCCCGCCCTGCCATAGCAAACTGCTTTGGTTTTTGGAAGAGAGAGCAGGAAACCTGCTCACTCTTCCAAAAACCAAAGACGATTGCTTTTCCACACGGGGAGCTGCATCTTAGCAGCTCCCCATGTGGAAAAGCAATGCCAGCTCCCGAGGGACGCGGGGAGCCGGCGGGACCGTGGGGGGATTGGGGACCCCCCCACGGTCCCCAATGGAGAGGGCCAGCCCCGGGGGATGGGGTCTCCGGGGCTACAAGTGGCCCGGGAGGGGGGCCAAACGGCCCCCTTCCCCAAAATTTAAAGACAAAAAAAAATAATTACAAAAACAAAGGCCGGCCCCGGGGGATGGGGTCCCCGGGGCCATAAGTGGCCTGAGGAGGGGGGCAACACAGCCCCCCTCCAAAAGATTTTTTTTTTTAAAAAGGCCATGCCCCGGGGGATGGGGTCCCCCGGGCCGATTAAGGCCTCGGGAGGGGGGCCACGCGGCCCCCTTCCAAATGTTATTTTTTTATTAAAAAAAAAAAAGAAAGAAATTAGGGGGCAGGCCCTGGGGGATGGGGTCCCCAGGGCCAATAAATTAGAAAAAGAAGGGGGGCTGTGTGGCCCCCCTTCTTTTTCTAATGAAAAAATAAATAAAATAAAAGACCGGCATCGCGCCGGAGGCCACGCCCCCTCCTTGCAGCACTCTGCAAACGCGCCCCCTGCGCCAGGGGGCTGCGTTGCAGAGAGGTGTTCTGAGGCCACGCCCCTTTTTACACCTCTCTGCAACGCAGCTCTGTGGCATTTAATGGAGGTAGCTGGTGGGCTAGTTGCACCCCAGGGACCCTCAGGATTCAAGGGGAGTTAATCCCCCAACTTAAAACGCACCACAGGGCGCGTTTGCACAGTGGTGAAGGGAGGGGGCGGGGCCTGAGGTGACTTGTGTGCAAACATGCCCTGTGGCGTGTTTTAAGTTGGGGATTAAGTCCCCTTGAATCCTGAGGGTCCCTGGGGTCCAACTAGCCCACCAGATACCTCCAGTAAGCGCCACAGAGCTGCGTTGCAGAGAGGTGTAAAAAGGGGCATGGCCTCGGACCACCTCTCTGCAACGCAGGCCTGTGGCGCTTACTGGAAGTACCTGGTGGGCTAGTTGGGCCCCAGGGACCCTCAGGATTCAAGGTGACCTAATACCCCAACTTAAAACACGCCACAGGGCGCGTTTGCACAGTGGTGAAGGGAGGGGGCGGGGCCTCAGGTGACATGTGTGCAAACACGCCCTGTGGCGCGTTTTAAGTTGGGGAATTAATTGCCCTTGAATCCTGAGGGACCCTGGGGGCCAACTAGCCCACCAGGTACCTCCAGTGCGCGCCACAGGGCTGCGTTGCAGAGAGGTGGTCCAGGCCACGCCCCTTTTTACACCTCTGTGCAACGCAGCTCTGTGGCACTTACTGGAGGTACCTAGTGGGCTAGTTGGACCCCAGGGACCCTCAGAATTCAAGGGGACTTAATCTCCCAACTTAAAATGGCCACAGGGCTTGTTTGCACACATGTCACCTCAGGCCCCCCCTCCCTTCACCACCATGCAAACGCGCCCCGGGGCGCATTTTAAGAGGAAGTTTTAATCCCCCTGCCCTGTTATGTACTAGGGCCTTACAGAGGAGGTCATGCTAATCACAGGGGTACCCCAACGCATAGTGTTCTCTAGTGTATGTAGGTGTTTTCACTGTATTCTAAGTGTCTTTTAGCATAGCACTGGCTCTAGACCTGGTTAGTCCTAGTCAGTTACCACCAGTACCCGTCTGAAAAAGTTGTGGGCACAGGATGATTTTGCAACAAGGCCTCTTTCTGCTCCTCTGTTGGTTCTTTCTGCACATGTCTTGCTTCTTCCTGCTCTTTTCTTCGTCTTTGTGGACTTCTGTTGCTTCTTTCTGCATTTCTTTTGCTTCTTTCTGTGCGTTTTTTCTTCTTTCTTCACATGTCCTACCTCTGTAGGCATAGTTAGAAACTAGCATTTAAAAAACCTTTGAAATTCACTTAAAAAACCATAGGTTTCAGGCACGTTATAGTTAGAAATTCGCATTTAAAAAACCTTTGAAATTCACTGAAAAAACCATAGGTTTCAGACACTTTATAGTTGGAAATTAGCATTTAAAAAACCTTTGAAATTCACTGAAAAAACCATAGGTTTCAGGCACGTTATAGTTAGAAATTAGCATTTAAAAAACCTTAGAAATTCACTGAAAAAACCATAGGTTTTAGGGACAGTTATAGTTAGTTGGACATTTCACTCGTACAAAACCATAGAAATTCCCCGTTATAGTTAGTTCAGCTAACTATAACTCGCGCCCCCGCAATGCACTGCTGATGACGTCACATATTACATCACTCATGACATGGTCAGTGACATCACTCATGACATCACTGATGACATCATCCATGTGATAATTTGATGCATCTTCTCACACCCTAATATAACTTTTGATACACCCACTCTAAATTACAGACTGCCATTGTCAAAACCATAGACACTCCAACACCAATAACTACATACACACTCACTGATTCTTAGGTCTACACACACATCCACTCACTCACCCGTACAGTCACTCATACTTACGGTCACTCAGTACAGGACTATCATATGCACTCATACACCTATATATACACTCACACACCATCACTCATCCATAGAGGTACTCACACACCTAGTCAGTCATGCAAATAATTAATCACACTGCCATTTAGTCACCTATATAGTTATACACACACCAGCTCACTTACTCATACAAATACTAGCACATTCTTACGCTCTTATACAATCACTGATACAAGTACACACTCATCCATACAGCCACTCTCACAATCACACACTCTCACTTATAGCCATTTATATACTCCAACACACATTTATACTGCCTTTCACATATGTAGTTACTCACACATGTACCACTGAGATATACATTCACTCACTAACACACCCATACACACACTCACCCACCCATACAGTCGATCACAGATGCACTCTTGAAACCATGCACCCAGTGAATCACCCACTCACACATCTATGCACAGAGTCACACACACCCCACCCACACAAACACTCAGGCACCCATACAGATACTCAGACAACCAATCAATAACCCATGTAGACACTCATGCAGCTATTCACAAACCCATGCAGCCGCTTACACACCAACAGACAGACGGATACAGACATTCACACAGTTTAGTCACTAACCCATGCATTCAGTAAGATACGTTTAATCACTCACTTATAGAGTCAGTCATGCACCTACTAAATCATCCATTCAGACACTTATACACCCACTCATTCTTCAATACGCCTTTCCCTATATATATTAAACATATTTAAACTTTACAGAAACACACAGTCACTGGATGATGTCATCAGTGATGTCATTTGAGATGTCATCAGTGATGTCATCAGTGATGTCACTGACCATGTCATGAGTGATGTAATATGTGAAGTCATCAGCAGTGCATTGCGAAGGCGCGAGTTATAGTTAGCTGAACTAACTATAACGGGGGAATTTCTATGGTTTTGTACAAGTGAAATGTCCAACTAACTATAACTGTCCCTAAAACCTATGGTTTTTTCAGTGAATTTCTAAGGTTTTTTAAATGCTAATTTCTAACTATAACGTGCCTGAAACCTATGGTTTTTTCAGTGAATATATATATATATATATTATTCATTTATTAAAAAAAAAAGTTGAAGTGACATAATAGTTAGTTGAAAATGTCTCTTAATACCATTTTAAACTCAAAAAACCATTGGATATTTTTAACTAAGTATAATGTCACTTTAACCTTTGCTTTTTCAGTAAATTTAATTTTATGAATCAACATTGTACTATATTCGGTGAAACCTCTTCCATGTTTTCATTTAATAGCCTGTAGGTAGCACGTCTGAGGTCAGGATCCGGTTTTTTAATGCTCCGGTAAGGCAAAATAATATTAAGACTGACTGACTTGAAGACCCACAGATGAATTCTAGCAGATCAGCATCGACCCCTCAGTAATTACACTTTGGGGTGTCACAACGCAAAAAGCCTTTCATGATTTATTAAGTGAAGTGTCAGGGTCACGAGGAGAAAAAATGATTCTGTTAGAATCCAGGAACTGAGTGCAAGGGAGCATACAGCAGTTAACCTTATGAACTTAGAACATTCACAGTGCATGTTTACAGATCAATAATAATGCAATTTCATTGCGAACTTAGACACGTTTGACAGAGCAGTTGGAGCCTCCATTAGTCATGCAAAAGGTTTCTCTGGCTAAGTGTTTTCATGGGGAGTTCACATAGATATCTGTTTTTGAGGAATCTTGGTGCACAAACACGACATGAACAATACATCTTCTAAACAAAGTTGATTTTTTCCTTTATACTTTTGATGAATTTAAAATTGCTTTTCCAATTTTTGATCATGGAGATAGTGAATAAGTAGCCTAATTCAGCTGATGGAAATACACTGGTGTCTGAGGATATTTTTGCATGCTTGACTAATTTAAAGACTGTTATTGAGTTCTACTGACCTAAAACATGTCACTTGTGTTCTTGAAAGTTTGCAGCAAGAAATAAAAAATATTTACACCAGATCAGCCCTAATCCTGCCGCCTGTTTGGAATTTATAATCGACGCTTATAGTAAACTAATAGACTGCAGCCCTCATACCGAGCTTTGAAGAGAGTGGATGATTAATGCGCATAGTATTAAATGGGATACTGGAATGCACATCCGGATGTTCTACACATGCTTTTGAGTAGAATTCTGGGACTTTCCACACCTAATAATACAGTGAATGTTCGAAATTACAAAAGTTGCATTTTAGCTCCCTCCCACACATAATTAAAAAGTGTCCCAGCTTTATGGAAACACAGAGGAGAAGGAAACATCTGCACGCCACAGGCACAGCCAGGCACTCACCAGAACCTCTTTATGATCCCAAATGCCACCACAAACTCGAAGGAGATTGTCAGTCTTATCCACTGGCAATTATCAGGAGCTGCAGGTCCGGTTAACCAACATCTTAATCTGTAACACTGTTCCTATCACATAATTGGCTACTAATAATGATAACAAAGCACAGTGGTGGCTCCTCCACTAAGGCGGAGGAGCATTGCCCCACTGCCAGGAGCAGCAAAGAAAGGAAAAAATAAAATGATAATAACAGAGTGTTATTATCATTTTATTTTTTCCACCTGCTGCGGCAGTGCATGAGGGGGCAGGGCAGAGCTGCAGGGGAGGATTTGTGGAACACTCCTGTGCGCAATGACTGTTTGTTCGTTCTGCTCGGGTCGCCCAAAACAGTCATGCGCACGCCCCATTTCTTCATGCAGGCTGCATTACAGCCTGCATGGAGAACATGCCCACCCCTCCAGCCCCTGGCTGAGCGCCGAATCACGGCGCTCAGACCAATCACAGCACTGCATTGCAGAGTTGTGATCGGCTTAGGGGTGGGAGGCTGGCTACCTGCTTCCTGTTTCGACCTGGAGTCGGACACAGGTGAGCAGGAGAAAAGAAGCGGGACCCGGTGGCAAGGTAAGTTTTTTTTTTGTATTTTCTTTTATTTAAAGCAGCCAACACCCCCCTGTCTCCCCTGTGCCCGCCACCCCACCCGGGAGCAATGCCTGCCGCCCCTGACAAAGCACACCTTTAGGAAGGTGACATGTGCAAGGTGGGAGCTCGAAGTGCCTGCCACGGAGATGGCTAAAGAAGTGGGTAGACTCTTAAGCCATCTCATGATGAAGACAGTCAGTCACCAGTCAGTGCCAGTGTCCGGCAGCAGGTAGCTGAAGAGGTCAATACCCTGTCCCCATTTTCCTGCGACGTCAAGGACTTCAAGAAGTGGTTCTGTGACTTCAAGCAAAAGGTAGGGGAGCTGATATCATTGTGAGTGCCAAAACTCCTTGAAAATGGGAGGAGAGAGTCTATAGTATAATTGACTTGTTAAGCCCCAAGGGTCTCTCCGGTCAAATATACCACATTGCCACGTCATATAAGTGCAACATCACAATGGGCCCTTTACAGGTTAGGAGACGTCAGTCAAGAGCCAACATCCAATGAGGGAAGGAATTGATTGAGCAGGGTAAATAGAAAAATTTGTACACCCCTGGAGAATTAATGAACTTTAATAAATTAACGATACTAATTGTTTTATGGAGCATGAACTAATCAACAATTGCACCTTTTAGTAAACACTACATAAGGGTAACCCACAATTTGTGCAAAATCTAATTTATTTACAATTGTGAAGTCAAGTAACAATAATATTGTGATTTGCGTACTAATTAGAGTAAAATCGCATGATTTATGCTATGTAGTAGATTTGTATTGTGGCAAAGAATGCGGATGGTAAGTAAAATGGCTTTAAATGTTGCTTCTGCTAGGTAACACCTAACACGGGTCTTTAGAATAATGGGAGGTAAACAGAAAGGCTTATTTTCTTTGTTTTAATTTGGTTGTGTTTGTTCTTATGATAGTTCGTTCGGGCCTGTTAGGCCATGCTGCGAAAATGGCTGCCGAGGCAGATGAGGTCACGTGAAAAGCCAAAGATGGCCTCTAAGCGAGAGAAATTGAGAATACTGAGTCACGTGGGTGCGGACTGTGCACGGAGTGAGAGATGTCAAGGTCGCATTGACCTGCCATAAGGAGAGTGCCAAGGAAGACTCAGCGCGTATCCATGGGAATGGATGAGAAAGTACTGAGCAACAATGGACTAACTAGAATTTGACCATCAAAGATTGCAACAAAATAAATGGACAAGTGAACTGCCTTTAACCCAGGACTTAAAAGATTCATTGTGTATTCAAATGTCCCCAAAACCAGTTTGAACAAGGAGGGCGATGAGGTGACCGTCACCACCCCTCAAATGGACCAATTAGCGTGATTCTTGCCCCCAATGATTGCAACATTTTGTGTAGTAAGCTAGAAAGTAGGGTATAAGAGGGTCTGCTCTTGTGTGATGTTCAACGCTGTTCGCTGTTGGTGGTCGATGTTAGTTGCTGATGGTGGAATGCTGTTGAAGGCTGCTCTTTTTGCTCCTTTTTGCTGCTGCTGTGGCCGCTGCTATTGACGCTATTGCTGCCATTGGTATTATCTAGCCATACCATTTTTCCTATTTTTAATTTTTCCACCTAAATATTACGAGAGGACTCTGTCAATTTTGACTTCGAACTGACTGGGGAAGGAACGAGACCGTTGCGGGACATCTGTAAGGGAGGTCCGATCGAGGAGGCATTTAGCGGGACAGTCAGTCAGTTTGGGAATTCTATTCTGTGATCTACGGTTTATCTTCTTTTTGATAAACCATTTCTATTTTTGCAACTAAATGTGTAAATGTATTATTTTCTATTTTCTTTGTTTGATTTCATATAAATGCTATTAATGTATTAAAAGTGATTAATGAATAAGAATCTCACCCGTGCAACAGAAAATTTAGATAAAATTATGTTCTAACTTAAAATGAGTCTGTGGTTCTTTAGTTCATTAATAAAGTTTAAAGTTTAACAAGTTTAAGTCATTGAGCTGGTCTTAATCACCATCAACTTATTCTACTAGTTGGTCCATCGACCAAAGAGCGGAATACCTTGATGTTTAGAACTGACAGGATCAAAAAGCTAATGTATATGATGTCTGAGGTATTATTCTGTCAAGTTTAACAAGGTATCCCGTTCCTCCAGCAACACATTTCTCCTTGGTGTGTAATCCAGTGAACGGATGAGTGTATGATATGCGGTGTTATGGGCCCCACCGTCATATGGTTCAGTAGAAGGTGAATGTTTTACCTGGATTCGTGTCCTGAGGAGAAATTTATATTAGCCGCGCTGGATCAGATTTCTTGGTAGCAGAGTTATGGTTACTATAGATTAGTTTGGTGATTATCGATTATTGATTTATTGATTTATTTGTTCATGTCTAACACTTTGTGTCAAATTGTATTATGTTACGTGTAAGTCGAAATTTTGAAGCTTCCAGGAAGTAGGAAGTGGACACGTGTGGCAAGAGAAGTCACATGGAATTGTGCATTGTCTGAATTTTCAAAAATTGGGGATAACACGGGATTGTGTTATGATAGGGACATTTCTTGTATGAAAAGTGCATGAGTGAAATAGCAACAGGTTTTCTTGTGAAACTCTGGCCTTAATTCTCAGGAGCAGTGTAGTCTCTGCATGTGTTTTATCCCCAGAGAAACGGGTTTACCCCTTGCTTGAGAGAAGGGTAAGGTAGAGAGAAGTGCTACACTTATCGAACGAAACAGTATTCTTGTGAGTTAGAACTGCTATTTCTTTTGTTTAGCGAAAACAGACAATGGAAATGTGTTTTACGTTGTAACTAATGACATTTTGTCGAAAAAGAATGTAAGAAAAACTCTGCCGATAATTATTGTAAAGGAGGGGTCAGAAAAGACAGGAGTAGAACTGACGTTAACAAAGACCGCGCTGGTATTGGGCAGTTGTGGGAGAGCGAAGAGCTTCTTGATTGGTGCGTAAGTGTGAAGACGCGCTGGTATTGGCCAGTTGTGGGAGAGCGAAGAGCTTCTTGATTGGTGCGTTAGTGTGAAGACGCGCTGGGATAGGTCCGAATAGCCAAGCAGTAGAAAGAACAGAGCAGGGAAGAAGTTTCGTGCGTTTATTGAAGAGAAAGAACAGTACAATATGGCTTATTATGAGTATGGTAGAGAGAAACAGTCATTGTTTGCGAAGATTAAAAACTTTTTCAAGAAAGACAAAAAGGTAGTGACTAGAGAAGGAGAAGTACTTCCTCCGCCGAAGACGCCAGCATCTCATATGATGTTGAAATATGGCTATCATACTTGCTTTTGGTTGGAAAATTGGGTAAAATATACCAAAAACGATGGAGTATTGGCGTTTCCAGAAAATGGTTCGTTTAGCACTGCTGTACTTCGAAATTTGAGAGAGAAAATGACGAAACTTGAACCGAGACCTAGACCAACACAGTTTGAAGCGTTAGGTGAATGGGAAGATGAGATGTATGAAAGAGAAAGACACAGAGGTGCAAAGAATGATAGTTTAGTCCATGGAAGAGTATGGGGAGTGAATCATGAAGACAGGATGAGACGATGGAGGTACGCTAACATGACGGATGGATTGTTTCCTGTCAGAACAGTTGAAGAAGTTACAGGGAGAAAGTGTACAGAGAAAAAGAAACATGCAGTAACAGAGAGGTATGGGTATGGAGTTAGCGACACAGAGGATGAGTTGCTGGAAGACATTTTAAATAGAAAACCACCTCCATAACAACAGAATTCTGCGGTGGTGACTCCAAATGCACCACCAATGGAAACTGTAAGTCAAAGCCCTGAACGAAATTATGAAATAAATAGGTCATATGATAAATTAGAAACACCACCAAATGTGAAGCATGATAATGGTAATACAACTGAATTAGCCAGAACTACAAGAGAGTTGACTGAAAAGATAAGAGAATTAACAAAGAATATGGAAGCTGTGACTGTGCCAGTGACAATAGGACCAGTAATACCAGTATTTGAAAATCAAAGAATAGATGAGCATTCCTTGACAATTCCAATGAACTCGAATATGCAAAGAGTGAGAGAAGAGATAATTCCGGAAACTAGAGAGACAAGAGACATTATTGGCTCATATAGATCGAGTCCACCTACAAATTTGACGGTTAATGAGAATCAGATAAATAGGATTCCTATGGGAACCGAGTCAGCAACTGAGACTCCAGAGAGAAGTACAAATTGGATAGAGATAAATAGTACCCCTGTAGGTCCGACTCCGGAAGAATTAAGTGAGTGGATTAGGAACTTACAGAAGAAAGATGCAGAACCGCAACCATTAGATGTAATTAGACTAAAAATAGACATGGAAGAGTTAATTCTAGGGACTATTGGTACAGATCAATTGAAGTCATATCAGGATGACGAGTTGATGTTCATGTGTAAGAGTGTTACATGGAGAGCTAGGAATTTGCATGAAAAATTGGAAGAAACAGCGAATGAACTAGGAGTGGAGTTTGGAAAAATCAGAGGATTGCAGAAACCGTATAGGGTAGATTTTAATGAGAAGGATATAGAAAATCTGAACACATCAGGACGATTAACGCAGATAAAAGAACTGATTGTGTTATTGAGAAAATGGGGAGATGTGGACAGATGGAGAAGCAGGTGGATAAGAAGAAAGGAGAGAACGACCGATAAAGCATCATTGGCTTTTCCGGTAAAGGAGAAAGAAACGACAATAATGGAGTGTCCGATGAGGGAAACTCCGGGAGGAAGCTATGTACATGTTCCATGGTCCAGACAAGATATATTGTCATTTACAAATGACTTCCCAAGATTGAGAGAGAAACCAGTAGAATGGTATAGACAGGTAGAAAGATTTGTAAAAGTTTCAAAGGTGTTGTGGGAAGATATGGATGGATTGTTTGAAATTGTAGTACCAGCAGATTTATGGACAGAATGTAAGTTTACGATTGATTGGCCGAAGGAAGAATATCCTAGAGATGCAAAAACTAGAGCCCCAGGTCCAGAAGTAATGAGAAAGTATGAACGAGCCATAACGTTTTTGAAAAACAAGATTCCACCGAAAGAAACAGATTGGGTGAAGATTGATAGAACAACTCAGGAAAGTAAGGAATCTGTACATGCCTACTACGAAAGGTTGCTTTTGGTTTTCAAACAGTATAGTGGTTATGAGACGTTGAGTGAAAAGGACATGAGTCATTTTGTGTATAGATTTGTATATGGATTGAGACCTGAAATAAGTGAAATGATTAAGCAGCATATGTTGTGTTGGCAAAATAGCACTGTAGATGAGATATTAAGGTATGCCAAATATTGTAGTGATGACATTGAGTGTAGACAGCGCAAACTAAAAGAAAAAGCGATGTGGGCACAAGTAAAGGTTGCAGAGAAACAGGAAGCTCAAATGAATAATCAGTCTAGTGATGCAGGACAGACTAAATCCAAACCAAACATAGGTAAGGATAAAGGTCAAATGAGTATAGAAGAGGCTAAAAAGAAATGGCCATGCCATAATTGCGGAAAGTTAGGGCATTGGAGAAACAAGTGTAAATTTCCTCCAAAAGCTAATACGGAAAATCAACCATTAAATCCACAGGTGCAGAATGAGGTGAGTTATCAACAGCTGCAACAACCACAGGTAGTTACTCAACAGAGTCAGGTGCCACAACCACCTCTTCCAAAGAGTGTAAACCCTCAAAGATACAATGCAGAGGCAGGATTCTACGGAGGAGAGCAGGTAACAAAATTGCTGCGCGCAGCTGCAGTGTCGCTGTATTGGTTACGGCAGGATGGAAATGAATCGGATGAAAGTTTATGACGGTGCCTAGGAGAGGAAGAAGAGTGCGTGCTTGGCGCAACTCTAGAGGTAGATCAGTCAGGTCCATTTGTGTATGGAGAAGTGAATGGTGTAAATGTTACATTCCTTGTGGACACTGGAGCTACTCGTTCTACTGTTAGATCAGTGGAAATTTCAAACCTTCCTCTCTCAGGAGAAAATATCCAAGTTGTAGGTGTTTCAAACAGACAGATTAGAGCGCCTCTTACCAAACCAGTAGAGGTGAAAGTGGGACCATTTAAAGAGATGCATCGGTTTGTGGTATGTGATTGGAGTCCTGTAAATCTGTTAGGACGCAATCTACTTTGTAAAATGAATTGCACCATCTATTGTACCCCAGATGGTATTGCCTTTCAGACACCAGATGAGGATGTCTTGTACAAAATGACAATGGCAGAACTAGAACCAGGAGGGAATTACATGTTTCCTGTGTTTGATGCAGAAAACATCCCAGTTGAATTGAAAGGAGTAGTCAGATCTGATGTATGGGATCTCACAGGCGAAGACATTGGGCTAATGAGAGGAGCAGACCCTGTAAAAATTACTGTAAGAGAAGGAACAAATTACCCAAATACTCCACAGTATAAATTAACGCCAGAAATTATTGAAGGAATAACACCTGTAGTTAATAAGATGATTGAACAAGGAATTTTGAGAGAATTGATGAGTAGCCCATGTAATTCACCTATAATGGGATTGAAAAAGCCGAATGGGACATACAGGATTTGAGGAAGGTAAATAAAATTGTTGTCCCCTGTTGTCCAATTGTGCCAAACCCCGCTGTAATACTATATCAGATTCCACGTGATGCAGAATGGTACACAGTTATTGATTTGTGCCATGCATTCTTTTCTATTCCATTGCACCCAGACAGCCAGCCATTATTTGCGTTCCGGTTCGGAGATCGTATTTTGGCATGGTGCCGAATTCCTCAAGGGTATACAGAAAGTCCCTCAATCTTTAATCAGATCCTAAAGAAATCATTAGAAGATTTAAAAATGCCTGAAAAATCTGTGATGGTCCAATATATTGATGACCTACTAGTGGCATCAAAGACCAAGGAAGCATGTGTTACAGACACGATTGCTTTACTGAATCATTTGGCAGAAGGAGGGCACAAAGTGTCCCCGTCAAAACTTCAATTTTGTCAACAGGAAGTACAGTATCTAGCTCATAAGATTGAGAAAGGGATGCGAAAGGTGATGACAGAAAGAATAAGGATTATCCGAGGAATGAGAGCTCCAATGACACAGAGAGAAGTGAGAATGTTTCTTGGAATGGTTGGTTATTGTCGACAGTGGATAAGTGGATTTTCATTAATTGCAAGACCTTTACAGCTGTTGACAAAAAGGGATGTCAGAGATCCGTTTGAGTTGAATGAGAAAGAAATGAAGGCTTTCAAAGAACTGAAAACAAAGTTGTGTGCATTGGGAAGGCCTGATTATGAAAAGGAATTTGAGCTGTATTGTAGTGAGAGAGATGGATGTGCATTTTCAGTATTAGTGCAAAGGCATGGAAAAATGAAAAGACCAATTGCTTATTTTTCAGCTGTCTTAGACCCAGTAGCAAAAGCATTGCCTGGATGTCTGAAAGCAGTAGCTGCTTCTTGTGTGAGTCTGGAACAGAGTGAAGGCATTGTGATGGGGTATCCGCTGAGAGTATATGTTCCACACTCTGTTGAAATCCTTCTGACAAGAACCAAAACCCAATTTATGACACATAGTCGGCTGACTAGGTACGAAAAAGTGATTTTGAGTGCAGACAATGTAACCATTGAAAGATGCACAAGTGTGAATCCTTCAACTTCACTGCCAGATGAAGAAAATGTAGGAGTCAAAGATGAAGTCGATCATGAGTGCCTGGATGTGCTTGAATTTTGCACAAAGCCTCGCCCAGATATTAAAGATGAACCCTTAAAAGAATCAGATTATGTGATGTTTGTGGACGGGTCATGCCTGAGAACAGATGAAGGAGTTTTGAGTGCTGCGTATGCTGTGTGTACCGTAGCAGCCATAATGGAAGCATCCTGTTTGAGAGGGATACGTTCAGCCCAAGTGGCTGAGCTGATTGCTCTGATTCAAGCATGCAAGCTGGGAAAGAATGTCCGAATTACGGTGATCACAGATAGCCAGTATGGCTTCGGAGTGGTCCACGATTTTGGACAGATCTGGTCTCAGAGGGGTTTTCTGACTTCTGCAGGAACTCCTATTAGGAATGGTGAGTTTGTGAAGAAATTGCTTGAGGCGATACAGCTGCCTAAACAGATAGCAGTGGTGAAGTGCACTGCACACAAAAATGGGAATGATTATATTACAGTGGGAAACAAATTCGTAGACGAAATAGCTCAATACAGTGCCAGAAATATGGTCTCACTAAACAGGAGAAGAGAAAGAGAGAATGTTTCATGTCCCTTGCTGTTTACTAACACGGTTGAAACCTGGGATGAGGTGAGACAATTGCAGAAAGAAGCAGATGAAGAGGAGAAAGATGGTTGGATAAAAGCAGGCTGCAGACAAAGAGAGGAAGATGAAGTTTGGGTTTATAGAGACGAAAGACCAGTTATGCCTGATAGCATGATCTCTAAAATGGCACGGATGTACCATGGACAAGCACACATTGGTAGGGATGCCATGGTTAAACTTTTCAAACAAACTTGGTACAACCCAAAATTTAGGGCTATAGCTGAGAGTCTCTGTCAAAGATGTCTTACATGCCAACAGATAAATCCTGGAAGGAAAACAGTAGTGAGTTTGGGAACAATAGGACGTGAAGGAGGTCCTTTTACCAGAATGCAGCTAGATTTTATTGAAATGCCCCCGAGCAATAGGTTGAAATATGTCCTTGTGGTCGTTTGTTTGTTTTCTCGTTGGGTGGAAGCCTATCCGACAAGAAGGAATGATGGAGTTACAGTGGCTAAGCTCCTACTGAGAGAATTCATTCCGAGATATGGTTTTCCAGTAACGATCGAAACAGATAGAGGAACACATTTCCAAAATGAACTGATCCAATTAATATGTGAAGCACTTGACATTCAACAGAAATTGCACTGTGCCTACAGACCAGAGGCTTCTGGAGTGGTAGAGCAAGTAAATGGAACAATAAAGAATAGGTTGGGGAAAATGTGTCAAGCCACAGGACTCAAATGGCCCGATGCCCTGCCATTGGTGTTGATGACCATCAGAAGCATACCTGACAGAAAAACAGGTCTGAGTCCTCATGAAATAATCATGGGACGAGCAATGAGACAAGCACATGTACCTGTCAACAAACTGCTGACTATAACAGATGATCTCATATTGGACTATTGCAAAGGATTGGCTGATGTGGTACATTCTGTGTTTCATCAGGTTGGACCGGATGCGACCACTCTTGAAAGAAAACCAGCTCATGATTTGAGTCCAGGAGACTGGGTCCGCATTAAAGTCCATAGAAGAAGAAATTGCTTGGTTCCTCGCTGGGATGAGCCACGTCAAGTGATCCTGGTGACAACGACTGCTGTAAAGTGTGCAGGTGTGAAAAATTGGATTCATGCCAGTCATACCATCAGAGTTCCAGATCCTGAAGATCGACCTGTAAGTCGACATCTGGAAATATCGGATACCAGCTCAGCATCCGAAGGAGAAGCTGAAAAACACAGAGTTCCAGATCTTGAAGCTCGACCTGTAAGTCGACATCTGGAAATATCAGACACCAGTTCGGCATCTGAAACAGACCAACCTGAATCTGATGAAAGACAAAAGAAGAGAACAGGAAACAAGAGAATTGATGTTATAAGCGAACAAACTGAACAAAGAGACAGTGACAATGAACAGCCAAGTACAAGTTATGGGAAAATTCCTCCAGAAATAGTTGAGATAACTGAGGGAGACTTAGATTCAGAGAGAGAGATAGAGGAAAAAGCGGAAGAAACACAAGGAGTAGTAGGGACAGAACAACAAATTGAAGAAAATCAGGGAAATTTAGATTTAGACAGAAAGATTAGAATAAATGCGGAAGAAACTCGAGGAGGGATAGAATCAAATGTCCAAACTGGAGAGTCACAAGTAGGTTCAGATTCAGACAAAGAAACTGAGATCATAAAGTTCACGGTTAGAGGAAGTGAAGTAAGGTCTGAGACAGAATCAGAAGAAAGTGAAGAAGAAAGAGAGCAAAGTATAGGATCAAGAAAGAGAACTTGGAGAGCCGAACGAGAGGAAGAGGAAAGCGGACTGAAAAGGAGACAATTGGCCCCACGAAACTGTTAAAAGACTGAGATATAAAATAATAAACCTGAACAAAGATAATGCAGAACAAGTAAATGAAATAACGAGTCAAAGAGAACAAGGAAAACAAAGTGAAGGAAAATTGCAGAAATCAAAAAGAGTGAAGAGACCTAACTTGAAATATAAGTCACCTGAGTGGCTATACATCGCATTGACCGACATTAAAGAGGAGGATAACAATCACGAAAGCCCAGACGAAAGCTGTAAACAAATGGGTGAAAGTGAATTGCATCAAACCTGAAAAGACAAAGAAAGAAACCAGGACTGGACACGAAAATACCGAATAAGACAAAAAAAGTTCTGGAAAGAACTGAAGAAAGCACCAAAAGAGACAAAATTAAAAAGGGTAGAGTGGCTGAAAGATCATTCTGAGGTGTGGTGACACATTTTCTGTACATACATATATATATATATATATATATATATAGCCAGATAATAGTACAACATGGTAGACACTGAGAATAGAAGACTTAGATGTGAGTTTTTACATAGATGGTGTAAAATATGTTTCTTGTGTACTGGATTGCTGATGTTTGTTTGGCTTATTTTAGCAATAGTAATACCACTTAGGTTAAGTGTAGATAAAATGTCTGTAAAAGAAAATAACACGAAAAAGGATAAAGAAGCTATCACACAAAACACTGCAGCATTAGTAGATAGTACTGATTTACATAGGGATAGGTCCATAACTGATTTTTCTAAAAATGTCTTCACGAAACTATTATATGAATATGTAGAGACAATGGATGTGAGAGATTGTTATGTCTGTATGCAGTTACCTGCGTCTGTCACAGAAGGTGTGACCTATCATCACCTTCCTTTGACGTATGGGATAACTTGTAGTGTTCTAGCTAGTTTATTTTATAAAACAGGTAGATTAGAATATTATTACACTGATATAGACACTGTTTTTGCTAAAGTTCCCGTAATCCCTGAATTAAATAAGGTGAAAGTTGCGAAAATGTTTGGAGAATTTGTCTTAGAAAGTAAAGATTTAACATTAGAGTATATAGTTAGACACAATCTTACCTGTGAACTAGAGAAAGAAGAAAAGATTTTCTTGGACATGGTAGAAAACAGAAGAGTTAAGTTTCAGAGAAAGATAGCAGAAGAAAAGAGAAAAACACCACTTTGGGCGTTTGAAGAGAAAAATGACAAAGGAGAAACTAATGCAGCTATGGTTCTAGATTGGCCCCAAAAGGGAAAATTATGTATTAGTAGAAGTAAGACAACTTATGATAACTATTTCGTGGGTTCTAGTGAGTGCCGAGATACATACAACATTTTAGGAGGATGGGGATTTAAAGGAGGAAAAGATCCAGTATTTCCAGGGATCTATTATATTTGTGGAAACAAAGCTTATTATAGGTTACCGGACCATTGGTACGGAGCATGCTATCTAGGCCTGGTCTTTCCAAAGATTTTTCACATGGAGAGAGGAACAAAAGGAACACACGAGATAGGTACAGCATTAACAAGAAGGAGAAGGGAAAGCTTCTCAGAAATAGTAGGTGACATTTTTGGAGCAGTGATACCAGCAGTGGGTATATCTTTGGATGCATACAAGATTCGGAAATTGTCTACAGTAGTAGATCGTTTATCAACGAATACTGCTGGAGGGTTCTTGATGGTAAATACCGAAATGGTTGCCATGAGAGCTATGGTAATGGAAAATCGACTTGCCCTTGACATTCTTTTGGCAAAAGAGGGTGGAGTCTGTGGAATGCTGAAAGTCCAACATTGTTGCACTTACATTCCAGACAAAAGTGAGAATATACAAAAGTATATAAAGAATATTACTGATTTGCACAAAGAAATTGTCCCACTGGAGGTTGAAGGTGCTTGGGAGAAACTTGGTAAGAGTTTTTCCTCAATGAAAAAATGGTTCACAGAAATAGGTAGTTCTCTTATTGGGAAGGTACTAATACCAGTAACAGTGATAATATTGGTAATGTTATTAGTGAGATTAGCATATATGTGTATTAAAAGAAGAAAAAGACAAAACAGAATAAAAAGAGAAAATGAGAAAAATAAAGAAAGAGAACGAGAAATGGGAGAGATAGAACTAGAAGAGTTAAAAGAGAACATGTACAAAAGGTCTAAAAGACAAGATGAGAAAAACACTGATGTATGAACTAACAAAAAAGCAAGTGGAGAAGAAACATTCTATCTGATAAATTGTGGGATAGGTTTTTGTGGTGATATTAAAAATCACCAAAGGGGGAATTGATGGAGCAGGGTAAATAGAAACATTTGTACCCCCTGGAGAATTAATGAACTTTAATAAATTAACGATACTAATTGTTTTATGGAGCATGAACTAATCAACAATTGCACCTTTTAGTAAACACTACATAAGGGTAACCCGCAATTTGTGCAAAATCTAATTTATTTACAATTGTGAAGTCAAGTAACAATAATATTGTGATTTGCGTACCAATTAGAGTAAAATCGCATGATTTATGCTATGTAGTAGATTTGTATTGTGGCAAAGAATGCTGATGGTAAGTAAAATGGCTTTAAATGTTGCTTCTGCTAGGTAACACCTAACACGGGTCTTTAGAATAATGGGAGGTAAACAGAAAGGCTTATTTTCTTTGTTTTAATTTGGTTGTGTTTGTTCTTATGATAGTTCGTTCGGGCCTGTTAGGCCATGCTGCGAAAATGGCTGCCGAGGCAGATGAGGTCACGTGAAAAGCCAAAGATGGCCTCTGAGTGAGAGAAATTGAGAATACTGAGTCACGTGGGTGCGGACTGTGCACGGAGTGAGAGATGTCAAGGTCGCATTGACCTGCCATAAGGAGAGTGCCAAGGAAGACTCAGCGCGTATCCGTGGGAATGGATGAGAAAGTACTGAGCAACAATGGACTAACTAGAATTTGACCATCAAAGATTGCAACAAAATAAATGGACAAGTGAACTGCCTTTAACCCAGGACTTATAAGATTCATTGTGTATTCAAATGTCCCCAAAACCAGTTTGAACAAGGAGGGCGATGAGGTGACCGTCACCACCCCTCAAACAGACCAATTAGCGTGATTCTTGCCCCCAATGATTGCAACATTTTGTGTAGTAAGCTAGAAATTAGGGTATAAGAGGGTCTCCTCTTGTGTGATGTTCAACGCTGTTCGCTGTTGGTGGTCGATGTTAGTTGCTGATGGTGGAATGCTGTTGAAGGCTGCTCTTTTTGCTCCTTTTTGCTGCTGCTGTGGCCGCTGCTATTGACGCTATTGCTGCCATTGGTATTTTCTAGCCATACCATTTTTCCTATTTTTCATTTTTCCACCTAAATATTACGAGAGGACTCTGTCAATTTTGACTTCGAACTGACTGGGGAAGGAACGAAACCGTTGCGGGACATCTGTAAGGGAGGTCCGATCGAGGAGGCATTTAGCGGGACAGTCAGTCAGTTTGGGAATTCTATTCTGTGATCTACGGTTTATCTTCTTTTTGATAAACCATTTCTATTTTTGCATCTAAATGGGTAAATGTATTATTTTCTATTTTCTTTGTTTCATTTCATATAAATGCTATTAATGTATTAAAAGTGATTAATGAATAAGAATCTCACCCATGCAATAGAAAATTTAGATAAAATTATGTTCTAACTTAAAATGAGTCTGTGGTACTTTAGTTCATTAATAAAGTTTAAAGTTTAACAAGTTTAAGTGATTGAGCTGGTCTTAATCACCATCAACTTATTCTACTAGTTGGTCCATCGACCAAAGAGCGGAATACCTTGATGTTTAGAACTGACAGGATCAAAAAGCTAATGTATATGAGGTATTATTCTGTCAAGTTTAACAAGTTATCCCGTTCCTCCAGCAACACATTTCTCCTTGGTGTGTAATCCAGTGAACGGATGAGTGTATGATATGCGGTGTTATGGGCCCCACCGTCATATGGTTCAGTAGAAGGTGAATGTTTTACCTGGATTCGTGTCCTGAGGAGAAATTTATATTAGCCGCGCTGGATCAGAATCATGCACCAATACCTCACTAGGAACTACATCACATGCTCTGGGGCAAAATGTAACGTTCATCCAGAGTCTAGGAAGTAGCAATGAAATATATCGCACATTTTACCCATTGTCAACATCTTCCCACATAACACATTTTGCAAGCAATCATCATTAGAAATGTGTACTTGTGAAACTGTGTCATAAGGAAATGTAGACTTTCACATGTAAATTATTTTTAAAATTAAGAGTGCCCTGTCTACAGTGATATTGTGTCCCTTGGCAGTCGTGCAAAGTTATAGGCAGTACACATGGTTTGGAGGGCTCGCTCAAGTTGGAAATGTCATCGAACATGCAACTGTGTTACATTTAGTTGAACTTGGACTGTGTCCAATGTCACATTGAGGGGACAGGATGTGAGGGCATTCGACAAATGTTGGTGTATCAGTATTTGTGTACATAGAGCCACCCAAAGTTGCACTAAACTGCACATTTGTGAGCAACCCCACTCCAAATTCCATTTTGGAATAGGAGGATTTATGTGTCTGCCATGAATATCACTCCCAGAGATAGCAAGTTGATATATCAATGAATGAATCCATGTGTGTATCTAAACCACAATGTAAAACTTCACTCTGGATACGAGTAATGCATGGACAATGGCCAATGACTATTTGGTAGGTGCTGTCCAACTATTGGGGGCAGATCCACTAAGAATAAGAAACCCTTATCTTCGGGCCACAGGACCCAGGGGTTCTTTGGATTGTTGTGGTTAAGGGTGGAGTACTTCGTGTTAGGTTGTGATGTAGGTGAGGGCTTCCAGGCTACAGGTGATATTGTGGCTAAGGTGAGATGTATGATGGAGTTGTTATATGATGGCATTGTTGGGGCAGTGATGGGAGATAGGAGACAGCTGCTAGGGCATCAGAGGTCTATAAATATTTCAAACACAAACATTTTGTCTAATGTCTTATTAACAAGTACACAACTATATTGTCAAGATGTTCAAAAGTAATGTGCAATGAGGATATCATGTTGCTGTCGGCTACGTCCCACCTGTGCTTTATCATAATTGCTATTTGTGATTTGTTCATCCTCCTCCGCCTCCTCTGACACTGCACACAGAGCTCACAGCAAGGTTGGACAGCATGTGATAACTACCATATCCAGCCTGCACACAAAGTACCTCTGGTGAAATTCAGTCAATAGAAATGGCCCTTCAAGAGTCCAAATGCACACTCAGTTGTGTTGCATATCCTCATGGCTGCCTTCTGTGTGCTCACAATTGCAGGTTCTCACATATGGGTCACGACATGAGGCCTCAGTGGATATCCAGATTCTCCTATTGAGTATGGGCCAATTGGTAACTGAAAGCAATGCAGAGAATATGCATGTTCATGTACATTTGCTCACATGTGTGAGGTGTGTCTAAACACTTTATGTGTCTTCCAGTTCAATTCCAGTTCAGTTCTGCTCGCCAGGACTGCTAAACATCTTATGGCCGCATAATGCTTTTAAGGAATTGTGGTTGCTGTGCGCAGTTGTAACTGTGACAAATTAGTGAATTCTGGTCATGAACAGCCAGTCAATATGGTGTATAACAAGAGAGTTCTGACATTATGGTAATTCAAATAACTAAGGAAAGTGAACCATAATAAATAAAAGGCATTCAGAAGGTTCGTAGACAACTCTATTAAAGGCCCTCATCCACGTATTCGACCTCAGAGTGGTATATTATCTCTGCTGAGGTCATGTCCTGGACAGCATCATCATGGGGTCTCCTTCACTAGAGTGTCTTGTTCTCCAAGTGAAAAGCCATCCTCCTTCCTGGAGGTCAACAGTCGATATGGGGACAGTAGTCACAAGAGAAGTGAGTTAAAAATATCTCCAATCCCAAAAGAGAAAGTATTTAATTAGAAATCAGATAAAAAGGGATGGGTATAAGGTTAAAAAAGAAGGGCGATGTTGTTAGGAAGAATTACTATTCCTATACATCTGGTGTATAAGGTCAGGTCGACGTGTTTCAGCCGTAAGTAGCTCAAACAGGTCTGTGGCTTTCGTCAGAATTGGATGAACTGGTAGGCTCAGATTTTGAGGAAACATATGTAAGTTAGGTCTTGTCCAGAAGGTCATTCTTAGTAGTACACATCAATGTTTTAGGTCCAGAATGAGGCCAGAAACTAAAAAGACAAAACTCAAAAAGCACAGCGAGGAGAGCAATGTGATTATTATTAGGAAAGGAGTTACACGTAAAATATCATTTTCCAATTCTCCTACGTGGTGTTTGTCTTTTATGACCCTGTGAGAAGATGCTGAGAAACACCTTAGTTAGGTGCTTATGCTTGAAGCAGACTGGCCTGCTGGTGCTTGTATACTAACAAGTGCTCATAATAAAATCAGTGGCTATGGTGAAAGGGGAGACTAAAGCTAACATACTACAGTGGTAAATACCATGATCTTATAGGTTGTATTTATACAAAGTGAAATATGCTTGAAAAAACAGATACAAACATATAAAGTGTACCTTATTTTTGTGGGAAGTACAGCCTCATGGGGTTAGAGAGGACCAAGGTGTCCATTCACATCTATATCACAAAGAAGCAATAGGTAAGGTATGATAGCCAGAGAAGAGAGTGCAGTATCAAGGTCTCCTGACTGGTAGTCTAATCACTTACTTGTGTAAAAGCCGTTCTGGATAATTGTTCGAGTCTCTCCCATCCCAAATGTGAAGGCAGGGCACAGCCTATTCAGTTGCAAGTGGGGCTGTCCCCAGCTCCACCCCTCCATCCTGCCATTTGATGGCCCATCCAGGCACACATAATCCCTCTAATGTGTGGCTGTCTGTGAGGAATAAATAAAGTCCGACTGTCAGTTACACCACATTGAGCTTTGCAGGTAGATTAGGCTTTTGCGCAGTTTCACCTGACACTGAGGTTTATGAGGCTCAGAAGTGATATGGTGCAATATATGGAGAGGACTTCTGGGGTTTGCTACATTGAATAGGTTAACAGTTGTTGAAAGCCTGGTTTCTCTGAGCTTTAATAAAGGTTTGTTACTACACCCGAGTTATTGATTTTGCTAGGCAGAAATGCAACCAGTAATACTGAATGTGAGTCTGTTCAGGGTCCGGGACAGCGACACATCCCCAGTAAGATCACAAGGGGAGCATGAGAGTCTTCCCAGAGGCTGCCCAGCACCCTCAACACCATCTTCCCCGGATAAGCAGCAGTCCCCATGCTCCCATTTGATGCCTGCTAAAAGCAGACGTCAAATGGGGTCTGAAAAATCCAGTTATTCACCCCGGAATAAGGATCCATATGAAATCTTTGACCTAGTAAGCCAAATCAACATGTTATTCTCCATTCTTAGCCAATAACTTGTAATAGCCGTATTTGTGTATAGGGATGCTATCCGGAATCTTCTGTTTCAGTCCCTGGTTCACCACACTTCCATATCCAGCCAAATCGTAATTGTCCCCTAAGAGTGCAAATTGACATCATTCCCAATTTGAATGAATAAGTTAAGGTACCTTGTGTGCCAAATCAAAATCAGGTGCATGAAAACATTTGTGAATTTGGCCCAATATGTCTGATACACAAAGATTTGAAAGAAAGGTGTAAATGTAATCCCAGATGTGTCTTTCTATTTGTGGAGTAGATTTCCGACTTTAAAAAGAACTAGTGGCAGTCGTAAATTTCCAGGAATACCCATACATCTCTTTACTTAGTCAAGCAGATAACACCCTTCACTTGGTAAGGATTTTTCTTTTGCATGGAGTTAGTCTTGATGTCACTTGGGTTAACAAATTAGGGACTGCTTTCACTTTGAAGATCTTAGTGGGCGTCTTCAGTGTGCTTTCACAAACTTAGAAGAAATTAGGCAATAGCTAAGTATGATGGGCATTGAACGAAAGTTGAGTATTGAGTGATTCCTTACTGAACTCAAGAACCACAATTTGAAACTAACAGCACAAAGTGGTGATCATGGACCTTTGTTTTTATAGAGAGGTAAGTGCTCTAGTGGCTAGAGCCAGGGTCGAACTGCGACAAAAAATAGGTCAAAGGAACCCCATTACAAGTGTCCCACATTAGTGAATCAGATAGCTCAAAAAGTGGCCCACGTTTTCAAATCAGGCCAATTTTGAACTTTAAGAGACACGTTGTATAGGTATTTTGCAAGGTATGTTAGACTGCATGCATTTGTGTTTGCTGCAGGCAATGTTTGTGGTAATATCAGGAAACTCAACAGTAAAAATGACCCACCTGGGCATAAAACATAAAACAAACAATCTAATCTATCAGACCAGCCCATCGGGCACTGCCTTATTGCCCTATGGACCAGTCTGACCCTGGCTAGAACTGCCATCTTCGGAACTAAGCGATCCATCTGCGAATCCTGTGCTTCACTCAACATCATGTGATTTTGGTCAAATCACTCAATCTTCCTTTGTATAAAAATTAAATGTGTGAATTGTATTTGTGCAAAGACCACTTCTTGTATATGGTCTGTTGTCTGCCATTCTCCCAAGTAATGTAAATCACTTCCTAGCTCGGCACGTGCTATATAAATACCAACACATGCATACAGATTGGAGGCATAAAACTTAGGAGTTAAACTGCATTACTTTTTTAAACCAGGTCGAATGCAAACAGGCGCAGCCCATTCAGGTAAGAGCGGTGGGGCGGGGTGGGGTGGGGTGATTCAACATACGACGACGAGGGAAATTTAAATTTTAAAAAAATATTTACGTTTCCTTCGTTGTCGTATGTCGAATCCCCCCACCCCGCCCCCGCCCCCACCCTACCTCTCTTATCTGTACGGGCCGCACCTGAATGCAAAGACTACTAGTAGGATTTACAATCCAATGCAAATCATGATTTGCATTGGATTGTAACCCAAAATAACACTACACAGCACAATTGGCTGTCTTGCATTACTTTCCATCAAGGGGACGTTCTATGGTTGAGCATGGGCATTCCCATGCAACCACACATGGCTTTTACCACATATCCCTATCTAAAAAGAATTGTAGACAGGGATTTGATCCATAAACCTGTGCCTCCTTAAGGCAGGCGTAACGATGAGAAATATTTTTCATTTGTCCATATTTTTTCCTCTTTGAATGTGTTCTGCATTCTCCAGCACACATACATAGAGGAAAGTGCCTTAAAAAATATTTTGTTTACAGGAAGGGACCCCTTTCTGCACAAACACAATGCTGACCACAATGCAGGCAGCCTTACATTATGGCGTAAGGGTGCCTGGGTTGTTGCACAGCTGCTAAAAGTGCACCAATGCTGGGAAAGAGCAGAACTGCACCACTTCTTAGCAGATACAGCACAGTTCTACTCTCTCCTGTTCATGCAATGCAGTGCAGCAACTTTACTCCTCCCGAGATGCTGGAACACGCACATAAAAGGAAGAAGAATTAACTAGCTCCTTGAAGTGAGGAATAAGTATATCAGACAACACTTTATAAAACGCAACTGGTTGGCCAAACAATTGGAATACTCTATTTCTAAATTCAAAAGCTCAGAATGAAGTCGGGGCTCTAGAATTTTTTCTTCACGGTCCCGCTGTATCGGAAAACTGAGCATCTGCCCCTGAATAGCAGCTTTCAGCGTATCCCAAACAATAGTAGGTGAAGCGGACTTATCACTAAAAGCAAATAATTCCTTTAATGCAGAAGCCATAACTGTAATAAATGCTGGATCCCTTAATAATTTACAATCAAATGACCACCGTAAGGGCTTAGTCCCACCTGCATTAAAATTAAATCTGAAAGTGCTGTGGTCTGAGAGAATTTGCTTGTGTTTCTTAATGTTAAGAGCAGAAATTATACTACGACTAACTATGAACATATTGATCCACAACATCATATTATGCGGGCCGAATCAAATGTAAAGCCAGGGGTGGACTCTGAACAAGCCTGCCAGATGTTCTGAAGAGCGTATAGAGCATATGAGTCCATGATCTGATAAAGAGCCGATCATGAGATTCTCATACGCCTAGAAGCTACCTCCACTGAGATGTTGAATTCAGTCCTTGCTAGAGTATCAAATAGAAGTCTCCGCAGAAATAGTCGGGTTCTCCCACCATTAACAGAAAATGAAAGACCGAGGGATCATCTGCATTAGGTGCATATAGCCCACAAAAAGTAAGCTGAAACTTACCTTTCATAACTTACGCTATAAAACAGTGACCACCTTTATCAATATTTTTTTAAACAGTCTTTTTATTGAAACAAGTATTCGATCCACCATTACAATCAATGATCATTGAATAACATTATTGGACAACATTCAGGACGCGAGGTAAAATGTGATACATATGTGGGAGGCAATTCTGATATAGCATGTGGCTCTTTTCTTATGGAACATCTCTAATTCCCTCGCTTTGTCCTTGCTACTCAGCTAGGTCCTATATTTCCCCCATGCAGTTCAGATTTTTTCCCATTTCTTGGTGCAGCCTCTACTCTCGTACACCACCTTTTCTGTGAGTTGGCACCAGTCCATGTCGCGCTTCCAAATGGTAAGCCTCGGTGCTTCTTTCGCCCCCCCACAGTCTTGCATCGCTGCACTTACCTTTATCAATATTACAATTTTTCATTGAGCACTCACTATTGATAGCGAGTACAGCCACCCCCTTTTGTGATCCCTTGCAATCGGAAACTGTAAGTAACCTGTAGCCTAACCGATCAAATTTCTTGACCTCATGCAGACTTAAATGGGTCTCCTGTAAACAAACAAACTGAGGTTTGAGCAAAGTTAGCTCTGCCTTGAAATATCTAAGCTTGGCATCTGCTCTTAAGCCATTGACATTCCAGCTGAGAATGTGATTCTCCTGGCTACCTGAAACAATATTCATCCCTACTATGGAGAATTAGATCTCTGCATATAACAAATTCTTTAACAGTAGGTGAGGCTCTCCTATTTTCTACTATGTGAGACCCCCTCGTTAACCCAAAATAGACAATACAATGCACTCTCCAGACCCAGCAGAAACCTCATCCCAACCAACACCCCGCAACAACCCAACCCACCCAAGTCCCATCTAATCCCCACCCAAACAACCAAGCCAGTCACAATTTCCTGAGGGAAATAGGGATTTTTTTCACCCTGTTACCTCCTCAAACCCTACCCCTACCCAGCATATGACAGAAAAAATACACGACTAATCCCCAATCGAAGAACTGTCCCCCGAGCAACTCCAAGGCACTAGCCACCAACTAGATTCACCCAAATCAAGCACATACAGAATGGTAATGAAACAGGAAAATATGGTGAGAGAAAGAACGAAAAAGGAGAAAGAGAAATGGAAAAAAGCAGAAATACAATGCATTATCAGTACACAGCCCTCGGGTCAACAATAATGAAAGGGGAGGGTCCAAGAGACCATCACTTGTCATTAATATGACTCGTGCCCCAGGCTTTCAGAATCTCTTTGGCATTCACGGAATCACGGCAGAAGTATGTTTGACCTAGAGAGAGAAGCTTAAGATTGGCGGGCTCGAAAAAAAATGCAGAGGCCCCCAGGTTGGCGAAAGCAGGTATCAATTCTCTAAGCTAGAATCTACATTCCACTGTAGCATGTCAGAAGTCAGAGGGCCCGATTCACAAAGGTAACGTTAAACCAAAAGTCTAACTTAGACGCAAAGTCTAACTTTACTACTTTTTGGTATTCACAAAGGTAAAGTTAGACCAAAAGTCTAACTTAGACCAAAAGTCTAAACTACTTTTTGGTATTCACAAAGGTAAAGCTACACCAAAAGTCTAACTTAGACAAAAAGTCTAACTTTACTACTTTTCGGTATTCACAAAGGTAAGTTACTACTAGTACCTTTACTAATAGTAATTTTACTAGTAGTAACTTTACTAGTAGTAACATTACTAGAAGTAAGTTGACTAGTAGTAAAGTTACTAGTAGTAACTTACCTTTGTGAATACTGAAAAGTAGTAAAGTTAGACTTTTGGTATAAGTTAGACTTTTGGTCTAACTTTTCCTTTGTGAATCGGGCCTTGAAACTACAAAGAATTCCACTCCACAAGGTTTAATGGGATTCCGGGGGTGAGTGTGTTGATATATCAGCTGGCGAAGGATATAGTGGCCCAAATGAATAAATACTGCCCAGTTGGTTTTCTAAAAGGGAATCGATGCGCCCTTTGCACCTGGCTGCATATGTCCCAATTGCTAAGTTGAGGTAATGCCTGCTTAAAAAGATAAACAGTGTATCCTCTGACATCTTCACCCTTCTTCCTTCAGGAATACCAAGCACCCGTAAGTTATTGTGGTGCATTCAGTGTTCCATGTTCTCCATCTTTTCGCCTAAGGTCTGAAGCTGCGCCCCATGTTCCCCGACCTGACCCTGAGTTTGCTGTACTAAGTTTGCAGCTGGGCTGAACAGAGTTCCATGGCTTTCAAGTTGCCTTGAAGTATATCTATTTTCTTTGACATTTTATGCAAGATCATCTGCGTCTTAAGACGTGCAGTTTTTAAGGAGAGAGAGTCTTTCTTATATTCCTCCCTATGGGTCTGCAGAAGCTCATAGATAGCAGCTAGAGTAGGTGTATGGATAGCATCACCTTGAATGGGCTTGGGGTCAGTCAAAGTCTTCATTGTCAAAACTGACACTAGTGAGGGAGGGGTAGTTGAGGCAATTATGGCAGAATTCCCTGCACCCACTGCCTCTCTGCTGCCATCATGCATGTCCGACCTTGCCATAGGGGCATTAGTTGGTGTCAATTCTGTACCATCTGAATCGCAAGGATGATCATCCAAGTTATCATCCTGAGCCATCTCTTCAGTCACATGCGCCCCAACAACACCTGTGCCGGGCGTAAAACGTTAAATGGAGCCAATGTGACTCACTTGAGAGGAGATAAAAGCCCTCTCTGGCTCTCCTCCCCTTCTTTTTATTAGTAGTTGACCAAAATACTCTACTAGTGGCCCTGGTGGATGCCGAGCTTGACAAAAGAGGTAGAGTAGTCACTCCTAACTGAGCCAGATTCTGAGCCCTCATCTGCAACTAAACCTTCCCCCTAAAAGATCAAAGCGTGAAAAGAAGGCTTCCAAGGCATCTTGAGAGTCAAACACCATGGCACTATCCACAGAAGCCCCAACATCTGCAAGGAGGGGAGCAGAAGCACTGGCTGGAGCTAAAGGGGAAGTCTCAGGTACTGCTAAGGGAATCCCAATTTTTTTCTGCCACAGAGTCTCAGTCCCAGCCACTTCCTTCTGCCTTCCCTTCCACACTTCCTTATTGTGGCGTAATCTAGAGGGGGCATCAACCCTTTCATGCCAGGACCCCCCCAGCCATCTCCTTGCCCACTAAATCAACAGTCCCATGACCCTCTCAGTATCACATAGCTGCCAAGCCTTCAGATTCCTTTTTTTTATTTTTTTTATTTAGCAGTTTTTTATTTTATCACAGCAACTTATACAAATATTATCTGAGACATATACATCCTTCTTAATACAGTGTAAAGTGAGCAGTGTGCCAAACCCAGATCGAGAGGGGAATAGCATCTAAAATAAGAAAAAAAGAAAAAACATTACAAATGCATTGTTGCATATTTACAGAGAAAAGCGGAGAACGAAACATAAGAATGAAAGGGGATAACTATCTCCCATAAAACTATTATTGCTGCTGGTTCTCCTTCCATCTATAAATAGGCCCCCAGATACGCTTTCCAAGTAATCTCCCCTTTTTCCCCTTTCTCTCATAGATACCTTTCTCAAGATTATATATAGACAGTAATCTGGCAAGCCATTGCTGAAACGTTGGGGCTATTTTATCCAGCCAGGCTGTGGCAATGCAGATACGCAATACTGACATAGCCAGAAAGAGGAAATATTGTGACGAATCTTGCCTGCCCTCCTTGTGTATCCCTAGCAAAATTACCGTTGGTGTAAGGGAGACTTTAATTTCTAATGTTTGGTCCATAAACAGTTCAATCGTATTCCTCAAGGTTTGTAGTTGTGGGCATGTCGCAAACATATGTACTATTTCCGCGTCCATGCTATCACACCGCGGACACCTAGTTCCCGTCTGCCCCCCCATTGCGCGATCTTGGCTGGTGTGTAATACAAGGTAAAAATTGTTTTATATTGTTGGGCTTGTAGCCCTGCGGAGCATCGCAGGGTACAGCCGAACTCTAAAGAGGCTGTGAAGCTATCCGAGTCTACTCCAAGTTTATCAGCCCACTTCTTCTCATACTTTTCGAGGTCATCATTTTTCAACAATGAGAGTTCAGCATTAATCCTTCGAATAGTACAATCTTCCCCATCCCTGATGACATCCATAATTTTATTTTTACTGAATCCACCGGGCCCCCCCTTTTTTCCACATATAAAACTGCGAATCTGTAGATATTTAAAAAAGCTCCTTTTACTAATGCCATAGCTATTCTGTATATCTCCAAACTGTCGGATTCCGAGATGCCCCATTAAATCCCCCAGCCTCTGAATCCCACGCTCTTCTCATTCTGCCATTATAGAATCTGAGAAGATTTCCACCGGGAGAGTGGGGTTTCTGAATAGTTGTGTATAGCCATTTAATCTGCCTAGGCCAGTTTTCTTGCGGAATGCCGTCCAGATCTTATATGCGGCCATCAGGGTCTTAAATCTAGTTCTTTTGAAATAGCTAGGCTCGGTGAATTTCAAAAAGCAATTCTCAGCATCTTCTCCCACTAATATTGCGTACATTTCAATTGATCCAGACTTAACTCCGGAGTCATTCGCGTCACCCCCAATTAACCCGCTTATATACTGAAAGGCCGCTGCCCAATAATACATTTTAAAATCGGGAACAGCCCACCCTCCTCTCTCCCTTGGCAAAGACATAAAACGCAGTGCTCTCCTAGTTTTCCCATGTGCCCAAATAAACCTATTGACCATGTGCTCCAGTGCGGTAAACCACTTTTTCTCGAATTCGAGCGGAATAGCCCTGAAAAGATACAAAATTTTTGGGACGAAGACCATTTTCACCACGTTACACCGCCCCACTAGCGACAAATGTAAATTATGCGTTCTATCGAAATCTTTTTTTGCTTTTCTAAGTATTGGCTCAATATTTCTTTCTACGGTCTTCCCCAAATCTGCTGATATGGTTATCCCCAAGTAAACAGCTGAGTCGAGCACCCGTGGATCGTTGCACACAGCCCCCGTATTCTTGATTATCTGTGTCTTGGATTTATTTAAAGCATACCCTGACATAATACCAAATGTTTGAGCTTCTGTCTCTATTGCAACTAGGGCTTCTTCCGGGCTTGGGGTAACTAACGCGATATCGTCTGCATATGCCAGAGTTTTGTACTCTAGGCCATGATATCACATGGGTGTAATACCTCCATTTACTTCCAACTTTCGGATTAGGGGGTCAATATATAGCGCGAAGAGCAGTGGTGAGCACAGGCAGCCCTGTCGTGTACCACGCTTGATTACTAAAGGTGCCGTATATCCCCCGTTTACTCTAAGTCGGGCAGTTGGGTCTTTATATAAAGCCTGGATTGCTCTAGCATAGCTCACCCCAATACCATACTGCTTCATCACTGCTCAGAGATAGTCCCAGGAGACTCTGTCAAATGCTTTTTCCGCATCCATTAGCATGACCGCCATAGGGTCCCCTGAGACTTCAGCAGCGTCAAAAAGGGTTATAACCCGGCCAACGTGCTGCGTTTTCCCCTCCCTGGAATAAAGCCATGCTGAGTGGGGTTAACCATTTTACCAATTATATTGCTCAGCCGGGTCGCCAAAGTTTTAGAAAAGATCTTAGCATCGCAGTTCATAAGCGTTATCGGCCTGTATGATCCAGGCTCTCTTGGAGGCTTCCCCTTCTTCAAGAAGATTACTATGTCTGCCCCTGCCCATGACTCTGGGACCGAGCTGCCTGCTTGAGCTTGACGTGCTACGTCAACTAAATCAGGTCCAATTACCTCCAAGAAGGTTTTATAGAATTCTAAGGGTATCTGGTCGGGCACTGCTGCTTTGCCCGAGGGAAGGCTGCATAAGGCAGCATATATCTCTTCCGCTGTCAGTGGGGCTTCCAGTGCATCCCTATCTTCATCAGTGATAGGCTGTATCAAAATTTCCCCAAGATACCTCTGTATTACAAGAAGATCCTTCGCCTGTTCTTCATTATATAGTCTACCGTAGAATTGCCTAAATATCTCTCGAATCCCTGCTGGATTGCCAACTACATTTCCATTGCCATCCAGTATCTCCCTAATCTCCCCAGGAGCATTTTTTTGTCTTAAACGCACCGCTAGTGTATGTCCAACCCGTTCACTGAGCTCGTGGCATTGTTCCCTTCTTGTAAGGAACATTACTCCTGCCTTGGAAGCTATGACGTCTTGAACTTCTGATTTGACTAAGGCCAGTCTGAGCAGTATGTCGTCAAGTGTTACTCCTGCAGCAGTTGCCATGCTCAGCTCCTCCTCTATTCCCATTATTGCTTTACAAAGCCTTTTCTCTAGCAGCGTCTCTTGCTTCTGCTTATGCAAACTATAACTCAGCGTCTCCCCACGCACCCTCGCTTTAAAAGCATTTCAGACTACCCCCAAACTGGTGCTTCTTCTATTAATATCCCAAAAGCTCTCTATCCAGGCCTTCAAATGTTGTACATATCCTGAATCCTTCAACAGTCCTCTTTCAAATGTCCATACGTATTCTGGTCTTCCCCCTCTTCCTATAACCGCTGTTAGCACTAAAGGGTTATGATCTGATATGATCCGGGGGAGTTTCTCGATCCGACAGCTAGTAACTAATGAGTTTGAAACTAAAAAAAAGTCGAGTCTAACAACCAGTTTGTGCGGGGCTGAAAAATATGTGCTGCCAGGATCATCCGGCTTTAATCGGGCCCATGCATCCGCTAGTGAGTTATTCTGAACGAGGCTAGAAATTGCTCGAAAAACCTTCTTCTTCCATCCCGCATATCTATTTCCCGTCTCCGTCCAGAGTCCACCCATCCTGTTTATATTGAGATCTCCACACAGGATAACTGGCGTAGGCCAGGAGGCGAACTCCAAATCTAAAAATTCGAAGATATCAGGGTCATCCTCCGTCGAGCCATACACTGAGCATATAGTGAAGGTTTCACCATATAACATACATTCCACCATGACCCATCTACCCCACTTAGGGAGGGAGGCAAGATGGCCGCCGATAGGCCAAAGGGGGTAGTCGCAGCCAAGCTCGCCCCCCTGCTGCAGAAAAAAAGACGGACAATGGGGCAGTGAAATGCCACTCTGCTCTTACCTGCTGGATCGCTGGATCAGTCGGCTGATCACCCATAGCCGTAGTCCTCAGCAACGGCATCGCGATCTGGCAGCATTTAAGAGGATAGGGACACTGGAGACACTGGAGATCAGCCGTACAATTCAGGTATTGTGCCGCTGCTTGGCTGCTGGCAGCAAGATGGCACCACGGATGAACAAACCCCTGAAGGAGCCCAAAGACGCTCAGAGAGAGGTAGCCGCCGCCGTACCTTTAGCTGGGAGAGGCTCAGTACAGCCCCGGCGAGTCCCGCTGAAGAAAACTGAGGGAGTCAGCGGTGATGGCGGCAATAGCGGGAAGCAGAAAGACGGTCACGATGGAAAAGGCAAGGCTCGGGAGAGCACCTTCCGACAACCTACGCTCACGCAGACCTTCCTGGCAGTAACACCGGCGGGAGCAGCAGTAGCAGCGGGACCCGGCGATCGGATAGAAGCGGACACAATGGAAGCCTCAGCGGCTACTGTTGCCGTGAATCCTCGTGGCGAGGATACAATGTTGCAGCATCACCCTGGGCTGGCTGGCAGACAAGTGGAGCCGAGCGTGGAAAGGGCGGATGCGCTAAACGAGCAAAAATCGGCAGGGCAGCAGGAGCTGACAGATGGTGCATCAAACAGTGATCCAAACGGTGAGTCACCAGCAATTGACCTGTACCCAAGAGTGGCAAATAAAGGGGGAAAAGAGAACAAGGATAATGTGCCAGACCCCCTCAGTGAGAGCACGTTGGAGGGGAAGGTAGTGGAGCAAGCACTGGGACCCAATCGCTTTAGAACAGTTGCTGGCTCCCCAGAAGGGGACTGCTTTTTCTCACTCAACGATGATACTGACTTGTCGCTTTCTAGTGATGGGAATCTTTCAGATGGATCAGACTCCGCTGAGACCTCCTCAGTGCAGAGGGCACCCGGCGCTACAAGGGCCACCATGCATAAGTACAGGCCCAAATCTAAATCTAAATCTAGAGGGAGCCCATCCACAATAGATGCAGCAGCAGCAACAGCAACAGCTCGAAAGCTCACATGGGACTACTCTGCTACCACTCAGCTCTACCAGGAGGATGGGGTCATAACTGAACATACCAGCTCAACCGAAACGGCTCTAGCCCCCTCAATGGATCTAGTGTATGCCACGCTAAAACAGATGCAGGGGGAGGCCAGGCTAGAAAGCCGCAGGGCACAGCAAGCAACCAAAAAACTCCAGGGTTCACTACGGAAGGTCAACAAACTATATGAGGATATGGCGGACAGGGTCACCTATGTGGAAGAAAGAACTGGCAAATTGGAGGACGAGGTTAATAAATGGCAGGCCTTTAAGGATACACAGGAAAAACTAACTGAGGATCTGCAGTGGAAACTCGAAGATTTTGAGAATAGGCAAAGAAGGAACAACATTAGACTTTTGGGTTTGGCAGAGAATATTGAGGGAGGAGACGCAAGGACATTTGTAGTAACTCTTCTGAAAGGTGCATTCCCCGACCTGGCTTCATGGAACTGGGATGCCCACTGACTCAAAGGAAAGGGTACGCTGCTGGCTCAGGAGACCGGCCCGGGGCTATCTTGGTGTATGTCAGCAACTTTCTCTTAAGGCAGGCAATTATGGACAAAGCAAAACCAGATGCCAGGCGAACATTCGAGGGCAATACATTCTTCGCTCACCCTGATTTCTGCCATGCAACCGTTGAAAGGAGATGGAGGCTCAGACAGCTGATAAACCCTTTTCAGGGGATTGGCTGCGAGGCCTACCTACTGTACCCTGCCCGGCTCAAAGTCATTCTCACTGGCCAAGTCCGAATGCTCTTTTCTGAGATTAAAGCACAAGCATTTCTGACTGAGCTGCAGGATAAGAGGGGGAAAGTGGGAGGGGCAGACGGCTTAGCAGCCGTGCACAATAAGGAATACCACTTGGGCAATCACAGTTTGAGGAGGGGCGCTCTTTAGTGGTCTGTTGTGATCTTGGGAATCCAAAATGTATGCATAATTGCATGTATAGTTAAGATATTTTCTACATAGAGCACAGTGGTATAATAGGGGGGCGGGGGGGTGCTGCGACTTAAATTGCGGGCTTTGGCTGCCTCACATAGGTCATGGTTGACCTATTTGCCCGTGAGGGGGAGGGGGTGGTCTCTGGGGGGCATGGGGGGCTTCTGGGGGAGGGGATGGCTGGGGCACGGCACAGGGTAGCACAGCGAGGAATCTGAGATATACAGTAAAACATAAGGTGAGCAGCAAAGCAATGAAATGTAAGGAAAGAGAGAGGGCAGGAATAAAGACAATAGAGGTGGAAATAACTCTAAAGGATAACTGGGTTGGACAGAAATTTGATGTTCATTAATGAGCTTACGAATTGCCTCAGTCAATGTTTGTGGTTTAAACAATCAGGCTAAAAGACAGCGAGCAGCAGTGATCTTAAGAGCAATGCGCTTAGATCTTTTGTGTCTCCAAGAGACTCATATAGAGGGTACAAGAGGCAACTTAATGGAACAGCTGGGGTTCCGCCTTATTGTGCATACTAGACAGGGGACCAAGACCAGAGAGGTTGCTATACTTTCCAGGCGAGCCGACATAATGATTAAGAGAAAGCCTTCAGATTCCTTATGAGTGACATTTTCATGGTTTCAGTACACTTATGAGTGCCATTGCAGTGCCAAATGTGTAACACTTTCAGTGACCCTTTAGTGGGAGTAAAACCAAGCAATGACTCTCTTGTAAAGAGAAAAATGTCTAAAACCTGCTTCTTTTCAGCTAATTTTATGCATCTCAATGTTAAATAAAAATTGAGAAAACCATGCCTGGTGTACGCTAACTGTAATTGCAGTCTAGGGTGGTTAAAGCACATGGGTGACAGGCAACGTTCACACTAGGAAATCACTGCAATTACAATCTGAGTTTTACAAAACAGTTTGACTGTTTATGGAGACAGTGTAATGATGCTGTTTTTTTGCAATGTAATGCAGGTGCACCTGTCCTACCTCACATAATCCCGTACAATTTCCTCCTTATTTAACTCATTCGCAATCATTCCTAGACATGGCTGAGTCTGTTGTTACAATCACCACAACTAGAATAAAATTGTGGAAGTCATTGGGGTTCGCTCAAAGCATCCTTCCATTGGTGTACTGGTGCCTTGAGTTACAGTAAGGATGATCAGCTGAGTATCTCTTTTGCGCCAATATGCACTAAATCGAACAGCTATCCAAAGATTCTGTGAGCACAGCCAAAAGAGCAGAGAAACTGTGCCAACACTCACCCATTTGAGTTGCTGCTTGCCCTTCATTAAGACACCTATGTATAGACCCTTGGTGGAGGATGGCTGTGGGGCTCTCTTAATGACAGCAGGACCCTTCCCAGCAGAGACCCAGGTCCATCCTCCAGTTGGGATTTATTAGGAGTGGAATTGTAAGGGGAGGTAAGTGCTTGCCACCCTGCAATCGAATTTGATCAACGCACTGAGGGTTGCCATTCCTTGGCCCACGAAAATGTTTTTCTTTTCTCCCTGTTTGAATATCTCTCTTTATGAGTTCATCTTACCCCAAAGAATACAAATCTTCTCTCTCCCTCTGTCTCGCTTTCTTTTTCTCTCTCTGTCACTCTTTCCTTTCATTCAACACTGTCAATGATGTCAACATAGGTGAACTCTAACCTACGGCACTGCATACACTGGAGTGTTTGATTTGAATGTCATATATAAGTTTTCGTGCAGTTTACTCATTAGTCAGTGTGGCCTAGAGGATAAAATCTCTGACTCTTACTCCAAAGGTTATGTGTTCAAATCCCGGTATTTCAGTAGTTGTTGTTTCTGAGGTAAAAGTATAGGCAATGGTACTTTTTCTGATAAATGTTAGGAAATATTTTTCATTTCTCCTTGTTTGAATATCTCTCTTTACAAGTATGTCTTACCCATAAGAATACAAATATTCTCTCTCCTCTGTCTCGCATTCTTTTTCTCTCAGTCTCGGAAAGGATATATCACGTTGTTCTCAATCAGCCACAACCACCTGCCCAAGGTGTCTCTGTTTCTATGGCTGTTATACCTACTGCTCCGGTTAATGTGCCCCCTACTCCTTCTCTTCCGTTACAATCTTTGACTACAGCAACATCTGTTACCCCGTTCCAGTTATCCATCCTCCATTGTCACCAATTACTGGCACACCGGTACATAGTTCAGAAGATAGAGATTTGACTAGATTTATGGAATGATTAGGCCCATTAATACGATCTGGAGTGGGAGAAGAAGAGAAGAAAGTAATAGCAGATCAGCCAATACAGTGGGCTCGTAATATGGTTTATAGTCTTGAGGATATCTGGCAGGTCATGCGCGATTTTGAACCTTTTTTACGGCAGCATGCCATTAAGTATATGTCTGCCGTACTGATTGACCTTTGGCACACGCATATTGAAACTGAGGCTCCCCAAATATTATTTGATATTAGAGATCGCGTTTATGTAACAGACTTGGAACCGGGCAAAGTGTTTGGGAATGTTTCAACTTTACTTTCTTATAGAAGCAGATTACATGATAAAAGTCCCACTCAAATAACTCAGTTCCCAATGCGTGAAGTTCACCCTATTTATCACCCGGAAATCCCTGCAGTGACGGATCAACATGGGGCGGTTACCAGACCGGCTGTGGCTGCTCACTTTCAGGAACAATGGTAAAATACTTTATACTCCATCGAAAAGAAGTGAAGATTTGGCCCTTTAGGCTACTTTGCCTGATCCTAGAAAAAATCCTACTGCTTACTATAAAGAGTTAACAGAGGCTGCCTCTTCTACTGTGATGACTCTTGCTGATATCGAAATGTTTTTTGGGTTGCTAGTTCCAGTCGATATCTGGCGGCAAGTGCATACTCAAGACCATGTCACTGAGTTGGGCAGTACCTGGGATGTGATTAAGGGTTGGCACCGAGATAGGAAGCTGGGAGATAAGCCACGTGCTGAGTTACTTGCCTTGCATGGTCGTATAATAATAATAATAATAATAAAGCCATTTGTTGAGCGCGAACAGTTACCTCCAGCAGAGGTGTCCCGGCGCTATAGAGACAGTCAGCAGCGAGCAACCAGGCAGTGTCATGTCCGGGTTCAGAGAGCTATTAGACTGAGCTGAAAAGCCATGTTTTTACAGCTTTCCTGAATAGTAATTCAGACTTAATCAGCCGTATACAGTTGGGCAAAGAATTCCAAAGCTTGGATGCCCCCACTGTAAATGATCTGCCGCCGAGTCGGGCTTTCTTAACTCGCGGAATACAAAGCAAATTTTGGGAGTTGGACCTTAAAGTGCGATTCTGTCTGTAGATACATAAACGTTGTCGCAGATAGCTGGGACACCTCCCGTGAACTGACCGGAAAGCTAACATTAAGGCTTTGAATTCGATTCTTTTTTTCACCGGTAACCAGTGCAGCTCTTTGATGTGCGGAGAGATATGGTGACGAAATGGAACGCGTCTAATCAATCTTGCAGCTGCGTTCTGTATCATCTGTAATTTTTTGATTAGATACGCTGGCAAGCCCAAGTATAGACCGTTGGCATAGTCCAGCCTAGATCTCACCGTGGCATGAACTATGACCCGGCGAGAGTCTTCCGGCAACAAATGTAGGAATTTTCGCAAGTGTCTCAGCTTGCTGAAACAAGCAGCTGTTACTTGCTGTATCTGCGCCGAGAAGGAGAGATCAGCCTCCCATTTTACACCCAAATTTTTTACTATGCCTGCTGGAATGGGCGGCGTGCCCATCTCCATTGGCCACCACAGATCCGCTACAGGAGGCCGGATCTTGCCGAAAAATAATACCTCCATTTTCTCAGCATTGAATTTAAGTTGGTTATTATTCATCCAAAGAGCTATGTCCTTCAGGCAGCCTTTAAAATTTTTAAAAGAATCGCCATCTGGTCTTTAAAAGAGAACACCAACTGTGTATCATCGGCGTAAGATATCGCCCTCACGCCCCAGTTTGCTATAAACGTGAACAATGGTACCAGATAAATATTAAAAAGAAGCTGACTCAACGCCGAACCCTGGGGCATCCCACACCATAAACTTTTGGGTTCAGATAAGTAGGGTCTCAGCGAGACTCTTTGAGTACGGTTTTCAAGAAAAGACTTTAGCCAGGCAAGGGCTACACCTCCAATACCACTGTCCTGGAGGCGCTGAACCAGCCGTGAATGATCAACCGTATCAAAGGCAGCCGACAGATCCAGGAGCACCAGCATAGCTGATGCCCCTGAGTCTGTCGCCATCCTTACCGCCTCCGCCACTTCCAGAAGCGCCGTCTCCGTGCTGAAACCAGCTCGGAAACCAGATTGGGTGTCATGCAGAATGCCTTGGCTTTCAATAAAATTGGTCAGTTGGCGCTGCACCAATTTTTCCAACATTTTGGCTGGTGCAGGTAGCAGAGAAATTGGCCTATAATTGTTTAATTCCCCTGGATCAACACTAGGTTTCTTCCTGAGTGGCAGGAGGATAGCGTGCTTCCAAGTATCCGGGAAGATACCTGAGGTGAGGGATGTGTTCCATATGTGGGACAGCATATGGATAACATTATGCGCCACCTCCTTCCATATCTTTGGGGGCACGGTTCCTCCGGTGATCCTGACTTACATCTCATTACCTCACCCTAGCTTCCTGAGGAGAAATGGGAGAAAATTCCATATGCATACCCTTATTCCACCTAAGAAAGTTTGGGCATCATTACGATGGCGGGCGGACAAAGTCCGCCTGCCACCGCAACGGAATGCGGGACCGTCCGCAAGGGGTGCAGCGGTCCCGCACCTGAGATTAGGATGCCACCGCCACTGTGGCGGTGGCAAGCCCTATTCCCAGCATTGTGGCGGGCGGTGCTCACAGCACCGCTCGCCACAATGCTGGGAATAGACGTCGTGCATTGGCATGCACAAGGTGACAGGCACCGCGCGGTGCCTGCCACTTTGTCCATGCCAATGCAGGGGGGTACCATAGGTACCCCCCATGTGCACCCACCAACTTTCTGTGGGCCCGCTACGGGCCCCCACAGGCAAAGACCATACGTCTTTCAATGGCGGCAACACCGCCATGGGAAGGCACATCTTCGCCTGCATGCTAATATGGATGGCGGTGTCTTGCAGACACCGCCACCATATTAACCATGTTTTCCGCCGGTCGACGAGTCGACCGGCGGAAAAGCGGCGGAGGGTCTTTCCGTCCGCCGCGGACACCCCAGCCATCCTAATATGGCGGGGGGTCTTTGAAGTGTGGATGGCGGGCAGATCACCCCCGCCGGGCCGGCGGTGACTACCGCCGGCCCGGCGTGGGCGATCCGCCCGCTATCATAATGACCCCCTTAGTTGGGATAGATTGACTGCCTGTCGCCAGAAGAAAGATGAAAGTGTGTCTGATTTTTTTCACCAGGTTTGAAGAGACGTTTCTGGATTACGTGGGCAGGATATGTCTATAGAAGGGGGAGTCCGTTTGTTCATTGATAGGTTTGTCATTAATCTCCTCCCCGAAATAATGTCTAGATTTCAGGCATCTGAAAGCACCTGGTCCATGTCCTCTTCCTCTGTTATTTTAAATATGGCTCAATATTACGAGCACAGAGACAATGAAGAAAAAGATAAAAGTGACAAGAAATATAAGGATCTGAAGACAAAGGTATTATTGCAACAGGCATATCGGGGTAACACTAGAGGACTGGGATCTCAACGATAACTCCCACGTTCTAGACAGCCTCCAATGACACAATCAGTGTGCTTATTGCAAGGAAGAAGGTCAATGGCGCAGCCAGTGCCATGTCCTTTTGCAAACAGTTTCGACCACTCGAGGAAGGGGTTCTGGAAATAGGGGTCGTGGGACTGACAGACAGCAAACTAATACGGCCTCTGTGGGCCGTTCCGACAATTATTTTGATGATCCTAGGGATGGACAGTATTATAATTATGACTATGATTTTGATGATGCGACAGGCATGTCTCATAGCTAGGATACCCAGGGACAGGGTAAGGGGCCAGTTCATATACCTGTAGATCAGCGTGGTCCTTATGTCAAGGCAGATTTGCAAGGATCGACTAAGGAATTTTTGGTGGACACAGGTGCTACAAAGAGTTCTGTATCCCGACATATGGTCCCTGGGGCGGCCCTGTCTAGCCATAATAATGTTTCGGTGGGTTTTTCAGGAGTACCAGTTATAAATCCCATCTCACGCCCCCTTGCCCTTACCATTGGTTCTTTTACTGTGGACTCTCCATTTCTTTTGACATCTAATTGTGGTGAGAATTTGATGGGTTTGGATTTATTAAAGAAGTTGCATGCTACTATTTATTGTTCCCCTGATGGTGTTTATATTACCATGGGTCCGGATGTGGGTACTAGACAGTGTTTATCTAAAGATGTTCCCCTTCCACCTGAATTTGATCAAGTACCACCAACGTTATGGGCCACTCGTGACACCGATGTAGGCCTATTGCATATACCCCCGGTCTCAATACAGGTCAAGGATAATGTTGTGTTGCCAATATTCCTCAGTATAGAATACCACAGGCAGGAGAACGAGCCCTTCTTCAAATTGTGCAGGATCTGATCTGTAAGGGAGTTGTCGAAGAGACTACAGGCAACGTGTGTAATAGTCCTATTCTTCCGGTCCTAAAAAGAGCACTCTCAGATTCCTCTGATAAAGCTGATCATGTATATCGTTTTGTGATTGATTTACGAGAGGTTAATAAAATAGTAGTTCCGCAATTCCCAGTGGTTCCTGTTATTACTACACTTTTACCTATGATTCCATCTACCACTAAGTTTTTCTCTGTTATTGATTTGAAAAATGCCTCCCTCAGTATTCCTATACATCCAGATAGTAGGTATTTGTTTGGATTTACCCTAGCTGGCAGAAGTTTCCGATTCTGTCGCGCTCCTCAAGGCTATACTGAAAGTCCTGGTATTTATAGTCAAGCATTAAAAGGTCAATTGGATTCACTCTTGCTTCCTCCAGGTAATGTATTGGTACAATATGTCAATGATTTGTTGATTGCTTCTGATACAGAACAAGGTTGCAGGGATAGTACGGTGAAATTATTGTTGCATTGTGCACATCATGGACATAAGGTCTCCCTTTCGAAGTTTCAGTACTGTTGACAGGAGGTTACCTATTTAGGTCTCCTGCTGTCGAAGGAGGGTAGAAGGTTAACGCCGGAACGCGTCAGTACTATCACTAAAATGCCCCTTCCACAAACTCAGAAGGATGTGTGCACTTTTATAGGCATCACTTCCTACTGTCGTCAGTGGATCCCTAATTATTCCTTATTAATCAAACCTTTGCTTGCACTAACAACGAAAGCAGTGCATGAGCCCTTGCCTTGGACGCCAGATTGTCAGCAATCTTTTGAACAATTAAAAGCTGCGCTTTGCTCTGCTCCAGTGCTAGGCACACCTAATTATAGGAAACCGCTTATGCTGTACGTCCACGAGATGGTTGGTTGTGCGCTTTCTGTCTTGACCCAAACATTTGGTGATAGGCAGGGACCTTGCGCTTATTTTTCTGCTGTGCTTGACCCTGTCGCAGGGGCCCTCCCGAGCTGTCTGCGAGCGGTCGCGGCTGTGGCCACTTCAATCCGACAATCGGCTGGACTCGTTCTTGATACAGACCTCACAGTCATGGTACCTCATGTTGTGGATACGCTTTTGAATAAGACAAGGACACAGCACCTCACCAGTGCATGTCTTACCGGCTATGAATTGACATTGTTTGCTAAGCATATTACGATCAAAAGATGTGCCACTCTGAACCCAGCCACGTTACTACCCCTCCCTTCTGAGAATGATGCAGTCGACAAACATGACTGTATTTTCCAAACAGAGGAAGAGACGAAAGGATGGGTAGACTTGACTGATGTTCCCTTATCTGACCCTCAAGGAGAACTGTATGTCGATGGCTCTTCTTTTAAATTACCAGATGGCACCACTACTGCAGCTTATGCTATCACAGCATTGCGTACAGTGGTAGAGACATCACGAGTCTCCTATCAGTCAGCCCGAGCTGCTGAACTTGATGCCCTAATACGAGCTTGTAAATTGAGTGAAGGATTGGTTGTCAATATCTGTACAGATAGCCAATACGCATTTGGGGTCGCACATAACTTTGGGCGATTGTGGGCAGAGAGAGGGTTCTTTACTTCCCATGGCACTAAAATACAACATGAACATCTCATACTGCGATTGTTATCTGCATTGACACTCCCTAAGAAAATGGCGATTCTAAAGTGCAGCACCCATAGAAAAGTGTGGGCAGAGGGAATGTGTTTGCAGATCAGACAGCTAAGGAAACTGCTCGGAGTAAAATTAAGAGAATGTTTGTTGCAGGTCCACCTAGATGGGTCCCTGAGAACACCATGTTTGAAAATACGGTTGAGAGTGTGAAAGAAATACAAAGTGAGGCCACAATAGAAGAATTAGCGGTGTGGCAGGAAAGTACAGCATAGCTAAACGAGGAAGGATGTTGGAGTGATAAGTCTGGAGAGCAGAAATGGATGTTACCTGATGCGTATGTACTTCCTGTGGTTACTATGGCTAATGGTCCAGCTCATATTAGAGCAAAAGGCATTTGTAAACTATTGGCCCCGGTTTGGTGTAATGATAACATTTCCAAAACCACTGCCCATTTAGTGAAAAGTTGTATGATCTGTATGAAGCACAACCCAGGTCAGAGTACCCCTACACCATCTGGTAACTTTGCACCACCTACATTCCCATTCGAAGTCCTTCAAATGGACTTTATTGAGCTGGAACAATATAACAATCTTAAGTATGTCTTAGTGGTTATATGCACGTTTAGTAAATGGGATGAGGCTTACCCCACTAAAGACAATACAGCCACCACAACTGCAAAAGTACTCCTTAAAGAGTACTTTCCTCATTTCGGAATGCCCCGAATTATCTGGAGTGACAACGGGTCTCATGTTAATGGGAAAGTGATTAGGTTAGTCTGTGAAGGTTTGCACATTAAACAGAAATTTCATGCTGCCAACCACCCGCAGTCAGCAGGTCTTGTTGAGAAGTACAATGGTACTCTCATATTGAAATTAGCAAAAATTCAAGAAACAACGGGATTAAAATGGCCAGATGCTCTTCCGTTAGCTCTTTTGTCAACTAGATCTATGGCCCACTCTAGAACTGGGTTATCCCCATTTGAGGTTGTGTTTGGACGCCCAGCGAATGTCTGGGGTGTCCCGAGGCCTAAGAAATTTTCAGATATTGAATATCCTGTATTGCTTGATTACCTTGGGCAGTTAACGGAAAGTTTGCGTTCTATTCACCAACAGGTGTGAGACTCCTTACCTCCTAAACCAGAGGGACCCGGCCACAACATCCAGCCTGGGGATTATGTGCAGTGAAAAACTTCCAGAGGAAGAAAAGTTTGGAGCCCAGATGGAAAGGTCCTGAGCTGGTTTTGCTGGTTACACAGACGGCTGTAAAAGTTGCTGGTCAGAAGAACAGGGTACATGTCACCCACTGCAAAAGAATACCCCTGAAGTTGCCTTATGACCAGTGGGTCAAGGAGGGAATAGAAGACGTTGAGTGTGAGCAGGTGCCCAGATTTGTGCCTTTTAGTGATGCACAACTAATCTGGACTCAAAAGGATAAAGAGAATGATGATGTTTTGAATGAGGCTGTCCCACTAGAAATACGAGCTATCGAGGAGCCTCTATTCAGTGATCACACAGTGCCTGGGGCTGCGAGGTATGAATTACGTCCTCGGACGAGGACCACCGAGCCTAAAGAGAAAGAAGATTAGGGATGGGCTGTACAAGGTAAGAAAATACTGAGTAGCAGTACCAACGAGGGATCGGAAAAAATGAAAATTCTGCATTTGCTTTGCTTTTGTTGTTTAAACATTAGTTAGGAAAGTATACTCTGAGGTTATACCACCTTTATCAGTGTGGGATAGATTAGGAAAGAGTTTAGGACAGAGCAAGCTCCCCCGCTGGTGCTCAAGAGCGCCAACTATTTGATGGACGATAGGAATCTGTACCAGTGAGGCTTTGACGGACACTGGGAACATCCATACCTTTCTTTGCATTCTTTCTTTTTTAATTCACTATGCATCCTTTTGGCAGGAAAGTTGATGAGGAGGATCAGCCAATTGCTGTTATACAACACAGTATGACTTGGTCAATCTGAAGTAAAATTGCATTTGTTATTTTTGTGATAATGATGATGATAATAATATGTGGGGTATCGTGGTTTTTGGAGGATGTACCTGGTGTACCTACATGTAGCAAGGGTGAAGGTACTTCCCCTAAATGTAATAAACAGCCGGCCCCGAGTAATGTGTTTGTGGAGACCCATAAGAGATTCTTTGGGAAAGGGACTGCTTGCTATCCTACACGATCTGTTACTAGTCTTTGGACTGCATACCCACTATCACTTGTGAATTATAAGTACCCTCAGCCACTTCAGTTTTCAGAAGTAAAGGGAATGTTTGGATTTGGTTATCCAGGGCCATGTCTGTATTATAACAAGCCCCAGGGAATAGGTTATCCGGGTTGTGACAATAATACATATTGTGATCATTTCTATATGGAAGCGCAGAATATAACGCTGGTGGGTTGGCATTACAAGGAATTGACAGTACCTCGAGAGGCTGGTTATTATCCTGCTTGTTGCCCCATAGTGAACAGTTCGGATACTTTCTTGTATATCAATTGTTCAGGGATGATACTATATAAACACATCTTTCCTCTGGTCAATAAAAAGAATCCACATTCTTCAAGAATGAATTCCAGATATGCTGCAGTGAATTATGAGGGGCCGATATATGCACATCCAGGGTTTTTCTTTCTGTTGAATGGGACTTATTCCAATGTCCATAATGGCCCTGATGACGTGGCTCTTGGGATGGTATGCCTTTGGGTGTGCCATGTAAATATGCTAAACCAAAAACGAGATGGGTAAAAAGGACATTAATGAAAGAATTCTGTGAAGGAGTAACAGATTTGGAAGTGAATAGCTATAGTAATGGTATCACATTTGAATACATCCTCTCCTCCATCATTACATTCAGTGGTACCGCTATGGCTAGGGGGGAGAGAGCTAGAGAATATTTTGGATGCAAGTTGAAGATCCTATCCAATACTACAGTGGTGGCTTTGCTCGACATTACTACTCAGTTAGAAAGCATGCAAGTGTATTCAGAACAGACTAGATATGCAGTGGATTTTATTTTGGCAAAGAGTGGTAGTGTATGCGCAGTGGTCGGCGATCAGTGTGTGGTTGGTATCGAACATCTGGAAAAGAATATAACGCGACACATCATGGATATCATTGACAATGTTAAAGGGATGGAAAGTGGAAATTGTAACTAGTCCCTTTTCGGCAGCTGGGGTTGGATGCTTAAGGAAATTATTTATCTTATAGTGGTACTAGTGCTTTGTTGCGTCCTCATTCAATGCCTTCCTTTCTGTTGTTCCTATTGTACTTCTATTTTCACACCTAAACCGAAAATATCAGCCCATGTGGCCAATGCCATTATGATGCTCCAGAATGATATTGATGATCTTATGAATATTGATCAGGGAATATTTGAGGACACATCCCTCCTTGCTGTTCCTATTTCTGATGTTAATTGCAAAATGTGCTCATAATTTTCCCTTGTTTGCCTTTTTAATTTTGATGTCCTATTAACATACATGCTGGTTCATTGACCTTGTCTATGTATATGTTTTCCTGTTTTTTCCGTATCAGAAAATGTTTTTTAGTTCATGCTAAAAGGAGGGTTTGTTAGATTAGGCCCGTTGATGCTCACGCAATGTCATGTATAAGTTAGCATTCGCTGCCCCATTTTCTTCTCAGACTCCATTTTGTGTGATGTTCGAAACTAATCTTCTCCAGTTCCAAGGAACACCCTTTGCTAAGTTTCGTTTCTTCAATAAAAAACTGTTAGTGCCAGCGCATAGCTTTCCCACTAGATAGAGGCCCTCTCCCACCTGTCTGGCAGTTTGATCACAGAGTAGGGTGGAACGGCCTTTGGGATGTTCCGAGCTGTGAAAGATATGAGAGCAGAAACCTTTTTTTTGCCTTTTGCTGTTCGGCTGCATCTGTTTGGAAAATTCCATTGTGGGCGTGTTCTTAGCTAACCATGTAATGTACATAATGTATCTTTATGCTGACTGTCTTTCAGTTCCCTCTGTAGCAGTCTTTCGAGACTGAGCAGACAGAGCCCCGCTCTGAGCGTATATAAATAAACATTTATTGGTATATATTCACAACTATCTCCTTGACTCTTCATTTGGTATGGAAGGCTGAGTGGTGGTCAGTGGTGACCCGGGTGGCCCTAAGTGGGTCACTTCCTTAAAAGTTGGTCATGAGTCACTGTGGCCTAGTGGTTAAGGTCTCTGACTCTTAATCCAAATGTTATGTGTTCAAATCCTGGTGCTTCAATGGTTGGGTTATTTGAAGTAAAATTACAGGCAATGGTACTTTCTCAGATAAATGTTTTTCTTTTCTCCTTGTTTGAATATCTCTCTTTACATGTATGTCTTGCCACAAAGAATACAAATCTTCTCTCTCCCTCTGTCTCGCTTTCTTTTTCTCTCTCTCTCCCTCTTTCCTTCCATTCATCACTTTCAATGATGTCAATATAGGTGAACTCTAACGTATGGCACTGGATACACTGGATTGTTTGATTCGAATGTCATACATACATTTTTGAGTAGACTACTCATGAGGCAAAGTGCTCAAGTGGTTAAAGTTTCAGACTCTTACGCCAAATGTTATGTGTTCAAATCCTAGTGCTTCAATGGATATGAAGTTATCAATCAGAAATAAATGCAGTGTTACTTTCTTAGATAAATGTTTTTCTTTTCTCCTTGTTTGAATATTTCTCTTTATTTGTTCATCTTACCCCAGAGAATACAAACCTTCTCTCTCCCTCTGTCTCGCTTTCTTTTTCTTTCTCTCTCCCTCTTTCCTTCCATTCAACACTTTCAATGATGTCAACATAGGTGAACTCTAACCTACAGCACTGCATACACTAGAGTTTTGATCCGAATGTCATATATAAGTTTTAGTACTGACAACTCATGAGTCACCGTGGCCTAGTGGTTATGGTCTCTGAATCTTACTCCAAAGGTTATGTGTTAAAATGGTCGTGGTTTTTGAGGTAAAATTAAAGACAATGGTACTTTCTCTGAGAAATATTGCAAAATAGTTTTCATTTCTCCTTGTTTGAATATCTATCTTTAAATGTATGTCTTACCCCAAAGAATACAAATCTTCTCTCTCCCTCTGTCTTGCTTGCTTTTTCTTTCTTTCTCTCTCTCTCTCTCTTTCCTTCCATTTAACACTGTCAATGATGTCAACATAGGTGAACTCTACCCTATCCCCCTACATACACTGGAGTGTTTAATCCGAATGTCATATATGCTTTTTGTGTAGACTACCCATAAGTCACTGTGGCCTAGTGTTTAAGGTCGCAAACTCTTACTCCAAAAGTTATGTGTTTAAATACTGGTGCTTCACTGCTTGAGAGTTCTCAGTGAAAAAAAGGCAATGTTACTTTCTTTGATAAATGCTTTGCTTTTCTCCTTGTTTGAATATCTCTCTTTATTTGTTCGTCTTACCTTAAAGAATACAAACCTTCTTTCTCCCTCGCTTTCTTTTTCTTTCTCTCAATCCTCTTTCCTTCCATTCAACACTGTCAATGATGTCAACATAGGTGAACTCTAACCTACGGCACTGCATACACTGGAGTGTGTGATCCGAATGTCATATGTAGGTTTTCATGCAGTATATTTGTGAGTCACTGTGGCCTAGTGGTTAAGGTCTCTGACCTTTGCTCCAAAAGTTATGTGTTCAAATCCTGTGTGTTAAGAGGAAAAAATGTTGGGAATGTTGCAAAATATTTTTCGTTTCTCCTTGTTTCAATATCTCTCTTTACAAGTATGTCTTAGGCAAAAGAACACAAATCTTCTCTCTCCCTCTGTCTCGCTTTCTTTTTCTCTCTCTCTCCCTTTTTCCTTCCATTCAACACTGGGCGATTTATTGGCCTTGATTCAAGCCCTGCATACAGAAAACTGGGCTCAGATAATCTTGGATGAGAATGGAGGATTGTCCCGGAGGATTCAGATCGGTAATGGTTTGAGACAGGGGTGCATACTTGCCCCTTTGCTTTTTTCCCTGTTTATAGCTGATCTGCCCCTAAAATTTAGAAAGGTTAGAGGGGCCAGCCCGAAACTAGGAGGAAACCATATCCCCTGTCTATTATATGCAGATGATCTGGTAATCATGGACCAGACGGAGATTGGTCTACAAAGAAAATTAAACATGTTTAAAGATTATTGCCAAACTAAAAAATTAGTGGTAAACATGGAGAAGACCAAAATCCTATGTTTTGGAAGAAGAAAAACAAAGCTTTCCTGGTATCGGGGCATAGAGATGCTGGAAAAAGTAACAGAATATAGATATCTGGGAATGTGGTTCGCGAGTAGCCTGCAATGGTATCCTCACCTAGATGCATTAAAAATGAGGGCGTCGGCTTCTGTGAAGGGAATAAAAAGATTTAATAGTGTATTTGGAGAAATGTCTGATAGACCGGTGTTAAAGGCCTATCTAGCAATGGTCCCTCCACAATTCTTGTATGGTGCAGAGGTACTCTATTTAAGTGGCAAAAAGGGATGGGATAAAGAGGAGGGAAAAATTCTTAAATGTTTGTTCTCACTGCCTAGATCGTCCATGGTACAAGCAGCAAGATTAGAATTGGGAATTACCTCATGGGGTATAACTGCCTGTATGGCTTTATTGCGTTTCTGGCAGCGGTTAGGATCAGGTGAGGATCAAAAAATCTCACAGTGGTGTAAAAATGAAATTGCCAAAAGTGAGTTGACCTGGGCAAAAGAGACCAGAGCCTTAATTATTGAAGCGTATGGTGTTTTAAAGCTAAAGTTGTGCCCTCAGTCCCTTGACCTAAAGATAGATAAGAAAGAACTTAGGACACTGGGAATAGAAGTGTCTCGAACCCATGATCAAGGATACCTCTTACGGAAAAGCTCAGCTACTTTTATGGCCTCAGCATGGAAAATTGATTTACATTACCCCTATATCGACAGGTTACCCAGCTGCCTGTTAAGGCGTGAAGTGCTAAGATTGAGAATTGGGATAAACCCCTGTTACGCGAATAATGGGGTAAAAAATGTAATGATAAATAGCAATGGAAAATGCACCTGCACTTTAGGTACCATCTGTGATATTTTACATATTTTATTGGATTGCTTGAAGATTTTAGATATACGAAGAGAGATTTTAGGTCCGATCTTTAAAAAATATGAAATTAAAAATAGGTTGCAAGCTGTAAACCTTTTAGTGGGAATGATGAATTTAGATATAGCCTGTGCTATTGGGAAATATATAAATAAAGTGAAAGAGTTCCTTAAATGTAAAGAGTATTGATGAAATTTAGATCTTTTAAGCTACAGGGAGAATGAGTTATTAATGGATAGAAGCATTGTGTGAGACATACTAGAAGGTTTATGTGCCTCAAAAATGGAATAGTTGGTTTTATTAAATTTTAAGACGATTTTTATCTCGTATTTTTATGATATGTGAATTATAAGTTTAAGATAATGTATTATATATTCTATGATCCTGACTTGCTTATTTTATTGAATGATATGCTGCTTAGTGTATACTTTTATGGTTGTAAAAAACCGAATAAAGTTTTATTGATTGACTGACTGACTGTGACCTAGTGGTTAAAGTCTCTGACTGTTACTTTAAAGGTTATGTGTTCAAATCCTTGTGTTTCGGTGTTCAAATTATAGTCAATGGTACTTTCTCTGATAAAATTTGGAAATAATGTTCCATTTCTCCTTCTTTGACTATCTCTTTTTTACAAGTATGTCTTACCCCAAAGAATACAAATCTTTTCTCTCCTTCTGTCTCGATTTCATTTTCTCTCTCTCCCTCATTCCTTCCATTTAACACTGTCAATGATGTGAACATAGTTGAACTCTAACCTACAGCTCTGCACATACTGGAGTGTTTGATTCGCATGTCATCAATATCTTTTTGTAAAAACTACTCAAGAATCACTGTGGCCTAGGGTTAAGGTTGCAGACTCTTACTCCAAATGTTATGGGTTCAATTCAAGGTGTTTCAATGGTTGTGGTTTCTGAGTAAAACTTTGTAAGCAATGGTAATTTCTCTGATGAAAGTTGGAAAGTATTCTTCATTTCTCATTCTTTGACTATCTCTTTTTACAAGTATGTCTTACCCCAAAGAATACAAATCTTTTCTCTCCCTCTCTCTCGCATTCTTTTTTTCTCTCTCTCTCCCTCTTTTCTTCCATTCCACACTGTCAAAGATGTCAACATAGGTGAACTCTAACCTACAGCACTGCACATACTGGAGTGTTTTATTCGCATGTCATATATATGTTTTTGTGCACACAACTCATGAGTCACTCTACCCTAGTGGTTAAGGTTGCAAACTCCTACTCCAAAGGTTATGTGTTCAAATCAAGGTGTTTCAATGGTTTTGGTTTCTGGATAAACATTTTTAGGCAATGGTAATTTCTCTGATAAAAGTTGGAAATTATTTTTCATTTCTCCTTCTTTGACTATCTCTTTTTACAAGTATGTCTTACCCCAAAGAATACAAATCTTTTCTCTCCCCCATCTCAATTTCTTTTCTCTCTCTCACTCCCTCTTTCCTTAATATTCAACACTGTCAATGATGTCAACATAATTGAACTCTAACCTACGGCACTGTCTACAATGGAGTGTTTGATGCGAATGTCATACATAACTTTTCGTGCAGCCAACTCATGAGTCACTGTGGCCTAGTGATTAAAGTCTCTGACTGTTACTTCAAAGGTTATGTGTTCAAATCCTGGTGTTTCAATGGTTGTTGTTTATGTGTTAAAATTAGAGGCAATGGTACTTTCTCTGATAAAAGTTGGAAAGTCTTTTTCATTTCTCCTTCTTTGACTATATCTTTTTACAAGTATGTCTAACCCCAAAGAATACAAATCTTTTCTCTCCTTCTGTCTCGCTTTCTTTTTCTCTCTCTCTCTCTCTCTCCCTCTTTCCTTCCATTCAACACTGTCTATGATGTGAAGATAGGTGAACTCTAACCTACAGCACTACAATTACTGGAGTGTTTGATTCACATTTCATATATAAGTTTTCGTGCAGATTACTCATGAGTAACTGTGGCCTAGTGGTTAAGGTCTCTGACTCTTACTCCATAGGTTATGTGTTTAAATCCTGTTGTTTCAAAATTTGTGCTTTCTTAATTAAAACTATAGGTTATGGTACTTTCTCTGATAAATGTTGGAAAATATTTTTCATTTCTCTTTCTTTGACTATCTCTCTTTACAAATATGTCTCACCCCAAAGAATACAAATCTTTTCTCTCTCTGTCTTGCTTTCTTTTTCTCTCCCCTCTCTCCTTCTTTCCTTCCATTCAACACTGTCAATGATATCAACATAGGTAAACTCTAACCTACAGCACTGCACATACTGGAGTGTTTGATTCACATGTCATATATATGTTTTTGTGCAGACTATTCATGACTCACTGTGGCCCAGTGGGTTAGGTTGTAGTCTCTTAATCCAAAGGTCTCTTACTCCATAGTTTATGTGTTCAAATCCTGGTGTTTCAAAATGTGTGCTTTCTTAATTAAGATTATAGTCAATGGTACTCTCTCTGATAAAAGTTGGAAGTAATTTTTCATTTCTCCTTCTTTGACTATCTCTTTTTACAAGTATGTCTTACCCCAAAGAATGCAAATCTTTTCTCTCCCTCTGTCTCGCTTTCTTTTCTCTCTCTCTCTCCCTCTTTTCTTCCATTCAACACTGTCAATGATGTCAACATAGATGAATTCTAACCTACAGCACTGCACATACTGGAGTGTTTAATTCGCATATCATATATATTTTTTTGTGTTCGTTGCTCATGTGTCACTGTGCCTTAGTGGTTAATGTTGCAGACTCTTACTCCAATAGCTATGTGTTCAAATGGTTGTGGTTTCTGAGTAAAAATGTATAGGCAATGGTAATTTCTCTGATAAAAGTTGGAAATTATTTTTCATTTCTCCTTCTAAGACTATCTCTTTTTTCAAGTATGTCTTACCCCAAAGAATACAAATCTTTTCTCTCCCCGTCTCAATTTCCTTTTCTCTCTTTCTCTCCCTCTTTCCTTCAAATTCAACACTGTCAATGATGTCAACATAGGTGAACTCTCACCTATGGCACTGTCTACACTGTGGTGTTTGCTTCAAATGTCATATATAGGTTTTCGTGCAGACTATTCATGAGTCACTGTGGCCTAGTGATTAAAGTCTCTGACTGTTACTTCAAAGGTTATGTGTTCAAATCCTGGTGTTTCAATGGTTGTGGTTTTGGTGTTAAAATTACAGGCAATGGTACTTTCTCTGGTAAAAGTTAGAAATTATTTTTCATCTCTCCTTATTTGACTATATCTTTTTACAAGTATGTCTAACCCCAAAGAATACAAATCTTTTCTCTCCTTCTGTCTCGCTTTATTTTTCTCTCTCTCTCCCTCTTTCCTTCCATTCAACACTGCCTATGATGTGAAGATAGGTGAACTCGAACCTACAGCACTACAAATACTGGAGTGTTTGATTCACATGTCATATATATGTTTTTGTGCAATTTACTCGTGCGTCACTATGGACCAGTGGGTTAGGTTGCAGTCTCTTACTCCAAAGGTTATGTGTTCAAATCCTGGTGTTTCAATGGTTCTGGTTTCTGACAAAATAATAGTCAATGGTTCTTTCTCTGATAAAAGTTGGAAGTAATTTTTCATTTCTCCTTCTTTGACTATCTCTTTTTACAAGTATATCTTACCCCAAAGAATGCAAATCTTTTCTCTCCCTCTGTCTCGCTTTCTTTTTCTCTCTCTCTCTCTCTCCCTCTTTTCTTCCATTCAACACTGTCAATGATGTCAACATAGATGAACTCCAACCTACAGCACTGCACATACTGGATTGTTTGATTCGCATATCATATATATTTTTTGTGTCCACTGCTCATGAGTCACTGTACCCTAGTGGTTAATGTTGCAGACTCTTGCTCCAATAGTTATGTGTTCAAATCCTGGTGTTTCAATGGTCATCGTTTCTGAATAAAACTTTATAGGCAAGGGTAATTTCTCTGATAAAAGTTGGAGATTATTTTACATTTCTCCTTCTATGACTATCTCTTTTTACAAGTATGTCTTAACCCAAAGAATACAAATCTTTTCTCTCCCCCATCTCAATTTCCTCTTCTCTCATTCTCTCCCTCTTTCCTTCAAATTCAACACTGTCAATGATGTCAACATAGGTGAACTCTCACCTATGGCACTGTCTACACTGTGGTGTTTGATTTGAATGTCATATATAAGTTTTTGTGCAGACTCCTCATGTGTCACTGTGGCCTAGTGGTTAAGATCTCTGATTCTTACTCCAGAAATTATGTGTTCAAATCCTGGTGTTTCAATGGGTGTGTTTTCATAGTTACAATTATAGGCAATGGTACTTTCTCTGATAAAAGTTGGAAATTATTTTTCATTTCTCCTTATTTGACGATCTCTTTTTACAAGTATGTCTTACCCCAAAGAATACAAATATTTTCTCTCCCTCATCTCAATTTCTTTTTCTCTCTCTCACTCCCTCTTTCCTTAAAATTCAACACTGTTAATGATGTCAACATAATTGAACTCTAACCTACGGCACTGTCTACAATGGAGTGTTTGATGCGAATGTCATACATAAGTTTTAGTGCAGACTACTCATGAGTCACTGTGACCAAGTGGTTAAGGTTTGAAGACTCTTATTCTAAAGATTATGTGTTCTAATCCTGGTGTTTCAATGTTTGTGGTTTCTGAGTTATAGTCAATGGTACTTTCTCTGTTAAAAGTTGGAAAGTATATTTCATTTCCCCATCTTTGACTATCTCTTTTTACAAGTATGTCTTACCCCAAAGAATACAAATCTTTTCTCTTCCTCTGTCTCGATTTCTTTTTCTCTCTCTCACTCCCTCTTTCCTTAAAATTTAACACTGTCAATGATGTCAACATAATTGAACTCTAACCTACGGCACTGTCTACAATGGAGTGTTTGATGCGAATGTCATACATACGTTTTCGTGCAGCTTACTGCTGATTCAATTTGGCCTAGTGGTTAAGGTTGAAGACTTTCATTCCAAAGGTTATGTGTTCAAATCCTGGTGTTTCTATGGTTGTGGTTTCTGAGTTAAATTTATAGGCAATTGTACTTTCTATGATAAAAGTTGGAAATTATTTTTCATTTCTCTTTCTTTTACTATATCTTTTTAAAAGTATATCTTACCCCAAAGAATACAAATCTTTTCTCTCCCTCTGTCTCGCTTTCTTTTTCTCTCTCTCTCTCCCTCTTTCTTCCATTCAACACTGTCAATGATGTCAGCATAGGTGAACTCTAACCTACAGCACTGCACATACTGAAGTGTTTAATTCACATGTCATATATATGTTTTTGTGCACACCACTCATGAGTCACTGTACCCTAGTGGTTAAGGTTGCAAATTCTTACTCCAAAGGTTATTGTTTAACTCCTGGTGTTTCAATGGTTGTGGTTTCTGGCTAAAAAAATGTAGGCAATGGTAATTTCTCTGATAAAAGTTGGAAATTATTTTTCATTTCTCCTTCTTTGACTATCTCTTTTTACAAGTATGTCTTACCCCAAAGAATACAAATCTTTTCTCTCCCCCATCTCAATTTCTTTTCTCTCTCTCACTCCCTCTTTCCTTAATATTCAACACTGTCAATGATGTCAACATAATTGAACTCTAACCTACGGCACTGTCTACAATGGAGTGTTTGATGCGAATGTCATACATAACTTTTCGTGCAGCCAACTCATGAGTCACTGTGGCCTAGTGATTAAAGTCTCTGACTGTTACTTCAAAGGTTATGTGTTCAAATCCTGGTGTTTCAATGGTTGTTGTTTATGTGTTAAAATTAGAGGCAATGGTACTTTCTCTGATAAAAGTTGGAAAGTCTTTTTCATTTCTCCTTCTTTGACTATATCTTTTTACAAGTATGTCTAACCCCAAAGAATACAAATCTTTTCTCTCCTTCTGTCTCGCTTTCTTTTTCTCTCTCTCTCTCTCTCTCCCTCTTTCCTTCCATTCAACACTGTCTATGATGTGAAGATAGGTGAACTCTAACCTACAGCACTACAATTACTGGAGTGTTTGATTCACATTTCATATATAAGTTTTCGTGCAGCTTACTCATGAGTAACTGTGGCCTAGTGGTTAAGGTCTCTGACTCTTACTCCATAGGATATGTGTTTAAATCCTGTTGTTTCAAAATTTGTGCTTTCTTAATTAAAACTATAGGTTATGGTACTTTCTCTGATAAATGTTGGAAAATATTTTTCATTTCTCTTTCTTTGACTATCTCTCTTTACAAATATGTCTCACCCCAAAGAATACAAATCTTTTCTCTCTCTGTCTTGCTTTCTTTTTCTCTCCCCTCTCTCCTTCTTTCCTTCCATTCAACACTGTCAATGATATCAACATAGGTAAACTCTAACCTACAGCACTGCACATACTGGAGTGTTTGATTCACATGTCATATATATGTTTTTGTGCAGACTATTCATGACTCACTGTGGCCCAGTGGGTTAGGTTGTAGTCTCTTAATCCAAAGGTCTCTTACTCCATAGTTTATGTGTTCAAATCCTGGTGTTTCAAAATGTGTGCTTTCTTAATTAAGATTATAGTCAATGGTACTCTCTCTGATAAAAGTTGGAAGTAATTTTTCATTTCTCCTTCTTTGACTATCTCTTTTTACAAGTATGTCTTACCCCAAAGAATGCAAATCTTTTCTCTCCCTCTGTCTCGCTTTCTTTTTCTCTCTCTCTCTCCCTCTTTTCTTCCATTCAACACTGTCAATGATGTCAACATAGATGAATTCTAACCTACAGCACTGCACATACTGGAGTGTTTAATTCGCATATCATATATATTTTTTTGTGTTCGTTGCTCATGTGTCACTGTGCCTTAGTGGTTAATGTTGCAGACTCTTACTCCAATAGCTATGTGTTCAAATGGTTGTGGTTTCTGAGTAAAAATGTATAGGCAATGGTAATTTCTCTGATAAAAGTTGGAAATTATTTTTCATTTCTCCTTCTAAGACTATCTCTTTTTTCAAGTATGTCTTACCCCAAAGAATACAAATCTTTTCTCTCCCCGTCTCAATTTCCTTTTCTCTCTTTCTCTCCCTCTTTCCTTCAAATTCAACACTGTCAATGATGTCAACATAGGTGAACTCTCACCTATGGCACTGTCTACACTGTGGTGTTTGATTCAAATGTCATATATAGGTTTTCGTGCAGACTATTCATGAGTCACTGTGGCCTAGTGATTAAAGTCTCTGACTGTTACTTCAAAGGTTATGTGTTCAAATCCTGGTGTTTCAATGGTTGTGTTTTTGGTGTTAAAATTACAGGCAATGGTACTTTCTCTGGTAAAAGTTAGAAATTATTTTTCATCTCTCCTTATTTGACTATATCTTTTTACAAGTATGTCTAACCCCAAAGAATACAAATCTTTTCTCTCCTTCTGTCTCGCTTTCTTTTTCTCTCTCTCTCCCTCTTTCCTTCCATTCAACACTGCCTATGATGTGAAGATAGGTGAACTCGAACCTACAGCACTACAAATACTGGAGTGTTTGATTCACATGTCATATATATGTTTTTGTGCAATTTACTCAGTGCGTCACTATGGACCAGTGGGTTAGGTTGCAGTCTCTTACTCCAAAGGTTATGTGTTCAAATCCTGGTGTTTCAATGGTTCTGGTTTCTGACAAAATAATAGTCAATGGTTCTTTCTCTGATAAAAGTTGGAAGTAATTTTTCATTTCTCCTTCTTTGACTATCTCTTTTTACAAGTATATCTTACCCCAAAGAATGCAAATCTTTTCTCTCCCTCTGTCTCGCTTTCTTTTTCTCTCTCTCTCTCTCTCCCTCTTTTCTTCCATTCAACACTGTCAATGATGTCAACATAGATGAACTCCAACCTACAGCACTGCACATACTGGATTGTTTGATTCGCATATCATATATATTTTTTGTGTCCACTGCTCATGAGTCACTGTACCCTAGTGGTTAATGTTGCAGACTCTTGCTCCAACAGTTATGTGTTCAAATCCTGGTGTTTCAATGGTCATCGTTTCTGAATAAAACTTTATAGGCAAAGGTAATTTCTCTGATAAAAGTTGGAGATTATTTTACATTTCTCCTTCTATGACTATCTCTTTTTACAAGTATGTCTTAACCCAAAGAATACAAATCTTTTCTCTCCCCCATCTCAATTTCCTCTTCTCTCATTCTCTCCCTCTTTCCTTCAAATTCAACACTGTCAATGATGTCAACATAGGTGAACTCTCACCTATGGCACTGTCTACACTGTGGTGTTTGATTTGAATGTCATATATAAGTTTTTGTGCAGACTCCTCATGTGTCACTGTGGCCTAGTGGTTAAGATCTCTGATTCTTAGTCCAGAAATTATGTGTTCAAATCCTGGTGTTTCAATGGGTGTGTTTTCATAGTTACAATTATAGGCAATGGTACTTTCTCTGATAAAAGTTGGAAATTATTTTCATTTCTCCTTATTTGACTATCTCTTTTTACAAGTATGTCTTACCCCAAAGAATACAAATATTTTCTCTCCCTCATCTCAATTTCTTTTTCTCTCTCTCACTCCCTCTTTCCTTAAAATTCAACACTGTTAATGATGTCAACATAATTGAACTCTAACCTACGGCACTGTCTACAATGGAGTGTTTGATGCGAATGTCATACATAAGTTTTAGTGCAGACTACTCATGAAATGAAATGAAATGAAATGAAATAGAGATTTGTAGAGCGCGAAACAATCACCCAAGGGTGTCAAGGCGCTTGCTCATCAAAAACAGGGTTTAAACTAGGAGGTTCGCAGATATGTTAAAGATTAAATAGCCATGTCTTTAGTGATTTCCTGAAAGCTAACAGATGTGTTTTTGTTTCAATCCTATTGGGAGGGAATTCCATAACTTAGTTGCGCCAAACAGCAAACTTCTACCCCCAGGAGCATTTCTTTACCCTGGGAATAATCAGATCATGGGCAGAGGATGAGCGGAGACAACGGACTGGAATGTAGGGTAACAAGTTCCTCTTTAAAAACCTGGTCCTATATCCTGTGTGGTCTTAAAAACAATGCATAAAACCTTAAACTCTATACGTCTTTTTATAGGCAGCCAATGTAAATCCTTGAGCACCTTTGACACAGATTTGTGTCTTGGAATGTTCAGCAGCAGCCGAGCCGCAGCATTCTGTACAACCTGCAATTTAGACAGGCATTTTTCCGAAGATTGATAAAAAGCCCGTTACAGTAATCGGCTCTTGACAGAACGAGTGCGGAGATTACCAGTTTACGTAGCTCAGCTGGAATAAATGGGAGGATCTTTCTCAAAAGCTTTAGCGTGTAAAAAGAAAGAGAAGTAACCTGGTTAACATGGTTTTCAAATGAGAGTTTGGAATAAAAAATGACTCCCAAATTCTTAACCTTGGCCACTGGCGTGAGTCACTGTGACCAAGTGGTTAAGGTTTGAAGACTCTTATTCTAAAGATTATGTGTTCTAATCCTGGTGTTTCAATGTTTGTGGTTTCTGAGTTATAGTCAATGGTACTTTCTCTGTTAAAAGTTGGAAAGTATATTTCATTTCCCCATCTTTGACTATCTCTTTTTACAAGTATGTCTTACCCCAAAGAATACAAATCTTTTCTCTTCCTCTGTCTCGATTTCTTTTTCTCTCTCTCACTCCCTCTTTCCTTAAAATTTAACACTGTCAATGATGTCAACATAATTGAACTCTAACCTACGGCACTGTCTACAATGGAGTGTTTGATGCGAATGTCATACATACGTTTTCGTGCAGCTTACTGCTGATTCAATTTGGCCTAGTGGTTAAGGTTGAAGACTTTCATTCCAAAGATTATGTGTTCAAATCCTGGTGTTTCTATGGTTGTGGTTTCTGAGTTAAATTTATAGGCAATTGTACTTTCTATGATAAAAGTTGGAAATTATTTTTCATTTCTCTTTCTTTTACTATATCTTTTTACAAGTATATCTTACCCCAAAGAATACAAATCTTTTCTCTCCCTCTGTCTCGCTTTCTTTTTCTCTCTCTCTCTCCCTCTTTTCTTCCATTCAACACTGTCAATGATGTCAGCATAGGTGAACTCTAACCTACAGCACTGCACATACTGAAGTGTTTAATTCACATGTCATATATATGTTATTGTGCACACCACTCATGAGTCACTGTACCCTAGTGGTTAAGGTTGCAAATTCTTACTCCAAAGGTTATTGTTCAACTCCTGGTGTTTCAATGGTTGTTGTTTCTGGCTAAAAAAATGTAGGCAATGGTAATTTCTCTGATAAAAGTTGGAAATTATTTTTCATTTCTCCTTCTTTGACTATCTCTTTTTACAAGTATGTCTTACCCCAAAGAATACAAATCTTTTCTCTCCCCCATCTCAATTTCTTTTCTCTCTCTCACTCCCTCTTTCCTTAATATTCAACACTGTCAATGATGTCAACATAATTGAACTCTAACCTACGGCACTGTCTACAATGGAGTGTTTGATGCGAATGTCATACATAACTTTTCGTGCAGCTAACTCATGAGTCACTGTGGCCTAGTGATTAAAGTCTCTGACTGTTACTTCAAAGGTTATGTGTTCAAATCCTGGTGTTTCAATGGTTGTTGTTTATGTGTTAAAATTAGAGGCAATGGTACTTTCTCTGATAAAAGTTGGAAAGTCTTTTTCATTTCTCCTTCTTCGACTATATCTTTTTACAAGTATGTCTAACCCCAAAGAATACAAATCTTTTCTCTCCTTCTGTCTCGCTTTCTTTTTCTCTCTCTCTCTCCCTCTTTCCTTCCATTCAACACTGTCTATGATGTGAAGATAGGTGAACTCTAACCTACAGCACTACAATTACTGGAGTGTTTGATTCACATTTCATATATAAGTTTTCGTGCAGATTACTCATGAGTAACTGTGGCCTAGTGGTTAAGGTCTCTGACTCTTACTCCATAGGTTATGTGTTTAAATCCTGTTGTTTCAAAATTTGTGCTTTCTTAATTAAAACTATAGGTTATGGTACTTTCTCTGATAAATGTTGGAAAATATTTTTCATTTCTCTTTCTTTGACTATCTCTCTTTACAAATATGTCTCACCCCAAAGAATACAAATCTTTTCTCTCTCTGTCTTGCTTTCTTTTTCTCTCCCCTCTCTCCTTTTTTCCTTCCATTCAACACTGTCAATGATATCAACATAGGTAAACTCTAACCTACAGCACTGCACATACTGGAGTGTTTGATTCACATGTCATATATATGTTTTTGTGCAGACTATTCATGACTCACTGTGGCCCAGTGGGTTAGGTTGTAGTCTCTTAATCCAAAGGTCTCTTACTCCATAGTTTATGTGTTCAAATCCTGGTGTTTCAAAATGTGTGCTTTCTTAATTAAGATTATAGTCAATGGTACTCTCTCTGATAAAAGTTGGAAGTAATTTTTCATTTCTCCTTCTTTGACTATCTCTTTTTACAAGTATGTCTTACCCCAAAGAATGCAAATCTTTTCTCTCCCTCTGTCTCGCTTTCTTTTTCTCTCTCTCTCTCCCTCTTTTCTTCCATTCAACACTGTCAATGATGTCAACATAGATGAATTCTAACCTACAGCACTGCACATACTGGAGTGTTTAATTCGCATATCATATATATTTTTTTGTGTTCGTTGCTCATGTGTCACTGTGCCTTAGTGGTTAATGTTGCAGACTCTTACTCCAATAGCTATGTGTTCAAATGGTTGTGGTTTCTGAGTAAAAATGTATAGGCAATGGTAATTTCTCTGATAAAAGTTGGAAATTATTTTTCATTTCTCCTTCTAAGACTATCTCTTTTTTCAAGTATGTCTTACCCCAAAGAATACAAATCTTTTCTCTCCCCGTCTCAATTTCCTTTTCTCTCTTTCTCTCCCTCTTTCCTTCAAATTCAACACTGTCAATGATGTCAACATAGGTGAACTCTCACCTATGGCACTGTCTACACTGTGGTGTTTGATTCAAATGTCATATATAGGTTTTCGTGCAGACTATTCATGAGTCACTGTGGCCTAGTGATTAAAGTCTCTGACTGTTACTTCAAAGGTTATGTGTTCAAATCCTGGTGTTTCAATGGTTGTGGTTTTGGTGTTAAAATTACAGGCAATGGTACTTTCTCTGGTAAAAGTTAGAAATTATTTTTCATCTCTCCTTATTTGACTATATCTTTTTACAAGTATGTCTAACCCCAAAGAATACAAATCTTTTCTCTCCTTCTGTCTCGCTTTATTTTTCTCTCTCTCTCCCTCTTTCCTTCCATTCAACACTGCCTATGATGTGAAGATAGGTGAACTCGAACCTACAGCACTACAAATACTGGAGTGTTTGATTCACATGTCATATATATGTTTTTGTGCAATTTACTCGTGCGTCACTATGGACCAGTGGGTTAGGTTGCAGCCTCTTACTCCAAAGGTTATGTGTTCAAATCCTGGTGTTTCAATGGTTCTGGTTTCTGACAAAATAATAGTCAATGGTTCTTTCTCTGATAAAAGTTGGAAGTAATTTTTCATTTCTCCTTCTTTGACTATCTCTTTTTACAAGTATATCTTACCCCAACGAATGCAAATCTTTTCTCTCCCTCTGTCTCGCTTTCTTTTTCTCTCTCTCTCTCTCCCTCTTTTCTTCCATTCAACACTGTCAATGATGTCAACATAGATGAACTCCAACCTACAGCACTGCACATACTGGATTGTTTGATTCGCATATCATATATATTTTTTTGTGTCCACTGTTCATGAGTCACTGTACCCTAGTGGTTAATGTTGCAGACTCTTGCTCCAATAGTTATGTGTTCAAATCCTGGTGTTTCAATGGCCATCGTTTCTGAATAAAACTTTATAGGCAAGGGTAATTTCTCTGATAAAAGTTGGAGATTATTTTACATTTCTCCTTCTATGACTATCTCTTTTTACAAGTATGTCTTAACCCAAAGAATACAAATCTTTTCTCTCCCCCATCTCAATTTCCTCTTCTCTCATTCTCTCCCTCTTTCCTTCAAATTAAACACTGTCAATGATGTCAACATAGGTGAACTCTCACCTATGGCACTGTCTACACTGTGGTGTTTGATTTGAATGTCATATATAAGTTTTTGTGCAGACTCCTCATGTGTCACTGTGGCCTAGTGGTTAAGATCTCTGATTCTTACTCCAGAAATTATGTGTTCAAATCCTGGTGTTTCAATGGGTGTGTTTTCATAGTTACAATTATAGGCAATGGTACTTTCTCTGATAAAAGTTGGAAATTATTTTTCATTTCTCCTTATTTGACTATCTCTTTTTACAAGTATGTCTTACCCCAAAGAATACAAATATTTTCTCTCCCTCATCTCAATTTCTTTTTCTCTCTCTCACTCCCTCTTTCCTTAAAATTCAACACTGTTAATGATGTCAACATAATTGAACTCTAACCTACGGCACTGTCTACAAATGAGTGTTTGATGCGAATGTCATACATAAGTTTTAGTGCAGACTACTCATGAGTCACTGTGAACAAGTGGTTAAGGTTTGAAGATTCTTATTCTAAAGATTATGTGTTCTAATCCTGGTGTTTCAATGTTTGTGGTTTCTGAGTTATAGTCAATGGTACTTTCTCTGTTAAAAGTTGGAAAGTATATTTCATTTCCCCATCTTTGACTATCTCTTTTTACAAGTATGTCTTACCCCAAAGAATACAAATCTTTTCTCTTCCTCTGTCTCGATTTCTTTTTCTCTCTCTCACTCCCTCTTTCCTTAAAATTTAACACTGTCAATGATGTCAACATAATTGAACTCTAACCTACTGCACTGTCTACAATGGAGTGTTTGATGCGAATGTCATACATACGTTTTCGTGCAGCCTACTGCTGATTCAATTTGGCCTAGTGGTTAAGGTTGAAGACTTTCATTCCAAAGGTTATGTGTTCAAATCCTGGTGTTTCTATGGTTGTGGTTTCTGAGTTAAATTTATAAGCAATTGTACTTTCTATGATAAAAGTTGGAAATTATTTTTCATTTCTCTTTCTTTTACTATATCTTTTTACAAGTATATCTTACCCCAAAGAATACAAATCTTTTCTCTCCCTCTGTCTCGCTTTCTTTTTCTCTCTCTCCCTCTTTTCTTCCATTCAACACTGTCAATGATGTCAGCATAGGTGAACTCTAACCTACAGCACTGCACATACTGAAGTGTTTAATTCACATGTCATATATATGTTTTTGTGCACACCACTCATGAGTCACTGTACCCTAGTGGTTAAGGTTGCAAATTCTTACTCCAAAGGTTATTTGTTCAACTCCTGGTGTTTCAATGGTTGTGGTTTCTGGCTAAAAAAATGTAGGCAATGGTAATTTATCTGATAAAAGTTGGAAATTATTTTTCATTTCTCCTTCTTTGACTATCTCTTTTTACAAGTATGTCTTACCCCAAAGAATACAAATCTTTTCTCTCCCTCATCTCAATTTCTTTTTCTCTCTCTCACTCACTCTTTTCTTAAAATTCAACACTGTTAATGATGTCAACATAATTGAACTCTAACCTACGGCACTGTCTACAATGGAGTGTTTGATGTGAATGTCATACATAAGTTTTTGTGCAGACTACTCATGAGTCACTGTGGCCTAGTGGTTAAAGTCTCTGACTGTTACTTTAAAGGTTGTGTGTTCAACTTCTGGTGTTTCAATGGTTGTGGTTTCACTGTTAAAATTACAGTCAATGGTACTTTCTCTGATAAAAGTTAGAAATTGTTTTTCATTTCTCCTTATTTGACCATCTCTTTTTACAAGTATGTCTTACCCCAAAGAATACAAATCTTTTCGCTTCCTCTGTCTCGATTTCTTTTTCTCTCTCTCATTCCCTCTTTCCTTAAAATTCAACACTGTCAATGATGTCAACATAATTGAACTCTATCCTACGGCACTGTCTACAATGGAGTGTTTGATGCGAATGTCAGACATACGTTTTAGTGCAGACTACTCATGAGTCACTGTGGCCAAGTGGTTAAGGTGTGAAGACTCATATTCCAAAGGTTATGTGTTCTAATCCTGGTGTTTCATTGGTTGTGGTTACCGAGTTATAGTCAATGGTACTTTCTCTGTGAAAAGTTGGTAATTATTTTTCATTTCCCCTTCTTTGACTATCTCTTTTTACAAGTATGTCTTACCCCAAAGAATACACATCTTTTCTCTCCCTCTCCCTCTGTCTCAATTTCTTTTTCTCTCTCTCACTCCCTCTTTCCTTAAAATTCAACACTGTCAATGATGTCAACATAATTGAACTCTAACCTACGGCACTGTCTACAATGGAGTGTTTGATGCGAATGTCATACATACGTTTTCGTGCAGACTACTCATAGAATATAATAGAATAGAATGATTTTTATAGAGCACATGGCTACCCGGAAGCATCCCAGCGCTGAGAATCACTAAGAGAGGGCTGGCCCTCTAAGGAAAGAGCCAGGTTTTGAGCTGTTTACAGAAGGCTGAATGATTACATTGACTGCGAAGCTGCAGTGGGAGGCTATTCCACAGCTTGGAGGCATTGTACGAGAAGCGCCTGCCTCCACTTCTTGCCTTCTTGACCCTTGGTACCACTGCAAGCTGTAGCTCATCCGAGCGGAGGTTTCTATTGGCTTTGTAGGGGTGGATCAATGATTCAATAATACGAGGACCATTTCCTCTCAAGGACTTGTGGGCGACGCATAGGGCCTTGAAATCAATTCTTTCCTTCACTGGCAACCAGTGAAGCATCTGTAGTGCTGGTTTTGCAGAGCTATGTTTCTGGGTGCCCGATAGGAGCCTGGCCGCAGAATTCTGCATGGTTTGCAATTTGGATACAACATTTTTGGGGGCACCAAGATAAAGAGCATTGCCATAGTCTATTCTTGACAAGATGAGCGCTTGTACCAGAATTCTTCTAGCTTGGTCTGGTAATAGCGGAAGGATTTTGCGAATCATCCTTAGCAAGCCGAAGCAAAGTGCGGTGGTTTTCCTGGCTTGCACTTTGAATGAAAGCTCTTGGTCCAGCCAGATACCCAGACTTTTTATCTCTGTTTTTGGGATGGGTACTGGGCCCATACAGGCTGGCCACATAGTGTTGGCTTTGAAGTTTATCTGGTTGCCCAGAAGCATAAGCTCAGTTTTGTCACCATTGAGCTTTAGGTGGGAGAGGCTCATCCACTTGGTGACTTCCTCCAGGCAGTGGTAAAGATCCGGGAGCAAATGGTTAGTCTGAGTCAGAGCCACCACCAGCTGAGTGTCATCGGCGTAAGTGATTAATTGGATCCCAAAGGGAGCACAATCTCCGCTAGTGGGTGCATATAAGCATTAAAAAGGGTTGGACTCAGAGACAAGCCCTGTGGAACTCCACATTTAAGAGGGACCGGTTTAGATCGAGCATCGCCTGAGAACACATGGAGTCATACTCATGAGTCACTGTGGCCTAGTGATTAAAGTCTCTGACTGTTACTTCAAAGGGTATGTGTTCAAATCCTGGTGTTTCAATGGTTGTGGGTTTGGTGTTAAAATTACAGGCAATGGTACTTTCTCTGATAAAAGTTAGAAATTATATTTCATTTCTCCTTATTTGACTATCTCTTTTTACAAGTATGTCTTACCCCAAAGAATACAAATCTTTTCTCTCCCCCATCTCAATTTCTTTTTCTCTCTCTCACTCCCTCTTTCCTTAAAATGTAACACTGTCAATAATTTCAACATAATTGAACTCTAACCTACGGCACTGTCTACAATGGAGTGTTTGATGCGAATGTCATACATAGGTTTTCGTGCAGACTACTCATGAGTCACTGTGGCCTAGTGATTAAAGTCTCTGACTGTTACTTCAAAGGTTATGTGTTCAAATCCTGGTGTTTCAATGGTTGTGGGTTTGGTGTTAAAGTTACAGGCAATAGTACTTTCTCTGATAAAAGGTAGAAATTATTTTTCATTTCTCCTTATTTGACAATCTCTTTTACAAGTATGTCTTACCCCAAAGAATACAAATCTTTTCTCTCCCTCTGTCTCGATTTCTTTTTCTCTCTCTCACTCCCTCATTCCTTAAAATTCAACACTGTCAATAATGTCAACATAATTGAACTCTAAACTAAAACACTGTCTATGATGTGAAGATAGGTGAACTCTAACCTACAGCACTACAAATACTGGAGTGTTTGATTCACATTAGGGGTGGGCGGAATTTGCGTGGTCGCGCTACGCAAAGCTCAGCGAAACGGTAAAACATCTTCGCAAGCATGCAAAAGTTCCATGAACACGCGGAATTGCTTATTCCGCCCGTTCAAATGTGTTCAAATCCTGGTGTTTCAATGGTTGTGGTTTCTGAGTAAAAATGTATAGGCAATGGTAATTTCTCTGATAAAAGTTGGAAATTATTTTTCATTTCTCCTTCTTTGACGATCTCTTCTTACAAGTATGTCTTACCCCAAAGAATACAAATCTTTTCTCTCTCCCGTCTCAATTTCCTTTTCTCTCTTTCTCTCCCTCTTTCCTTAAAATTCAACACTGTCAATGATGTCAACATAGGTGAACTCTCACCTATGGCACTGTCTACACTGTGTTGTTTGATTCGAATGGCAAATATAAGTTTTCGTGCAGATTACTCATGTGTCACTGTGGCCTAGTGGTTAAGGTATCAGACTCTTACTTCAAAGGTTATGTGTTCAAATCCTGGTGTTTAAATGGTTGTGGTTACAATTATAGGCAATGGTACTTTCACTGATAAAAGTTTGAAATTATTTTTCATTTCTCCTTATTTGACTATCTCTATTTACAAGTATGTCTTACCCCAAAGAATACAAATCTTTTCTCTCCCTCTGTCTTGATTTCTTTTTCTTTTTCTCTCTCTCACTCCCTCATTCCTTAAAATTCAACACTGTCAATGATGTCAACATAATTGAACTCTAACCTAAAGCACTGTCTACAATGGAGTGTTTGATGGCCATGTCATACATAAGTTTTCGTGCAGATTAGCCATGAGTCACTGTGGCCTAGTGGTTAAGATTGAAAATTCTTACTCCAAAGGTTATGTGTTTCAATGGTCGTGGTTTCCCAGCTAAAGTTATGTGCAATGGAACTTTCTCTGATAAAAGTTAGAAATTATTTTTCATTTCCGCTTCTTTGACTATCTCTTTTTACAAGTATGTCCAACCCCAAAGAATACAAATCTTTTCTCTCATTCTGTCTCGCTTTCTTTTCTCTCTCTCTCTCCCTCTTTCCTTCCATTGAACACTGTCTATGATGTGAAGATAGGTGAACTCTTACCTACAGCACTACAAATACTGGAGTGTTTGATTCACATGTCAAATATAAGTTTTCGTGCCAACTGCTCTTGTGTCACTGTGGCCTAGTGGTTAAGGTCTCTGTCTAATACTCCAAGGGATATGTGTTAAAATCCTGTGGTTTTGGTTTTAAAATTATAGGCAATGGTACTTTCTCTGATAAAAGTCAGGAATTATTTTTCATTTCTACTTATTTGACAATCTCTTTTTACAAGTATGTGTTACCCCAAAGAATACAAATCTTTTCTCTCCCTCTGTCTCGATTTCTTTTTCTCTCTCTCACTCCCTCATTCCTTAAAATTCAACACTGTCAATAATGTCAACATAATTGAACTCTAACCTAGGGCACTGTCTACAATGGAGTGTTTGATGCGAATGTCATACATAGGTTTTCATGCAGCCTATAAATGAGTCACTGTGGCCTAGTGGTTAAGGTAGAGCACTCTTTCTCCCACGGTTATGTGTTCAAATCCTGGTGTTAAATGGTTGTGGTTTCAGAGTTATAGGCAATTGTACTTTCTCTGTTAAAAGTTGGAAATGATTTTTATTTCTCCTTCTTTGACTATCTCTTTTTACAAGTATGTCTAACCCCAAAGAATACAAATCTTTTCTCTCCTTCTGTCTCGCTTTCTTTTCCTCTCTTTCTCTCCCTCTTTCCTTCCATTCAACGCTATCTATGATGTGAAGATAGGTGAACTCTAACCTACAGCACTACAAATACTGGAGTTTTTGATTCACATGTCATATATAAGTTGTTGTGCATACTACTCATGAGGCACTGTGGCATAGTGGTTTAAGGTCTCTTACTCAATAGTTTATGTGTTCAAATCCTGGTGTTTCAAAGTTTGTGCTTTCTTAATTAAAATTATAGGCTCTTTTATTTTCTCTGATAAATGTTGGAAAATATTTTTCATTTCTCCTTCTTTGACTATCTTTCTTTACAAGTATCTCTCACCCCAAAGAATACAAATCTTTTCTCTCTGTCTCGCTTTCTTTTTCTCTCCCCTGTCTCCCTCTTTCCTTCCATTCAACACTGTCAATGATGTCAACATAGGTAAACTATAACCTACAGCACTGCACATACTGGAGTGTTTGATTCACATGTCATATACATGTTTTTGTGCAGACTACTCAAGAGTCACTGTGGCCTAGTGGTTTAGGTTGCAGACTCTTAATCCAAAGTTTATGTGTTCAAATCCTGGTGTTTCAATGGTTCTTGTTTTCGACTTAAAATTATAGGCAATTGGACTTTCTCTGATAAAAGTTGGAAATAATTTTTCATTTCTCCTTCTTTGACTATCTCTCTTTACAAGTATGTCTTACCCCAAAGAATACAAATCTTTTCTCTCCCTCTGTCTCGCTTTCTTTTTCTCTCTCTCCCTCTTTCCTTCCATTCAACACTGTCAATGATGTGAACATAGGTGAACTCTAACCTACAGCACTGCACATACTGGAGTGTTTGATTCGAATGTCATATATAAGTTTTCATGCAGATTGCTTGTGTCGCTGTGGCCTAGTGGTTAAGGTCTCTAGCTGTTACTCTAAAGGGTATGTGTTCAAATCCTGTGGTTTCGGTGTTAAAATTATAGGCAATGGGACTTCTTAGATAAAAGTTGAAAATTATTTTTCATTTCTCCTTCTTTGACTATCTCTTTTTAAAGAATACAAATTTTTTTCTTTCTCTGTCTCGATTTCTTTTTCTCTCTCTCACTCCCTCTGTCCTTAAAATTCAACACAGTCAATGATGCCAACATAATTGAACTCTAACCTACGGCACTGTCTACAATAGAGTGTTTGATGCGAATGTCATACATAAGTTTTTGTGCAGTCTACTCATGAGTCACTGTGGCCTAGTGTTTAAGGTTGAAGACTCTTACTCCAAAGGTTATGTGTACAAATCCTGGTGTTTCAATGGTAGAGGTTTCTGAGTTAAAGTTATAGGCAATGGTACTTTCTCTGATAAAAGTTGGATATAAATTTTTATTTCTGCTTCTTTGACTATCTCTTTTTACAAGTATGTCTTACCCCAAAGAATACAAATCTTTTCTCCCCATCTCAATTTCTTTTTCTCTCTCTCTCTCACTCCCTCTTTCCTTAAAATTCAACACTGTCAATGATGTATACATAGGTGAACTCTAACCTACAGCACTGCACTACTGGAGTGTTTGATTCGATTGTCATATATATGTTTTTGTGTACCCTATTTGTCTTTAACTGTGGCCTAGTGGTTAAGGTTGCAGACTCATACTCCAAAAGTTATGTGTTCAAAGCCTTGTGTTTCAAGGATTATGCATTCCGAGTTATAGGCAATGGTATTTTCTCTGATAAAAGTTGGAAATTATTTTTCATTTCTCCTTATTCGACTATCTCTCTTTACAAGTATGTCTTACCCCAAAGAATACAAATCTTTTCTCTCCCTCCGTCTAGCTTTCTTTTTCTCTCTCTCTCTCCCTCTTTTCTTCCATTCAACACTGTCAATGATGTCAACATAGGTGAACTCTAACCTACAGCACTGCACATACTGGAGTGTTTGATTCACATTAGGGGTGGGCGGAATTTGCGTAGTCGCGCTACGCAAAGCTCAGCGAAACGGTAAAACATCTTCGCAAGCATGCAAAAGTTCCACGAACACATGGAATTGCTTGTTCCGCCCCTTCGTGATGCTTTTTTCCTGGTCGCGAACGCTGTTTGCGTGCTTGGGGAGAAATATCTTGGAAACACGCATTTTGAAAGCGCGAACAAGCACAAAACTCTGCGAAGCCGCGAATTGTGGAATTTTTGGCAATTCCGCGTTCTCCACGGAACACGAAATTACCCAAATTCCGCGAGCGGAACGGAATTTACCGCCCAGGCCTAATTCACATGTCATATATATTCTTTTGTGTCCACTCTTTATGAGTCACAGTCCCCAAGTGGTTAAGGTTGCAGACTCTTACTCCAAAGGTTATGTGTTCAAATCTTGGTGTTTCAATGGTTGTTGTTTCTGAGTAAAAAATTATAGGCAATGGTAATTTCTCTGATAAAAGTTGGAAATTATTCTTCATTTCTCCTTCTTTGACTATCTCTTTTTACAAGTATGTCTTACCCTAAAGAATACAAATCTTTTCTCTCCCCGTCTCAATTTATTTTCTCTCTCTCACTCCCTCTTTCCTTCAAATTCAACACTGTCAATGATGTCAACATAGGTGAACTCTCACCTATGACACTGTCTACACTGTGGTGTTTGATTTGAATGTCATATATAAGTTTTTGTGCAGACTACTCATGTGTCACTGTGTCCTAGTGGTTAAGGTCTCTGACTTCTATTCCAAAGGTTGTGTGTTCTTAATTAAAATTATAGGCAAAGGTACTTTCACTGATAAAAGATGGAAATTATTTTTCATTTCTCCTTATTTGACTATCTCTTTTTACAAGTATGTCTTACCCAAAAGAATGCAAATCTTTTCTCTCCCTCTGCCTCGATTCCTTTTTCTCTCTCTCACTCCCTCATTCCTTAAAATTCAACACTGTCAATGATGTCAACATAATTGAACTCTAACCTACGGCACTGTCTACAATGGAGTGTTTGATGCGAATGTCATACATAAGTTTTCATGCAGATTACTCATGAGTCACTGTGGCCTAGTGGTTAAGGTTGAAAACTCTTACTGCAGAGGTTATATGTTCAAATCTTTGTGTTTCAATGGTTGCTGTTTCCGAGTTAAATTTATAGGCAATGGTACTTTCTCTGATAAAAGTTGGAAATTGTTTTTCATTTCTCCTTCTTTGACTATCTCTTTTTACAAGTATGTCTAACCCCAAAGAATACAAATCTTTTCTCTCCTTCTGTCTCGCTTTCTTTTTCTCTCTCTCTCCTTCTTTCCTTCCATTCAACACTGTCTATGATGTGGAGATAGGTGAACTCTAACCTACAGCACTGCAAATACTGGAGTGTTTGTTTCACATGTCATATATAAGTTTTCGTGCCAATTACTCATGTGTCACTGTGGACTAGTGGTTAAGGTCTCTGACTCTTACTCTATAGGTTATGTGTTCAAATCCTTGTGTTTCAAAGTTTGTGCTTTCTTAATTAAAATTATAATGTCGTGGAGTTCCTATAGTACCCCTGCAGGACCTGCACGTTTGGATAACATAAACTGTGGGCTTGGAGTTAGACTGGCTCTGTGCACCCCCACCGCGTATGTTAGCTGGATTTGCATTAGCTAGCTCACAGTGCCACTAGAATCTCCTCTTATCGGGGAGAGATTAGTTCCTGGCAACCTTAGACCATGACAACCATGATCCCTTAGAATCGTGGAAACAATGTACTACTTTTCGCTCAGTCACTCGTGCTTACTTGTTCGGTTTGTCTCAGAGAGTTACACAGAATAAACAGTCTGGGCGTTTCAATAAGTATTTATTGAACAGTTGTTATTCTGGTGTAGAATATATGTGCTGCAACAACCAGCAGACAATAGCAGAGATATATTATCAGCAGTACGATAAAAGTGAAAGGGTAGTACAGTTCTACCATATTGCAAGAATCATGAATACATACATGAATATAAAATGCATTATAAAAGTGCGCTTACTCCTACGATGCCTAACCAGATGTACCTAAGTGTACCTAGCATGTGTGTAGGTCAAAAAGCCTAAGAGCCAAGAATCCCTCTAGGATTTTAGTCAAACCCCATTACCTGAATAGAGAGAGTGTGGGACCCCGTCCTGGTCTCGAGTTGGACACCCCGCAAGGGCTGTGTTAGACCGCTGTCAGCTGGAGTGACTGCATGCAGGAGCCTCAGCGTCTCTGGTCAGTGTGTCAGCATGGAAGTCTCGGTTCCCTCTGTCTTACCATGGCAAGATGTGGTGTATTTATACCCTAAAGTGTCTTGTCCCTTAGTATGGTTTGTATTGGTCTTTGTTGGAAATGAGGAAGACGTCAGGGGTGAACTTTGTACATACATATTATGCGGGAGATGTAGCTGGTGAATGCTCATGCATAATTTATGAGTACATTGTAGGCCTGTGTTTGGGAAAAACCCTGCAGTGTTCAAACCACAGACTAGATAACGTTCAACCCTCAGAGTTCGTTGTGTACTGTAGGGCACTAATGTAGGTCAAAGATCATGCCTATATTAGGGCATGGGAGATCATGACTATAATAGGGCATAGACGATTATGACCAAAATAGGGCATATACGATTATGACCATAATAGGGCATATACCATTATGACCATATACGGCATATATGAACATGTCTATATTAGGGCCTCTATACGAAACATAACACCCACTCCACTTTCGAATTGGATGACAATGACCATACTTAAAATCTGGACAATTTAATTTTTTTTCTTAAAAACAGCTATAAACATGGTTTTAAAAAGACATTTAAAAAATGTTTAATAATTTTACAAATTAGCTATTCTTTTGTTGCCACTTGAAAAAGTCAATCCTGTCTCACTTATAAAAGTTGCATTACTACAAGCAGAAGAAGGCCATTCTTTCTCAAGTGAAAGTGTCAATTTAGGAAATATTCCAAATTTATTTCGTTTGTTTATGAAACGAAGTGGAGAAGCCGAATTCTTTCCCAGGATGCGATGAGCCAATTCCAGATTAAGAATCCTGGCTGGGAGATACAGCATTATCGGTGTTAGCTACTGCAGATGACAAATCCAACGCCTCACAGAGAACGTCAATCGCACATAGATGGAATTCAGCACTGCCAACAGTCGGTGCTGCGGCAGCTTGTGCGGCAGTTGTTACCTGAGTGCCTGTGGAGGAGCCACCTAACCCAGCAGGAGCAAACGGCACCTGTGTATTCTCAAGGAATGCGTTCATCAGAATTGGAAGACGCTGGGGACAACGCAGAGCAAGGGCCTTTAGGGGGTCCAGCATAGCATCCATGTCCTGAGGCGTATCTGATGGAAACGTTAGACAAAGATCCAACGCGCATTCTTCTCCACAAAACAGGCATCGATTAACAGGTAAGATGCAGTCCACCCAGACTGGTCTAAACGATAGAAACCAAGAGGCGTTCAGTTCTCTTAGGCAAGGTATACCCAGAAGCTGCACCATGCGTTCACAGTATTTCCGCTCCATGAGTATGTTCACCATTTCCTCGGAAATTGGGCCGTCCATTGCGTAGCAGTAAGATTACAATCAGGACTCCTGTAATTAGGAACAGGATAAGCGGGAGACCTCCAAAGACGCTTCCCAATAAGGAGTGTATAAAATTTGGGATTACTCCGAGGACTCTCTGAAAGGTGCTTATTAGTCCTGACCCTATGGTCTTAAATAGGTGTACAATATCGCTCGTATCAGACATGTTAAAGATACAACCCACCATTTCTGCGAAATGAAAGGGGCAGTTCATACGTATAAGCGCCTGTATCTCATTCGAGGTCCTTGCAACTTGAAGTTCAAAGGTTTCTCAAGCGGAGGTTAAGGGCACGGGTTGCTGTAAAAGCATGGCTTTCAGTCTGCTCAAAGTATCAAATTGTATAAAGAAACATTCAACGAAGGCCATAACGGTGCCTCCCTGACTATGTTCAGTGGCATTAACAATACTTGCATACAGCAAGTAACCCTGGAGTTAACAGTGACCAGATAGGCGACGCCCGGAAGCATCCCACAGCAACCTTGATCGTTTAGCATCAAGTAACTCCCATTTGAGAGCAGCTGGAAAACCGGCGTGATCATGGCCGCTGGAGTCCCTGACATGTGACAAGATAGATTCGCTACCGAACCACTACAAGCTCCATGCAGAGAAATATCCTGACACATGAGAGAACCGCTTAAAGCGTTCTTGCAGTTTGTACCACTCAGAAACACTTCTTGATCCAAACTCCAGCATCGATATCTATATGGTAACTCCCAAGATTCCTTAATGTAACCCCTACCCATTTTTTCATATTTGCCTGCCTGCCTTTGCTCAAGGCAATATTGAAACTGAAACGTATTGTCCGGCAGAGTGATTTGGCCATGAATTAGCCATTCAGTTGATGGTAATTTGGCTACAGTGAATGGTAACCTTTCCAGTTTCTCAATACGCAGCATTGTATATTTGGCCCCCCTTTGTGCCATTTCTGTCTGTTTATCGGTTAGATTGTATCCCGAAAACAGAGACGTGGTGTTTATGAAATGCCAGGGCACGTAGCCTGCACGCAAAGATTGCAGCGTCCAGCTTAACATTATAATAGAACGTAACTGAGATTGCCTGTGTTGTAACAAGGCCAAGTCTTGTTCTAATACGTCAATTGCCGAAGATACAATGTTGCCTAAGGAGTAAATCCTGGAGGTCAAAGTTGTTAACCCATTATCCACTACAGCTAATGCCTTCTCTAAGTTAATACGGTCTATTTCCCGTATTATTTCTGCGGCCTCCTGTTGGAATATTTTCCAGTTTTCATTATAATAGGCATAAATGCCAGCATATATGAAACGTTTCTGACATGTTTTCCTTGGGCCTAGCAAGAAATCCCTAAGGTCTACATCAGGTGTGAGTAAGGTCAAGTGATGTTTTCCTTCTGTGAGTGTTGAGGTTTCTAGCCAATCAAGGCATAACTTCCCAACACTATAGCATGTCACTACCCCTGGGTGTTGTCTCTGTACATAGCGTGTATCTGGCCTACTGATCCTAAACCCTTCGGCTATACCTAGGAATCTCTGTTGACATGTGTTTGCGTCAATGGGCCAAATCAGCCATTCTGTCCAATTGGGATCTGACCTGTTGTACTGGAGAATGTCATCTAATCCTACCCCGTGTGTAGTTGAATTCTGCCCCCCACCCATCTGTGATGGTGCTGGAAACCCCGGTGTGTTCATTTCCTTGTTCTTGGCTAGTCCAAGACAGGATGTCTGTTGCACAGTTTCATTTAGAAATATCATCTGCTGTGGAATGAGGCATGCTCTAAAAAGCGCTTCTGTTCCCTGGACCTGCCAGTCCCTAGAACCCCAGATTGATTTTAAATCTATAGTGTGCTTCCATAGGTCAAAACCCTGTGTAGACAACTGGGCCATAAAGGAAGCAGAGTAAATCTGTTTGATGTTAGTCAACATAATTTTCTGTGCTGATGTTGTTGCCACTTTGTAATAAAATGACTTCGGGTCAGATGTATTAAACCCTGAAAAGTATGTGAATTTCTGTGCAAAAGTTTGCGAACTACCTTTTGGAGGTATTGGGCAGTGTTCCCACTGGTGGTATTCAAATACATTTCTAGGTGTTATAGATTTGTGCAAGAAATGATGACCATAATGTTGGTAACAGTACAATGTATCATAGTCTGAAGTACCTACTAACATTTCATTGTTCGGAAATGCTGCAGTTTTTTTCTAAATCAGACATTATGTTATTCACAGTTTTAGTGTCCCAATCATCAGAAAATGTACTGGAGGTAATGATATCACTTAAAGAAATTTTAAATACATGTTTAAGCTTCAAAAGTTCAGTCGGACCGAATATATCGAAATCGATCTTGTCCCATACTATACCGTCCGGTATAGGAACTGCTGTGATGTTCACTGAAGACAAGTCTCTTGGTTCACGATGTGAAGACTGGTGTGGCTTTAAAATCAAATTGACTCTTTGGGCTGTAGAGCTCTGCTGGAGATATCGTCCATTAATAAGCATACTAAAAGTTATAGTTAAACCTAGCCAGAAAAGAAAAAATAGAATCCCAGTGATATACCATAGTTCTATCCAAGGTGACACCACGTAAGTCTTTCTAAAAAAGTGCAAAAAGTCGATGAGTTTCTGTTTGTGTGATTTTTGGGCTGGCGTAGTTTCCGGCTCGCTTGGATCCAGTGAAAACGTATCAAAGTTCATGAAGTAGCCAGAAGCAGTTCGATCAATTGTTGGAATTGCATCGGGATTTGTTGAAATTGGATTTTGCTCTTGACGAGGAATGTTGATGTAAACGTCTGTAGTCGGTCTTATTGCAACTTCGTTGTTAAGTAAGTTGATTTTCATTTTGAAGTCGAACTTCTTGTTGAAGTGGAACGAGTTCCATAGCATTGTTGCTTAGTCCTTCATTCCGTACAGGTGGCTCTTCAAACGTGATGAGTCTTTCTGTTTGAACTTCTTGGATTGTAGCGAGAGGAGGGCGTCTGCTACTGTGGAGTCCACAAGGCCTACTGTTTAGTATCGGCCACATAGTGTGGTTTGATTAAGTCCATTGAGACAAATCTTTTCTCCATTTTCCCGGCAAGAGCCGGCAGAAGTACAGTTCTTGTGCCTTGAATTGCTAGGACCGGTACAGCTGTTCTGTAGGATGGTCCGAATTCTTTCTTGTCTGCAATCTTTTCTCTGACCAGATCCCCGACTTTTGGGATCCAGAAGGTCTTGCCGTTACTGCCTTGACTTCCTCAGTGGCGGTCTGTTTTAAGTGGATGTTGCTTTGTTGTGTCCTGGATTCATTTAGATCCTGTAAAACAGCCAAACGATCATGGATATCAAACGGTTTTTCATCCGCCACTGTGCCTCCACAATCAAGATCAGGTACCCACATTCTTGTCCCAAATAGGACCTCGTAAGGAGTGACACCCCTAGAGAGCTTCTTAGCTGGTTGTTAATTGCTCTTTGGACCCCATAAAGGTGACTGACCCAACTACTGCCCTTGCCTAATACCCTAGCTGTTAAAGTTTGCTTTAAGTCACGGTTTTTCCTCTCCACAACCAAATTTCCCTCAGGATGGTACGGAGAGGAGTACCGCAATGCTACGCCCATTCCTTCCATGGCCTCTTTGTAAGCCCGAGAGCTAAACGCCGGGCCACGGTCATAATGTAACGTGCCAACTGCGTATGTGCCGATAAAGACTGGCAAATCTTTTATAATAGTTCGAGCGTCAGCCGAGCGCTGAGGCCAGACCCATAGGAATCTAGAGCAGGAATCCACCGCAACCATGATATATTTCTTGGCCCCATCTGATTGTAGGGGTCCGCAGTGATCCAAATACACACATGCGAGAGGTTTGTCTGATTTTAGTAATGGTGTCTGCGCTGGGCGTGCTACGGTGGAGCCGTTTATCTGCTGGCAGATGTCGCACTTTAAGACATAGTCTTTGGTCTGCTTTGTTAACCCTGGCCACCAGTAGCGCTGTTTCAGTAAAGAAATAGCCGCTGTAACGCCTGTATGCGCAGAACCCAAACCCTTGTGTGCTGCTAGAATTAAGCCTTGCCTACGATCCATATTTGGTATTACTCTATCCCCCACTCCAGGAATCTGAGCATAAGGAATGTTTTGAGCATCTAACTTGTAGGAGTATTTGAGTGGAAATTTTTTAGGTACTGCTGTGCTGCCTTTGCGTGAAGCATTGACAGCTACCAAAATCTCGCCGTTTATTCTTGTTTTTGAACGAGTGATTGCAGCTACGGACGCTGTGCGTACAGCCCCCTTTGCAGCTTCATCAGCCAATGAATTCCCTTCAACGTGAATGCCATCACGCTGATGACTCAGTGTATGTATCACGTGAGCCCTTGGTAGTTCGTTTCTCAACTCCACTACCTGTTCCCATAGCATTTTATGCTTAATTGTGCCTCCTTTTGCGTCTTTAATCCTGTTTTGTTCCCAATGATGTAAATATTCATTGTACAACTGTACACAGTAAAAGGAATCACACACAATTAGTGTGGGGAATTCGTGTTCTGTATTTACAAGTGCCAGTATCAGTGCTTTTAATTCTGCCAACTGAGCCGTGCAGTCTCCTAGAGATTGCGTTTTAGTGCAACTTGGATGGAACTTTCCATCGTGCATGCGACCTTTAACAATCGCACACGCTGCGCTGTAAGCTTGCATACTCCCTATGGCCGGATGAGCAGATCCGTCAGTGTAAATAATATATTCATACTGATCTAGAGGCAAAATCTCATTTGGTAGAGGATATTCTTGTTCGTATTGCAGAAATACAATAGGCTATTGTACTTTCTCTGATAAATGTCGGAAAATATTTTTCATTTCTCCTGCTTTGACTATCTCTATTTACAAGTATGTCTCACCCCAAAGAATACAAATCTTTTCTCTCTCTCTGCCTCGCTTTCTTTTTCTCTCCCCTGTCTCCCTCTTTCCTTCCATTCAACACTGTCAATGATGTCAACATAAGTAAACTCTAACATACAGCACTGCACATACTGAAGCATTTGATTCACATGACATATATATGTTTTTGTGCACAATACTCATGAGTCACTGTGTCCTAGTGGTTTAGGTTGCAGACTCTTATTCCAAAGGTTATGTGTTCAAATCATGTCGTTTCAGGGATAAAATTATAGGCAATGGGACTTTCTCTGATAAATGTAGGAAATTATTTTTCATTTCTCCTTATTTGACTATTTCTTTTTACAAGTGTCTTACCTCAAAGAATACAAATCTTTTCTCTCCCTCTGTCTCGATTTCTTTTTCTCTCTCTCACTCCCTCATTCCTTAAAATTCAATACTGTCAATGATGTCAACATAATTGAGCTCTAACCTACGGCACTGTCTACAATGGAGTGTTTGATGCGAATGTCATACATAAGTTTTCGTGCATCTTATTCATGAGTCATTGTGGCCTAGTGGTTAAGGTTTAAGACTCTTATTCCAAAGGTTATGTGTTCAAATCCTGGTGTTTCTGAGTTATTGTCATTTCTCTGATAAAAGTTGGAAATTATTTTTCATTTCTCCTTCTTTGACTATCTCTTTTTACAAGTATGTCTCACCCCAAAGAATACAAATCTTTTCTCTCTCTCTGCCTCGCTTTCTTTTTCTCTCCCCTGTCTCCCTCTTTCCTTCCATTCAACACTGTCAATGATGTCAACATAAGTAAACTTTAACATACAGCACTGCACATACTGAAGCATTTGATTCACATGTCATATATATGTTTTTGTGCACAATACTCAAGAGTCACTGTGGCCTAGTGGTTTAGCTTGCAGACTCTTAGTCCAAAGGTTAAGTGTTCAAATCATGGTGTTTCAATGATTGTTGTTTCAGGCTTAAAATTATAGGCAATGGGACTTTCTCTGTTAAAAGTAGGAAATTATTTTTCATTTCTCCTTATTTGACTATCTCTTTTTACAAGTATGTCTTACCCCAAAGAATACAAATCTTTTCTCTCCCTCTGTCTCGATTTCTTTTTCTCTCTCTCACTCCCTCATTCCTTAAAATTCAATACTGTCAATGATGTCAACATAATTGAACTCTAACCTACGGCACTGTCTACAATGGAGTGTTTGATGCGAATGTCATACATAAGTTTGCATGCATCTTATTCATGAGTCATTATGGCCTAGTGGTTAAGGTTTAAGACTCTTATTCCAAAGGTTATGTGTTCAAATCCTGGTGTTTCTGAGTTATAGTCAATGGTCCTTTCTCTGATAAAAGTTGGAGATTATTTTTCATTTCTCCTTCTTTGACTATCTCTTTTTACAAGTATGTCTCACCCCAAAGAATACAAATCTTTTCTCTCTCTCTGCCTCGCTTTCTTTTTCTCTCCCCTGTCTCCCTCTTTCCTTCCATTCAACACTGTCAATGATGTCAACATAAGTAAACTTTAACATACAGCACTGCACATACTGAAGCATTTGATTCACATGTCATATATATGTTTTTGTGCACAATACTCAAGAGTCACTGTGGCCTAGTGGTTTAGCTTGCAGACTCTTAGTCCAAAGGTTATGTGTTCAAATCATGGTGTTTCAATGATTGTTGTTTCAGGCTTAAAATTATAGGCAATGGGACTTTCTCTGTTAAAAGTAGGAAATTATTTTTCATTTCTCCTTATTTGACTATCTCTTTTTACAAGTATGTCTTACCCCAAAGAATACAAATCTTTTCTCTCCCTCTGTCTCGATTTCTTTTTCTCTCTCTCACTCCCTCATTCCTTAAAATTCAATACTGTCAATGATGTCAACATAATTGAACTCTAACCTACGGCACTGTCTACAATGGAGTGTTTGATGCGAATGTCATACATAAGTTTTCATGCATCTTATTCATGAGTCATTGTGGGCTAGTGGTTAAGGTTTAAGACTCTTATGCCAAAGTTTATGTGTTCAAATTCTGGTGTTTCTGAGTTAAAGTTATAGGCAATGGTACTTTCTCTGATAAAAGTTGGAAATTATTTTTAATTTCTCCTTCTTTGACTATCTCTTTTTACAAGTATGTCTAACCCCAAAGAATACAAATCTTTTCTCTCCTTCTGTCTCACTTTCTTTTTCTCTCTCTCTCCCTCTTTCTTTCCATTCAACACTGACTATGATGTGAAGATAGGTGAACTCTAACCTACAGCACTACTAATACTGGAGTGTTTGATTCACATGTCATATATAAGTTTTCGTGCAGACCACTCATGAGTCACTGTGGCCTAGTGGTTAAGGTCTCTTACTTCAAAGGTTATGTGTTCAAATCCTGGTGTTTCAAAGTCTGTGCTTTCTTAAAATAATAGGCTATGGTACTTTCTCAGATAAATGTTGGAAAATATTTTTCATTTCTCCTTCTTTGACTATCTCTCTTTACAAGTATGTCTCACCCCAAAGAATACAAATCTTTTCTCTCCCTCTGTCTCGCTTTCTTTTTCTCTCCCTCTCTCCTTCCATTCAACACTGTCAATGATGTCAACATAGGTAAACTCTAACCTACAGCACTGCACATACTGGAGCATTTGATTCACATGTCATATATATGTTTTTGTGCAGTTTACTCATGAGTCATGTTGGCCTAGTGGTTTAGGTTGCAGACTCTTATTCCAAAGGTTATGTGTTCCAATCCTGGTGTTTCAATGGTTGTGGTTTCAGAGTTTAAATTATAGTCAATGGTACTTTCTCTGATAAAAATTGGAAATTATTTTTCATTTCTCCTTCTTTGACTATCTCTTTTTAAAAGTATGTCTTACCTCAAAGAATACAAATCTTTTCTCTCCCCATCTCAATTTCTTTTTCTCTCTCTCACTCCCTCTTTCCTTAAAATTCAACACTGTCAATGATGTTTAAAACCTGCTGTACCATTCACAAGGCCCTGTACAACAATGGCCCTTCTTATCTCACGGAGAAACTTAATCACTATACCCCCTCCAGGACTCTTTGCTCAGGCGCCAAATCCCTTCTCTTGGTCCCCCGGGTAAGGAAAACAAGGCTGGGCGGGAAAGCTTTTTCCTATCTCGCTCCCCTTTTTTGGAACCAGCTCCCCATTCATCTCAGACAATGTTCTGACTATCTCCAATTTAGAAAGCTTCTCAAGACCGCCCTGTTCTAAACACTGCCCCGTCAGCCTCTTGCAGCACTGTTCGAAGCACAGAGATATCCCTTCTGGGATGATTCAGGCGCTATATAAAATATATAAATACATAAATGTCAACATAGGTGAACTCTCACCTACGTCACTGTCTACACTGTGGTGTTTGATTTGAATGTCATATATAAGTTTTCATGCAGACTACTCATGTGTCACTGTGGCCTAGTGGTTAAGGTCTTTGAATCTTACACCAAAGGTTATGTGTTCAAATCCTGGTGTTTAAATTATAGGCAATGGTACTTTCTCTGATAAAAGTTGGAAATTATTTTTCATTTCTCCTTATTTTACTGTCTCTTTTTACAAGCATGTCTTACCCCAAAGAATACAAATCTTTTCTCTCCCTCTGTCTCGCTTTCTTTTTCTCTCCCCCTCTTTCCTTCCATTCAACACTGTCAATGATGTCAACATAGGTAAACTCTAACCTACGGCACTGTCTACAATGGAGTGTTTGATGCGAATGTCATACATAAGTTTTCGTGCACACCACTTATGAGTCACTGTGGCTTAGTAGTTATGGTCTCTGACTCTTAATCCATACGTTATGTGTTCAAATCCTGTTGTTTCAAAGTTTGTGCCTTCTGAATTAAAATTATAGGGTATTGTATTTTCTCAGATAAATGTTGGAAAATATTTTTCATTTCTCCTTCTTTGACTATCTCTCTTTACAAGTATGTCTCACCCCAAAGAATACAAATCTTTTCTCTCTGTCTCACTTTCTTCTTCTCTCTCTCTCTCCCTCTTTCCTTCCATTCAACACTGTCTATGATGTGAAGATAGGTGAACTCTAACCTACAGCACTACAAATACTGGAGTGTTTGATTCACATGCCATATATAAGTTTTCGTGCAGACACTTCATGAGTCACTATGGCTTAGTGATTAAGGTCTCCTACTCCAACGTTTATGTGTTCAAATCCTGGTGTTTCAAAGTCTGTGCTTTCTTAAAGTTATAGGCTATGGTACTTTAATAATTGTTGGAATTTTTTTCATTTCTCCTTCTTTGACTATCTCTCTTTACAAGTATGTCTTACCACAAAGAAAACAAATCTTTTCTCTCCCTCTGTCTCGCTTTCTTTTTCTCTCCCCTCTCTCCCTCTTTCCTTCCATTCAACACTGTCAATGATGTCAACATAGGTAAACTCTAACCTACAGCACTGCACATACTGGAGCATTTGATTCACATGTGATATATATGTTTTTGTGCAGATTACTCATGAGTCACTGTGGCCTAGTGGTTTAGGTTACAGACTCTTACTCCAAAGGTTATGTGTTCCAAATTTTGGTGTTAAAATTATAGGCAATGGTACATTCTCTGATAAAAGTTGGAAATTATTTTTCATTTCTCCTTCTTTGACTCTGTCTTTTTACAAGTATGTCTAACCCTAAAAGAATACTAATCTTTTCTCTCCTTCTGTCTCGCTTTCTTTTTCTCTCTCTCCCTCTTTCCTTCCATTCAACACTGTCAATGATGTCACTCCCTCTTTCCTTAAAATTCAACACTGTCAATGATGTCCACATAATTGAACTCTAACCTACGGCACTGTCTACAATGGAGTGTTTGATGTGAATGTCATACATAGGTTTTCGTGCAGATTACTCATGAGTCACTGTGTCCTGGTGGTTAAGGTTGAAGACTCTTTCTCCAAAGTTTATGTGTTCAAATCTTGATGTTTTAATGGTTGTGGTTTCCAAATTATAGGCAATTGCACTTTCTCTGGTAAATTTTGGAAATAATTTTTCATTTCTCCTTCTTTGACTATCTCTTTTTACAAGTATGTCTAACCCCAAAGAATACAAATCTTTTCTCTCTTTCTGTCTCGCTTTCTTTTTCTCTCTCTCTCTCCCTCTTTCCTTCCATTCAACACTGTCTATGATGTGAAGATAGGTGAACTCTAACCTACAGCACTGCAAATAATGGAGTGTTTGATTCACATGTCATATATAAGTTTTCATGGAGACTACTCATGAGTCAATGTGGTCTAGTGGTTAAGGTCTCTTACTCCATAGGATTTGTGTTTCAAAGTTTGAGCTTTCTTAATTAAAATTATAGGATATGGTACTTTCCCTGATAAATGTTGGAAAATATTTTTCATTTCTCCTTCTTTCACTACTCTCTTTACAAGTATGTCTTACCCCAAATAATACAAATCTTTTCTCTCCCTCTGTCTCGCTTTCTTTTTCCCTCCCCTCTCTCCCTCTTTCCTTCCATTCAACACTGTCAATGATGTCAACATAGGTAAACTCTAACCTACAGCACTGCACATAGTGGAGCGTTTGATTCACATGTCATATATATGTTTTTGTGCAGATTACTCATGAGTCACTGTGGATTGTGGTTTAGGTTGCAGACTATTACTCCAAAGGTTATGTGTTTAAATTCTGGTGTTTCAATGGTTGTGGTTTCAGAGTTAAAATTATAGGCAATGGTACTTTCTCTGATAAAAGTTGGAAATTATTTTTCATTTCTCCTTCTTTGACTATCTCTTTTTACAAGTATGTCTTACCCCAAAGAATACAAATCTTTTCTCCCCATCTCAATTTCTTTTTCTCTCTCTCTCTCACTCCTTCTTTCCTTAAAATTCAACACTGTCAATGATGTCAACATAGGTAAACTCTAACCTACAGCACTGCACATACTGGAGTGTTTTATTCACATGTCATATATATGTTTTCGTGCAGACTGCTTATGAGTCACTGTGGCCTAGTGACTTAGGTTGCAGACTCTTACTCCATAGGTTATGTGTTCAAATCCTGGTGTTTCTAAGTTATTGCTTTCTTAATTAAAATTATAGGCTATTGTACTTTCTCTGATAAATGTTGGAAAATATTTTTCACTCCTCCTTCTTTGACTATCTCTCTTTACAAGTGTCTCACCCAAAGAGTACAAATATTTTCTCTCTCTCTGTCTCGCTTTCCTTTTCTCTCCCCTGTCTTCCTCTTTCCTTCCATTCAACACTGTCAATGATGTCAACATAGGTAAACTCTAACCTATAGCACTGCACATACTGGAGTGTTTGATTCACATGTCATATATATGTTTTTGTGCAGACTACTTCTGACTCACTGTGGCCTAGTTGTTTAGGTTGCAGACTCTTACTCCAAAGGTTATGTGTTCAAATCCTGGTGTTTCAATGGTTCTGGTTAGCGACTTATAGGCAATGGTACTTTCTGTGATAAAAGTTGGAAATAATTTTTCATTTCTCCTTCTTTGACTATCTCTTTTTACAAGTATTTCTTACCCCAAAGAATACAAATCTTTTCTCTCCCTCTGTCTCGCTTTCTTTTTCTCTCTCTCTCTCCCTCTTTCCTTGCATTCAACACTGTCAATGCTGTCAACATAGGTGAACTCTAACCTACAGCACTGCACATACTGGAGTGTTTGATTCACATGTCATATATATGTTTTTGTGTACACTGCTCATGAGTCACTGTGCCCTAGTGGTCAGACTGTTTACCTTGGGTTTATAGTTATATTTCTTGTACAAGAGGGGTGAGAATTTGAATGTGTATGAATGAGGCTATTGTGTGAGTGTGTATCATTTGAGCCTTTAGTGCATCCCAAAGTAAAAACTTGTTGGCAATACAGTTGAATTGAACCCTATTCCTTTGGTGATAAGGGGTCCCTCTCCTTTTTACTTACAAAACTCTTATAAAAGAACTGAGATGTCTTGCAACTGATCTCCATTAAACATTGCATCCTGTTAGCAGATCTAATTCTATCAGAAAACCTTGATTTACTATTATTGACAGAAACATGGCTGAATAATACATCTCAGCTGGCAATTGATATTCTATTCCCACCAGACTAATCTGTTCTCCACTTTGACCAAGAAGAAAAAACAGGAGGTAGAGTGGCCGGTAAGCAGTCAATATATCGAATTTTTAATATCGATATACAGAAATATCGAGTTTAGTATATCGATAGTATTAAATATCGATGTTCTGTATATCGATGTAAAAAATATCGATTTGAAGTATTGTCAAAAATATCAAAGTATGTAAAATCGACTGTAAAAATATCGTTATGTGAAAATATCGTTATTGTATTATATTTGAATGTATTTAGAGTTTGTTTGTAGTAGTATATTAAAGGCCCATTACGATACCGGGCGTAAAAAAATCCGCCACCCATGAAAGCGGCAAAAATCCGCCCGCCTACACCTTCTGAATACCGACCCAGCAATTATGATGCCTCGAACCGAAAACCGCCAGCGGCGGAAAAAACACACAAAATACCGCCCGCCCATTACCGAGTCGGAGTCAAACTGCCCACCACGGACGGAAAGACGCACGACAACACAAAACCGCCCGCCCTCACGGTCGAGACACCGCACGTGAAATTACGATCGCACCGACATGAGCGCGGAAAAACAACAAATACACCGCCCGCCAGCGTAAACAACACTGAAGAAAATGGACACGGCAGAAGCCATGGCGGCCACGTCCCTGCACAGAAACAGCCCCGGACTCAAACAAACACACACAACATGGCAAACAAGTCCACACAGCAACCCACGCACAAATACACAGACAAAGTACACATCCCGAAAACACACCACCCCTGGACAAACAAATAAACCACAAAGCCCAGAACACCGGCCACAACACACCTGAAAACAACAGACCATCAGGACACACCCAAACAGGTAAGTACAAAAGCAGCCCCTCCACAGACCACAACCCCTTGCAACATTGCAAAGCAGAGAGGGAGAGGACACAGTGACACAGCAAGGACAGCAGCACACCACAGATACGCACACATCACACCCACCACCACCACCACCAAACACCGGCACCACAAACCCCCTGCACATCACACATCACACACCGCACCAGCACCACAAACACCATGGCATCACACAGAATGCCCAAGTTCACTTCCACTGAGCTGACGGTCATGGTCGACGAGATCGTCAAGGTGCACACACAAATCTATGGCAACCAGGTCCAGCACACACCACTAGTCACCAGAAACAGAATGTGGAACAGAATTGTAGACCAGGTCAATGCAGTCGGGACCGTACCCAGAAACAGAGGAGAGATAAACAAACGGTGGAACGACATCAAAAGCCTGGTCAAGAAGAAGGAGAGCAAAAACCGAGAGCTGGCTGCCACGACTGGCGGAGGGAATCCCGCGCATTACAAGACCTTCAAAGCGTGGGAGGAGAAGGTGCGAGTCATCATCCATCCGGAGATCCTCACCAGATTACCAGGGGGAGTGGAGGCTGGTAAGTACAAACAAATGTATACCAGCACACCGCTATGTACTCACATGCACTACCACCATGCCATAGCTCCGAGGGACAAACACCCCCATGTCCAGTACACAATACACAACACATTACTCACACATGCAACAGGCACCACCACACACACAGCCCAAACATATCAACTAACAAAACCATGGGGGCATGTGTACACCCAGCCAGCCACGTAACTACCAACAGGTCCCCTAGTACTCCAGAAGCGCCACAACGAGCACCCCCACACCCATGTGGCAGCCGTAGCTGCACTAACCGACAAGTAACAGGTAAGTAGCAGCAACACAAAGCGCAGTGGGTGGGAGGGGGACAGCTGAAGTACAACACACACCAGGCCCCTAGTCCTACAGCACAGCAAGGCGGAGCACCCCCACACCCATGTGGCAGCCGTAGCTGCACTAACCGACAAGTAACAGGTAAGTAGCAGCAACACAAAGCGCAGTGGGTGGGAGGGGGACAGCTGAAGTACAACACACACCAGGCCCCTAGTCCTACAGCACAGCAAGGCGGAGCACCCCCACACCCATGTGGCAGCCGTAGCTGCACTAACCGACAAGTAACAGGTAAGTAGCAGCAACACAAAGCGCAGTGGGTGGGAGGGGGACATCTGAAGTACAACACACACCAGGCCCCTAGTCCCACAGCACAGCAAGGAGGAGCACAGCCCACACCCCACACCCACGTAGCAGCCACTGCAGTGCGCACCGGCAGCCGACAGGTAGACAACCCGCCCCAGGACAAACGGTGTCAGTGGGTGTCCAGCCATCACCACGACCCATAACACCGCCCCCACCCCCACCCCCACAGACCTGCAACATGGAGCACCCCCCGCCCATAACCATGTTGCATCCAGTCCAGTGCACGCTCAAAAACAACCTGCAGGTGGGAAACTGGACAGGGCGGGGTGACTGGAGGCATGAGGACTGAATTACGACTAACACATGGGACATGTCAAGTAGCAGAGGAACACGCAGCACTGCTCCCTGCCACAACCATGTGAACAATGTGCACACGGACATGAACCACAGAGTCACACCCCACATGACCCATCACAGACACAGCAACACCCAAGGAGCCACGTCTGCATGCACAAGTCACACTGATTACAGAACCACACGGCAGGCACAGTGCAACCCATCACACACAACTGCAACACCATCGAAGTCCTGTCCATGTAGCCCCCACTGCCTGTCAAGCACACATCCCACAACTATGCCCATGTAAGACATACCACACTAGACGCAACAGCGTGGAACAACATAAATGCACACGAACACCACTGGACCCATCAAACACACAGACACACAATGCACATACAACATACCATCCATCTCATCCGTCAGCCCCAGTCACATAAAGGTATGTCATCCGAACAGCTGGTCCACACACAGTAGTCACGCAAAGAAACATGCCCATGATAAATCATGTGCCAGTAGTGAATGAAGCGCACGTCACACTGTGAGCAACTACACACATAACATGGGCCACACACCCCGAGCACTGCAGTGATGCACATGGCACAGGGCAGCACGCACACCAAGGAATTGGACCATCTGCAATACGTCGTGTGGCACACAACAATCACTCACTCATAACAATGCGTCCAATTACATGGCCAGAAATCACAACAGACAGCAAATATGCAGGGTATGTCAGACATACACACACCTCAGACCATGCACTGTCATGTTGCCACAACACATGTCACGTTCTGCACCCATGGCACACAGTATGTACCCCCAAAGCATAGTTCATCTCAAATGCGTTTCAGGGGGCTAACCCCCATTATGCCATCTGCGTTTCTAAGCGTTCCATATGAACCCCCAAAGCATAGTTCATCTCAAATGCATTTCAGGGGGCTGACCCCCATTTTGCCATCTGCGTTTCGAAGCGTTACATTTGAACACCAAGAGCATAGTACAAACCAACCTCCACGATGGGTCTGGAGTCCGCATACACCAGAGCCACAAAAAGCAGGAGCACAGCAACACACCCATCGGCATTGCCAATCCGTCCCATGCCACATGTCCACAGCACACAGTCCCATTGGCATGCCCACACAACAACAAATAGCACAGCCACACACACAGCGCCGGGAAACCTGTGCACGACTGTGCACGAACTGTGGATGTCAGACAACCTATACATACTTTGTCATGTGCAACACAATAACATATCTCATTCCCCCACAGGTGACGAACTGCTGGATGCTGGAGATGGAGACAGCAGCCAGCACAGCCAGCCTGCAAGCCCCCAACAAGGACTCACGGATGTGGAGGATCTGTCCTCCGATTCGGACACGGACCACCCAGCAGGCCCATCTGGTGTGGCAGGGCCCAACCGCACCCCAGGCACCCTCCTACCCACCAACCCATCATCCAGGGCTGATGACCACTCACAGCCCCCTGCTGCCACTGTCGTTGCGGCCACTCCCACTGTTGTGGCGGCCACTCCCACTGCCGCAACCACCATCACCGCCGCGACCACCACCACGTCATCACTGGCCCCAGCACCAGCGCAAGTGGTGGTCCGGCCGACTGGGTCCACCCTGGGAGCCACAGCGAGGACCGTGGTGAGCAATGTGGCTAGTGGGCAGGCCGGTGGCAGCAGTACTGGTGGGAGGAGCAGGGTCAGGCCAACGCCAGCCTCCCTGGGAGCCATGCCCTGCCTCAAATGGCCAGAGTCCTTGGGGCCTATGAAGAGGCCCAAGGACAATGGGCCAGGTCTGCTTCCGACACGCGGGAGGTCCTGGGGGTGTTGAGGTCCATGGACGCCCATATGGGCCAATTCGTGTCCCGTATGGACCAACTCGTGGACCTCATGGGCCAGCTGGTGGTGGCGGTGAGGTCACAGGCAAGGCCAGCAACACCACCTCCGCCACCACCTGCTAGGGCGCAGGGTCGGGCAGCAGTGTCCAGTTCCCCTGCGTCCACAGCCAGTGAGCACACCTCACCCACCACCAGCAGGTCGCCACCACACCCCCCTCCCAAACGTGGAAGGGGCCGTCCGAAGTGGAAACAGATGTCCCGGGAGGACTTCGCACGCTCCAGACGCAAGTGAGGCAGCCAGCCATCCTTGACCACCCACTGCATTGACTTGGACTACGATCCCACCCCACACAGCCATCAGAATGGCATGTGTCTGTTGGACTAGGGACATAGAACTAGTGGGTACACCCTGAGCATCACGCAGCCATGGCCGACAGCTCATTGTCACTGCACGCAACACTCATGTCATCACCTTGCACACAATGACATGTCACAGTTGAAAATAAATGCACCTTTTACACAAACTGCTGTCTGTGCACTGTGTTTATTGAACGATGATCAACCGCCACCTTGAGCAGAAAAGCATCGGATGTGTGGCATGGCGATGGGACAGGAGGGGCTGTAGGGACCTAGGGGGAAGACAGAACAGGAGCACATTCAATGAGTGTGTCACACACCCATCACACAGTACATGTCAACAACTACAAGCAATGTACACACATCGCACAGAGCAATAGGGCACAATGCCACAGCCACCGTCAGTGGCATACAAACCTGGACATGGACCATTGACACACAGCACACAGTGAACAAAAGGCCTCCGTGACACAGCACACAGACACCTGCACAACTACAGCCACATCAGCCGTCGTACATGGACACTCACCGTCAAGTGAAGTAGCGGGCGATGAGCTGCTGACGGACATTCACAGCTTCCTCCTCTCCGCTGTCTTCCTCACTCGAGCTGTCCTGGTCTGCAGGCTGGGGCCCTGGTTGATCTCCGTCATCCACAATTAGGGGATCTGCTTTCGAATAGCCAGATTGTGCAGCATGCAGCAAGCCACCACTATCTGGCACACCTTCTGTGGGGAGTACGCCAGCGCACCCCGGTGCGGTCCAGGCATCTGAACCTGGACTTGAGGAGGCCAAAGGTACGCTCGACCACACGTCTGGTCCTCCCATGTGCCTCATTGTAGCGGTCATCTGCTGGGGTCCGAGGATTTCGTAATGGACTGAGCAGCCAGGGCCCATTCGGGTAAGCCGAGTCACCTGGGCGTGAGGGACACAGAGAACCGTTGCAATTCAAACAGGACAGTAGACAGCATCCTTAAGCCAGCACGCTACTCAACTCCACATACTCACCGACAATCCAGCCACGGTCATGTTGCAGATTGGTCATCAGTCGTGGTAATATGCTGTTGCGCATGATGTGCGCATCATGGGCCGAGCCTGGGAACTTTGCACACACGTGGGAAATTACCATGTCCGCAAGGCACACCACTTGCACATTCAGGGAGTGCGTGTGCTTCCGGTTGCGGAAGAGCTGCTCAGTGGCCTGTGGTGGGAAAAGGCCAACATGGGTGCAATCTATGGCACCAACGACGTGTGGGATCCGTCCAAGGGCATAGAATGCACCCTTCACTGCCGCCAACTCACGTGCCCTGGGGAATCGGATGTACCTGTTCCTGTACAGCATCATGGCTGCCAGTACATCCCTCAGCACCATGCTGAACATGGGCTGGGACATCCCACCTCCACTGCACACTGTGTGCTGGAATGACCCAGTGGCGAAAAAATGCAGTGCAGCCATCACCTTAGCCGTGGGGGTGAATGCTGTCGGATACACCCTGCGAGGACGGAGGTGGGGATCCAACATGGCACATAGTCGATGCAGGGTTGGTCGGTCCAGACGAAATTTCCGGATGACCTCAGAATCCTCCATGTCCGCCAACAATTGGTAAGGGCGGTAAATGTTTGGTCTCCGCCTAGGAAAGATGGAAGTGGACACATGTCAAAGCAACACGCCACATGGCATATTCACATACACATAACTGATATGACAGAGCAAGAACATGAGTCACAGAACAGCTGTCATGCAGGGACAGCACAGCCACAATACACTTACACAGGTCTCCCACCAATAGCAATGGGCAGTGACACAAACCATTGCTATGTGCATGCACATGGGGATCCAGGCCTCAATGACCTGTGAGGCGTGCTGATGGGGACTGACTGCATATTCGGCAAGCGGCAACACCACGGCAACATGACTGGCTGCTGTGCATCACACTGCTTCCGAGGCTGGATGAGTATGGCACACACCAACGACGATGTGGGCACAGGCTGAGCGGCCAAGACAAGTGGGACCTGTGGCACGAGGGGATATGAGACAGTCATTGGTGTCACCACTGCACCCTATGTGCAGCACTGTACGGATCACACCTCCAGAAGCATTGTCAGGTGTACACATTGACAGCCCCATGCCAACACGGCTGTGTGCTTGCAAATACACATCACATGTGACACGTAACCTTGCACGTGCCAAGTGGCAGATGTACATAGTGAGAGATGACATGCGTGTGCATATGCGTATACCATGCACCCATGCCAATGTGCAGATGATGACATGCTAACAGACATGTGGGGGCCGGCCACTGGCCGTCCCTGCCTATGCACACGGCATGTTGTGGCCCCGTCCATTGTGCACCTGCACCCACACGCACATCATGGCCACACCTGCAGATGCAGTGCGCACATCATACTGTGTGGTGCACATGGCATCAGCGGACTGTCACCAACATGGGCCAGGCCATTACGGCCAACTCCGATGACCCTCGCGGTTGCACCCTGCGTGTTCCACTATGGAGTTAGGCGTCCCGGGACAGCTGGGTGCAGGCCAACATCTGCAATTGCCAATGCAGGTCTCAGTGCACTTGTTGCTCGTGTGAATGTCAGGCTGGGCCATGCTGCCCCTCTCAGTCCCAGCAAGCCTGGCCTGCACATTGACTGCACAATGCCAGTAGGTGACAGCACCGACTGCCTAGTGGGTTGCATGTGTCTCCTGTTCAGGACCCTCCAGATGGGCGCTAACTCAGTACTGACTATTGGACACACAATGTTTTGTGATAGGGATGTGTGTGTGGGATGGTGGCACTGAATGTGACCTCCTTTGCGTGGTGGGCCATGCACAGGGCGAGTACGTCGATGATTGCGCAGTGTTGGTCACAGTGGGTGCACCCACACAGATGTGTTGCCCTATGTTCATTTTCTATGTCCGCATGATAATGGACTGTCGATGTGGGCAGACTACACATTGGTCGATGTGCTGTCAATTTGAATGTGCCTTCACACCAGGCACAGCTGCCCCTGCACATGTGACCCCTGCTGCACTCGCTGCTGGGTCTGTGGAGCTGATGCACCATCTGTGCGTGGGGCGGACAGCTCTCCTCACTTCCGTCATTGCGCATGTCATCACTTGGCCGCAGGTGACATGGATCATGGAGGGCCCACATGTACGCGTGGGTGGCCTCAACAAGTGTGTCCAATGGTTGTCACCCCCAGTCAGTGCTTCGAATGTGAATGATGTTGTGCTGGTGCTAATTTCAATGTGGTGGGTGGGCGGGGCTAGGTGCGGGCTTACATGCAGGACATGGGAGGGTGATCGGATTAGCGACTAGTTGCAATACACACGGGGCACGTCTTTTCCTGTCAACATCAGGGTCATTCCTTGAACTCACTGACAGTAATACAGTCGTCTTTGTCCCTGTCCTCATGGCCTCCCCTCGCTCCCCCCATTATGCATTTGCACCTGTGGGGCTGGCGCATGCAGATGCAGCCCCAGGCTCGCCCCGGAGAGGCCAAGGAGTGTATGTGTGGGTACAGTTGAACGAGTGGTCTGTCTCACGGCATGATGTGTGGCGGGACGCCGTCCACCTGCGTGGTGCCCCGACTCGAGACCCGGGCAACCTAGACAATGCATTGCAGTCTCCGCAGTCCGGATACACCACCTGCGACACACAGAGGCTGTAGCTGCACTAGCGGCCCATGCCGCGTCCATCTGGGGCTGATGGACCCACACATTCACTCTTTTGCCTCACTGGGGCGGGCTCGGAGGTGCTTGCGCACGCGCTGGCTTCTCTGTTGCAACGGCATGTGACGTGTGTGGGGATGTAGGCAATGGGTGGGATGGTGCGAGCCACCTTCCGTGACGTCACTCCTGCTCGTGATGTGTGCGTCCCCCAATACTTCCATATGACTTGAGCCATGCTACACATTGAGGATGTTTTGCCTGCGTGATGTGTCCCGGAGAAGCGCGCCGAGTCCTCTCCCCCACCATGCTCCACTGCCATCCCGTGCCCTGGATTGCCTGTGCAGGTTGACAATGTTGGGGATACACCTGGTCGGCAGGGGCTGTGTGTGCCTTGTCAAGGGCCTGGCGGGCGCACAACAGGATCCAGCTTGTCCACAGAGGGTGGGCTGACGTGTATGCCTGATACCGCATTGTTCGTGTGCCCGGCTGCTGTGCACACACGTGTTCACATCCCCCCGACGGGTGGCCTTTAACATTGCCCAGGGAAGCGGTAATGTGCAGTTCCGGACCCCTCCCGACACAGCGTGTTTCAACTTTGCATGTGCGCATCTACCCGTCACACCCACCCACCTGAGCGAAGCGTCACTCCGCTTCACACGACACATGTGTGTCTTCCACAGTTGTGCTACTCATTTGCGTTGACATCGAATGACAGTGGACTACATAGTCATGTCACGACTGCCGTGTACATCACACACTCTCATCATCTCACATTCGTACTTGTGAAAGGAATCAGCAGAGACGGTTTCTTTCTTCAAACCATGTATTGTGACTTATGTCCTCTGTGATGCAGTATAGTGGAAACTACTGGCAGCGGTATGCATGTGGAGGATATACTGAGCATGATTACACATAGCTAAGGGTGTAGGGGTACATGTGATTAGCTGTTGCATGTGGGATGTGGGCTTCAGAGTTACATCTGCTTGGCCGTTGCTGTGCTAATGTTCATTTGCAAGTAGCTGAGGTGCTGCGGACTTTGACACAGACGGTATACATTTAGCCTACCAGACCGCTTGGCATCATGGGCACAGTCCATCTCAGTTCCATGTGACAGGTGTGCTGCTGTTGTTACTCATGCACGCGTGCGTGTGAGTTGACATCAGGGCATGGGCTTACGTGCATGCAACGGCGTCCCACTTGTTGTTGCCATATGGTGGATACTGGACATGTCACAGTCACTGGGGTCGTGTTGTTGTTGTATGCACTTGTCGTCCATGCAAAGGTCCTGTTACGGGATTTCCGGGGAGGGGAGAAGGGGTGCAGCTCTCACATACTCCAGCCGGGCGATTCCTGTCCACTGTGCGGTGCATATGTCCATGGGCGCAGGATCCATGTCATGGCATAGTTGTACGTGCAGTTCTGTCCATGTGGGTGCGATACACATATCCCATGCCACTGCCTCCCCCGATACATGCAGAGTTCCTGGATGTGATGGGGAACGGAGTGCATGTCCCGGACACATCCGATGTCATGGCAGTGTCGTTGATGGTGTGGTATCAGTTGCAGGTCGTTTGGTATGGCTGTTGTGGTGGTTACTGGCCAGTCCATGTGGAAGCTAAGCATGGGTACAGTGTCGGACATCATGGCTCAATTGGGGGATTGCGTCGGGGTCCTACGAATTGACAGGTTGACAGGTATGCGATGGCTTCCTGCAGGGCTTCCATTTCATTGGTGGTATACATGTTTGCCAGCCAATGTAGCGGATGGTGGCTGTCACGGTGTTGTTCGTAAGTAGTCCCTTGTAGGAGCATGATGGGGCATGCTGGGTGACATTCGATGTAGCTGTGATCCATGATCCGTCGTGTGGAGGCACAGTGGTCCCATTGCAGTGTGGGTCCGATGTTCGCCACATACGCCATGCCCCCATAGGCTGAACAGACCCTGTCGTGTGCGTCCAGAGGGTGGAATAGTGGTAGCAGGTCCGCCCTTGGACATGCCGGGTTGGAGAGGCACAACTCCACAGGATGGTGGAAGGGACACCTCCGACAGTAGAAGACGGGTATGACGCAGCTGAACAATGCGATGCGGTAAGTCAGTCGGTAACTTACGTTCAGCAGGGATAGGGGTTCGCATCCCAGTAGCTGTATCAGGTTGTGTTTGTACAGCTTGACCTGTTTGGCGTAGTTGGGTAGGTGTGTTGTAGGTGCCATTTTGCTGCGGGGCGATGTGGTGGCGTGCTCCGGCTGTGTGTGCAGTCTGCAGTGTGCAAGCTCCGAGGTTGCTGTGAGGTCTGTGATGGTCGTAGGGGGCAGGACTTGTGTTCTGTTAGCTTGTGCGGAGGACACGGGCCCTCATCCCACGTGCTTCTCTGAATGTTCAAGGTCAGTGGTGTGTGACTCCTTCCAGATAACTTGCATGGGAACGGCATGGGGAGTTTTATATTTTTTCTTTCCCGTTCGGTATGTTCTTAGGTGATATGCGCTATCTGCCCTGTGGTCGGTTTCCTCTGCATGCCTGTGTTGGTCTTTTTTGGGACAATGGCTGTATTCTCCGGCTTGTTTAGTCGGGATGTGGTTTCGGAGTTGGAATGGAAGGTCATTCAGTTCTGTCTGCTCTCCCGTGTGTGGGTGGCAGGCTGTGTTTCCGCTATGCGTTGGGCCTTGTGTGTGGGTGTCATTCTTGGGTCCACCTGTTGTCGGTCCACGGGCTCTTTGGTGTTCCGTTTTGTATGTCTGGTTCATGGGTGCAGGGTGGTATGGGTGTTTCTGTGTGGTACTGGCGTACCTCTTCCCGACGGGGCCCATGTTCTACTGGGTGGTGTTGCCGCCGCTGTGTGCTTCGCCATGTTTGTCACACAGGGGTGTGTCCTGATATTGCGTGACTTCACTGACATGTGGGCGTCGGTTGTGTGACGTTGGGTGTTGTCCGTGAATTGGGCGTTGGGGACATGACTGTGGCAGGCCTGTCACGTGTCATGTGCCTTCTGGGTGTGGCTGGTGTGTGTGGTGCTTGGTTGTGTCCCTGTGTTGTTTGTGTGCGACGCATACATGGCGTTATGGTTGGGCGCTGAGTTGTGCGCATGTGTGGCTGCGTCATCGCCGCTGTGCTGCGGTGACGTGACGGGGTCGTTAGTTCCTGGTCCCAGGTGGTGTGCCCATGATAGTTGCGAGATGTTGCACTTTGCCCTGTGTTACATTTGTGGGTGCAGTGGTGGATGTGTCTTGTCCGCGCAGGGGTGTTGGGGGGTGCCATGTCCTCCTTTTCCGCACTTGCACTGTGTGCGCTGTTTGCGTGCCCTTGTTGTGTGTGTGCCTACCTGCGTCTCCGTGGTACGTTGCCTCCTTGGTGGTGCATCAGGTATTGCATGGGGAGGGCCTGCAGTGCTGGATTCATGCTCGGGGGTCGCCTCTTCGGTGTCTGTGCTCGGCGTTCGGGTTTCCGCCTCACTTTCACGTGCGGTGTCTCTTAGCCGTGGGAGCTGTTTGTTTGCGGCATCGTAATTTGTACGCCGGGCGGTACGTGATTTCGTCTGGCGGTGTGTCTCCATTGGGCTGCGCCGCTACGTGAGCGGGCGCACTTTGATGGCGGACGGCGTCGCTGGCTTGCCGGCGGTGTTTGGCTGCCTTTTCACATCGTAATTTGGCGGGCGTGTGGGCTGCGGCATGCGGGCGGTAACTGGTGGTTTTTGCATCCGCCAGCACGGCGGTGGTGCTTCTGCCCGCCATCCTAATGGGCCCCTTTATTTTCTAAATTTTAAATATAAATTTAATTTTTATTATAAATTAAAAACAATAATTTTAAAACACTCCCCACCCTTATCCACTATAAACCCAACATCCCGCTCCTAAAAATTATTTTTCAAAATTAGAAATTCAATTTTAAAATTAATATTGCAAAATTTTAAATTTATTATAAATTAAATATAATTTTTTTAAAACACTCCCCACCCTTATCCCTATAAACCCAACATCCCGTTCCTAAAAAATGTTTGTCAAAATTCGAAATTCAATTTTTAAATTCATGTTTCAAAATATTAAATTTATTTTTAATTAAAAACAATTATTTTAAAACACTCCCCACCCTTATCCCCTATAAACCCAACATCCCGCTGCTAAAAAATATTTTTCAAAAGTTCAATTTTCAAATTATTTAAAATTTTTAAAATTATTATAAATTAAAAACAATTATTTTAAAACACTCCACACCCTTATCCCCTATAAACCCAACATCCCACTCCTAAAAAATATAATACACATTTTTTTTTTATAACACTAAGGAACTAAGGGGCCCATTAGGATGGCGGGCGGAAGCACCACCGCCGTGCTGGCAGATGCAAAAACCACCAGTTACCGCCCGCATGCCGCAGCCCACACGCCTGCCAAATTACGATGTGAAAAGGCAGCCAAACACCGCCGGCAAGCCAGCGACGCCGTCCGCCATCAAAGTGCGCCCGCTCACGTAGCGGCGCAGCCCAATGGAGACACACCGCCAGACGAAATCACGTACCGCCCGGCGTACAAATTACGATGCCGCAAACAAACAGCTCCCACGGCTAAGAGACACCGCACGTGAAAGTGAGGCGGAAACCCGAACGCCGAGCACAGACACCGAGAGGCGACCCCCGAGCATGAATCCAGCACTGCAGGCCCTCCCCATGCTATACCTGATGCACCACCAAGGAGGCAGCGTGCAGCGGAGACGCAGGTAGGCACACACACAACAAGGGCACGCAAACAGCGCACACAGTGCAAGTGCGGAAAAGGAGGACATGGCACCCCCCAACACCCCTGCGTGGACAAGACACATCCACCACTGCACCCACAAATGTAACACAGGGCAAAGTGCAACATCTCGCAACTATCATGGGCACACCACCTGGGACCAGGAACTAATGACCCCGTCACGGCACCGCAGCACAGCGGCGATGACGCAGCCACACATGCGCACAACTCAGCGCCCAACCATAACGCCATGTATGCGTCGCACACAAACAACACAGGGACACAACCAAGCACCACACACACCAGCCACACCCAGAAGGCACATGACACGTGACAGGCCTGCCACAGTCATGTCCCCAACGCCCAATTCACGGACAACACCCAACGTCACACAACCGACGCCCACATGTCAGTGAAGTCACGCAACATCAGGACGCACCCCTGTGTGACAAACATGGCGAAGCACACAGCGGCGACAACACCACCCAGTAGAACATGGGCCCCGTCGGGAAGAGGTACGCCAGTACCACACAGACACACCCATACCACCCTGCACCCATGAACCAGACATACAAAACGGAACACCAAAGAGCCCGGGGACCGACAACAGGTGGACCCAAGAATGACACCCACACACAAGGCCCAACGCATAGCGGAAACACAGCCTGCCGCCCACACACGGGAGAGCAGACAGCACTGAATGACCTTCCATTCCAACTCCGAAACCACATCCCGACTAAACAAGCCGGAGAATACAGCCATTGTCCCAAAAAGACCAACACAGGCATGCAGAGGAAACCGACCACAGGGCAGATAGCGCATATCACCTAAGAACATACCGAACGGGAAAGAAAAAATATAAAACTCCCCCATGCCGTTCCCATGCAAGTTATCTGGAAGGAGTCACACACCACTGACCTTGAACATTCAGAGAAGCACGTGGGATGAGGGCCCGTGTCCTCCGCACAAGCTAACAGAACACAAGTCCTGCCCCCTACGACCATCACAGACCTCACAGCAACCTCGGAGCTTGCACACTGCAGACTGCACACACAGCCGGAGCACGCCACCACATCGCCCCGCAGCAAAATGGCACCTACAACACACCTACCCAACTACGCCAAACAGGTCAAGCTGTACAAACACAACCTGATACAGCTACTGGGATGCGAACCCCTATCCCTGCTGAACGTAAGTTACCGACTGACTTACCGCATCGCATTGTTCAGCTGCGTCATACCCGTCTTCTACTGTCGGAGGTGTCCCTTCCACCATCCTGTGGAGTTGTGCCTCTCCAACCCGGCATGTCCAAGGGCGGACCTGCTACCACTATTCCACCCTCTGGACGCACACGACAGGGTCTGTTCAGCCTATGGGGGCATGGCGTATGTGGCGAACATCGGACCCACACTGCAATGGGACCACTGTGCCTCCACACGACGGATCATGGATCACAGCTACATCGAATGTCACCCAGCATGCCCCATCATGCTCCTACAAGGGACTACTTACGAACAACACCGTGACAGCCACCATCCGCTACATTGGCTGGCAAACATGTATACCACCAATGAAATGGAAGCCCTGCAGGAAGCCATCGCATACCTGTCAACCTGTCAATTCGTAGGACCCCGACGCAATCCCCCAATTGAGCCATGATGTCCGACACTGTACCCATGCTTAGCTTCCGCACGGACTGGCCAGTAACCACCACAACAGCCATACCAAACGACCTGCAACTGATACCACACCATCAACGACACTGCCATGACATCGGATGTGTCCGGGACATGCACTCCGTTCCCCATCACATCCAGGAACTCTGCATGTATCGGGGGAGGCAGTGGCATGGGATATGTGTATCGCACCCACATGGACAGAACTGCACGTACAACTATGCCATGACATGGATCCTGCGCCCATGGACATATGCACCGCACAGTGGACAGGAATCGCCCGGCTGGAGTATGTGAGAGCTGCACCCCTTCTCCCCCTCCCCGGAAATCCCGTAACAGGACCTTTGCATGGACGACAAGTGCATACAACAACAACACGACCCCAGTGACTGTGACATGTCCAGTATCCACCATATGGCAACAACAAGTGGGACGCCGTTGCATGCACGTAAGCCCATGCCCTGATGTCAACTCACACGCACGCGTGCATGAGTAACAACAGCAGCACACCTGTCACATGGAACTGAGATGGACTGTGCCCATGATGCCAAGCGGTCTGGTAGGCTAAATGTATACCGTCTGTGTCAAAGTCCGCAGCACCGCAGCTACTTGCAAATGAACATTAGCACAGCAACGGCCAAGCAGATGTAACTCTGAAGCCCACATCCCACATGCAACAGCTAATCACATGTACCCCTACACCCTTAGCTATGTGTAATCATGCTCAGTATATCCTCCACATGCATACCGCTGTCAGTAGTGTCCACTATACTGCATCACAGAGGACATAAGTCACAATACATGGTTTGAAGAAAGAAACTGTCTCTGCTGATTCCTTTCACAAGTACGAATGTGAGATGATGAGAGTGTGTGATGTACACGGCAGTCGTGACATGACTATGTAGTCCACTGTCATTCGATGTCAACGCAAATGAGTAGCACAACTGTGGAAGACACACATGTGTCGTGTGAAGCGGGAGTGACGCTTCGCTCAGGTGGGTGGATGTGACGGGTAGATGCGCACATGCAAAGTTGAAACACGCTGTGTCGGGAGGGGTCCGGAACTGCACATTACCGCTTCCCTGGGCAATGTTAAAGGCCACCCGTCGGGGGGATGTGAACACGTGTGTGCACAGCAGCCGGGCACACGAACAATGCGGTATCAGGCATACACGTCAGCCCACCCTCTGTGGACAAGCTGGATCCTGTTGTGCGCCCGCCAGGCCCTTGACAAGGCACACACAGCCCCTGCCGACCAGGTGTATCCCCAACATTGTCAACCTGCACAGGCAATCCAGGGCACGGGATGGCAGTGGAGCATGGTGGGGAGAGGACTCGGCGCGCTTCTCCGGGACACATCACGCAGGCAAAACATCCTCAATGTGTAGCATGGCTCAAGTCATATGGAAGTATTGGGGGACGCACACATCACGAGCAGGAGTGACGTCACGGAAGGTGGCTCGCACCATCCCACCCATTGCCTACATCCCCACACACGTCACATGCCGTTGCAACAGAGAAGCCAGCGCGTGCGCAAGCACCTCCGAGCCCGCCCCAGTGAGGCAAAGAGTGAATGTGTGGGTCCATCAGCCCCAGATGGACGCGGCATGGGCCGCTAGGGCAGCTACAGCCTCTGTGTGTCGCAGGTGGTGTATCCGGACTGCGGAGACTGCAATGCATTGTCTAGGTTGCCCGGGTCTCGAGTCGGGGCACCACGCAGGTGGACGGCGTCCCGCCACACATCATGCCGTGAGACAGACCACTCGTTCAACTGGACCCACACATACACTCCTTGGCCTCTCCGGGGCGAGCCTGGGGCTGCATCTGCATGCGCTAGCCCCACAGGTGCAAATGCATAATGGGGGAGCGAGGGAGGCCATGAGGACAGGGACAAAGACGACTGTATTACTGTCAGTGAGTTCAAGGAATGACCCTGATGTTGACAGGAAAAGACGTGCCCCGTGTGTATTGCAACTAGTCGCTAATCCGATCACCCTCCCATGTCCTGCATGTAAGCCCGCACCTAGCCCCGCCCACCCACCACATTGAAATTAGCACCAGCACAACATCATTCACATTCGAAGCACTGACTGGGGGTGACAACCATTGGACACACTTGTTGAGGCCACCCACGCGTACATGTGGGCCCTCCATGATCCATGTCACCTGCGGCCAAGTGATGACATGCGCAATGACGGAAGTGAGGAGAGCTGTCCGCCCCACGCACAGATGGTGCATCAGCTCCACAGACCCAGCAGCGAGTGCAGCAGGGGTCACATGTGCAGGGGCAGCTGTGCCTGGTGTGAAGGCACATTCAAATTGACAGCACATCGACCAATGTGTAGTCTGCCCACATCTACAGTCCATTATCATGCGGACATAGAAAATGAACATAGGGCAACACATCTGTGTGGGTGCACCCACTGTGACCAACACTGCGCAATCATCGACGTACTCGCCCTGTGCATGGCCCACCACGCAAAGGAGGTCACATTCAGTGCCACCATCCCACACACACATCCCTATCCACGAGACATGGTGTGTCCAATAGTCAGTACTGAGTTAGCGCCCATCTGGAGGGTCCTGAACAGGAGACACATGCAACCCACTAGGCAGTCGGTGCTGTCACCTACTGGCATTGTGCAGTCAATGTGCAGGCCAGGCTTGCTGGGACTGAGAGGGGCAGCATGGCCCAGCCTGACATTCACACGAGCAACAAGTGCACTGAGACCTGCATTGGCAATTGCAGACGTTGGCCTGCACCCAGCTGTCCCGGGACGCCTACCTCCATAGTGGAACACGCAGGGTGCAACCGCGAGGGTCATCGGAGTTGGCCGTAATGGCCTGGCCCATGTTGGTGACAGTCCGCTGATGCCATGTGCACCACACAGTATGATGTGCGCACTGCATCTGCAGGTGTGGCCATGATGTGCGTGTGGGTGCAGGTGCACAATGGACGGGGCCACAACATGCCGTGTGCATAGGCAGGGACGGCCAGTGGCCGGCCCCCACATGTCTGTTAGCATGTCATCATCTGCACATTGGCATGGGTGCATGGTATACGCATATGCACACGCATGTCATCTCTCACTATGTACATCTGCCACTTGGCACGTGCAAGGTTACGTGTCACATGTGATGTGTATTTGCAAGCACACAGCCGTGTTGGCATGGGGCTGTCAATGTGTACACCTGACAATGCTTCTGGAGGTGTGATCCGTACAGTGCTGCACATAGGGTGCAGTGGTGACACCAATGACTGTCTCATATCCCCTCGTGCCACAGGTCCCACTTGTCTTGGCCGCTCAGCCTGTGCCCACATCGTCGTTGGTGTGTGCCATACTCATCCAGCCTCGGAAGCAGTGTGATGCACAGCAGCCAGTCATGTTGCCGTGGTGTTGCCGCTTGCCGAATATGCAGTCAGTCCCCATCAGCACGCCTCACAGGTCATTGAGGCCTGGATCCCCATGTGCATGCACATAGCAATGGTTTGTGTCACTGCCCATTGCTATTGGTGGGAGACCTGTGTAAGTGTATTGTGGCTGTGCTGTCCCTGCATGACAGCTGTTCTGTGACTCATGTTCTTGCTCTGTCATATCAGTTATGTGTATGTGAATATGCCATGTGGCGTGTTGCTTTGACATGTGTCCACTTCCATCTTTCCTAGGCGGAGACCAAACATTTACCGCCCTTACCAATTGTTGGCGGACATGGAGGATTCTGAGGTCATCCGGAAATTTCGTCTGGACCGACCAACCCTGCATCGACTATGTGCCATGTTGGATCCCCACCTCCGTCCTCGCAGGGTGTATCCGACAGCATTCACCCCCACGGCTAAGGTGATGGCTGCACTGCATTTTTCGCCACTGGGTCATTCCAGCACACAGTGGGCAGTGGAGGTGGGATGTCCCAGCCCATGTTCAGCATGGTGCTGAGGGATGTACTGGCAGCCATGATGCTGTACAGGAACAGGTACATCCGATTCCCCAGGGCACGTGAGTTGGCGGCAGTGAAGGGTGCATTCTATGCCCTTGGACGGATCCCACACGTCGTTGGTGCCATAGATTGCACCCATGTTGGCCTTGTCCCACCACAGGCCACTGAGCAGCTCTTCAGCAACCGGAAGCTACACGCACTCCCTGAATGTGCAAGTGGTGTGCCTTGCGGACATGGTAATTTCCCACGTGTGTGCAAAGTTCCCAGGCTCGGCCCATGACGCGCACATCATGCGCAACAGCATATTACCACGACTGATGACCAATCTGCAACATGACCGTGGCTGGATTGTCGGTGAGTATGTGGAGTTGAGTAGCGTGCTGGCTTAAGGATGCTGTCTACTGTCCTGTTTGAATTGCAATGGTTCTCTGTGTCCCTCACGCCCAGGTGACTCGGCTTACCCGAATGGGCCCTGGCTGCTCAGTCCATTACGAAATCCTCGGACCCCAGCAGATGACCGCTACAATGAGGCACATGGGAGGACCAGACGTGTGGTCGAGCGTACCTTTGGCCTCCTCAAGTCCAGGTTCAGATGCCTGGACCGCACCGAGGGTGCGCTGGCGTACTCCCCACAGAAGGTGTGCCAGATAGTGGTGGCTTGCTGCATGCTGCACAATCTGGCTATTCAAAAGCAGATCCCCTAATTGTGGATGACGGAGATCAACCAGGGCCCCAGCCTGCAGACCAGGACAGCTCGAGTGAGGAAGACAGCGGAGAGGAGGAAGCTGTGAATGTCCGTCAGCAGCTCATCGCCCGCTACTTCACTTGACGGTGAGTGTCCATGTACGACGGCTGATGTGGCTGTAGTTGTGCAGGTGTCTGTGTGCTGTGTCACGGAGGCCTTTTGTTCACTGTGTGCTGTGTGTCAATGGTCCATGTCCAGGTTTGTATGCCACTGACGGTGGCTGTGGCATTGTGCCCTATTGCTCTGTGCGATGTGTGTACATTGCTTGTAGTTGTTGACATGTACTGTGTGATGGGTGTGTGACACACTCATTGAATGTGCTCCTGTTCTGTCTTGCCCCCTAGGTCCCTACAGCCCCTCCTGTCCCATCGCCATGCCACACATCCGATGCTTTTCTGCTCAAGGTGGCGGTTGATCATCGTTCAATAAACACAGTGCACAGACAGCAGTTTGTGTAAAAGGTGCATTTATTTTCAACTGTGACATGTCATTGTGTGCAAGGTGATGACATGAGTGTTGCGTGCAGTGACAATGAGCTGTCGGCCATGGCTGCGTGATGCTCAGGGTGTACCCACTAGTTCTATGTCCCTAGTCCAACAGACACATGCCATTCTGATGGCTGTGTGGGGTGGGATCGTAGTCCAAGTCAATGCAGTGGGTGGTCAAGGATGGCTGGCTGCCTCACTTGCGTCTGGAGCGTGCGAAGTCCTCCCGGGACATCTGTTTCCACTTCGGACGGCCCCTTCCACGTTTGGGAGGGGGGGTGTGGTGGCGACCTGCTGGTGGTGGGTGAGGTGTGCTCACTGGCTGTGGACGCAGGGGAACTGGACACTGCTGCCCGACCCTGCGCCCTAGCAGGTGGTGGCGGAGGTGGTGTTGCTGGCCTTGCCTGTGACCTCACCGCCACCACCAGCTGGCCCATGAGGTCCACGAGTTGGTCCATACGGGACACGAATTGGCCCATATGGGCGTCCATGGACCTCAACACCCCCAGGACCTCCCGCGTGTCGGAAGCAGACCTGGCCCATTGTCCTTGGGCCTCTTCATAGGCCCCAAGGACTCTGGCCATTTGAGGCAGGGCATGGCTCCCAGGGAGGCTGGCGTTGGCCTGACCCTGCTCCTCCCACCAGTACTGCTGCCACCGGCCTGCCCACTAGCCACATTGCTCACCACGGTCCTCGCTGTGGCTCCCAGGGTGGACCCAGTCGGCCGGACCACCACTTGCGCTGGTGCTGGGGCCAGTGATGACGTGGTGGTGGTCGCGGCGGTGGTGGTTGTTGCGGCGATGGTGGTGGTTGCGGCAGTGGGAGTGGCCGCCACAACAGTGGGAGTGGCCGCAACGACAGTGGCAGCAGGGGGCTGTGAGTGGTCATCAGCCCTGGATGATGGGTTGGTGGGTAGGAGGGTGCCTGGGGTGCGGTTGGGCCCTGCCACACCAGATGGGCCTGCTGGGTGGTCCGTGTCCGAATCGGAGGACAGATCCTCCACATCCGTGAGTCCTTGTTGGGGGCTTGCAGGCTGGCTGTGCTGGCTGCTGTCTCCATCTCCAGCATCCAGCAGTTCGTCACCTGTGGGGGGAATGAGATATGTTATTGTGTTGCACATGACAAAGTATGTATAGGTTGTCTGACATCCACAGTTCGTGCACAGTCGTGCACAGGTTTCCCGGAGCCGTGTGTGTGGCTGTGCTATTTGTTGTTGTGTGGGCATGCCAATGGGACTGTGTGCTGTGGACATGTGGCATGGGACGGATTGGCAATGCCGATGGGTGTGTTGCTGTGCTCCTGCTTTTTGTGGCTCTGGTGTATGCGGACTCCAGACCCATCGTGGAGGTTGGTTTGTACTATGCTCTTGGGGTTCAAATGTAACGCTTCGAAACGCAGATGGCAAAATGGGGGTCAGCCCCTGAAACGCATTTGAGATGAACTATGCTTTGGGGGTTCATATGGAACGCTTAGAAACGCAGATGGCATAATGGGGGTCAGCCCCCTGAAACGCATTTGAGATGAACTATGCTTTGGGGGTACATACTGTGTGCCATGGGTGCAGAACGTGACATGTGTTGTGGCAACATGACAGTGCATGGTCTGAGGTGTGTGTATGTCTGACATACCCTGCATATTTGCTGTCTGTTGTGATTTCTGGCCATGTAATTGGACGCATTGTTATGAGTGAGTGATGGTTGTGTGCCACACGACGTATTGCAGATGGTCCAATTCCTTGGTGTGCGTGCTGCCCTGTGCCATGTGCATCACTGCAGTGCTCGGGGGTGTGTGGCCCATGTTATGTGTGTAGTTGCTCACAGTGTGACGTGCGCTTCATTCACTACTGGCACATGATTTATCATGGGCATGTTTCTTTGCGTGACTACTGTGTGTGGACCAGCTGTTCGGATGACATACCTTTCATGTGACTGGGGCTGACGGATGAGATGGATGGTATGTTGTATGTGCATTGTGTGTCTGTGTGTTTGATGGGTCCAGTGGTGTTCGTGTGCATTTATGTTGTTCCACGCTGTTGCGTCTAGTGTGGTATGTCTTACATGGGCATAGTTGTGGGATGTGTGCTTGACAGGCAGTGGGGGCTACATGGACAGGACTTCGATGGTGTTGCAGTTGTGTGTGATGGGTTGCACTGTGCCTGCCGTGTGGTTCTGTAATCAGTGTGACTTGTGCATGCAGACGTGGCTCCTTGGGTGTTGCTGTGTCTGTGATGGGTCATGTGGGGTGTGACTCTGTGGTTCATGTCCGTGTGCACATTGTTCACATGGTTGTGGCAGGGAGCAGTGCTGCGTGTTCCTCTGCTACTTGACATGTCCCATGTGTTAGTCGTAATTCAGTCCTCATGCCTCCAGTCACCCCGCCCTGTCCAGTTTCCCACCTGCAGGTTGTTTTTGAGCGTGCACTGGACTGGATGCAACATGGTTATGGGCGGGGGGTGCTCCATGTTGCAGGTCTGTGGGGGTGGGGGCGGTGTTATGGGTCGTGGTGATGGCTGGACACCCACTGACACCGTTTGTCCTGGGGCGGGATGTCTACCTGTCGGCTGCCGGTGTGCACTGCAGTGGCTGCTACGTGGGTGTGGGGTGTGGGCTGTGCTCCTCCTTGCTGTGCTGTGGGACTAGGGGCCTGGTGTGTGTTGTACTTCAGATGTCCCCCTCCCACCCACTGCGCTTTGTGTTGCTGCTACTTACCTGTTACTTGTTGGTTAGTGCAGCTACGGCTGCCACATGGGTGTGGGGGTGCTCCGCCTTGCTGTGCTGTAGGACTAGGGGCCTGGTGTGTGTTGTACTTCAGCTGTCCCCCCTCCCACCCACTGCGCTTTGTGTTGCTGCTACTTACCTGTTACTTGTCGGTTAGTGCAGCTACGGCTGCCACATGGGTGTGGGGGTGCTCCGCCTTGCTGTGCTGTAGGACTAGGGGCCTGGTGTGTGTTGTACTTCAGCTGTCCCCCTCCCACCCACTGCGCTTTGTGTTGCTGCTACTTACCTGTTACTTGTCGGTTAGTGCAGCTACGGCTGCCACATGGGTGTGGGGGTGCTCGTTGTGGCGCTTCTGGAGTACTAGGGGACCTGTTGGTAGTTACGTGGCTGGCTGGGTGTACACATGGCCCCATGGTTTTGTTAGTTGATATGTTTGGGCTGTGTGTGTGGTGGTGCCTGTTGCATGTGTGAGTAATGTGTTGTGTATTGTGTACTGGACATGGGGGTGTTTGTCCCTCGGAGCTATGGCATGGTGGTAGTGCATGTGAGTACATAGCGGTGTGCTGGTATACATTTGTTTGTACTTACCGGCCTCCACTCCCCTGGTAATCCGGTGAGGATCTCCGGATGGATGATGACTCGCACCTTCTCCTCCCATGCTTTGAAGGTCTTGTAATGCGCGGGATTCCCTCCGCCAGTCGTGGCAGCCAGCTCTCGGTTTTTGCTCTCCTTCTTCTTGACCAGGCTTTTGATGTCGTTCCACCGTTTGTTTATCTCTCCTCTGTTTCTTGAGTACGGTCCCGACTGCATTGACCTGGTCTACAATTCTGTTCCACATTCTGTTTCTGTTGGCTAGTGGTGTGTGCTGGACCTGGTTGCCATAGATTTGTGTGTGCACCTTGACGATCTCGTCGACCATGACCGTCAGCTCAGTGGAAGTGAACTTGGGCATTCTGTGTGATGCCATGGTGTTTGTGGTGCTGGTGCGGTGTGTGATGTGTGATGTGCAGGGGGTTTGTGGTGCCGGTGTTTGGTGGTGGTGGTGGTGGGTGTGATGTGTGCGTATCTGTGGTGTGCTGCTGTCCTTGCTGTGTCACTGTGTCCTCTCCTCTCCTCTCTGCTTTGCAATGTTGCAAGGGGTTGTGGTCTGTGGAGGGGCTGCTTTTGTACTTACCTGTTTGGGTGTGTCCTGATGGTCTGTTGTTTTCAGGTGTGTTGTGGCCGGTGTTCTGGGCTTTGTGGTTTATTTGTTTGTCCAGGGGTGGTGTGTTTTCGGGATGTGTACTTTGTCTGTGTATTTGTGCGTGGGTTGCTGTGTGGACTTGTTTGCCATGTTGTGTGTGTTTGTTTGAGTCCGGGGCTGTTTCTGTGCAGGGACGTGGCCGCCATGGCTTCTGCCGTGTCCATTTTCTTCAGTGTTGTTTACGCTGGCGGGCGGTGTATTTGTTGTTTTCCGCGCTCATGTCGGTGCGATCGTAATTTCACGTGCGGTGTCTCGACCGTGAGGGCGGGCGGTTTTGTGTTGTCGTGCGTCTTTCCGTCCGTGGTGGGCGGTTTGACTCCGACTCGGTCATGGGCGGGCGGTATTTTGTGTGTTTTTTCCGCCGCTGGCGGTTTTCGGTTCGAGGCATCATAATTGCTGGGTCGGTATTCAGAAGGTGTAGTCGGGCGGATTTTTGCCGCTTTCATGGGTGGCGGATTTTTTTACGCCCGGTATCGTAATGGGCCTTAAAATTTAGATTTTTGAAATATATTTTTTAGGAGTGGGATGTTGGGTTTATAGGAGATAGGGTTGGGGAGTGTTTTAAAATATTTTCTTTCACTTTATAATAAATTTAAAATTTATATTTATAATTTAGAAAAAACAATTTTGAATTTAGAAAATTAGTTTCTAGGAGAGGGATGTTGGGTTTATAGGGGATAAGGTTGGGGAGTGTTTCAAAATTTTGTTTTTATTTATTATTAATTTCTAAATTATGTTTATAATTTTGAAAATAAAAATTCGAATTTTGAAAAATAATTGTTAGGAGTGTGGTGTTGGATTTGAAGGTATAAGGGTGAGGACTGTTTTTTAAAAAATTATTTAAATCCAAAACAAAATATGAAATTTTAATATTTAATTTACAAATAATATTTATTATTTTGATATAATTTTTTTAGGAGTGGGATGTACACTTTCTAGTGGCTACAGTAAGGGAGTGTTTAAAAAAATAAAATGAAAGCTAAATAAATTTACTGTCCACAACCTACCCCAATTTAATACTGACTGGAGTGGATATAGTAAATTAATTAAGTTTAGTGTCCAACACCTACCCCAATTTAAGTCTGACTGGAGTGGGAATAGTAATTTAATTAAGTTTAGTGTCCAGCATCTACCCCAATTTAATACTGGCTGGAGTTGGAATAGTAAATTAATTAAGGTTAGTGTCCAGCACCTACCCCAAATTAATTCTGACTGGAGTGGGAATAGTAATTTAATTAAGTTTAGTGTCCAGCACCTACCCCAATTTAATACTGACTGGAGTTGGAATAGTAAATTAATTAAGGTTAGTGTCCAGCACCTACCCCAATTTAATTCTGATTGGAGTTGGAATAGTAAATTAATTAAGATTAGTGTCCAGCACCTACCCCAATTTAATATTGCCTGGAGTGGGAATAGTAATTTAATTAAGTTTAGTGTCCAGCATCTACCCCAATTTAATACTGACTGGAGTTGGAAAAGTAAATTAATTAAGGTTAGTGTCCAGCACCTACCCCAAATTAATTCTGACTGGAGTGGGAATAGTAATTTAATTAAGTTTAATGTCCAGCACCTACCCCAATTTAATACTGACTGGAGTTGGAATAGTAAATCAATTAAGGTTAGTGTCCAGCACCTACCCCAATTTAATTCTGACTGGAGTTGGAATAGTAAATAAATTAAGGTTAGTCACCTACCCCAAATTAATTCTGACTGGAGTGGGAATAGTAATTTAATTAAGTTTAGTATCCAGCACCTACCCCAATTTAATACTGACTGGAGTTGGAATAGTAAATTAATTAAGGTTAGTGTCCAGCATCTACCCCAATTTAGGGGCCTATTACGATGGCGGGCGGACTTTGTCCGCCCGCCACCGCAACGGAGCACGGGACTGACCGCTGAAGTTGCGGCGGTCCCGCCAGGCCAATTAGGATGCGCCCGCCACACTGGCGGGCACATCCTCGACTTTAACATTGCGGCGGGCGGTGCTGTAAGCAGCACCCACCGCAATGTTAAAGTCCATGTTGTGCATTGCCATGCACAACGTGACAGGCACCGCGCGGTGCCTGCCACCTTGTGCATGGCAATGATGGGGGGTACCATGGGTGCCCCCCAGTGCAGCCACCCCAAACCCCGGGGGCCCGCAATGGGCCCCCATGGTGATTTCCCGCATGCCTTTCCATGGCGGAGTCTCCGCCATGGAAAGGCATGCATCCTAATATGGATGGCGGTGCCTGCAAGGCACCTCAACCATAACCTGTGCCTTTTCCGCCCGGCCGGCAATCCGACCGGTGGAAAAGCGGCAGACGGTCTTTCCGTCCGCCGCGGTGCCCCTCGCCATACTAATATGGCAGTGGGGTGAAAATGGGTCATTTGGCAGGCGGATCGCCACCGCCGGCCCGGCGGTGGCAATCCACCCATGATCATAATAGGCCCCATAATTCTGACTGGAGTTGGAATAGTAAATTAATTAAGGTTAGTGTCCAGCACCTACCTAAATTTAATACTGACTGGAGTGGGAATAGAAATTTAATTAAGTTTAGTGTCCAGCATCTACCTCAATTTAATACTGACTGGAGTTGGAATAGTAAATTAATTAAGGTTAGCGTCCAGCACCTACCCCAAATTAATTCTGACTGGAGTGGGAATAGTAATTTAATTAAGGTTAGTGTCCAGCTCCTACCCCAATTTAATACTGACTGGAGTTGGAATAGTAAATTAATTAAGGTTAGTGTCCAGCACTGACCCCAATTTAATACTGACTGGAGTGGGAATAGTAATTTAATTAAGTTTAGTGTCCAGCATCTACCCCAATTTAATACTGACTGGAGTTGGAATAGTAAATAAATTAAGGTTAGTGTCCAGCACCTACCCCAAATTAATTCTGACTGGAGTGGGAATAGTAATTTAATTAAGTTTAGTGTCCAGCACATACCCCAATTTAATACTGACTGGAGTTGGAATAGTAAATTAATTAAGGTTAGTGTCCAGCATCTACCCCAATTTAGGGGCCTATTACGATGGCGGGCGGACTTTGTACGCCCGCCACCGCAACGGAGCACGGGACCGACCTCTGAAGTTGCGGTGGTCCCGTCAGGCCAATTAGGATACGCCCGCCACACTGGCGGGCACATCCTCGACTTTAACATTGCGGCGGGCGGTGCTGTAAGCAGCACCCGCCGCAATGTTAAAGCCCATGTTGTGCATTGCCATGCACAACGTGACAGGCACCGCGCGGTGCCTGCCACCTTGTGCATGGCAATGATGGGGGGTACCATGGGTACCCCCCAGTGCAGTCACCCTACACCCCGGGGGCCCGCAATGGGCCCCCATGGTGATTTCCCGCATGCCTTTCCATGGCGGAGTCACCGCCATGGAAAGGCATGCATCCTAATATGGATGGCGGTGCCTGCAAGGCACCTCAACCATAACCTGTGCCTTTTCCGCCCGGCCGGCAATCCGACCGGCGGAAAAGCGGCAGACGTTCTTTCCGTCCGCCGTGGTGCCCCTCACCATACTCATATGGCGGGGGGTGAAAATGGGTCATTTGGCGGGCAGATCACCATTGCCGGCCCGGCGGTGGCGATCCGCCCATGATCATAATAGGCCCCATAATTCTGACTGGAGTTGGAATAGTAAATTAATTAAGGTTAGTGTCCAGCACCTACCCAAATTTAATACTGACTGGAGTGGGAATAGAAATTTAATTAAGTTTAGTGTCCAGCATCTACCTCAATTTAATACTGACTGGAGGTGGAATAGTAAATTAATTAAGGTTAGTGTCCAGCACCTACCCCAAATTAATTCTGAAAGGAGTTGGAATAGTCAATTAATTAAGGTTAGTGTCCAGCCCTTACCCCAATTTAATACTGACTGGAGTGGGAATAGTAATTTAATTAAGTTTAGTGTCCAGCATCTACCCCAATTTAATACTGACTGGAGTTGGAATAGTAAATTAATTAAGGTTAGTGTCCAGCACCTACCCCAAATTAATTCAGACTGGAGTGGGAATAGTAATTTAATTAAGTTTAGTGTCCAGCACCTACCCCAATTTAATACTGACTGGAGTTGGAATAGTAAATTAGTTAAGGTTAGTGTCCAGCACCTACCCCAAATTAGGGGCTGATTAGGATGGCAGTCGGAAAACCTCCCCGACCGCCATGGTAGCGGGAAAAGACCGCCCGCATGGACTGCGACATAACCGCCGGTCGAATTACGATGTCCTGCGATTGAAATCCGACCGTGGCGGTACGATCGCGGGCTTTAACATTGCGGCGGTTGCTGCTGCCCGCAGCACCGCCGCGATGTCGAAAGGAGCATGTCCTGCATTTCCCTGCACTGCGTGGCAGGCACTGCACAGTGCCTGCCACCTGGTACAGGAAAATGTAGGGGGGACCATGGGTACCCCCCAGTACACCCACACCCCCCCAACACATTGGGGGCCTGCAACGGGCCCCCAGAAGACAATCTCCGCCAGCCTTTCCATGGCGGTTTGACCGCTGCGGAAAGGCTGGCTACTGCCGGCATCATAATCGTTCCAGCGGAACCTGCTCGGCACCGCCACCATTATCCCGGTCCTGCTCCATCCACCAGGCAAGAGTGCGGATGGCAACCGGCGGAAAAGCGGCGGTCGGAATTTGCCAGCACCGCGGTCACCACCACCATCCTAATCTGACCGGCGGTTTTCTGGGTTGCGATCGCGGGTGGATGTCCACCGCCGGCCCGGCGGTCGCCACCGCCGGCCCGGCGGTGGACATCCACCCGCCATCCTAATCAGCCCCTTAATTGTGACTGGAGTGGGAATAATAATTTAATTAAGTTTAGTGTGCACCACCTACCCTGTATTTATGTTAAGTGGTGTTGGAAGAGTAATTAAGCTAAATGTAATTTTAAATATTTTTTTAAAATATTATTACAGTTTAAAGTAGTATAAAAATATAAATATAATATAGTTGTGAAGGAAAAAAATTAACATTGTATATATATTTTATTAAAACATATTATTTTATACAGTACAATTAATAATATTACATTTAATATGAAACATTGAATTTAATAATAATGAAATGGTAGACAATAAATTAGACATTTTAATTTTTTTATTAAGTTTATTTATTTAAAAAATAATATGTAATGGAAATCTAAAAATCATGTTTTATTAAAAAATTGATACATAAATCAACACATGAATATAGGAAATTATATTTATTTGAGAAACAATAAAACAGTTTGTCTATATGTAATTTTTAACATGTCATAATTAAAGAAAATTTATTTTATACATTAGTACATTGCTTTAAACATTTGTGCACAATTTTGTAATATCAGATACTGTAATTTAACATTTGTTTGGGTACAGTTGACATAATAATATATATTTTTAACAATTGCTAATTATTCTTTGGTATCATTAACTTTTTTAAATGTGTTAGATACATTGGTAATATTTTAATAACATGAAACTGTATACATTTTTATAATACATTTGAGAAATATAAACATAGGGGCCTATTACGATGGCGGTCGGAAAACCTCCCCAACCGCCATGGTAGCGGGAAAAGACCGCCCGCATGGACCGCTACATCACCGCCGGTCGAATTACGATGACCCGCGGTCGAAATCCGACCGCGGCGGTCGGATCGCAGTCCTTAACATTGCGGCGGTTGCTGCTGCCCGCAGCACCGCCGCGATGTCCAAAGGAGCATTTCCTGCATTTCCCTGCACTGCGTGGCAGGCACTGCACAGTGCCTGCCACCTGGTACAGGGAAATGTAGGGGGGGACCATGGGTACCCCCCCAGTGCACCCACACACCCTCCAAAACATTGGGGGCCCGCAACGGGCCCCCAGAAGACAATCTCCGCATGCCTTTCCATGGCGGTCTGACCGCTGAGGAAAGGCTGGCTACCGCCGGCATCATAATCCTGCCAGCGGAGCCTGCTCTGCACCGCCACCATTATCCCGGTCCTGCTCCATCCGCCAGGCAGGATTGCGGATGGCAACCGGCGGTGGGAAATTCTGACTGCCGCGGTCACCACCGCCATCCTAATTTGACTGGCGGATTTCTAGCTTGCGATCGCGGTCGGATGTCCACCGCCGGTCCGGCGGGCACCAACGCCGGCCGGCGGTGGACATCCGACCGCCATCCTAATAGACCCCATAGTTTGATTTTTATACAAAAAAGAATAAATTTTAATTAGTAATATTAATATATAAAATATTAACATTAATAATTATTACATAGTTTTTATATTGTACATTTTATTTAGAAAGTAGATATTTTTTAAAGAAAAAAAATTAATACAATGTTTAAATAATTGTTTAATTAAACATGTAAATATATGGAATTATAATATCAAATATTATATGTTTAATAATATTTATTATTATAATTTTACAATGTCCAAAAAACATAAAATGCATTTAAACAAATAAGGTACAAATTGTAGTATTTTAATTAAACATAATAGTAATTTATATTTCACCTTATAACATTAAAAAAATTAATATGCATTTATTTTATATGTTTAAAGCTGCCATATTTGTTTGGGGCTTGTATTTTGTAACCGCTCGCTGTTGTTTTGGATTATTTTGAAGGAGAGAAGCTCGCGGTTGGGAGCTGCTTAACGTCGAGCAAGGTAAGAACACTTTTCTTTATTTAAACTACATTTTTAATTGAATTTGAAAGTAGTTAGGTTGTAGTTAGTGTGTGTTGAGTTATGTTTCAGAAGTTATGGCGTTTTTTATGAGTTAGTTAGGTATCGACGATTTCTGTAGTGTTACGTTTTTGAGGCCTAGTTAGAAATTTAAAGTAGAGTCGTATATGTGTTAATATTGTGTGTATAATGTTTGTAATATTGTGATTTGATATGTTATGTGTATATTTGTGTGGTGGGAATGTTTGTGTTTTTGTTTTCTAGGTTTTATTCGAAAGAAGTTGCGGTTGCCGGAATATTGCGTTTTTTTTAATTAAGGAAGTGTATATTAGTTTTAGTAACTAATAATTATTTAACACTTTCTTAATTTTTCGGAGAGCGTTTCTTTTTTTAAAACTTTTTTCGGGTTTTTTATGGTTTAGGGATTGTGGATTTACGGACGGAGGATTTATTTTTATTACAGTTGGATTTTTACTTTTTTTTTTGGGAACCTTTTTAATTTATTTGGATTATGAACTACCTGGATTAATTTAGAAGATGTAGAATTTTCAGTCTACAACTACGGAAACGGTAAGTTTTTAAAACTTTTTAATTGTGGGAGGGAAATGATTTTAATTTTTATTGCTGTTGCTGTTTATTTTTTCACATATTTAATTAATGTGTCTATATATATATTTATTTATTAATAAAAATATGTTAGACAAATTAATTACTTTTGTGAAGAAATGAAAATTGTTTTGTATGTATTTTAATAATTTAACTGAAAAGTATTATACATTTACATTGTTTTGAGAGTTTAGAGTAGTCTTTTGGCAATCATTCCTAAGTATTCTAGGCCTCTTGTTGTAGGGTATAGTTTAACTTGTTGTTGAAGGTATTGATACATTTGCTTAGTTTGTTTGGATAGTTTAGGTCTGAGTTGTGTGACAGATTGCTCCATTCTGAGTTCTTGGTAGCTTTGTTCTTTTTGCAGGGAGACTAGGAGTTTGTGTAGGGTAGGTGTGCCTCGTCCTGTTGATGATTGGAAGGCATTATGCCATCCTTCAACAGCGTTATTTGTTTTGGCTTCTTGGTTCAGTGTGGTAAGGTAGACATTCCACCATGGAATTTGGTATTTTGGTTGTCTCCTATGGCCTGATCTATGGAGTCTCCCCACCCAGGTATCTTCAAAATAGTCTAGGAGGGGACTTATTTTTTGTTCATGTTGCTGGTAGTAAGGACTTTCTAGTAAAAGGTTGTAATGTTCGGCCACGTCAGTTACTGGCACGAAGGCTACTGCAATCAGTTTTTTTATTTGGTATGCGAATGAACTGTTTGTCGCATACTCTACACTATGGGCCCCATTAGGATGGCGGGCAGACTTTCGTCCGCCCGCCACCCTAGCGGTGCTGGGACCGGCCGCCAGACGTGCGGCGGTCCCGCACCACTGATTAGGATGCGACCACCACCCTGGCGGTCGCATTCCGCTATCTTAACATTGTGGCGGGTGCTGCTGTAAGCAGCACCCGCCGCAATGCCAAAATGGCATGTTGTGCATTGCCACCTTGTGCATGGCAATGTAGGGGGGTACCATAGGTACCCCCCAAGTGCAGCCCCCCACCCCCTGGATGCCCGCAAAGGGCCCCCAAAGCAATTCCCACAAGCCTTTCCATGGCGGCATCGCCGCCATGGAAAGGCCTTAGAGAACACCCATCCTAATATGGATGGCGGTGCCTGGTAGGCACCGCCACCATATTAGCGCCCAGTTCCACCCGGCCGGCAATAGTAACGATTGCCGACCGGCGGATAAGCGGCGGACGCACTTTGCGTCTGCCGCAATACCCCCCGCCATGATAATGTGGCGGGGGTAAATATGGTTGTGATGGTGGGCGGATTGCCACCACCAGCCGGGCGTTGGCGATCCGCCCGCCATCATAATGACCCCCTTAGTGTAGATTTTTGTAGGTGTCTCCATAGACACTGATTGAAATGATAGTAACATCCTTGTATTGATGTGTGTGGGTATGATTTTAGAATAGCAGTTATCATAGCCTGCTCAAAATCTATAATTATTTTCTGTGGAAAATAATTATTTGTCTCTTGTTTAATCTTATTTAGTATTTCCATATATGTTGAATTCTGTTTATTGGGCAGCAAGGCGTAAATAAAGGGGATGTTAGTGTTCTGATGTAGGCCATGGATAGTGTACATTGGTAGAATGGTTTGGGACAGATTTTAAAAGTCCCATCCATCATCCATGTTTCTGATTGTTGAAGCTTTATTAAATTGTTTGCAGTAGCAAACATAATTATTCTTTTTTCTTTGCATTTGTTATCATAGAGAATAAAGGGTTCCTCATTGTGAGTTATAGCTAGTTCTGGGGGAATTATCACCTCTTCAAAAGTTTTAGGAGTAGGATTGGTAGTTGTTGTAGCTTTTTTTGTGCGAGCTATAGTTCTTGTTAATGAAGCAATGGAGGGCATTTGTCCAGTTGCTTCTTTGGGTACTCTAGGCAGCAGCTCTTCAAGTATTACACTGGTAGGTGTTTGTGAGCTAGTGCTAGCTTTTTTAAAGTTATCAAGGGCATTTCTAACTTCAATTTCTGTTACATTAGGAGGATGGTTATGTTCCCTTGTATACATAACAGTTGTTTCTCTAGTAGTTGCACGACCATAACATTTATTTGAATAGTACTTGGAACATTTCCAATTGACTTTTAGTCCACTCTGCTTTTTCTGGGTGTAGACATACCCCATGTAACATAACAAAAATGTGCCTTTTTGGGATGTTATAAATTGTGCGCCTTCTGTCATTGTGATGTGGTAAATTCTATAACAAATGTATATGAAAATTATTAAAAAGAATATTATACATATTTACATTTTAATAAATAAACATTTTTGATAAATAAACTTACACAGTCCGTTTTCAGCTGCTTTTAAATGAAGATGTTATTTCTTTGTCTTTTGAATCTTGTTAAGTTGTTGGTTTTTCTGTAAGAAAAGTAAAAAATATTTTTATTTGTTTTATTAAATTGTGGGGTGTTTAGGATGGATTTGGGGTTTGGATGGGTTATTTAGATATTTTTGAAAGGAGTTTTGATGAATACTTTATTAGTTAGATAGTTTTAGGAGGTGATCTGTTATTTTCTAGTTGCTTTGCAAATTATCTGTAGTGGAAACATAAATAGAAAAAAATATATTTTAATTATTTGAGTAGGAAACTTATTAGTTTTTGAATATTAGTTTAACTGTTATTTTATAAATGGTGATTTACTTACTTTTTGAACAGTGAAATAGCTTTGGCTTTGATGAAGTCCTTGCTTGTGGTAGAAATCCGGCAGAGTTTCGGCTTCCTTATTGTTTTTGGATTAAGGTGTAAAATAAGACTAAGCTTTCTTTGTTTATATAGTGTTTATTTAATTGTTTGTTTAATCTCATTGGTTCATTTTAATAATGTGTATTTTTATTGGTTACTTTTTATTGTGTTAATTGTTTTGATAGTTGTTTTCCTTATATGGAAAACGCTAATTAAGAGTCAGTTTTTTATTTTTATTTTCCCCACATGTTGAATTATTTTGGTGTGCATTATATTATATATGATATGCAAAAAAATGTGTTGATATGATGCAAGTATATATTTAAAATTGTTATTAATAGTGTGTTTATTATCTAATGTTTTAATTATGTTTTACTACTTCCAAAAATTATGTATTTGGTTTTATTTTTTTGCAATGTATGTTAATGTATTTAACTATATTTATGGTGTTTAATTTTGTGTGTTTTCTCTATTTTTCAGTTGCCAATATTTTGTGAAAAACGATAATATTGCTGTCTATATTTTTGTTAACGATATTTTGGACATGTATATTTTTAAAGAATGTTCGATAATTTATATAACAATAATTATGTGTTCGATATTTGTGTCATCGCTAATTTTACATGACGATATTGTGGTGTCGATAATAGTGTATTTTTTTTATTAAGTATATAGTATCGATATTAGGGTTGTCGATATTTTTGTGTCTATAAAAATGTAGGTCGATAATGTGTCTGTCGATATTATGTCAGTGATTCAGAGTGGCCATCACTCACAAAACCTCCATTAGAAAATTAAACAACTAAGGGGTCCATTACGATGGCGGGCGGACTGTCCGCCCGCCATCGCAACGGAGCCAGGGACTGATCGCTGAAGTTGCGGTGGTCCCGCCATGAGAATTAGGATGCGCCCGCCACACTGGCGGGTGCATCCTGGTCCTTTTACATTGCGGGTGGATCTGCTGGCTGCAGACCCACTCGCAATGCAAAAGGTATGTGCACAGCATTGCCATGCACTACATGGCAGGCACCACGTGGTGCCTGCCACGTAGTGCATTGCAATGAGGGGGGTACCATAGGTACCCCCCATGTGCACCCCCACCCCCCAACACCCTGGGGGCCCGCAACGGGTCCCCAAAAGCACGAACCGCATGCCTTTCCATGGCGGCAACGCCGCCATGGAAAGGCGATTCACCGCCTGCATCATAATATGGATGGCGGTGTCTTGCAGACACCGCCACCATATTATGCCCTTTTTCCGCCCGGTCGACGAGTCGACCGGCAGAAAAGCGGCGGACGGTCTTTCCGTCCGCCGCGGACCCCCCAGCCATACTATTATGGTGGGGGTCAATCAGGCAAGGATGGCGGGCGGATCGCCCCCGCTGGGCTAGCGGTGGCTACCGCCGGCCCGGCGGGGGCGATCCGCCCGCCATCCTAATGGGCCCCTAAGTAAAGACCCTACCAATTTTTTCCAGTGGCTATCAATTAAACTGAATATGTTGGATAAAACTCCGGGGCGTGGCCTGACATCATGGCCGCCTAGACGTGTTTTAGGCGAGCCCGTGTAGCGGCCCATTATAACTTAAGAATCCTGCATTATCCTGGCTAATAAACGATCCTGGACCATATCCAGCCTAACGTAGACCCCCGCACAACTACCGCTGATGGTCGCAGAGGTGAGGACATCGATAAATTTCCCGGAGCTGCGGGGTTACCCGGAGTGCGTGGAGGCACCATCTTGTCCTGGAGGAATCGAGGACGCAGACCTTTCTAAAAAGAGAGGCCGAGAGCCGGACTACCCTGTGATCTGCCCCCGGGAGTCGCCGAGGTGAGGAGAGCGAGTTTGGAGCTCTGCGGAGGTGATCCTGATCCTGGGGCTGAGCGGACCCGGAGGCTGAGATATCGGAGGACCGCCGGAGCTCGGAGGCGGAGCCCTGCACCGAGACGTGAAGGAGCCCTCCTGATCATACCCCTGTGCGGAGATGCTGAGGGAGATGTTGTTCCTGCGAACCAGAGCCTGCTGTGGGTGGTGCGGCGTGCGCTGCCGGTGAGAGCCCCTCCCACACAGGCCCGGGTGGTGGTGGGCCCCGTCTGAAGCCCCGGACGGAGAGGGGACGCTGCCCGGGCCTGGGATATTAATACCTGGTGAGTGGACCCCTGAGCAGGAGCCGGGAGATTGCGGGGCAGAGGCACGGCCGGGATCCGGCCGGCCCTCCTGTGGCAGCATACTGGGCGCAGCACTGGATACCGGTGGGGAGCATTAACCACTAATGGCACTCCTGTGATAATATTCTTAAGTGGACTTTGCCCGGCTGCGCTGGGGGACTGAAGATACCTCGCATTTCCCCATTTTGGCAGGACTCAAGGGGCAAAATAAATCTCCACAGCAGGGGCGAGTGGCATCTGGCGCGGGGTGCTGCCTCTGAGTGGGTCTGTCCTACTATGACCTGTACAGTCCCATGAGGGGATGTTAACGGTATAACTTAAGGACACCTTGGGGGACGGTACCAGGGGTGAGAACTGTGCGGCGTGACTTGGAGGTTTGATACACCCTAGAACAGCGTGATCCCAGGGCAGTGAGCAGTAGTGGTGCTCTGATGACTGAGAGGGGAGCAGCCTGAATCATGTGATGTCTGGTGGAAGAAGGTGGGGCTAGTAGAAGAGATGATTCAGGGTTCCACCCCTGTGGCTTGGAAACGGGATGTAGGTTTCTGAAGAGATCCTTGCGAGAACCCTACATAAGCGGTGACGGACTACCTGTATCGGCTCGCCGCCTTGAAAGACAACGGGGAGGTGAGGTGGCTGGGAGATCCCCGCCACGGAACTACAACTAGTCGAATAGTTTGCTTCTGCCTGGTGTCCTGTCAGCACAGGGTAGGGAGAGCAGTGCTTTACGTGAGGAAGAGCAGGACTTTTCCTGAGTTACGTCTTGGTAGGGTGTGACATAGACTGGTTCCACCTCTCGCGAGGAGGAAGTGAGCGGACTGCCCTGATACAGCTCGAGGACCAATATGGGGAAAGATAAAACAGCAAAATCACAATCTAACAAGATCTCAAACTACGCTCAAACCATCTCACATGGTCCGGAGAACAGAAGTGAAGACCCCATAATGGAAAAAGGAACACTGGAGGAACCTGCCGAGAACGCTCCAACGCTGCTGGATGTTATTAAGGCCGTCCAATCCACTAGGGACGATATGATTAAGAAGATAGACGCAGTGGCCATAGATGTTAATCTATTACGATGCGATCTTAGGAAGGTCTCTGATAGGGTGACGACCACCGAGAAAGACACGGAGGCCCTCAAGAAAGAGGTAAAAGATCTTAGTGAAACAGTGGTGGAACTGAAGCGTCAGATAATCAAGCTTGACGATCGAGCGGAAGACGCAGAAGGTCGCTCCAGAAGGGGGAATCTACGATTTGTTGGGTTTCCAGAGAAAGCGGAGGGGCCAGATGTGGGCCTGTTCTTGGAGGACTGGATCATTCAAGAAATGGCTCCCAAACACTTGTCGAAGTTCTTCAGTGTGGAACGGGCGCACAGAGCACTGGCTGCCCCTCCAAGACCTGGAGCGCCTCCTCGAGCCATTATTGCGAAACTATTCAACTTCCGGGATAGGGACCTTTTACTTCAGCTTTCGCGCAGCGGCAAACGCTATTTTTTTGAGGGACATTCCATAGCAATATTCCCGGATTATACACAAAGGGCTCAGGAACAGTGGAAAACCTTCATCATTGTAAAAAGGAGACTGAGAGACTTGAATCTAAAATACAGCCTCATGTTCCCGGCGAAGCTAAGGGTGGAGAATGAGGGACGAACATTATTCTTCTTCTTTGCAGGAGAGGCGAGTGACTGGCTGGATGCCAGAGCCCCGGATGGGAGACGCCTGGTCCCTTCTACGAGTTCAAGTGGGACACCGTCTTCGCTGTCCTCCTCGAGAGGCCGGACACAATCCACACGTCAGAAACCACAAAAAAGGACAATGAGCCTGGGTCAGATATCGGTCAGACATGATGGCACGCTGCAAGCCTCTGATTTGGAGGCGGTTCCAGACTCAATGGACACGTTTCGGGACATTGAGCGGGGAGCCGAAGGACCCGGCAGTGGATGTGAATGAACTCCATGTACTCCATGTACTGAACACTACCTGCTGTGATGTAGAGATAAGTCCTGTTTATGTTACAGATAACGTAACAGGTTGACATTTCTGATCGCAATGGTTGTATTATGGGTCCTTGGGAGGTCTCTATCTCCCGATGAAAGGAGCAAATCCCCTGTCTGCTCTATTAAGTCCCTCCTCTGTGGCCTATTTTCAATGTCTAATAGATATGGATTGGGGGTCAGATGGCGTGTTTGAACGGGTGGGATCGCGGGTGGCGACAGGAGCAGCGACGCCCCCACTAGAGACTAGGGTCATCGGGGAAGCTTGAGAGGAATCTCAGGTCCCGATGTCACCAACTCTCTCGCACAGCATTTAGCAGACGCATTTTCTGTTATATTGGATAACGTAGACTTGAGTCAATGCCTTAAGCGAAGCATGCTGTTTTTGGAACGGGAAGGGGGGTAGAGGGTGGCTTGGGGCGGTATCTCTCACTTGGTGTGGAGAACAGGAGATGTGAGTACCAATTCATACTACTGCCCATGGAAGGGGGGGCGTAAAAGTTTGCTCATTTTTTACAAGTTGTTGTTGTTATAAGGGAACCAACAGAGTCAAACAGGATTACACCTGGTTATACAGGCTGGGGAACCATCGAGGTTGGCGTACTGACCTCTGGGGCATATGTGGGAGGTGCTTATTGTATTATTGCCATGACAGTGCAAACTTTGAAGGTCCTTAGCTGGAACGTCCGTGGGATAGTGGGCCTAGATAAGCGCAGACGGATATACGCCTTTCTGAGAAGATATAGGATAGCAATAGCGGGACTGCAGGAAACACATATATGGGAGACCACAATACAGAGCCTACAGAAGCGATGGAGGGGTCAGATCTACGCCACATCGTATTCGGGGTTTGAATGGGGGGCACTTATATGGGTGGCGCCGGGGGTCCCGTTCCAGCACCTTCACCATGTTCTGGACCCGGAAGGGCGCTTTGTAATCCTATTTGGGAGATGGGAAGGGAGAGAAATATGTGTGATTAATGTCTATGCCCCCAATTTGGATTGTCCTGATTTCTTCCCGACTGTCCTGAAGGCGGCTACTCTGTACTTGGGGGCTGAGGTCCTTCTTTTCGGGGATTTTAATTGTATATTTGATGGGGACTTAGATAGGGAACCCCTAGAGATCCCACCAAGCCGCGCATGCTGAGATCTCTCACAGGTATCCTGCATGGTATGCAACTTCGGGACGAATTGCGAGCACGCAATCCCACAAAGAGGGAGTTCTCTTGTTATACCCCCGCTGCCCAGACCTTTTCCCACGTTGACCATTGTTGTCTTTCCGAGGGCCTGTCTGCTACCACGCAAACCATTTCATACTTACCGCGGTATCTCTCTGACCACGCGCCGTTACTGTTGACCTTGTCCAGTGGACCCGGGCGTCCACCTATTCCGCTGTGGCAATTTCGGGCGGAGGCCCTTACGGACCCCCCATATGTGCAGACCATGACTGAGGCACTTAGTCATTACTTTGGGGAAAACTGGGGATCCACGGCCTCTAGGTCCACGGAGTGGGAGGCAATGAAGGTCGTTATTAGAGGGGTTTGAATGCAAACTTCTTATGGAGTCCGACAGCAGCTCAGTGCTGATATCAACACTTTCGAAAAACGTATACAGTCCATAGAGCATACTCTATATAAGACTCCCGCTGACATGACAGAGTGGACACGGCTCCGGGGTGACCTTCTTGAGGCCTGGTCGAGACTGGAGAAACACAACTATACCATGTACAGGCAGCGACTGTACATGGAAGGGGACAGATCGGGGGCGCTCTTAGCGCGACTCATCCGCACAGAGACAGTGCAGACTCCGGTGTTGAAGCTTCGTAATACTATGGGGAACGAGGTGTACACCCAAGATGCGATCATAAAGGAATTCGCTACTCATTTACGTCAGACATGTTCTACTGTGACACGGACTAGCTCACAGACATTGCAGGACTTTTTAGGGGACATAGCATTTCCCATCCTGGAGGAGGATGATGCTACAGCTCTCGGGGCACCACTCACAAAGGACGAAATATTAGCTGTGATCCACAAATTAAAACCTGAAAAGTGCCCAGGAAGTGATGGTCTCCCCGCTGAATTCTATAAGAGGTTTGCCCCACAGCTGGTGGATCACTTGCTGGTGGTGTATAACGAGGCTCTGGATACAGGGACCCTGCCTGCCTGCCTCCATGATGGAAGCACTAGTGACCATGCTTTTAAAACCAGATAGGGGTCCCCTCTCCCCTGGCTCTTACAGGCGCATCTCTCTGCTAAATATAGATGACAAAATTCTGAGCGGGGTGTTAGCGGCGCGTATCTTGCCATATATGACCCGATTGGTCCACCCAGACCAAGCTGGGTTTGTTCCTGGTCGCAATACAACGCATAACCTGCGCAGACTTGCACATGTCTGGCACGCGCCACACCTGCGGGGACAGGATTGGGCTTTGTGTCTCTTAGATATCCGACAGGCCTTTGACTCTGTTGAGTGGGACTACATGTGGATGGTGCTTGGGCGGATGGGGCTGGGAGATAGATATTTGAAATGGCTAAAATTGTTATATAATAAGCCAACGGCCCGGGTCCGCCTTCGCAACCAGGCGTCAGAAAGCTCGGAGCTCCAGAGGGGTACTCGGCAGGGTTGCCCCCTGTTGCCGCTCCTTTTCGCTCTTGCAATGGAGCCCTTGGCGGCCTCCCTGAGGAGTAGGATGGCGCACTGGGGGATCCGGCTGGAGGCGACACTTCACGTGGTATCAATGTATGCCGATGATACCTTGATATTCCTTAGGCGCCCAATGGAAGCGGTTCCCAAACTCCTACAGGAGCTAAATGACTTTGGTAAATTGTCAGGGCTTTGCCTTAACCCAGGGAAGTCTAAGCTGTTCCCAAAGGGGAGCCTGGTGGGTAAAGAGGAGGGTGAGCTACCTAGGGTGGGGATGACCTGGATTAGAGACTCAATACGCTATCTTGGGATTAGGCTTTCACACACTCAGGAGACCTACCTGGAGTGCAATATGGGGCGTTACGTTGAGGGCATTCGCAACTCAATCGAATTCTGGAAGGATTTGCCCCTCTCCCTGATGGGACGAGCAGCATTGATTAAAATGGTGATTCTCCCACGTTGCTTATACACTATGTAGGATTCCCTCTACCGCATTCCATGGATCTACTTTTGTACGCTGGATCACCTATTTGTGGATCTCCTATGGGGGACCAAATGGAAAGGGTGAAATTAGACACCCTACAGAGGACATGGGAAAGGGGAGGATTGGAGGTTCCAAGGCTGGGCTTTTATTATATGGCGACACAACTACAACATGCCGTTCAGTGGCTGGATGGGGACGACAACTGGGAGAAGCGGCTGTTGGAGGGTACCCATGGAGGAACCCCTCTCCCAGATCTTCTCATGATGGGATCCCGAGTGCCAGAGAGCCTCCCATATATTATAAGACATGTGGCTGCCATATGGGAACTTGCAATCAAAAATGCGGTGAAAAGAGCACCCTACGCCCCAGAGGCCCCGTTGTGGGCAGTGGTACCATTTAAACGAATCAGCCAAACTATGTCCATTCTTAGATGGGCGGAGGGGGGCTGTTCCACGATGGGAGATCTATATATAGGTGTTAGATTTGGGGGTCTCTAGTTGGCAGAGGTAGGTACCTTTGTCCAAATAGGGACCCTTGAGTCTAGTCAGGGAAAGTAGGTACACTCCCGAAATAACCCCTGCTCACCCTCTTGGTAGCTTGGCACGAGCAGACAGGCTTAGTTCAGAGGCAGTGTGTAAAGCATTTGTGAACACATACAGTAATCAAGTGACAACACTACAAATGGACACCACACAGGTTATATATTTATAAAAATAGGTATACTTTATATAGATTTCTCACAAGACCATAAACGACAAAAATAATCCACAATACTGTTAAGAATACTTAGTTCTGATCAAAAAGGCTTAATTCAAGGTTCTGTGCGAGTCGGTAGCCTCCTCCGGCTACGGCGATGTCGAGAACAAACAGAGTCTAACAAATCCAGCTGACCGCGTCGAGACGGGCCAACACAGCGTAGACAGACTCGGTCACAGTACCTTTTACTTGAAGCGGCAGGCACGGGCGTGCGAGCCGGATGGCTGTTCGTCGCGGTCGCGTTGCAAAAATGGAAGCGTTGCAGGACGCGTTGTCCCTCGATGCGGTGCAGGCAGCGGCTCGTTGATGTCGTCGAGACGGAGTCGGTGAGACCAGGGCCGTGCGTTGCAGGGCGAGACGGTGCTTCGATGCGGTGCTGGCAGGTTGCGGTGCGGCGACGGAGCCGGATTCAGGAGCTGGCGTCGATCAGTCCGGACGGCGGTGCGAGTCGGGCGGTGCGTCGCAAAGCGTGCGAGCGGTGTCCAACTCCGGTGCGGTCACAGGACTCGAACTCAGCAGCAGTGACCGTGTCGGTCGGACCAGTTCGATTCGGCGTAGCGAAGCGTTGCAGGACGCGTTGTCCCTCGATGCGGTGCAGGCAGCGGCTCGTTGACGGAGTCGGTGAGACCAGGGCCGTGCGTTGCAGGGCGAGACGGTGCTTCGATGCGGTGCTTGCAGGACACCGAGTCGGTCGTGAGAGTCGGTCACAGCTCCCTACCTCTGTAGCCACTGAAACAGAGTTTCCAGCAGCAATTCACAAAGGGGGTGAAGTCCAATGGTCCTGGGACTTCGGTCAGGGGGCAAGCTCTCTTCCAAGCCCTTGGAGATCCTTCACAAGTTGATGAAAGTCACAGCAAAGCAAAAGTTCCTTTCTCCTCTCTTTGGCAGTCAGGCAAACCACTGCAGGCCAATCCCCCCAAGCAGCACTTCAGGCTTAGGGATAGTCTCTCCTCAGTTTCTTCTTGGTTCCGCTCCTCAGCAAACGTTTCTTCTTGTTCCCAAAAGTGATCTGATTTTCCTGGGGTCTGGGTGCCCCTCTTATACCCTGATTCTCTTTGTTCTCTGGAGGCAGAGAGGCCTCTGCCTAGTCCAAAACCAGTTCTGGTCAGTCCTGGAGCACTTTGTTTTTCTGACTCCTTCTTTCCTTTCAGAATGTGGGGCAGAGTGCTCAGCCGCCCGGCAGGAGGTGGAGCCAGCATTGTGGAAGGCAGGCACAGCCCTATTCAGACCCAGGTGCAACTCCTCCCTCCACTCTGGATGCAGATCTTTCTATTCAGCCCTGCGCTGACTCACCCTGTCTCCGGTAGCCACCCCCAGCCCCTGTCACTCAATCTCCAGACAAGGAATACACAACCTAGCAGAGGCAGGCTTGGATAGTTAGGCAAGAAAATACCCACTTTCTAAAAGTGGTATTTTCGAACACAGAATGTTAAAACCAACTTCACTAAAAGATGTATTTTATCATCCTGAGTTCAGGCATACTAAATTCGTTTTTCTACCATGTTCCCTGGGTCAGTTCTGACTATAAGGTGTAATAGTCAGTCTGCCCATTCTGGCCTATGGGGAGCAGGTAGCCTTGCACTAGTGAAAAACGAAAATGGCTGTAATTCACTATTAGGACATGCCACACACACCAGGGCATGTCCTACCTTATACTTACAATGCACCCTGCCCTAGGGCCTGCTTTAGGGGTGACCAACATGCAGTAAAGGGAAGGTTTTAGGGACTGGTAAGTGGGTGTACTCACCAAGTCGACATGGCAGCCCTAGGCTGCACACAGGCTCTGCGATGGCAGGCCTGAGACACATTTTACCAGCCGCTTCTGTGGGTGGCACAACCAGTGCTGCAAGCCCACCAGCGGCATTGGATTTACAAGCCCTGGGCACACTGAGTGCACTGTACTAGGGACTGACAAGTAAACCAATCATCCAATCATGGAGTCACTAATACATATATCAATTAACGATAGGGAGCACTTGCACTTTGGCACTGATTAGCAGCGGCAAAGTGCCCATGAGCATCTAGTCCAGCAAAAACATATCGGCAACAGTGGAGGCATTACGAAAAAAGGGAAGGGAGACCCACGCCAAGGATGCCAGGTCTAACACGTGTCCCCTCCAGCTGAAATGTGGGGAGAACTATCCTACCCCTAGGGAGTTCTCATCGCTAAGGCGGAAAAATCTGGACAGTCCATCAGCATTGGCGTGTTCTGTACCAGGGCGGTGTTCCACCGTAAAGTCCATCCCCTGTAGGGAAATGGACCACCTCAACAGCTTTGGATTCTCACCCCTCATCTGCATCAACCATCTGAGGGGCCTGTGGTCTGTCTGAACCCGGAAGTGAGTCTCAAACAGGTATGGTCTCAGCTTCTTCAGTGCCCAGACCACAGCAAATGCCTCACGCTCGATAGCACTCCATCTCTGTTCCCGGGGAAGTAACCTCCTACTGATGAAGGCTACAGGTTGGTCTAGGCCCTCCTCATTGATCTGTGATAGAACAGCCCCTACACCATGCTCTGAAGCATCGGTCTGAACAATGAACTCATTGGAGAAGTTGGGTGCCTGGAGCACAGGCGCCGTGCACATGGCAGTCTTCAAGGTGTCAAAAGCTTTTTGACAGGCGTCAGTCCAAATCACTTTCCTGGGCTGCTTCTTGGAAGTCAGCTCGGTCAAGGGGGCAACAATGCTGCCATACCCCTTGACGAATCTCCGGTAATACCCGGTGAGTCCTAGGAAGGCTCTCACCTCTGTCTGGGTCTTGGGGGCTCCCAAGCCAGAATGGTATCAATTTTCGGTTGGAGGGGCGCCACCTGGCCGCTCCCAACCTGGTGTCCCAAGTACACCACAGAACCCTGCCCAATCTGGCACTTACTCGCCTTGATTGTGAGGCCTGCCCTCCGCAGCGCCATCAACACTTCCCAGAGGTGGCGCAGATGCTCTTCCCAACGGGCACTGAACACTGCGATGTCATCCAGGTAGGCGGCACTGAAATCCTCCAGTCCAACCAACACCTGGTTGACCAACCTCTGAAAGGTGGCAGGGGCATTCTTCATCCCAAAGGGCATCACCCGGAACTGGTAGTGCCCATCTGGTGTGGAGAATGCTGACCTCTCTTTGCCCCATCAGTCAAGGCGATCTGCCAGTATCCAGACGTTAAGTCAAACGTGCTGAGGTACCGCGCAGCCCCTAACCGATCTATGAGCTCATCAGCTCTGGGGATGGGGTGGGCGTCAGTCCTGGTGACGGAATTGAGTCCCCTGTAGTCCACACAGAACCGGAGTTCTGGTGTGGCACCAGGCGCGGCAGCTTTTGGAACCAAGACCACGGGGCTGGCCCAAGGGCTGTTAGAGGACTCAATCACCCCTAGCGCAAACATCTTGGAGACCTCCTCCTTGATGCCGGCTCTGACCCTGTCAGTCACCCTGTAAGCCTTGTGCTTCACAGGAAGACTGTCCCCAGTGTCCACATCATGGACGCACCAATGAGTGACACTGGGAACCAGGGAGAACAGGTCAGGGAACTGTCCCAACAGTTGGCGACAGTCACCCTGCTGCTCAGGTGTCAGGGAGGTAGAGAGGTTTACTCCCTCCACTGATCCATCTTGCTCTCGGGCTGACAGGAGGTCAGGAAGAGGCTCGGTCTCCTCCTCCATTCCATCATCTGTAGCTAAGAGCATGCCCACTTGGGACCTCTCCAAGTGGGGCTTCAGGCGGTTCACATGCAGGACCCGCAAGGGGTTCCTGGGAGACTGCAAGTCCACCAAATAGGTAACTGGACTCTTGCGCTCCACCACCGTAAAAGGGCCGGTCCACCTGTCCTGGAGCGCACAGGGCTCCACAGGGGCCATGACCCACATTTTCTGACCAGGCTGAAGCTCTACCAGAGTGGCATTCTGGTCGTACCACCGCTTCATCTCCTCCTGGCTGGCTTCCAGATTTGCCTCAGCAAGCTCTCTGAAACGCCTAGTCTGGTTCCTGAAGGCCAGCATGTAACTGTATACATCCTGGGGAGGTTTCCTGGGAGATTGCTCCCAGCCTTCCTTGACCAAACTCAGAGGTCCTCGCACCGGGTGTCCATAGAGGAGCTCAAAGGGACTGAACCCGAGAGACTTCTGTGGCACCTCCCGGTATGCAAACAACAGGCATGGTAAGAGGACGTCCCATTTACGCCTCATGGGTTCTTCCAGACCCATAATCATGCCCTTGAGGGTCCGGTTGAATCTCTCAACCAGACCATTTCCTTGAGGGTGGTAAGGAGTGGTGAACTTGTAAGTTACACCGCACTCCTGCCACAGGGACTTCATGTACTTGGACACGAAGTTGGTACCTCTGTCAGACACCACCTCTTGAGGGAATCCCACACGTGAGAAAATTCCCATCAGTGCCCGTCCCACCACGGGGGCCGTCACTGTCCTCAGAGGGATGGCTTCAGGGTACCGGGTGGCATGGTCCACCAAGACCAGGATAAACCTGTTGCCCATGGCTGTCTTGGGGTCCAGTGGCCCCACAATGTCAATACCCACCCGTTCAAAGGGGGTGCTGACCACAGGGAATGGCTGGAGAGGAGCCTTGTGCTTCCTCCCACTCTTTCCACTTGCCTGGCAAGTCTGGCATGTTCTGCAGTGAGTGGCGGCACTCCTGCGCATCTGGGGCCAATAGAAATGGGTAACAAGCCTGTCAAAGGTCTTGTCCTGCCCCAGATGTCCCGCTAACGGTACATCATGAGCCAACCCCAGTAGGAAGGCTCTGAAGCGCTGGGGTACCACCAGCACACGGGCTGACCCAGGCTCAGCAACCTTAGGCTCTGAATACAGGAGACCATTCTCCCAGTAAACCCAATGTGATCCAGACTGAGCACCTGCTGCCTGGTCTGTGGCCTGTTGCCTCAGACCCACGAGAGAAGGGCATGTGTTCTGCTCCTTGCAGAACTCTTCCCTGGAGGGTCCTCCTTCTTGCTGCCAATGGGTCAGCTCAGGTAGGTCCCCCAGTTCAGCTACCTGTTCCCCTGTAGGCTCCAGGGCATCCCCCTCAGGGTCTGCCTCCTCCTGGACCGTGGGAACCTCGGGGGCCGGTTTCCCGCGCCCCTGCCTCCTCTCTCTCCGGCAGGCACCTGGGCCTCCCTCTCAGGCTCCAGGTCCTCTTGAACACCTTTAGCTGCCATTGACCGGGTGGTCACACATGCCCAATCAGGCAAGCCCAACATTTCTAAATGCGCACTCCGCTCCACCTTAGCCCAAGGTGAGCTCTCCAAATCGTTCCCTAACAAACAGTCAACAGGCATGGCTGGCCTCACAGCTACTTGAAGAGTACCCGAGACCCCCCACTCAAAGGGAACCTGAGCCACCTTGCAGTGACTCTCTGTGTTGTCAGCGGCAACAACCGGATAGAATGCATCAGGGATAACCTGCTCTTTAGACACCAGGTGACACTTGACAGCTGTCACACTGGCTCCTGTGTCTCTCAGAGCCTCCACCCTATGGCCATTGATGGTCACCCACTGCCTGTATTTCTTAGTGTTCTCAGGCAGCGGGGTCCTAGGGACCATCTCAGAGTCTCCTAATGAGACAAGGGAAAACACTGTGGGATCCCCCCACCTTGGGCACCCAACTCCTCCCCCAGGGCTACACTAGCCAACTGCCGGGGGACTGCACTGGTGGGTGCTGGTTTTCCATGCAAAGGGCAACGAGGATCGTTTGCCTTGTGGCCAGGGGCGCCACACTTGTAACATACCAGTGGTCCCTGGTGAACAGGGGGGCTGTCAGGGCCACTGGCTTCTTCTCAGGGGGAGGCTGGGAACCTTTCCCTTGGTTCCCTTGGGGTCTACTTTGGGGCCCTTTATGGAACTCCTTCTGTTTACCCTTGTCCCCCCACTCTTCTGCTGGGGACCCTGCCCACCCTTGGCGGAGTCTCCCACGTGACCCTTGTGGACCCGGGTACTCACCCAGCGGTCCGCCTCCTCAGCAAGCTGCCTAGGGTTAGTCAGCTTACTATCAATCAGGTGCTGGCGTAGCTCAGGAAAACAATTACCGGACAAGTGCTCCCAGGCAATCAAATCAAAGAGCGCCTGAAAATCAGTCGCTTTGCTACCCTTTACCCAACCATCCAAGGCTCTGCAAAAGAAGGTCACATATTCAACCCAGGTACTGCTTTCAATCTTACTACAGTTCCTGAACCTTTGCCTATAAAGCTCAGGGGTCAAACCATATCTAGTCATTAAGGCATCCTTCATGTGGCTGTACGAATTATAGACTTCAGAGGGCAAATCCAACAAGGTATCCCGCCCTTCACTGAGGAACCGTCCCCACAACCCCGCTCCCCAATCCTTCTCAGGGACCCGGTGGGAAGACATGGCTACCTCATAGGCTTTGAACCACTGCCCTATGTCGTCATTTTTAAAAAACTCCTTCACCACATCTTTGGGAATATACACCCTAGCTTCAACAGGCACAGGCGGTACACTGCCACCAGAGGGAGTAATCTCTAAGCTCTTGGCCTTCAATTCCAACTCCCTCAAAACTTTCTCATGTTCAAACTGCATTTTCTTTTCCTCTAGGGCTAATTTCCTTGTTTGCATTTCGAATTCTAACTGCTTATTCAGCTTGAGTTTGGTCAGCTCCATTTCGTGCATCCTACTCTCTTTCCTGTCCTCCAACTCCTCTGGAGACAGTCCTCTGGCAGAAACACTGCTACCTACTGGGGAAGGTGGTCTTCTAGCCCCTAGACCCAATAGCCCCTCCAGCTGCCCTTCTGCATTCTCAGCCCCCTCCACAGGGGCACTCCTTGATTCGACCCAGGCCCTCAGCGCCTTTTGGAGGTCCTCCTTCCTGGAGATCCCGGTCATGGACACTTTAAACTTTTTGCAGAATTGCTTGAGCTGCTTAAGGGTGTAGCATTCTAGCCTCTCTTCTTCCCAATCACATTCAACAGAGGCTACTGATGCCGGTTTCTCCATAGTGACTGAACTTGGCATTTGCAAAAATAGGAAATCCCAGAAAAAATGCTATTAAAGTATGTGGTTGCGTTTTGGTCTGCACTCACTAAGTAGTGTTCACCAATCACTGTACATGAGTCACAAATGCAAGTCCAGAATCCTCACCGCTGACCACCAATGTTAGATTTGGGGGTCTCTAGTTGGCAGAGGTAGGTACCTTTGTCCAAATAGGGACCCTTGAGTCTAGTCAGGGAAAGTAGGTACACTCCCGAAATAACCCCTGCTCACCCTCTTGGTAGCTTGGCACGAGCAGACAGGCTTAGTTCAGAGGCAGTGTGTAAAGCATTTGTGAACACATACAGTAATCAAGTGACAACACTACAAATGGACACCACACAGGTTATATATTTATAAAAATAGGTATACTTTATATAGATTTCTCACAAGACCATAAACGACAAAAATAATCCACAATACTGTTAAGAATACTTAGTTCTGATCAAAAAGGCTTAATTCAAGGTTCTGTGCGAGTCGGTAGCCTCCTCCGGCTACGGCGATGTCGAGAACAAACAGAGTCTAACAAATCCAGCTGACCGCGTCGAGACGGGCCAACACAGCGTAGACAGACTCGGTCACAGTACCTTTACTTGAAGCGGCAGGCACGGGCGTGCGAGCCGGATGGCTGTTCGTCGCGGTCGCGTTGCAAAAATGGAAGCGTTGCAGGACGCGTTGTCCCTTGATGCGGTGCAGGCAGCGGCTCGTTGATGTCGTCGAGACGGAGTCGGTGAGACCAGGGCCGTGCGTTGCAGGGCGAGACGGTGCTTCGATGCGGTGCTGGCAGGTTGCGGTGCGGCGACGGAGCCGGATTCAGGAGCTGGCGTCGATCAGTCCGGACGGCGGTGCGAGTCGGGCGGTGCGTCGCAAAGCGTGCGAGCGGTGTCCAACTCCGGTGCGGTCACAGGACTCGAACTCAGCAGCAGTGACCGTGTCGGTCGGACCAGTTCGATTCGGCGTAGCGAAGCGTTGCAGGACGCGTTGTCCCTCGATGCGGTGCAGGCAGCGGCTCGTTGACGGAGTCGGTGAGACCAGGGCCGTGCGTTGCAGGGCGAGACGGTGCTTCGATGCGGTGCTTGCAGGACACCGAGTCGGTCGTGAGAGTCGGTCACAGCTCCCTACCTCTGTAGCCACTGAAACAGAGTTTCCAGCAGCAATTCACAAAGGGGGTGAAGTCCAATGGTCCTGGGACTTCGGTCAGGGGCAAGCTCTCTTCCAAGCCCTTGGAGATCCTTCACAAGTTGATGAAAGTCACAGCAAAGCAAAAGTTCCTTTCTCCTCTCTTTGGCAGTCAGGCAAACCACTGCAGGCCAATCCCCCAAGCAGCACTTCAGGCTTAGGGATAGTCTCTCCTCAGTTTCTTCTTGGTTCCGCTCCTCAGCAAAGGTTTCTTCTTGTTCCCAAAAGTGATCTGATTTTCCTGGGGTCTGGGTGCCCCTCTTATACCCTGATTCTCTTTGTTCTCTGGAGGCAGAGAGGCCTCTGCCTAGTCCAAAACCAGTTCTGGTCAGTCCTGGAGCACTTTGTTTTTCTGACTCCTTCTTTCCTTTCAGAATGTGGGGCAGAGTGCTCAGCCGCCCGGCAGGAGGTGGAGCCAGCATTGTGGAAGGCAGGCACAGCCCTATTCAGACCCAGGTGCAACTCCTCCCTCCACTCTGGATGCAGATCTTTCTATTCAGCCCTGCGCTGACTCACCCTGTCTCCGGTAGCCACCCCCAGCCCCTGTCACTCAATCTCCAGACAAGGAATACACAACCTAGCAGAGGCAGGCTTGGATAGTTAGGCAAGAAAATACCCACTTTCTAAAAGTGGTATTTTCGAACACAGAATGTTAAAACCAACTTCACTAAAAGATGTATTTTATCATCCTGAGTTCAGGCATACTAAATTCGTTTTTCTACCATGTTCCCTGGGTCAGTTCTGACTATAAGGTGTAATAGTCAGTCTGCCCATTCTGGCCTATGGGGAGCAGGTAGCCTTGCACTAGTGAAAAACGAAAATGGCTGTAATTCACTATTAGGACATGCCACACACACCAGGGCATGTCCTACCTTATACTTACAATGCACCCTGCCCTAGGGCCTGCTTTAGGGGTGACCAACATGCAGTAAAGGGAAGGTTTTAGGGACTGGTAAGTGGGTGTACTCACCAAGTCGACATGGCAGCCCTAGGCTGCACACAGGCTCTGCGATGGCAGGCCTGAGACACATTTTACCAGCCGCTTCTGTGGGTGGCACAACCAGTGCTGCAAGCCCACCAGCGGCATTGGATTTACAAGCCCTGGGCACACTGAGTGCACTGTACTAGGGACTGACAAGTAAACCAATCATCCAATCATGGAGTCACTAATACATATATCAATTAACGATAGGGAGCACTTGCACTTTGGCACTGATTAGCAGCGGCAAAGTGCCCATGAGCATCTAGTCCAGCAAAAACATATCAGCAACAGTGGAGGCATTACGAAAAAAGGGAAGGGAGACCCACGCCAAGGATGCCAGGTCTAACAATAGGACAAATGTTCGTTACCAGAGAGGAGGCGGAAAATATGTTTGGACTAGGGAGAGAGCAATATCTCCAGTATGCCAAGCTCTCAGCGGTCGCACGAGAGGTGTGGCCGATGTTCCCGGAGGAGCCACCAACTACGGCTACACTTCAGGCTCTTGTGACATTGGCGGGGGGTCGTCGGTTGGTGTCGCACATCTATAAGGCATTGAGGGGGGACTTGATTACACACCCGCTCCCTATTCAAGCTAAGTGGGATGGGGTGCTGGGGGAGCCCTTGACAGACCCGGAATGGCAAAAGGTACACGAAGGGGTTAGAAGTATAAGTTCAAACACAAGATTTAAACTCACACAATTCAATATAGTGCACCAAACCTACCTGACACCGAGGGGCATATTCACGAGGACTTATCGCTGAGTTAGCAGCACTTTATCGCAGCCAAAGTGGCGATAAATTCATCGCACCATTCACAAGCTACTGATCATGCAGCTCGGAGCCCCAAGAGGGCCACAACACCCACTGCCACTACCCCCAGGCCCCCCAACCCCCCAGGACCTCCCCCCGGACTACCACACCGGCAGTGGGGTATGTGACGTGCTAGGCCCCTTTGATTGGCAGGGTTACATGTCCTGTGACGCCTGTGCTGGATGGGTGTGGTGTGGGTCTGAACGAGCCCTCAGGGAGTGGCCGTGGCATGCTGACGACTAGACCAGTGATCAGCAGATCACCACAGGGACGACCTGGGACATTTGGCATTGTCGTCCCCCCCTGTAAGCGTAAGCGGAGTGGACTGGCCTGGCGTATGGCAGGCCAGCGTAGGGGTGGGAACAATGAACCCGGGGCTGGACATGGAAGTAACTGATGCGTGTGTCCCTGTTGTAGTGACTATGCACCCGGACCGCAATCGGCACTGTTGCACCCTGTCACTCAAGTTCCATGACATGAGCAACATGGACGTCAGGGGGAATCTCACACCCTGCATTCAACCATACTCACACACGTGAATGACCAAAGGCACGACACATCTGTGCGATTCTGAATGTTTAATTCACATCCAGTGGAGTGTTGCAGCTGGAGCAGTACAGGGCCATGCAAACCCCACTTCACATTACTGGCCCGTAGAGGGCCAGCCAGAGTCCTTCAGGGAATGACAAGTACATCGGAAGGGGAAGAGTTCAGTCCGCAGTCTGATCGCTGTGTCATTGGTAACCAAACAGGAGATGGCAGTCCATGTCGAGGTCCAAGGTCAGTGTCGTAGAGTGTATCGGGGGACAGTGGAAGGTGATGATGCAAAGGGCAGGACCAAGCAGAAACCCGCCATTTTGCGGAGATGAATGCTACTGCCTCCTCCTTACCAGTAAGGTTGGTTCACCCGCATCTTCGTCCTCTGATGGCACATGTGCCTCACACGTAGGTGGTGGTGGATTGCCTGCCGCACTGTGAGGCACTGAGACATCAGGGGGCGAAGATGTGGATGTAGAAGCTGCAGCAGCACTCATCTGAGCAAGGCCTTGAATCAGCAATAGGTACAAAACAAAAAGATCCACCCTCAGATAGATGTAAAAGCCATGTTCTCCCAGATTGGATGTGTTTCCTACAGTGGTGGAAAAACACTAAGGGCCCGATTCTGATGCGGGTTGGAAAAGCTTCCCGACCGATGGCCTGATTCTGATGCGGTTAGGAAGGCCTCCTAACGGCATTTGCTCCTTCCAAATCGGATCGGGAACGTGTCTTCCCGACCGAGGGCCCAATTCTGATGCGGTTAGGAACAAATGTTCCCATTAAAGTCAATGGGAGTTCAACCAAATCGTATCTGGAAACATCCGGATGCATCCTACTCTGCCGGTTGGACTTTCCCGATCCGAGTGGGTCGGAAACCATTTCCCAACCGATTCGGTCGGGAAGCTTTTCCAACCCGCATCAGAATTGGGCCCATAGTTTGTTTAAATACCCCTCACACACCAAAAGGGCCCTTGGAGTCATGCTAAAAAACGTTAATATTCCTTGAGCTGGTATTGGTAAAAATTGGGGAAGGAGGTATGTTGCCTTTAACAATTTTTAACATACCTCCTTCCCCAATTTTTAACAATACCAGCTCAAAGGAATATTAAAGTTTTTTAGTCCAACGAGCCAGGTATTTTTTAACTTTCCCATTCACTCCTGACCCTTCCACTCACACTCCTACACGACACATAGTCGTCTCACAACTACAGTGCTCCCGCGTAGCCGTAGGTCGCAGCACGCCCCGTCCCGTAGAGGGGCGGGAAGACCCCTATGATGAAGCATGACACCAAGGGCCCTTTTGGTGTGTGAGGGGTATTTAAACAAACTATGTGTTTTTCCACCACTGTAGGAAACACATTGAATCTGGGAGAACATGGCTTTTACATCTATCTGAGGGTGGATCTTTCTGTTTTGTACCTATAGACCAAAGGAGGACGTATCCACCTCCACTGCTCGTGTCGAGCAGAACCTCTTCACTCCCCCTTTTGTTTTTTCTTGAATCAGCAATGCCATGACGATGTGCTGCAGGGCATTGAAGGTCCCAGCCACATCCCGCTGGTGTGCAGCCATGGCAGCCATCCTGTCCGCCGCCATCCGCACCATGGTCTCCATGAGCCCCCGCATCTGTCCCAACTCCCGGCTGACATCGCTGGAGCCACTCTGACTGGACAGTTGTTCTTGTCTCAGTATCATGACTCCAGCGATGTCAGCCATGGATCGTTGGAGAACATGGAGCGGACTGTGGGACTTTTACTTATTGAATTAATAGCTCCTCATGTACTTGCTAGCAATAATTTTCTTTTACTAGGCGATTTTAACATTCATAGCGAATGTACCACCAATGTGGAGTCATTAGCCTTCCTGAATGACCTTGCACTCCTAGGCCTATATAAACAGAATGAAGGTCCCACCCATACGGCTGGTCATACGTTACACATTGTTTTGTCTAATTCCCCCAATGTATGGTGTGAGTCACCAGTACAATTAACATGGACTGACCATGCTTTAATTGAATTTTCCATTAAGAGCTATAAAGAAGAATATAGGGGCCAACATTCGGATAATTTTACGATTCATAGGCAATGGCAAAAGGTCTCTCCAGAGAATTTTCAAGCCTCTCTGGAAGTACCATGAAATAAACCTTCAGACAATTTAGTAGAGGCCTTAACCAACTATAATCTGGCATTAACTCGGACCATTGATCACCTTGCACCCCTGAAACGTCTTTCCACCCACTCTAAACGTCCTCAAGCCGTCTGGTTTTCCCCCCAGTTACATATTAAAAAAAAACTGTGTAGGAAATATGAGAGGAAATGGGGTATCACCCACAAGGAAAGTGACAAAATTCAGTTTCTAACCTCTCTGTCAAGCTACCATAGTAGCATTAAGATTGCACGAAAAAATCACATTTCCACTCAACTTACATTGGCTGGTAATGCTCCAAAAGTTCTATACAACATTCTTCAGTCATTTGTAAAACCTAAGGCTTGTGAGAATGTTGAAGCACCTTCACAAACATTATGTAATGATATTGCTTCACATTTTTCACAAAAAATAGAATTAATTTATGAAAAAATTGTTTTTTCAGGAAACCCATACCAGATGCCTATGCCCACAGAAACATCAGAATTACCTCCCATGCTGCTTGAGAATTTTTCCCCACTAACCACAGCAGATGTAGAGGCCTTAATGCATCAAGTGAAGTCTGGCTCGCCCTGCGATTTGATTCCTGCGAGAGTAGCCAGTACCTTAATCCCTCAATTATCTCCATTGATTGAACACCTTCTTAATTTGTCAATAAAGGAAGGTTTCGTTCCACCGGAATGGAAAGCAGCGCAGATTATGCCGATTCGTAAAAACATTAAGGCCCCTCTGACTGATCTGACCAACCTTCGTCCCATTTCGCTCTTACCATTTCTGAGTAAACTAATAGAGAGACACGTCAACAAATATCTCTCAAACCATGTCGAACTCTCGGGCTGCCTAGACTCCTCTCAGTCAGGCTTTAGGCCCAAATATAGCACCGAATCAGCCCTGCTAGTAGTCACGGACAACATCAGAATGACTCTAGACAAGGGCCATTCTATGATTCTGGTGCTATTGGACCTATCTGCCGCGTTCGACACGGTTTCCCATCAAACTTTGCTCAGAAGGCTGAGAGAAATGGGACTAAGAGACTCCGCCTTTCAGTGGATGTCAAGCTTTCTATCTGGTAGATCTCAGACGGTTAACCTAGGCTTATATCGTTTGGCGCCCATGGAACTGTCCAAGGGAGTCCCACAGGGCTCTTGTTTGAGTCCTACTTTATTCAACATCTATATGGCTCCCTTGGCCAATGTCCTAAGAAAATATGGGTTTATTCCAATATCATATGCCGAAGATACGCAGTTACTCTTTCCTTTCGATGAACTCACTCCCACTGTCCAAGAGACCTTTTCTTTGGGTATGAGTGCCATTTCTCAATGGATGAAAAACAATTTTCTCCAATGTAATGTTGGGAAAACTGAGCTATTACTTTTTGGAGAGGCTCCCTTATTATGGTCACCAAACTGGTAGCCTATTAATCTTGGAAAGCCTCCCATTCCTAAAACTTCTGTTAAGAACTTAGGAGTCCGTTTAGACCGTGCCCTTACATTTAAGGAACATATTGGCCAGACCGTAGGCACATGTTTCCATACTTTGGGCCTACTTCGACGAGTTTTTCCTTTGCTCCCAGACTCTGTTCGAAGGACTCTGACTCAGGCACTCATATTGAGTCGCCTAGACTATTGTAACGGTCTGCTGCTCTCTGCCAATGAAACTTCTATTAATAAACTTCAGGTGGTTCAGAATACGACGACACGTCTGGTTCTGAACATGCCTCCCAGATCAGCCTCCCGCCCTCTTCTTTTAAAACTTCACTGGTTACCCATACGTCAACGGATAAAATTTAAAGTCTGTTGTACTATCCACAAGGCATTGTTTAATCTTGGCCCTAGTTATTTATCAGAAAAGTTCACTTTCTATCATCCCCCAAGATCCCTACGCTCTAGTACTAAACATTTGCTGAAGGTCCCCCGAATCAGGAGAGCAAGATTAGGAGGAAAAGCTCTCTCTCATCTCGGTCCGAAATACTGGAATGAACTCCCCCTACATTTAAGAGAATGTTCGAACCATCTTCATTTTAGAAAGTTACTTAAAACCACTCTGTTTTGCTTTTAAGTTTGACAGTTCTGTATTTGAATTTGTTACGCGTCCAAAGCGCAGCGATACTCCTCGGAGTCGATTCTGGCGCTATACAAAACCAAATAATAATAATAATAATGGGAATCAGACACCCATGTATGGCATCAAGTTTGGCTGCCATGCGGTCGAACCCCACCCGCACCTGATCAGCCACCTTCTCCTGGCACTCCAACACATGGCGTTGGAAGGTCATGTGTTGTTCGTGGGAGTCCTGGGAGTCAGCCGTGGTGGTAGGTGCTTCCTGCTGTGTGGTCTGTGCAGGGGGTGGGGTTTCCTCAATGCAGCTGGGCTGCCCTGCTCCAGGGCGTGGGGTCCTGAGGGTGTCCATGAGCTGTTGGAGGGCGTCGGGGTCGATGGTGGTGTGGTCCTCTTTGTCATCAGTGAAGAGAGGTTGGGTCTGCTCTGCAGGAGGTGTTGGTTCTCCCTCTGCAATGTGAAGGGTAGATGCAATTTAACATTGTGTTCACATGTATGTTGACGCATTGTACAAATTTACATACAGACTGCATGACAATGTACTTTGTGACTGTTTGGGAGGAGCTGCCTATTTGATGCGGGACAGTGGACATTTCGACAACATCACGGATGTGTGTTTGTACTTGTACATGTTCATCCCACGATTCCCTGCTATGCCAAATGTGATTGGCCCGTTCCTACACACAAGCGGCACCACTTGGCTCCTCTGTTCTGTTGTGAACGTGTTGCAGTTCATACCACATTGTTGTCAATGTTGATGTGCTCTGAATATTATGTGTGGGTGCTGCATTTTGGGAGAGTCGCCCCTGCAGCTCTGATGTGGCTGGCCCTTATCCCTTTCAGGCGGTGTGCCTTGACTTCTGTGCTTCTACAGTGCTAAGATGTTGCATACTTGGGTGAATTGGGCCCTTGGTGGGAGTTGGGACTGTGGGGCATGGTTTGTCCACAGGTGTGTTGTTGAGGTCAGGGGTTGTTCGTGCAGATGGATGTGTCAGGGTGTGACCTGCTCCTTTCCGGATGTGGTCCACACTCAGCCACCTCAGTGTTGTGGCGTGCAACATGTCATGGTAAATTGACTGCAGCCATGCTATTCGTCATGCAGTGTCACTTGCATTGTCAGTGTGGCTCACAGACACGCCGCTTTGCTGGGTTCGGCACATGTGCATGGGTTTGTTGTGAGATTAGTGTTGTGTGGGGAGCGCCCCCTCTGTGCACATTGTGGACGGGGGCCCACTTGCTGTTTCTATGTGTGCTACAGTATGCCAAGGAGATCAGGGGCATGACCCAGAGTCATTGTGGGTGTGCAGTGTGCTATTCTTGATTGTGCATGTGTGCCATTGTGCCCATCTCCCCCTGCCCCCCCAGTCCCTGGTGGTTACTCACCCTGTTGCTGTTGTGTCTGGTCATGTTGAGCAGTGTCCGGTCCCCCAATTCCTGCCACCGTCTCTCCACTGATGACTGTGGACACCATTTCCTCCATCTCATCCAGCTCCTCCTGTGGCGCTGGACTCCCACCTCCAGTCTGCATTGCTACCTTCTGGTTGTTGGCGAGTTTCTGCTTGGTTTTGCGCTTGACATCATTCCAGCGCCTCTTGAGCTCTTCCATTGTCCTCCTCAGCACTCCGACTGCATTCACCTTGTCCAGGATGGACTGCCATGTTGCATTTTTGGTTGCCAATGACACAGTGGAGGTGACGAACAGTTGTTGATGGTGTTCTACCACCTCCGTGATCAGGATCCTGTTTTCCTGCGGACTGAACTTTGTCTTCCTCTTCTTCTTGTCCTTGCCCTTCCCTGTCCCCGGGGTCCCAGGCTGGACCTCCGTGGGGCTTGTGGGGTTCTGGCCATCCTCTGTACCTGCTCCGGCTGCCTCCATTGTGCTTCGCTGTGGTTCGGTTTTTGTTTGTGTTTTTTTTTTCTGCTTTTATGGTGATTCTTCCCGCCTGACGTGTGTGATTTGCAGGCCTGGTGCTGCTTTTCGCTGATTGTCTTATCGCGATTGGGCCCATCACAACTTTTTTCACGTTCGGCTTTGGATTTTTTATCGCCGTCCCGGTGAGTTACTTGCGGTCATTTTCCGCGTTCTCTCGAAACTATCTCATGTTACCGCCGTGTTGGGAATGGGACGTTAACACGGTGTTATTTTCCCACGATAGACTGCGATGTGAGAAGTTGTGTTAAGCGAATTTGGCGATAGTTAACACACGTTCTTGTGAATATCCCCCCGAGTGTACTACATAAAATATACCCGGATCGCCCCAGGTGCGGGCAAGACGACGCCCAGTTTCTACATATGATATGGGAGTGTCCGGGGTTGGGGCTCTTCTGGGAGTCCATATTGGAGACTTTACGCCGAGTGACAGGGTGGTCATTACCCCAAACTATTCAAGGGATATTGTTGGGATTGCTCCCTAGACCCAAAGGGAAAAAGCTTACCCGTAGATTCATCCAGCTGGGGTTGGTTTTGGCTAAGAGAAGGATCGCAATTAGCTGGATGAGTCTGAGGCCCCCCACGACGAAACAGTGGACTGGGGATCTGTGGGAGTGGGGGACGGCAGAGTTGATACGGGAGAGGTGGGTCCGCAAAGATGATAAAATAGAAGAAGATGCAATGGCTTGGTATGCCATGATAACGGAGGTGCACGGAGAGGAGGGCCTTACTTCACAAGCGGTAGAAGAACGAAATAATGAAGAAGATGACTCTGAGGAGGCGACAAGCCCACAGGCCTCGCGTGTCTTGAGTGCAGTGTAGACATCTCCACACATATTCAGTATCTGGCCTGTACAGTGACAGCAGGATAGAGATTTTTCCATGTGTGACTCGGGGGTGGGGGGAGGAGGCAGATAGCGTTACGACGTTGTTTTTTTTTTCTTGGTGAGATTGATCGGTATACGTCTCAGTACAATGCTATATGTATCAATACAAATGTGGAGGAAATATATTGTCTTTTAATTCCTTTTTCTTTTAGGATGAGATTACATCCGTGAGAGATACTTTTATGTACATTTGCATACGAAATGTAATGTTGGCCCAGAGTATTGTACTATGTTAGCAAGGTTAAACTAATAAAAACATATTTTAAAAAAAATATGTTGGATAAAACTCCTACCAAATTCACCTAATGAACCACCCTGCTGGTCACAATCCATCCATGCTGGAAGAACTTCTGGATCTAATCACTACACACTCATTCACAATTTCATATATTCTCACTGTATGCTACTTTAACCTTCATTGGTGAGACATTAATGATCCAGTGGTTACTTCATTCCCCTCAAGCTATGATCACAGACAGTACTGCATCACACAATAAAGGCTTAATTTTTGGTCGACTAACAGGAAAGCTAACAATATCAATCCCGATACCACTAAAATGGTTAGACCTTCTTACTATAGAGTTCTCCATTTTTGGTTCAAAAACCTTAACAAATTAATGGCCCGATTCACAAAAGTAATCTGAGACAAAATCCTAACTTTACACGTTTCGGTATTCACAAAGGGCATTTAGGAATAGTAAAGTTAGGAATCCTAACTTTACTACTCCTAAATGCCCTTTGTGAATACCGAAAGTCGTAAAGTTAGGATTTTGTCTCATTTAAACTTAAGTTTTGGTCTTAAAATCCTAACTTACGACTTTCGGTATTCACAAAGGGCATTTAGGAGTAGTAAAGTTAGGAATCCTAACTTTACTACTCCTACATGCCCTTTGTGAATACCGAAAGTCATAAAGTTGGGATTTTGTCTCAGTTAAACGTACGTTTTGGTCTTAAAATCCTAACTTTACGACTTTCGGTATTCACAAAGGGCATTAGGAGTAGTAAAGTTAGGAATCCTAACAGACCATGAGACAAAAAATCTAGGTCAGAGACACGAAACACATTAATAGCACATGAAAGTTGTCTCAGCTACTTCTACCTCTACCCAGGACATTGAGATTGATTCATTGGGGAAGCAGTGCAATAATTACTCACAGCAACACTAAACAATCTTGTCCAAGACAAAAAATATAAAAGTAGAAAATCTCTGCTTCTTAGTAAAATGAACAACGAAAATCTCATTAGGTAAAAAGTTCTGCGCCACTGAACCTATCAGGTGCTGAACACCTTCAATGAGAAACCTCAAATCAGAAGAAACGCAGAAGCTACACAAAAGTAATATTTGAAGCAAAATACAGCTATATCAGTGGAGAACTGAGATCAATCAATCAATCAGGGATTTGTGAAGCGTGCTACTCATTCGCAAGGGACTCAAGGCGCTGGGGGGGGTGATCGTGCAGCTACAGCTTACCCAAAGAGCCAGGTCTTGAGGCTCCTCCTGAAGGCCTGCAGAGTAGGGGAACGTCTGATGCTGAGCGGGAGTTCGTTCCAGGTCTTAGCTGCGATGAAGGAGTAGGCTCTTCCACCCGTTCTGGCTCTGCGGATTTGAGGGGTTTCGGCAAGGGCGAGGTCGGTGGAGCAGAGGCTTCTCTTGGGTGTGTAGAAGGAGACTCTTTCGTTGAGGTACTGGGGTCCGGTGTTGTGGAGGGATTTGTAGGCGTGAGTGAGTAGCTTGAAAATTACTCTCTTTTCAACGGGGAGCCAGTCTCGTAGGTGGTGGGTGATGTAGTCTTGTCGTGGGATGCCGAGGATGAGTCTGGCGGCGGTGTTCTGGATGGTCTGGAGTTTTTGGAGCAGGGTTTTGTTGATTCCGGCGCAGAGGGCGTTTCTGCTGGCTATGAGTGCATGGGTGACGGTCTTTCTGGAATTGGTGGGGATCCATTTGAAGGTCTTGCGGAGGATGCGGAGGGTGGTGAAGCACGTGGAGGAGACGGCGTTGACCTGTCGGTTCATGGTGAGGGATGAGTCGAGTATGATGCCGAGATTGTGGGCGTGGTCCGTAGGTGTGGGGGGGTTGCTGAGGGCGGTGGGCCACCAGGTGTTGTCCCATGTGGAGGGGGTGGGTCAGAGGACAAGGACTTCTGTCTTCTCTGAGTTGAGCTTCAGGCAGCTGCTGCTCATCCAGGAAGCGACATCTTTCATCCCTTCCTGGAAGCTGAGTCTAGTGGTGTTGGGTTCCTTTGTGAGGGAAAGGATGAGCTGGGTGTCGTCGGCGTAGGATACTATGCTGCGTCTCTGCTGTCTGACGATGCGGCAAGGGTGCCATGTAGATGTTGAAGAGCGTGGGGCTGAGCGATGATCCTTGGGGTACTCCGCAGCTGATCTCTGTGGGTTCGGAGAGGAAGGGCAGGAGTCTGATTCTTTGGGTGCGGCCAGTGAGGAAAGAGCAGATCCAGTTGATGGCAGTTCCCTGTGTGCCGACGTCGTGCAGTCTGCAAAAGAAACAATTGATGGACAGAATGCTGGACAATAAAAACATTCACCCGCAGCCACAAGGATCTGGGTTTAATCCATCATTCTTTTGCTCACCACACCACCCCAGTTTGGACCCAGCCATATGCAAATCAGTCGTGACCCTGTTCCTTGTGGGAACAGTCCAACCCGAACTGCCAAGCCAAGTCCTCCCTGGACCGGAAACAAGCATCCTGGGACCAGTTTCAAGGCATCACCCTTCATCAGCCAGGCTAGCTTGAATCCAGTGGTGTAGTGAGCACGGGACCCACGTCTGGGCATACCCTTCCCACTTAGGGCAACATATGCAAAAGAAACAATTGATGGACGAAATGCTGGACAATGCAAACATTGACCCCTAGTCACAAGGAACTGGGTTTAATCCATCATTCTTTTGCTCACCACACCACCCCAGTTTGGAGACAGCCATATGCAAATCAGTATTGACCTTGTTCCTTGTGGGAACAGTCCAGCCCGAACTGTGAAGCCGAGTCCTCCCCGGACCGGAAACAAGCATTCTGGGACTGGTTTCAGGGCATCACCCTTCATCAGCCAGGCTTGCTTGAATCCAGTGGTGTAGTGAGCACGGGACCGACGTCTGGGCATACCCTTCCCACTTAGGGCGACATATGCAAAATAAACAATTGATGGACGGAATGCTGGACAATGCAAACATTCACCCCCAGTCACAAGGAACTGGGTTTAATCCATCATTCTTTTGCTCACCACACCACCCAAGTTTGGACCCAGCCATATGCATATCAGTCTTGACCCTGTTCCTTGTGGGAACAGTCCAGCCCGAACTGCCAAGCCAAGTCCTTCCTTGACCGGAAACAAGCATCCTGGGACCTGTTTCAGGGCATCACCCTTCATCATCCAGGCTAGCTTGAATCCAGTGGTGTAGTGAGCACGGGACCCACGTCTGGGCATACCCTTCCCACTTAGGGCAACATATGCAAAAGAAACAATTGATGGACGAAATGCTGGACAATGCAAACATTCACCCCTAGTCACAAGGAACTGGGTTTAATCCATCATTCTTTTGCTCACCACACCACCCCAGTTTGGAGACAGCCATATGCAAATCAGTATTGACCTTGTTCCTTGTGGGAACAGTCCAGCCCGAACTGTGAAGCCGAGTCCTCCCTGGACCGGAAACAAGCATTCTGGGACTGGTTTCAGGGCATCACCCTTCATCAGCCAGGCTTGCTTGAATCCAGTGGTGTAGTGAGCACGGGACCGACGTCTGGGCATACCCTTCCCACTTAAGGCGACATATGCAAAATAAACAATTGATGGACGGAATGCTGGACAATGCAAACATTCACCCCCAGTCACAAGGAACTGGGTTTAATCCATCATTCTTTTGCTCACCACACCACCCAAGTTTGGACCCAGCCATATGCATATCAGTCTTGACCCTGTTCCTTGTGGGAACAGTCCAGCCCGAACTGCCAAGCCAAGTCCCCCCTGTACCGGAAACAAGCATCCTGGGACCGGTTTCAGGGCATCACTCTTCATCAACCAGGCTAGCTTGAATCCAGTGGTGTAGTGAGCACGGACCCACATCTGGGCATACCCTTCCCACTTAGGGCGACATATGCAAAAGAAACAATTGATAAACGGAATGCTGGACAATAAAAACATTCACCCCCAGTCACAGGGATCTGGGTTTAATCCATCATTCTTTTGCTCACCACACCACCCCAGTTTGGACCCAGCAATATGCAAATCAGTCTTAACCCTGTTCCTTGTGGGAACAGTCCAGCCCGAACTGCCAAGCCAAGTCCTCCCTGGACCGGAAACAAGCATCCTGGGACCGGTTTCAGGGCATCACCCTTTATCAGCCTGGCTAGCTTGAATCCAGTGGTGTAGTGAGCACGGGACCCACGTCTGGGCATACCCTTCCCACTTAGGGCAACATATGCAAAAGAAACAATTGATGAACGGAATGCTGGACAATGCAAACATTCACCCCTAGTCACAAGGATCTGGGTTTAATACATCATTCCTTTGCTAACCACACCACCCCAGTTTGGACCCAGCCATATGCAAATCCGTTTTGACCCTGTTCCTTGTGGGAACAGTCCAGCCCGAACTGCCAAGCCAAGTCCTCCCTGGACCGGAAACAAGCATCCTGGGACCAGTTTCAGGTCATCACCCTTCATCAGCCAGGTTAGCTTGAATCCAGTGGTGTAGTGAACACGGGACCCACGTCTGGGCATACCCTTCCCACTTAGGGCGACATATCCAAAAGAAACAATTGATGGACGGAATGCTGGACAATGCAAACATTCACCGCCAGTCACAAGGATCTGGGTTTAATCCATCATTCCTTTGCTCACCATGCCACCCCAGTTTGGACCCAGTCATATTCAAATCAGTCTTGACCCTGTTCCTTGTGGGAACAGTCCAGCCCGAACTGCCAAGCCAAGTCCTTCCTGGACCGGAAACAAGCATCTTGGGACTGGTTTCAGGGCATCACCCTTCATCAGCCAGGCTAGCTTGAATCCAGTGGTGTAGTGAGCACGGGACCCACGTCCGTGCATACCCTTCCCACTTAGGGCAACATATGCAAAAGAAACAATTTATGGACGGAATCCTGGACAATGCAAACATTCACCCCCAGTCACAAGGATCTGAGTTTAATCCATCATTTTTTTGCTTACCACACCACCCCAGTTTGGACCCAGCCATCTGCAAATCAGTCTTGACCCTGTTCCTTGTGGGAAAAGTCCAGCCCGAACTGCCAAGCCAAGTCCTCCCTGGACCGGAAACAAGCATCCTGGGACCGGTTTCAGGGCATCACCCTTCATCAGCCAGGCTAGCTTGAATCCAGTGGTGTAGTGAGCACGGGACCCACGTCTGGGCATACCCTTCCCACTTAGGGCGACATATGCAAAAGAAACAATTGATGGACGGAATGCTGGACAATCGTGGAGTCTGGCGGTGAGAGTGCAGTGGGAGACGGTGTCAAAGGCTGCAGAGAGGTCTAGTAGGATGAGGGCCGCCATTTGGCCCTGGTCGAGGAGAGTGCGGATGTTGTCTGTGGTGGCTAGGAGGGCGGTCTCGGTGCTGTGGTTGCTGCAGTATCCGGATTGGGAGGAGTTGAGGATGGAGTTAGCTTCGATGAAGCTCGTGAGCTGGATGTTGATGATCTCAGCTACTTTAGCTGCGAAGTGGAGGAGAGAGATGGGTTCGTTGTTTTTGAGGTCCATCGGGTCGGCGGAGGGCTTCTTAAGGAGGGGCTTAACTTCTGCGTGTTTCCAGTCATCGGAGAACGTACTGGTTTCAAAGGTGGACTTGATGGTGCGTCGTAGTTTGAGTGCTATGGCGGCGGTGGCTCTGTGGAAGATGTGCGGCGAGCAGTGGTCCGTGGGGGCTCCTGTGTGAATGCTCTTCATGGTTGTGGCGGTGTCTTCTGTAGTGACCGGGGTTCAGGCGGAGATGGCAGGCTGGCTGCCGTTGCTAGAGATAGGTGAGGTTTCGGAGTCTGGTATCTGTTCGTTGAAGTTGTCATAGAGGGAATTGATCTTGAGATGGAAGTAGGAGCCGAGTTTGTTGCAGAGGTCCCGGGAGGGCGTGATGTCTGAGGCTTCGCTGGGGGGTTTGGTGAATTCCTGTATGATGCTGAAGAGCTGCTTGGCATAGCTGGAGTTGGCGAGGATCTTATCCTGGATTAAGTTGTTTTTGGTGGATCTGATGCGTTGGTGGTATTCTGTCATGGCGTTCTTGTAGCTGGTCTGTGCTTCTGGGGTTTTGATGTTCCTCCAGGCTTTCTCGAGACGTCTGCAGGTGCGTCTGGATTTTCGGAGGTCGGTGGTGAACCAGGTGGCTTTCGTGGGGTGCTGTTTGTTGGAGTTCCGGAGGGGGGCAAGCTTGTCTGCGCAGTCGGTGATCCATCTGTGGAGTTCGTGGGCTGCAGAGTTGACGTCGGTCGTGGCAGGAGGGGGTGCGTTGCTGAGGGTCGAGTTGAGGTGCTCTTCGGTGACCTTGCTCCAATTCCTGTGTGGGGGCGTGGTGTATGTTTGTGTGCGGTGGGTTTAGAGAAGGAGAAGTGTACGCAGTGGTGGTCCGTCCAGAGGGGTTGCGTGGTGTGGCTGAAGTTGATATTGTTCCCTCCAGCGAAGATGGGGTCGAGGGTGTGTTCTGCCTTGTGGGTGTTGGTGGTGACGTGCTGCTTTAGTCTGATGTTGGCGAGGTTGTCCAGGAGGGTGGTGGGGTTGGGGTCGCTGAGGTTGTTGAGGTGGAAGTTCAGGTCTCAAGCAGCATGTAGTCCATGAAAGTGATGGCGTGGTGGGCGATTAGGTCAATGATGGTTGCGGCAAACGTGGTTCACGGTCCGGGAGGTCTGTTGGCGAGGGTACCACGTAGGGCCGTTATGGATTTGGTCTGGATCTGAAAATGGAGATGTTCCATGGGGGCCGAGGAGTCGTTTGTGCTAGATGTGGTGAGCCGGAGGGAGTACTTGTGTGCGATGGCGAGTCCTCCTCCCGGGTGGTTGCGATGGTCCTTCCTCTGGGTCTTGTATCCGTTGGGGGTGGTGATGTCGGGGGTGGGGGTGGCGTGGGTCCAAGTTTCTGTGAGGAAGGCGACGTCTGGCGACAGGGTGTCGAGGAGGTCCCAGATTTCTACTGCATGTCTGTGCAGGGAGCATACGTTGAGGAGGATGCAGCTCAGGGGTTTGGGTGCACTGGCGTCCGGTGGGTGAAGGTGGCTGTGGGGGTCTGGAGGTGGGTGAAGGTGTGACAGCAGTGTCGGCAGGAGAACTGGCCGTGGGTGGTGTTCGGCAAAGAAGGGCACAATACAAGGAAAAAGGACCCAACAGGCACAAATGGACAAAGAGACAAAAGCACGAGAAAAGGCAAAAGCACAAAGCACAAAACAGACAGAAAGGTAGAAGAGCACAAACGGGGCAGAAAAGCAGGGAACAGACAAAAGGCAGACAGAAAGGACCAGAAGAAGAGCAAGGCTCTCCCACTGGACCACCAGGGATGAGGAGCAGGCAGGAGCCTGCGAGTGGAGGAGGGCCTCAAACACCTACCTGTAACCAGAGAGGTGCTGGGGGCAGCGACGCAACGAAGGAGCTGCGCAAGGGGAGAGCACAGTTCCCTGACCAGGATGAGCCAAATAAAGACTGAAGAAACTATTTGAAATTGTCAGACGGCTGCAAGTCTTAAAACCTCTCCTCTACTGAGCAACACCAAAGAAACGAGCTAGGAATTTATGAAATTGTAAGAAGATCAAAACAGATTGATCCACCATGTCATTCATCTCATCTTCTTTACAAGACTGAGATCACCAAAAACCAATTAGGAACTCTGCTAACATCTAGTCCTCTTTCAAAGAGGTCTTACCTGCTGACCTGACGATGTTAATTTCTAACACCAAACCGTCTTCTCACTTTGCAGACCCAATTGCCGGACACCTTATGAAAGACATAAACGCCTCTCTAACCCCCATAAGATGAAAATCATCATTATTGATATAGTGTACAGCACCAGATTGCCTGAAACCCGGCCAAGTACAACCTCTACTAATAAAAATAAAAATAAGCAGATGCAAAGTCCTAAAAACATACATGGCATAACATCCCTCCTTTTCCTAACCAAATCTAAAATGAGTTGTGTTGTAGGCCTGGGCAAAAGTTTAAATACACTGGAGTAGTTGGAGTAATTTTAGTCATTTTGCATTAGTCATGATGCAAAATTGCTAAAAATTAAGTGAAAACCCCAATTTGTTTAATTTGAATTAATTTGGGGCAAAAAGACCTACCCAAGAGCAAAAGAGCAGAACGTGAGCATCTGCTGGCTACTGGCTGCTGTTGTTACTGTTATGTTGCATTTAGCACAAGTTTCTTCGCGCAAAATACATCCTCTGGTTCATTTGAATGCGAGGGTGCATTTTGCTCTAAGAAAATAGCACTACATGTAAGGTTACGCTCCTATGTAATTCTGCATAATCTTGCGTAATGTTGTTGTAATTTTGCGCAATTATGCTACAGCAAACTCCTCATGTAACACCCACCCCTAGTGTATTGCCCTACAACTCAAGTACCATATTCATGAGAATGATTTACTCAATATTTTACAATTAGGCTTTAGAGAAGGCTGCAGAACAGAGACAGCCATCCTAAAAATAATTGATGATGCATTTCATAGATTCAAAGAATCTCATGGGAATAGAGGGGAAAGACCTCAGCTGTTTCTCCTCTTTCCTCAAATACCAAAGCCAACAAATTAAACAACAACCAATTAAAACCTTCTGCTATATAACAAGGTGATTTCACATGGTAAGGTTAGTGATGTGCTTGCCGCCATGTCCAGCACAAGGTAGGTGCCCTCATCTGAGCTATTTTCAAAATTGATTCAAGACCTATCTACGCTTGGATTTCTCACAACAATAACCCGGTCAAACCCCTCAGGGTTACGCCCACCCCTAGTGTATTGCCCTACAACTCAAGTACCATATTCATGAGAATGATTTACTCAATATTTTACAATTAGGCTTTAGAGTAGGCTGCAGAACAGAGACAGCCATCCTAAAAATAATTGATGATGCATTTCATAACTTAGACAGTCATGACTGGTCTTCTCATCCTTCTAGACCTCTCCACAGCATTCAATACATCAATCACTGCACTCTCATCAACAATTTAAAGAATCTCATGGGAATAGAGGGGAAAGACCACAGCTGTTTCTCCTCTTTCCTCAAATACAGAAGCCAACAAACTAAACAACAACCAATTAAAACCTTCTGATATATAATAAGGTGTTTTCACATGGTAAGGTTAGTGATGGGCTTGCCGCCATGTCTAGAACAGTGTAGGTGCCCTCATCTGAGCTGTTTTCAAAATTGATCCAAGACCTATCTACACTTGGATTTCTCACAACAATAACCCAATCAAACCCCTCAGAAGATTTTCTTTATCTGCCCAGTACCATTATCTCCATTGTACTCACTTGGGGGCCGATTCACAGAACTAATCTGAGATAAAATCCTAAACTTACTACTTTTGGTATTCACAGAAGGCATTTAGAAGTAGTAAAGTTAGGACTCCTAACTTTACTACTACTAAATGCCTTCTGTGAATACCAAAAGTAGTAAGTTTAGGATTTTATCTCAGATTAGTTCTGTGAATCGGCCCCTTGGTCTCTTCAATTGTGGTCCTGAGATCCGGTCTTTCTCCCAACAAGCTTCACTTCAAATTCAGGTGAACTCTAGAATTGCAGCCAAGTGGCTGTTGAAATCTGGTATCAATCCCTGTGACTCCCTTATTCTCAATACTTTTTTTCTGTTATCCACATCCCCCCCTCTACTGTGTCTCCAATGGCATCAGTCCAGCCACATATCTCTTCCAAGAGGCGGTTTCTTTTTTCATTCCCTTTATGTGGTCATTCTTGGTAGTTCAGTCAAGTTCATGAACAATCTACTGTAAAACCAACAATTAGCTGGTCAAAGGTTATCCTTTGATTCTAAGCTGGCTATATACCTACTTTAGCTATTCCCGCACAGCATTTGGAGATATTGGGCGTCTAAGGAACTGAGGTTTACCAGCTTAGAATAAGCATGATGTCCATACACGCCCTTACTCCTTAGCTGAGTGGTATATTTGCAGAGTTATTGATACCATAACATACTGAACTTTTCCTGCCTATCTGACAACACTGTGAACTATGAAGGAATATGGAGATACTTGGTGGAGGGGGCTAACTTTCTCTAGTTTATCTTCTGCCATTCAATTGCATCTGCTGCCAATTCATCCAATAAGCATCTGTGCTGAGTGTCTAATCCATCCTTTCCCCTCAACATGTGCCTCCAGTGATTACCAGTTACACCTTCAGGCCCACAGGGACCCAGGCAAAACAGGTGAAGCATCTGCAACCCACTTTGGATTTCTTCACAAGGGCCTCGGACTGAGTACCAAAGAGTATAGACTCAGGAAGTGACACGACAAATTGCTTTGGGAAACCTCTAGCTTCCAGCTTTTCAGAATAACAGGTCAATCCCCATTGCCAGAGGTTGCAACAATCACTGACTGTTGATCAAAGGTGATGTCCAAAAGAAAATAGACCTGAAAGCTGGCAAAGGTCCCAGGTCGTTAACCCTAGGCAAGGCATGAAATAGGGACTGGCATTGTTTAAGTAAAGGCTTGCACAGTGAAAGTTGTGTAGGCCGGAGCCCGCAAAGCAAACAGCGAAGCTAAAAAATAACACTTGCAAGCCAGATTGACCTTCATATTAATGGAGTCAGCTGGAGAAGGTCTCTCTGAGGCAAGAGCAGTCTGCAAGAACCTACTGGCCAGCAGATAATACACCATGGTAACAGAGGGAACCCTCCAACCAGCACCAAGAAACTGGGATGGCAGGCTTCTCAAAGCCTTTCTACTCTTCATTCTCTTTATTTATGATATTCTGGACAGACTTATGTACAGAAGTCTCTGTGCCTCGTTTATTTAGAGTCAGGTGGAAAATGAAAATCTTCACTTTCTGGAGGAAACTATAAATGCAGAGTGGAATCCATGGGCTGAATTTCCTTCACAAGAATATCTCTACTGTGAGGAAAATTAAGGGAGTGGGTTGTTCCTCGTCTTTGGTCTCCATTGGGGGATTTCCCCCCCAAACTCTATATAATGGTCTCTGTTTCTTGCAACCTTAAGTGACCAAAGAATCCCTTGTGGATCTCGTCAGTCCCAAGAAGGAACACCCCCATAAGACCCTTTATCGTTGAGGGTGTCTATGTGATCAAAGGAACAGACTGCTCCAAGTTTGAAGGAGACATCATTCTTTCACAACATGGAATTCTTTTCCAGCTCACTCTCTATGGTTGAGGTGAAAAGCGCAGAAACTGCAAGGACCTCCAAAGTGGCAAAGTCAAAACAAACATGTTCCGGTATGATCCACGTTGCTCATGCTCAGTTGAATTTCAGACTATCGATAACAAAAAATATCACCTGATATAATATCATGGCATAAATACCGTTTACTACAACATCAGTCCATTGGGTGTGCATTTTCCGTTACTAACTCCAATGCGGTGATATATTTCTAAAATATAATGTATTTGTCTGGTGATATCCTTACTCCCAACCCACCACAACTCATGCAATGCCAGAGTATCCTTACTGGGGTCAAGAGGGCAGGCAGCGTTCCCTGGGGGAGGTGCAGTGTGTGTGCTTCTGCCAACCACCCTGGGAGCAGTACAACCAAGAACACCTCACATATGGTAATGAGCCGAAAGGAATGAACTCACAGGGACTGCATGAGTTGCCAACCAATCCCTCGACCGATTTAGGCACTAGACCCAAGGTTAACTTATGCAGGCGAGTCAGTGCATGGAAAACACATAAAAGAAATTCACGTTCAGTGTAAAGGGTAACAAAGGCATGAACATTTAATACAGAACACACCTACCTATATTCATATCAAAGCACACGCTCCAAGGGAGACAGATAAAACAGAAGGTGATGTGAGCCAGATCGAGTGGATTTGTTTTACAAAAGCGTTAATTTTTTTTAATGGGATGGTGGTGGCAAGTTCATTGCCTGTATATATTGTGAGGGCTGCCCACAAATGTTCGTAGTGTGATGACGAAAGTAGATGAGGCAGTAATGATTTCCAATAAATGTAAAATATAAGCTATTATAAAAACTCTTAACTTTTTTAATTGAACACCCACTATGCCCTCTACCTTTCTTTTTTCATGCTAACCTCCCCGTGCCCCCCACTACTATCCTTTCTTTCTACTTTCTCTCCCACCTTTTTCAGACTATTTTTCCTTTGTATATATTCTTTGGTCTTTTAAGGATTATCATATGCATGCAGCCAACCCCTTGGTTATGAAAATAGTCCCCTGAGAGAAAAGCCATCATGCAAAAGTTCTAGTTCTAGTGGTTGCTAGGTTACAGTTCTCTCACATGAAAATGTTCGCACCATGCAAAGATGAAATAATGAATGAATTGGATTTAACTCAGTAGGAAAGCGCCTATTTGTGTTTATTATATTGCAACAAGAATTGTGAAAGTCATTAGTCCCTGAAAATGTACATTAAATAAATGGAAGTTCATATCACCTGGAGGAGGACAGCTGAGATTAAATGATGATCTAAACTAAAGGATGAGCCACAAAGGATGCAAGCCTCTGCGGATGACTTTTTTTCATTTCAATAAAAGAATTTCTATAATAATACTGATCATATCAAATAGATATCTTGACCTCAGGATAATGATCACTGATACAAAAAGTAAAGAGTCTGTACTAGACAGAAACTTTCCAGTGTTTCAGCTGTATGTGCCCCTCTTCCACTTGGACAAGGTATAAATTCACATACTCACTGTAAAATCCTCATGCAGCAGAAAGGATGACACAAGGCACAAGGATGTAGTAAAGATGTTCAGGTTTATTCCAAGAAGAAGAAAGGAAGGACCCATCCAGGCCCCAGCCAGTCAGGGTAACAGCTCCCAACATTTGAAACAATACATTCTAACACCAAGGAAACTACAAGCAGAACACAACAATGTCACAGAACCATGCGTAACCATGGCACTGTAGTACCATGACATCAGATACTAGCAAGTCTCAGATGCCACACACCTTCCCCATAAACACAGAAAGGAAAGATGAAAAAAAAAAAAATACAATGATTAAGGAACATAGTCACTTAAATAACGAGGCTTCACAACAACCCTGGAAGATATGCGTGGGGTAGCAAAAGTGTTTGATGTGGAAACAGGTCCAGAGGAAGATTTTTCACCTAAAATTGGACCAGAACACACAGAAATTCTACTCAAATTCCAAATTCTGTGGTCCTGAGTCCTCACAGCATTTTTAAACACCTTAACAACTTGTATGGGCTTCGAGAACTTAACTTTGTGACCCAGAAGTCTGATAACCACCAAGTCACCGACTTTGACCACCGTTTCTTTAGTGGATTTCTTGGAATCAAAATGTAATTTCCTAGCTAAACACTTGCCCTCCTCCTTCTTGCGCCAGTGCAATGCAGACTCTTGGGAAGAGGATCGAGGCACAGACTCCTCAAGAAGCCTTACCCACGAGGGTTCGACTAAGGTGCATGGAGCCCTTCCCTTGAAGAGAACAAAAGGAGACTGACCAGTAGAACTGTGAGGAGTTACTCTATAGTTTTCCACTTTTTTTAGAACTTGTTCCTTCCAGTTAAGTCCAGCGTTCTTGGCCCAGGAAATGGTTTCCTTTAACACCCTGTTGAACCTTTCAACCATGCCATTGGTTTCTGGGAGGTAAAGGGAGCACTTCTTGTGTTTAATGCCCCTGTTCTTCAAAAAGGACTCCATTTCTTTCGACACTAACTGTACCCCATTGTCAGTGAGAATGGATTCAGGGTAACCCTCTCTGGCTATGAGACTCTCTAAAAATTTAATCACCTGACCCGTCTCTATACTGGAGGTAAAGTGGATCTCCAGCCACCTAGAAAATAAGTCCAGGAGTACAAAAATGAAAATTTGTTGTCCATTAGAATGAACGGGACCCACAATGTCTAGAGCCACCTCTTTCCACGGCCCACACGGAAGCTCCCTGATGACCATAGGTTGGACTCTCAAAAGTTTGGATTTTTCACTCGTAGCACACACCATGCAGTCCCTTATGACCCTTTCAACACATAGGTCCATGCCTGGCCACCAGTAAGAAGATCGGAGTCTCTCCTTGGTCTTAGACATACCAGAGTGAGACTCATGAGCTAAATCTACTAACTCCTTGCGCAGCCCAAGAGAAGGTATAAGACGTGTCCCACGCACAAGCATCTCATCACACACGGCCAATTCATCTTTCACTCCCCAGAATTTAGAAGCCTCCACAGAAGCCTGCTTTTTAGTGTACCAGCCATTGTGGATGAGAGCCATTACCTCAGACAAAACAGGATCTTGGGATAACTTGAGGCGCCATTGGTCTTCATCAATGATTGCTTCTCCAACCAGGCACACATGAACATCGCTCGTACTCCATTCATCATCAGAGTCATCATCAAGGGGTTCATCAACAACTAATCTAGAAAGCGTATCAGCCACACAGTTTTCCACCCCAGGGATGTACCTGATGTCAAAATCATACTCTTGGAGAGCTATGACCCACTTTGTTATTCTACCAGAGACCAAGTCTATTCCTTTCTTTGAGAAAATTTCACATAGAGGTTTATGATCAGCTTTAACCAAGAATTTTGTCCCCCAAAGAAACTTCTTAAGCTTTCTGATGGCCCAAAACACCGCAAGAGCTTCACGCTCAATCACGGAGTAGCGTGACTCAGGGTCCTTGAGGCCTCGTGAGATAAATGTGATAGTTTGCATGCCATTTTCACCCTCCTGCTGGAGTACAGCCCCTAAGCCCTTAAGGCTAGCATCAGTGGTAACAATGGAAGTCTTGGAGGGATCAAAACTTCTAAGATTGGGGGCATCACAGAGTCTTTTCTTTGCTCCACTTATATTCTGTGCCTTTCTTTAAAAGCCCCCTCATACAGATGCAATGCTCAGCAAAACCCTCAACAAACTTATTGTAATATTCGATCATGCCAAAAAACTTCATAAGTTCCTCTCTACATGAGGGAGGAGGCATGCAAGAGATCGTGTCTACAAGATTGGACTTGGGAGCAATACCGTCCCCTGAGATCGTGTGTCCCAAGTAATGAATCGAAGAAGTGGCAAATTGACACTTCTCCAACTTTACGGTGAGATTGGCTTCTTCAAGCCTACCCAAAACGACATCAAGACGTTCTCCATGTTCCTCATGATCTTTTCCGAAGACCAGGATATCGTCTTGATAGACGTAAACACCATCACAACCTTTGAGGACTGTCTCCATTGCACATTGGAAGATGGAAGCTGCCGACATCAGGCCGAACGGCATCCGAACGAATAGGAAAGTCCCAAACGGGGTAATGAAAGAGGTGAAATCCCTTGAGGTTTCTGCCAGCTCAATCTGGTGAACGCGGATGCCAAATCGATGGAGCTGAAGACTTTGGCACCACCCAACAACGCCAGCAATTCGGCAATATTGGGCAGTGGATAGCGATCCACCACCACACACTTGTTGAGTTGCCTCAAATCCACACACAAGCGAAGTGAAGCATTGGCCTTACGAGCTGCCACAACCGGAGCAAGCCAATCGGTACCAGTAACCTCTTCAATTATTCCACCATCCCTGAGCTTGTCTAACTTTTTCTTCATCTCTTCCCTCACAGCTAGAGGCACATTTCTAACCTTACAGCAAGAAGGTTGTGAATTGGGGCGTAAGGGAATGTCCAATTTAAAATCTTTAAGACAACCAAGACCCTCTCTAAAAACCTTTGGAAATGTTTGTCTAATGTGTGTTTCAACAGTGAGATCAGAATTAACAGAAACGGATTGAACTTCGCGTTTTAGGATGATGGGAGATGGACTACTGGGATCCAGCATAACACCTAAGTCCCCCTGGTGAAACCAGCTGATGATGCTGTCACCCTTCTGAGAGACGTAAACTTTGCCAGAAACATATCGCCCACCGTATTCTATGAGACCCAAAAAGTAACCACATAATGCTATAGGCTCACCACCATAGGCCAAAGGGCGTATGTCTGGTTTTAGAAGGGAAATCTTACCAGCAAGTTTTGTTTGATAAAAAGCTTTGGAGACTATGGTAATTTTTGCCCCCGAATCAAACAAAACTTTAGTAGATTCACCTTCTACTTGAATTGTGTCAACTGGACATGATTTTTGTTCCAAAGCAGAGTCAACTTGGATAACAATTTGCCCACAGACAAAGTCTTCCTCAAGGATATCAGTTTCAATGCACTTAACATTGGAAGTGGAGAACTTGCTTTTACAAACAACAGAAAGATGATCCTTCTTCTTACATTTGGAACAGACCACATTCAAGGCAGGACATTTTTTATCATTGGCAAAATGCCCTAGTTTGTTACATCTGAAACACTTGGGAACAAACGTACCTTTCTTTGACTTAACAGCACTATCAGTTTTTGATACCACTTTGGCCTCTTCCTTGACAACTTGAATAGAAACTTGCTTATCTTTCTTCAAAGTATCAACGCACTTTGGAGAATGTTCAATCCTTTTAGCCACTTGTAACACTTCATCCAAAGAAGGTTCGTCTCTCAGCCACAGTTCTTCACGAACCTTTTCAATATTACACCCCAGCATGAACTGGTCCCTTATTCTTTCATCTAGTAACTCAGCAAATTTGCAAGAAGAGGCAAGTTTTATAAGATGGGTGACATACACCTCAACAGATTCACCATCATTTTGATGTCTCTTAACAAATTGGTACCTTTCGAGTATGGTGCTCACCTTAGGTAAATAATGTTTGTCAAGCTTACATATGCAGATTTCATATTCATTAAGATCTTTGCTTTCTGCATCACTTAACTCAGGCAGATGATCAAATACATCTTGCCCTTCTGAGCCAAGGCAATGCAAAAGAAGAGAGGTTCTGCACTCGGCACTGAGACTTACACCACAAACCCTGGCATAACGTTCAAAAACTTTTTTCCACATTTTCCAATTGATGGCAGGTTCACCAGGTGACATGAGGAAATAGGGGGGGGGCTGTCACATTTTGCATGGCTTCTAGAGGTGACACAGAAAATGTAAACAAAAATCAAATGTGACACAAGTAAGTCCGTCACAGAAATAGCAGACAGAAACCAAGTGCAGGAATGTGTGTGTCACAGAAGTGGTTGAAATTGGAAAAAAAAAACAGTGTGCCACTCACAGTCAATAACCAAGTGTAGAAATGTGTGTGTGTCACAGAAGTGGCACACAAGCGAAACTCAAAAATATGTAGAAAATGAAACAACAGTGTTCCAGTCACAGAATAAACAGGCAAATAAAAGCAACATAAATATCAAGGTGTGCCTGTCACCGACGTGCAGTGTGCCAGTCACAGAATGAACTGGCAAATAAATGCAACATAAATATCAAGGTGTGCATGTCACCGAAGTGCAGGCAGCCAGTAATTACAATAAATAATTTAAGGTGTGCCTGTCACCGGAGTGCAGGCAAGGCTTACCTTGAGAACAGCTGATGTAGTAAATCGGAGCACAAGTGCTGGCGTTAACGAGAGAGAGCAAAAGAGCTTCAGGCTTGTAACTAGGCAACATACCAAGAGTCGTTCAAATTTTTTTTAAAAAAAAGAAGCAAATGCTCTGAAAAATAGCCAGAAAGCTTAAGACAACTCTCCACCAGCGTAGGTCGTCTTGCAGCAGAATAAACAGACGTCAGGGCAAACCAGAAATGGAAAATTGACGTTAATGTGTGCGTGTCACAGAAGTGGCACGCAAAGAAGCTAGGAGCTGAACGAAGAAAACAAGATGGCGGCACGCTGCGTGAAAAACGTGCCGTCAAAGGTCAAGACCACCGTGGAACGCACCGTACAGGAGAAGATGCAGCGTGATGGAGCTTCAGAAAGAAGGAGCTTCAGTGAAGGAACGCAGCAGGGAGAAGTTATGCTGTCACAGAAGAATGGAGGATTCTAAAAGGCTCGCAACCCAGCACGAGGTGAGGGAACCCGTTGAATGAGTTTTTAAACCCACACAAATGTCGAAAAGATCGCAGCGCCGGTTGAATCTCCAATCATACACAAATGTGGTGAAAACAGCAGCATCCACACCAGTACATCAAGTCATTGAAGACGTTAAAGCGCAAAAGAAGCACAGAAAGAGGTGTGGCTTTAAGTATGCACCTACAACCGTAGAGATAAGTGCAGCCTTCGCTCTGTTAGATTAGATCATTAAAGAAGTTGAATCTTAGCGGGGCAATCTCCGCGGGGCAAAGTAGGGACGAGAATGAGAGGATCCCAAAGTACCAACGCTGTACTGTAGTACCCAGAGATGCCAGAAGTTAGCAGAGAGGGTCGAAGTAGGGACGAGCCCGCGTCGACTCTGAAACACCCGAGAGATAAGGGTGTGTAAACGCGGCGAAAGCTCCCAATCCCCAAAATGAAGAGAAACAGCACAATACCTTGCGATTGAAGGGTGAATTCAGCACAAGGTTGAAGGGATGTGGAGGCTGTTGGCTCCTCCTTCTTTTCCAGCTGCCGACTATGCCAGTGTGTGGCATAACCATGGCACTGTAGTACCATGACATCAGATACTAGCAAGTCTCAGATGCCACACTCACATACTAATCCATTCCTTGAACTTAGAATATTTAATCTGATCACTATTTAATTTCATTTTAGCTGTTGTTGTCATAGAGATTTTTTATTAAGATTGACTGATAGACAAATAAGGGCCTGATTTAGAGTTTGGCGGAAGGGATACTCTGTCACAAATGTGATGTATTTCCGGTCCTGTCCACCTTATTACAAGTGCATTGTATCCTAAGGTACTGGTAATACAGTGGAGGGGATAACCATACGTTTGTGACAGAGTACCCATCCGCCAAACTGTAAATAAGGGCCTAAACCTGGCACAGGTATTTTAAGTCGATCCAACTTCCTAAAAATTGCTAATTTCACATTAGGTGAATTATGAACAACGTCTTGTCATTTAGTGGGCAAAGACCTTTGGGAGATTTATGACTAAAGGAGACTGGATTAAACTTAAAATATCTGCAAGAATATTAAAATAGCAGCCAAGAGACATTTTCTTTTCAAATGAATCTCATGCACATATCTCCTTTGACTTCCGAATATGAGATATATCCTTGTAAACAATTTTCATGCAAGATAACATCCAAAATGCTTTGATGCAAAACGTTTAATTTCACATACTTTTTTCAAAATTTCACAAAAAATCACTTTTTACCCACCATTAGTCATGAATGTCAATTTACCAAAATTCCAGGGGTAGCGGAATTGACATCACTTGCCATTTGACCTTTACTTTTACTCTCACACAATCGGCCCCTAATAGTGAATAATATAGTACTATTCACTATTATTGTAATCAAAAATTGACAGAAAACAAAGAAAGTAGAGCCCTAATTGACGTCCATAAGGGCGAGTTGCCTATGTGTTCCTGTCAATGATTTTGCAACCTTTGAGGCCAGGGGTCCCAAGGCAGTGTCAGCTGCGAACCCAAATGACATCCATGCCATTACATACAGGGCATACACAGCAAGAACAGGAACAGTGCAAAGTTTGTTATCCCAAATAACAGATAAGTGGAAGGTGTCAACAGCAGTGCAAGGTTGCCTCACACAAATTGAATAGGTAAAAAAGATGTAGCAACTTTAGATGTTTCCTTAAATTCACACAAAAAGCCTGCATTCATTAGATTCTTGCTATTGTCTGGAGGGCTTGAGTCTGAGGTTCCCTCTATTACCATGGTGCATTCTTTGTTGACCAGTAGCTTCTCTCTGTCTGTTCTTACCTTCGAGGTCACTTCTCCTGCTGACCTCACTGACACGGAAGTCATACTGACTAGGAAGTGTTACTTTTTTTTAGCTTCAGTATTTGCTCTCAGTGGTAGGGTCTATGTAAAATTCATAGTTCAATCCTTACTTATCTATTGGGTTGCTGCCGACCAGAGACACATTTCTGCCCTCCTGCTGCTGAGCAAAGCTCGAGCAGGGGAAGGCAGAACAATAGGCACCCTGTCACAGGGAGGTGTGACCACCTCCCAGAGAGGATTTAGTGTATTAGGCCTGGGTGGGTGCGCTTGCCAGCAACCGAAAGTCTGCATGAGGGGCGCATTTGGAGTCCCTGTGCATAGTCCAGTTCAAACCAGTCCTGGGAGCCGTTGGCTCCTGCTCTGGCGCGAAACTGGACAAAGGACATGGGAGTAACCTCCCCTCTGTCCTGACACTCCCCTGGGAGGGTCCCCTGAATCTGTCCAGCCCTCTTCCGTGGGTAGAAAATCGCTTACCTGGCTGTAGGACCCTAGATTCGAAGTGGACAAGATTCTAAACAAGAAACCACTGACCTTCGACCATCTGGACACTCTGGACTTCGCTGGACTTAGTTTGGGCCTGACTTCGTCTCCCACTCCATCCAAAGCATCGTCTGTGCCCGTGCACCATACAGGGTCTGTGCAGGGCCTGTGGAGTATCAACAACAGCTGAAGATATCTCCCTTGGAGTGAAGGAGTCACTCCCCTGCATTCGCAGGTACTGTAATGCAACTGACTGGTCTGCTGCTCCTGAGCTCCTGCGGACTCCAAAGGCTCCAGCAACACAGGAGGTGGGTTTCCTACTCCACCGAGCTCTGAGCTGCCCTCTCACCAAGTTTGAGGTCAGAATCCCTCGTGTGGGCTGCAATACCCGTACCCATGTGCACAGCATACCTTTGCAAGTGCATATGCTTGTTGGTGTGCCTAAACCAAGTGCACTGGGCTCCTAGTAGCCCAAATCTCTGGCATCATTTCCACCAAAGAACTTTGGCCTCCTTACACTGATTGCTCCATGGGCTGTTGCTTTGTAAATCTGCTTGAGGTCCCTCGCGACTCCTGTGCCTCCGGCCTGTGGGTCCTCTTGAGGGTCAACACTGCTTTTATTGGACTCCCCTGGTTGCTCCAGGCTTGCCTTGACTCCCTTGTGTTTGGTGAGTCTCCTGGACCTTGCTGGTCCGAACCGTAACCTATCTTGACCATCTTCATGGGTTGCCACTGCCAAGACTTGTTGGTGCTCCAGCCAGACACCAACCCCTCAGCACTCGACATACTTTGTGGAACAGCTTGTATCCAACTCCTGGTCATCCTCGACATCTCATGGTCCCGGTGACTGCAGAGTCAAGAACCCCCTCAACGCACCTGAAGCACCCGACATTGGTGGGCATTCGTCTACCGAGCCCCTGGTCACTCCTGAGTGACTCAGGCTCTGGACCCTCTGCTTTCAGGTACTTTTTATCAAGAATCTATCCTTGGATCCCATCAGAAACTTTTCTTCTTTCCCGCAGTGGCATTTCCTTGAAGTCCTCCATTGAGATCGATGGCGGTTTCCGACACCACTTCAGCCCTATGCACCCGGCTTCCCTGGGATAGGTAACTCTGGTACTATGGGATTCATGGGTGGGGTGGTTCTTCAACCTCCTATGATCCAAAGGGCTTCCTCGTAATCCACTGGGAAGGGTCCTTAAACTTTAAAACTACAACTGCGACTCTCCCGTAGAATTGTACGGCGCCCTTGGTTGTGTTCCCACACTGCAACCGTCCCCCATGGGGTCCCTACTTACTCACCTTGGGTGGTTCCTTGGGGTCCCAGCGATTCTACATCCTCTAGACACTGTCTTGACTCAAGTCGTGGTTCTTATACCACTATTTTAGTATATGGTTTGGTCTCCCCCTGGAGCCCACTGTGTATTAGTGCTACTTACGATTGTTTCTGTTCTACAGTATTGTGTGCTTTGTGTTTATCTGCGTGTAGCAGATACTGCGAAGTATTTAGAGTGTGTTATAATACTAAATACATATTTTTATAACTACTGTGTGGTTCTCCTTTCATTTAACCAATACAATAAGGTTGCATTCTGGTAAAACAAGCTTCTTAACATTCCTTCAAGACTAAGCCTGAAGGCTGCTCTCCACAGCTACCACTTGGATAGCTTTCTAAGGTTATCTTTGACCTCTTAAATCACCATAAGGGTTGTTTGGACTGGTACAGGGTGCCCACTTAAATTAGTGGACAGCATATACCAGGCCACCTTCTCACACAACACCTTTGCATTCTTGGCCATCAGACATGGCAAGAAGGTTGTCCATCACAGTTAGGGTTGGCATCTAGAAGGTTGTGTGTGGGGGGAATTGTTGAATGGGTGAAAGCTCATCTTCACAAGAAGTGAATTAGAGAATACTTCTCCCTCAGATGAATTAGAGAAGACTAGTGTTGCATCTGCATGGAAGCAGTGTGCAGAGGACTCAACTGAGATGGCTGGTTGGAGGAGAGTCCTGCATAGTTGGGACACGCATCAGTGGCTGTTTAGCTAGTGTCTGGGGACATGCATTCCTCAGTATAGTTCCTGGAGGAAGACTGCTTCCTGGCTACATATAGATTTGGAAAATGGATCCTGGGCCAACAATGTCCTCCACATCCTCCTCTTCAGCAGTGGTGGTCATTGAGATTGCACTTTGAAGGAGGATCGGATTTCCTCTTTTAAAGTGTCCTCCTTTTGGATGATCCAGCATCCTTGCCAGGCTCTCTGTCCCCATGACATGCAAGAGAAAGATGAAATAAGTTGGAAGTCATACAATAAAGATTGTGTAAAGGCCATCACTAGGCACATTTTATATTAGCTATCAGTAAAAGTCACACTTTAACAAAGTGAAATGACACGCATACTAAACCATATGAAATTAATATCTAATCCATACAAGGCCCTACAAATTATATAGGATGGTATGTCACCTGATGCTACCATGTAGCCATTTACGAATGAACCCCTCAAAGTCAGCTCTTGAACAGTGTGCTTGAAGACAATTGGGGTAATGTCTCCCCTGATCCAGAAGGTAGACAGACCAGTAAAGGTAGCACTGAATAATATAAGAAGAAAAGTGAGGAGACAAATGTTAGTTGACATAAATTATGTCAATGAAAATCGATTTACTTGAAACATGTGCCATATTTCATTGACAAGGATTAAAAACTCAAAGAGCGTACATTGTTATGAAATTGAAATGAGTCTGAGAAGGTATAATTAATGACATACAGTAGAGGATGTAAGATTCTCATAGACCTACCTGACTGATGGATGGTAGGGGGTCTAATTGCTTCTGTTATGATGTCCTTTGATTTCAAATGAGGAGTTGATCACTGTGTGGACACCAATAGCTGTTGCATCAGTGTTGCTGACAAGAGAGAGACATACAGAGTAATGTGGCAGCCACACACAAGCAGTATGAAGGTACAGTGGCATGCATATGGTATAAACTAGGACAACGGTGTCAGTATTGTGCTGAGATTTCAATGATGTGTCAGAGCTTTAAGGCTGGATGACATAATCCATAAGCATATCCTTCCTCATGAGGTTGAAGAATGTACAGATGCATATGTTGCCTTGAGGATACAGATATGTGGCCTATCATTTTGACCATATCACCTATTGTTATAACTAGAACAATTTATTGTCCACATAGTGTTGAAATAAAATGTATGTATTTGATTCTTAAGTCTAAAGAAATATTGTTAAACAAAACGCAAAAGCGCACATAGTAGACTTACCACTCACTACCATCTGTCTGCTGTCTGTGGCGGGTCCAAGTGTTGGTGTAGTACTAGGAACAGAAGTAGAGGTGAGAGCAGGTGGTGGATGGGAATACAAACCATGACTTTCAAAGTGGATTAAGATACAAATTGGATAAACATATTTTAGAACCACTACATAGCACTGCCATCTAGATTTGAATGAACTGGCTCAGCAAATTGAAATGTGTAACATAATTTACATAGTCATGGTAGGAGAAAATAGTCTAAAACATTTTAATATAGTGTGGTACTGAGATTGATAGAATTGTAACACACATATTTGTGCTGCAGGAACATATTTGAAGAGATTCCATGTATGATCATCCTACTGCAGTTGGAAGTACACCTGCCCCAGCTGTTGAAACTAAAGTACTTGCAATAGGGATCGTATGAGGACAAATAAGAGTGCATGGAGAATAGAATAAACATTTTACTCTATAAAGCGTGTGTGTGTGTGTGTGTTAGAAGCTGTATATAAGGGATGTGTGTGATGTCTGGTTAACTGTGTAGGTTGTGTCTAAGACAGAGCAGCATAAGTGGTTACAGGAGATCCTGTTGGAATAGAAGGGGTAGATTTGGCCTTAATAGCAGGTGCAGGGTGGACAGGACTTGTTAAAGGAAGGGGGGGGGGGGTGAGACAGAGACAGCAGGCAGGTCCACCTCCAGGAATAGCCTTTGCCACCTCAATCCTGGTAAATGTCTCTTTCACCACCTCCTCTCATTCTGCCATTTTTTATGTCCCCCATGGTGCGTGTTTGTTCCCCAATGTACTTACAGAGTCTGTACATAGGTGCCTTCTCCACTCCACAGAGGTTGTAATTATGCAGAACATGCAGTTGCCTGTAGTAACCTACAACACAGTTAAGTACAAGACCTGTTTCTCCATCAGTGAAATTTCTCTTCCTTGCGAGTGGCGCTGGCTGCATCATGGAGGCAAGCAGCTGGTTTGTGGGATCCTGATAGTGGTGTATCCCAGGGTGAAAAAGGCATGGACTAGGGGTAGAAGTGTATTTATGTGTTTGATTTGTTAATTTATGTCAGGTGGTCAGGTGTGTGTGATATTGCTCAGATGTACACTATTTCCCTATTCTCTTAGCTTCTGAGATTTCCACCCGGTTAGCGATTATGTCCTCGCTGGCATTGGAGAGCTCCCTAAATAGGCAGATAGTAGAAATACGAGTCTAGAATTACTATTAGAAACTCTACAGCCATAAGTCCAGTGGAAGAAGACTCGTGGAGACTTTAAAATTCACTTGCAAATGGAGATTACCACCAGGAATTAGTGAATTCCATCCAGGTAATAATCTCCCACTAAAGGTAGACAGATTTTGCCACACATGGAGATATCCACATAGATATTACACATAATATTTGTATTGTTTAGACAGGATTATTGCTTTAAAAAATATATGCAATATTTATTCCTGTTGCATGCAATTGCATAGTAATAATATTTTCTAAACTTACAACAGTTATCTTATGTTTAAAAATAGAGCAATTAATGTGAAATAACCTAAACATTATGTGCACATTAGGAGTGACATCATAATGACCTTTATCTTTATATTGTATCCTAATCATGATGTATCTCCTCTGTGTTCAGTTCAATTGTTCAGCATTGACCTTCTCGGGTCTGTTGCACATGCAGGTAAAACAATATCTTTTCCAGTCAATGACGGTGAATCATTGTCCACCACAGTTTTTTTCCAACTGTCACGGCTGCAAAAGAAATGCTGGTATTCAATTTTTGGATATTGATAGTCGAAACCATCACATTACAAGTTTAACCCGCATTAAAGTATTCACTTTACTGCTTCATGTAATACAGTCCAATAATTTGGGGAAACTAAAAAAAAGAAAGCAAAAAGCATCACAGAACAATTCCATATGTTTTTAAAAATCTTATGTCAATCTCAATGGCCTTAACAATATTTTTAAAAAGCATGTGCTTAATTTCAACAGATCCCAGAAATGCAAAGTTTCGTCTAATATTCTAGAGTCAGCCTTGATAGCAAGAGACATAAGTCCATAATTTGAATTTTTTCACGCAACGCAGCAAGACAACTTGCTGCGCTGTGTGAAAGGGAGAGGGTAGGAATGCACCATATTTTCCATTATATGGCACACTCAGTGCAGCCTAGCACGATTGCAGGCACCCTTGCATCATGGTGCAAGGGTGTCTGTGTTGCAGGCAGGATTGTTCATGTGAAGGAAGGGACACCTTGCTGCACAAAAACAAGCCTTAGAAGCAATTTCCTCTTTCTAAGTTTGCTGCAGACAAGGTTATCATATCTTCAAGGGCTAGGTATATTGGCTTGATTTAGAGCAGAGGTCTTCAATCTGTGGGGCGCGACCCCCAGGGGGGCCTTGGAGTCCTGGGAAGGGGGTCGCGCATTTCCAGGCCTCACTTCTGCCTGGAATCTAAAACATGTGCTCTTCCTTGTGGAAACCGAAACGCTTCATTCTGGTGTTTAAAATGCTTCAGCTGAAGTTAAATGAGTCTCCTGTATTGTGAAAGGAAGAGGCTGGGCAGATAGGTAAAACAATCCTTCATGCCAGGTTGCCTGAATGAAATGCAATTGTGTGTTATGAGTTAATCTGCAAATGTAAGGGTGCTTGGGAGCGATTCTGGCCTTAATTGCTTTGTGATGGCAAAGATTTGTTTTTGTTTTGAGTGGTAGTAGGAAGAGTTAACAACTGGGCTGTGAAGTGCATGCTTTTAATCATAATTTACACAGCGCTTAGTACCCTTGAGGAGGTGTTGAAGGGACAGTTATGCAAAACAAAATGCATCACTTATGCTCCGGTATTACTAAAATTTACTTTTTTGGAAGCTCCATTTTATCCTAAAACTATTTGCAGTTTGTAGCAGTCTATCTTAGGTGGCGAAGTGAGCTAAAGAATGATGATGGATTCAACCCAGATCTGTGACTGGGGGTGAGTGTCTGAAAAGTTTTAGCGCTCTGTCCATTATCTCCTTGTGTTTGCTTTGTTCGCCCTAAACTGGCAGGGTATGCCCAGACGTGGGTCCCTTGCTCACTTTGCCACTGGATTCAAGCTAGCCTGGCTGATGAAGGGTGTTACCCAGAAACCGGTCCCATGATGCTTGTTTCCGGTTCAGGGAAGACCTGGCTTGACAGTTCTGGCTGGACTGTTCCCATGAGGCACAGGGTCAAGACTGATTTGCATATAGCTGGGTCTGAACTGAGGTGGCGAAGTGAGCTAAAGAATGGTGATGGATTCAACCCAGATCTGTGACTGGGAGTGAGTGTCTGAAAAGTTTCAGCGCTCCGTCGATTATCTCCTTGTGTTTGCTTTGTTCGCTCTAAGTTGGCAGGGTATGCCCAGAAGTGCGTCCCTTGCTCACTTTGCCACTGAATTCAAGCTAGCTTGGCTGATGAAGGGTGTTACCCAGAAACCAGTCCCAGGATGCTTGTTTCCGGTTCAGGGAAGACCTGGCTTGGCAGTTTGGGCTGGACTGTTCCCATGAGGCACAGGGTCAAGACTGATTTGCATATAGCTGGGTCTGAACTGAGGTGGTGAAGTGAGCTAAAGAATGGTGATGGATTCAACCTAGATCTGTGACTGGGGGTGAGTGTCTGAAAAGTTTCAGCGCTCCGTCCATTATCTCCTTGTGTTTGCTTTGTTCGCCCTTTGTTTTTAGCCACACCTTTGACGCTTCCATGCTCACTGACCTTTGGTGTGATAAACACTGTTTAATATTATTTCCCCACTGTAAAAATGATTTGCTATGGGAATTGGGGGCATTTATGGTTGTCGATAGTTGTCAATGATGAGGAGTACCAAGTTCTAGAAATTTTTGTCAGGAGGGGGTCCTTACGCCTAAAAAATCTTGGCAGGGGGGTCTCGGCATCAAAAAGTTTGAAGACCTCTGATTTAGAGGTTGTCAGACACAGTAAAGGCAGTCAGGGTGTGGGATGGCTTTACATCCACTACCCTGTCTTTTCTTCACCTACAAAATTTAGAGTTCACCTCTGGCCCTGTGGTGGACTATAAGGGTTTGTATGAATGAACTGGGGTCATGGTTGTTCATACAAAGCCATTTAAAATGTTTGTGTGCATCTGTCATTTGTGACGGATGTTTACATCGCACTTATTAAAGCTTTTACTTTCCAAAAACAATCTCCCAAACCAGGAGTTTGTTTTTGTAAAAGTGAAAACTTGGTGTGTCAGTTGTTTTATTTTTTTATTTTTACTGTCTCTCACTATCATTTATCCCTGGTGGTGTCATACAGTAAAACAAAGCCATGTAACTGCCAACCCTAAAAAAGGCAGATGTTCTGCTGGCTTACCTCCCACTGCCTGTCCTCCCTTGTGCAGTCGAAGGAAGGTTTATGCACATTGTGTACATTTTACTTAATTGGCTTACACTTGGTGGTCCATCCGATTCAAAATTGGGCAGGCAGACCGAGAGTTTGGCAGAGAGGTTACCCTAATACCCTGTCTGCCAAACTCTAAATTGGGCACTATATTTGCACCTTCTATATTCTCCCAAAGCTTAGTTACACCAATCCCCTAATATCTAGCTGTTGGGACCTTTAATGAAGAGTATATTGAGATGTTCCACTGCATAATAATTTTACATTTTATAGTGTTGACATTGTAGCCTAGTAGGATGCTAAAGTAATTGAAAATGTCCTCAGTTGGTTTTACCAGACTCCCAAAGTTATATGTATTAATAATTAAATCATTAGCATATAATTTAGATTTAACAATCAGCTCTTAATAGCTAACACAGGAAATGGTCTCCTACATTTTGATTTTATAAGTTAGGGGCTCGCTTGCTACGGCAAAATAAATCGGGGTGGAAGGCAGCTTTACATTGTGGCTCTATGAAAAATGCCTGTGACTCATAACCCTCTATCAGATCCCTAGCATCTTGATTTATATACAGAGCACCCATATCCTTTGCATGAATCTTTCAGACAACCAGAAATGGGATTGTGTTTGTCACAAACACCTCTAGACCACACAGTCAAATGCCTTCTCCGCATCTATCATGTAGATACTGAGAGGGACTTTTTCCTAGATTGCAGTGTCAACCATGTGGATTAGGGTTTCTGTTATGGTGAATTGCCTACTTTTAGGGAGAAGATCTTGTTGATCTAGGTGCATAGGGGTCCCAACCACCTGGCCCAATCCATCCATCAAAATTTTTGTGAGACTTAGTTAGCTTCACAGTTGAACAACAACATATAGTGGTAAGATGAGGAGGAGCAGGGATCCTTATTGGGTTTATTAAATACAGAAATCAATGCAGTTTGCGAAGAATTGGTAGTTATTCCTAACAGAAAAACCTGATTAAAAAGTGAGTTAAACAGAGATGTAAATACAGCTGTCAGATGTTTGTAGATTTCAGAGACGATCCCGTCAGGGCCACCTGTCTTTCCACTGACCTGCTTCAGAAGAGATTTCTATGTCTCCTGGTAGGTAACTGGGGATGACAACAACTAAAATTTACATTTTGGGAGTCCCACTTGAGCGAGATATGTTCTGAAGGTCTCCACTTCATTTTCTTTTTTTATAGAGCTGGTTGAAAAAGATTTCAAAAGCACCCAGGATATTCTATGTACCGGATAACTTTGAATCATTATTGTGAGAAGTTGGCCTGGTATATGTTGTCCACTAATTAAAGTGGGCACCTTGCACCAGTCCAAATGACCCTTATGATGTATGAATGAGGTCAAAGATAACCTTTTGAAAGCTATCCTAGGGGTAGCTGTGGAAAGCAGCCTTCAGGCTTAAGCTTGAAGGAATGTAAAGCAGCTTGTTTTACCAGAATATCACCTTTAGTATTAACTAAATGAAAGGAGAACCACGCAGTAGTTATAAGAATATGTATTTATTTATATAACAGTCTATAGTATCCTCTACACGAGGATACAGCACAAAGCACAACATACTTTAGCAAAGAATCAGTTGTAAGTTGCACAATGCACAGTGAGCTCCAGGGGGAGAACAAACCATATACTAAAATAGTGGTATAAGAACCACGACTGGAGTCGAGACAGTGTCTAGAACACGTAGAATCGCCGGAACCCCAAGGAACCACCCAAGGTGAGTAGAAAGGGACCCCATGGAGGACGGGTGCAGTGTGCTAACACGACCGCGGGCTCTGTACAATTGTATGGGGAAGTCGCAGTTACAATTTTACAGTTTAAGGACCCTTCTCGGTGGACTTCGAGGAAACCCTTTGGAACTTAGGAAGTTGAAGAGCCACCACACCCATGGATACCGTAGTACCTGAGTTACCTATCCCAGAGGAGCCGGGTGCATAGGTCTGGAGTGGTGTCGGAAACCGCTGTCATTTTCAATGGAGGGTTGCAAAGAAGAGCTGCTGCCGGGAAGGAAGAAAGTGTCCGTAGGAATCCAAGGGTGGATTCGTGATGGAAGGAACCTGATAGCAGAGGGGACAAAGTCTGGGTCACTTCAGGGTGACGAGGGGCTCGGTATCCAAGGGTGGATTCGTGATGGAAGGAACCTGATAGCAGAGGGGACAAAGTCTGGGTCACTTCAGGGTGACCAGGGGCTCGGTAGATGAATGCCCACCGATGTCGGTTGCTTCAGGTGCTAAGAAGGGATGCTTGACTCTGCAGCCACAAGGTCCAGGAAATGTCGAGGATGACCAGGAGCCAGATGCAAGCTGTCCCACGAAGGATGTCGAGTGCTGAGGGGTCAGTGTGCGGCTGGAGCACCAACAAGCCTTGGCAACAGCAACCCACGCAGGAAGGTCAAGCAGGTTACGGTGTGGACCAGCAAGGTCCAGGGGACTCACCAAGCACTGGGGAGTCAGGGCACGTCTGGAGCAACCAGGGAAGCCCAACAGAATTCAAGATGACCCTCAGGAGGACCCACTGGCCGAATGACCAGGAGTCGCAAGGGGACCTCAAGCAAGATCACAAAGTGCCAACCCACGGAGCACTTGGTGTGAGGAGGCCTGAGTTCTATGGTGGAAACACTGCTCAGGATCAGGACTACACGGAGTCCAATGCAGAAGCTCGGGAATCTCCAACAAGCATATGCACTTGCAAATGTACGCGGTGCACAGGGGTTCGAGTTATGGGGTCCCCACGAGGGATACTGGCCTCAAACTCAGTGAGAGGGGGGGCGTGGCTTGCAGCCGAACATGGTGGCCGCGTCTTAACGGAGCTCCCGTCCGGGACCCACATAATCCTGTCAGCATATGCGAAATCTGGGGTGATTTGGCCTGAAATCTTCCTCCGGTCTATTGCTGAGACCCTGGGGAACGCTTGCTGCTGGCAGCAACGGCGCTGAACCCTGTGCTTACCGCTCTGACTCGGGGGTGGCGGATACTGCACGGCGTGGTCCTGCTGTGACGGAGGTGCGGCCTTTTGAGAGGAGGCGGCTGTGCATCTTTCCTCACTGGTCGGCGGCTGTTCGGAGTGGCTGTTGGGGGGGCCGCTGCTGTCCCGGACTTCGCTTGGCGGGGCGCCCTCCCAGGCCCTACTACAGGGAGGAGATCTTCCGACTCCGGGAGCCCCGAGAGCCGCCCTTGGATCGCGGCTGGGTCATCGTGGGCCTATGCGCCGCTTGTGGGGTGGCGCTGACTGACGGCTCCGGCTGGTGGTCGCCACCTGCGTCCCCACTTGCCTTCCTGCTTTGCCCGGACCCAGCGGCGACCTTCCTGTGCCGACCTCACGGCCGGTGGTGACCCGATATTGCCTGGTGGGCGTGCAATGTCGCGGGGGCCTGGTGCCGCGGTGTGTCACGGGCGGCGGATTGAAGGGACTGTTGGAGTGATCGTTGCTGCCCTGGGCCCCGGCCAGTTGAACGCCCTCCCTGGCCCTACTGCACAAGTGGGGTCCCCCGCCTCCGGAGGCCCCGTGCACCGCATCCGGCCTGGGACCGAATTGCCATGACGCAGTGAGTTCTTTGCCACATTTGAGACTGTGCTAACTGCCTGTCCTGGCTGGGGTTGCGGCTTGTGGTGGCCGATCATCTTCCTGCTCTGCCCGGACCTGACATCTTCACTCCGGTGCCTGCCTTGCGACTAGCGGCACGCCGCCATTGCCTACCATACCTGCTGCATCATTGGGGCCGGTGGCCGTGGGGTGGTTCCTACTTCCTTGTGAGCGCCGAGGTCGGGGTCCTGGAGAGGACGGGGCACCCATACTGTTTGGTGCTACTTCCTCGCACTCCCTTGCCTGGAGGCCGGCCTGACTCTAGGTGTGGTATGCTCCGGGAGGGGCCATGAATGTCTCCGGAGACTGAGGTGAGGTGGACTCCGGGGGAGCTGCTGGCTGACGGGTCGATCTCAATGTGATATCTCACCCCCTCCCCTGCTCCAAGACTTGATGTCTCCTGGTCCTGACCCCCTCTGGCCGCCTGAGTAATGACCCTGCCGCACTATATTATTACTACCCCTGCAATCTAGCGCACTGATGCTTGGAGCGGCCACTCAGCCTTTTCTCCCACTGCGGCCCCCTTATAACCGAGTAGACCTACTGTTTTGTCCTCTCCTCCACTGGTACTCCCACAGGACATTTCCCATGCGAACTTGCTGCCGCAACACGGTCGCTGCAATGGGGCATCCAAAGGGAAAGCAGCCCGACGTGCCGGCCACAGACACGTCCACCCAGAGAGACGCTGATACGGACTCCCAAACCTCCTCCATTAGCTGTGTCCCGCCAACGGCTGTGTCGCCCCCCTCTGACAAGTTGGACCAAATACTTCTCGAGATCAGGGTGACGCCTCGGTCGCTTGAGCAGCAGTTGGGCACGCTTTCCACCGGCCTCTCTCTCCTGCGAGCTGACCATAGTAAACTCAATGATACAGTCAAGGACCACGCAAAGACATTGTTAGACATCGTGCCGCAACATAAAGACCACGCTGTCCAATTGTCGCAGATGCAAACTCAGCTGAACACCCTTCAAGATAGGGTTGAAGATGCGGAAGGGCGGGCCAGACGCAACAACATCCGCGTTATTGGCCTGCCGGAGCGCTCGGAAGGCCAGAATGCTACCCAGGTTGTCGAACAATGGCTAAAGGACTATGTAGCCCCTGATGGCCTCTCGCCCTTCTTCTGTGTGGAACAGGCTCATCGAATCCCTACGGGTAGGCCAACGACTGGTAGACCGCCTAGACCTCTTATCGCTCGTATTCTCAACTATAGGGACCGTGACCATCTTCTGCAGAGGGCCCGCGAAAATGCCCCTATTCAATATGAAAACACCAGGATATCTCTCTACCCGGACTACACGGTGCAGGTGCAGCGACATAGAGCCTCCTACCAGCCCCTCAAGCGGAAACTTCAAGCCCTTGGTCTAAAGTATGCCTTGTTATTTCCTGCATGACTAAAAATAATCTACAACCAGGAATCCTACTTTTTCGAAGACCCTGAGACTGCAAATGCCTGGATTGAGACTGCTCTACCTGCGCAGACTCTGGCCACTATTGATCAACAGCTGAGACATGCTAAATCACAGTCGAACAGATCTGGCGCCCGTCGTGGCAGGGCTCCGCGAACTCGCTCCTCTACCATACCAACACCGGGACAAGCCCTCTTGGAGCAGGAATCGGCGCTGGTGGTGGCCGCCTCTCTACGTGACCCTGTGCCAGTTGCGTCCCCGGAACATTCGGATGCCAACACTTTGCCATCGGACTCTGAGAGCAATGATCCCCTCTTCCTGACGATTACCCTGCAATTAGTGAAGGACCTCTTTGGTTGATGCTGCGGATCGCCCATTGGTCCCTCGCGTCATTACGGCTCTATTTGGACCTCATGGAGGGAAGTGTGATTATTTTACTGTCTGCATGCTCTAACCCTCCTTTTTCTCCCCAGGTATCTGCTCGAGCTAACTTGACATGGGTCCTGGTACGTGTGTAGCTCCGTGGGTGCGGGTTCCTACAGGATCTGTGTGAGCACCACCCCCCCTGTAGATACTGCAATGTATAACCGTTTGGAATTAGTACGTTGTAATATAGATTTGGACCAACGTAGTTTGTTTGTTGGCCCTAGTATTGGGTATTATGGTTCATGGGAAGTTAATTGGTTCCTGGTCCAGCTGGTCTTGCCTGCCATTTTGTATTCTACTTGTATGTCCTGGACAGCTCTCTGTATTGACTTGATCCGATATGGCGGGGTTGGGTAACTATAAAATACTGACATGGAACGTGCGGGGCATGGGGTCTGTCCATAAATGACACAGGATTCTTGCCCAATTAAATAGGCGGAAAGTCCAAATAGCTCTCATTCAGGAGACACACTTAACGGATTTGGAAGTCAGTAAACTGCGCAAAAAATGGAAGGGACAGATTTTTAATACTTCTTACTCAGCCTTTGCAAGGGGCTCGCTTATCTGGTTTCGGAATGGGGTTCCCTTTGTGCTGACTGAACAACGGATAGACACGGCGGGGCGTTATGTACTCTTGTTGGGTAAGCTTGATGGGGCCCCTATAGTTATCTGTAGCGTATATGCCCCCAATTATGAGCAGAATAATTTTCTCAGCACCTTAAACACATCATTAATGGATTGGGTGGGGTGCCCCTGAGTTGTTGGAGGAGACTTTAATTCTGTCTTAGATGTCAGCCTCGATCGCTCCCACCCCCTGCTCCGAGGCGCTACAACCACCAAAAATGCAGATTTCCTACAGGCTTGGGCGGTGGGTTGGACAATCCAAGACGGATGGTGTGAACTGCATCCCAATAGTAGAGAATACTCATTTTACTCCCCCCACACCAATTACACACTAGGATAGACAGAATCTTTTGTTCTTTGCCCCTGCTGTCCCAGCTTGTTGAATCTACTTACCTTGGTAAGACCCTGTCTGATCATAACCCACTTGAAATTCTTCTGGGATGGGGGAGGGTTCCCACCCCGGTTCCAACTTGGTGCCTCTGGCCGCAATTTCTCGAGGACCAGGCTTTTAGAGACACATTGGGCACGGCCATTATTAATTATTTCTCAGTTAACGATAACTCTGTCTCCTCCCGTTTGATTGAATGGGATGCATTTAAAGCAGTGATCAGAGGCACGGCAATAGGGACTACCGTAGGGGCCCGGCAGGAGACGCACAAGAGCTTATCCGCAGTGGAGGATTCCCTTCACAGCTTGGAGACCGTAGCTATTACTAATCCCTCTCATCAGGATCAGCTCCAAGAAGCCAGAATTAAACACGCAGAACTTCTTGAGCGACTTCGCCTCATTGACTATAGCGCATATACGCAGCGTAGTCATAAAGATGCAGATAAATCAGGGACATTATTGGCTCGTCTTATACGGGAAGGTCCCCCTTCGGTCCCGATTACTGCAATTTTCCTTCCGGATGGCACTGTTGTCTCAACTCAAGCAGACATCAACATGGCGTTCCGTACATACTACAGTAACCTGTATAGCGCCCCAGTGGTTGCTTTCCCCGATAGCCTGGCGGTCTTCTTTGAGGACCTCACATTCCCTACATTAACTGCAGATGATCAATCGGATTTGGAAGCCCCTATTACTCAACTTGATATTTAGGCAGCCATCAAAGACCTCCCCAGAAACAAAACTCCCGGTCTGGATGGGTTACCTGCAGAGTTCTACGCAACATATGTAGCACAACTCGCCCCGCGCCTTGAGAGCCTAGACAAAACGGCACTTGAACAACACACTCTTCCCTTGACGACCATGCAAGCGCTGGTTACCTCGATCCCCAAGCCACATAGAGACCCACGTGATATCTCAGGGTATCGCCCCCTCTCATTGCTCTCCACCGAGTACAAAATACTCAGCAAAATCCTGGCCATGCGTCTCCTTCACTACCTCCCAAAACTTATCCACACTGACCAATGCGGTTTTATACCGGGTCGTAATACGTCCTTAAATATCAGACGACTCCCCTATATAATGGAAGCTGCAGCAGACCTTCCTCGTACATTCGGGTGCATTTCTCTTGATATGCGCCAAGCGTTTGATACCCTAGATTGGACCTATATGTTGTCTGCCATGGCAAAGTTTGGTATCCCCAAAGGTTACTTGCAATGGGTTGAACTATTGTATTCCGCTCCTACAGCACGGGCCAGGACTGGCTCTCATATCTCTTCGGCATATCCTATAACCAGGGGGACACGTCAGGGATGTCCCTTGTCGCCCGTTGCTGTTTGTGCTCACATTAGAACCCCTTTTGATTAAACTTCGCAGTGAGGCCATGGACCGGGGGATTGTACTCCATGATACCACACACTTAGTGTCCGCATATGCGGATGACATTATTTTATATCTAAACGATCTTACATCCAATTTGGAACCTGTCCCGGCCATATTTCAACACTTTGAACACATATCGGGACTGGCTATTAATGAAACTAAATCCTATGCTTTCTACATTCGATATTAGGCTACCCCGGAGGCTGTGCTGTTTGGTACCTTATTATTGACTACCGCCCCAGACACCTTTAAGTATCTAGGTATACAAGTATATAGATCCTCCCAGGATCTTATAGATGGCAATTTGCTGAAGGCTATTACATCCCTTCGAAGCCAGGTCTCCTTTTGGACCTCGCTACCCCTGTCGGTGATGGCTAGAATTTCCATCTCTAAAATGGTGATGCTTCCTCGTCTCCTCTATTTCTTCACTAACCTGCCGGTCACTATCCCGTCCCAAATTTTTCGCACACTAGATACGCTCCTGTTAGAACTTATATGGGGTAAAGGGCGTAGGAGGGTCAGCCTTGCCAAATTACAGCTACGTCCTGAGGAGGGAGGACTTGGAGTCCCAGATTTCCGAGCTTATTGCATGGCCAGCCAACTGCAGTGGTTATCCTACTGGCTGGTGGACGGCATATTCAGGAAATTGGCTACACGCCTCAACTTCTTGACCGGGGTCTCCTTCATAGTTTACTCCTACCACGGATTGGGGTTCCGCCTACAGCCCCCCCCCTTGCTTAAAACTGCATTGTTGTACTGGAAGAGGGCACTCCAATACACTGAAAGGGCCCCCTGTACTCCCCCAACATTCCCTTGCTGGGGATACCTACTAATACTGGTTTAATCTCGAAGAGGGCTTTCTCCGTGTGGGATCAGGAAGGTGTGTCGACCGTTGGAGCATTATTTACCGATGGCGCACTAGCAGATCACGATAACTTTGTCCGCACTCAGGGAGTCCCCCGACACTTTTTTATTACACGCAGCTATTTCGCACTACATCAAACGCTGGTGGTCCCCAGACGGGATTGAACCCCCCAAGCATGAACTACTCTATGCAACACATCTTATGGGAAGGGGACGTCACCTCACCCGCTGGCTATATAGAGGTATTCAAGCTCACTCAGGGATTCCCTTACTGCCACTCCGTGCTAAATGGTCATTGGAGCTGGGAAGAGAATTGTCGGACAAGGACTGGTCCACTGTTTTAGAATTCCCTAAGAAAATGTCCCGCAATGCTAAATTTAAATACATACAATACATGATAGTTCACAGGGCATACCTCACACCACATCGCCTTAATTGTATGTTTCCTAATGCACAACTCACCTGCACTAGATGTCAGGAAGAAGATGCAGACCTCATCCACATGCTGTGGGGGTGCCCGCGTTTACGCATATTCTGGCAAACTGTGGGATACAGGGTGCAGGAGGTCATTGGAACGGCTGCTTGGTCTTTGGCGGAAAGCTGTCTGCTGGGTCTGCATAAACGACCTAAGGAGCGGAAGGTCCAATTTAGATTTGCTGACTTGGCTGTCTGTGCTTATAGCCAAACGAGCCATCACAATGCGGTAGAAATCTGCCTCCCCCCATACACCTCTCCTATGGCAGACAGAAATGGTCCGCTGGGGAAATGCGGAGAGTATGATTATTCGGCAGGAGGAATTTAGAGGGCTACGTAAGGTCCCTATCTCTCTAGAGTGGGACCATATGCTTGAAACATTCAAAGCCACTGATATGCTGACCCCTCCAACATCGCAGAGCGGCCCAGGCCCCACCCCACATTCCGCATCCCCAAGAGCAGAACTGCTTGCTTCCTGATAGTGCCGTTCCCCCTTATCTCTCGGAAGACCTAGAGATCTATACATATGACTGCTGTGAAATGATCTGTTATTTCATGTGTAGATACAAGCTTTATTCATCTTACGTTGTAAGTTAGTGGACCAGGAACTGGGAAGGGGGTGGGGGGTAATCTTTCATTTTTGTATTAAGTTTATAAAGTTTTGCTTGCTCGATGTTTGTGGTCCTGCTAGGACTCTGATACCTCGCTATTTTATAAGCGTGTACGTCCCGATTTTTAGGTTCCTTGGATAATGTATCACTGTCAGGATATGTGTTCTTGGATACGACTGTCCACATTATCATTTACATTTTGGAAATAATATGTGCACTCATGTGTTATATCTTTTCATTCTTAGCGCCCAATTGCTTTGGGAATGTACCACATTTATTATGCTATTTGAAAAATCAATAAAATTGTGTTAAAAAAAAAAACAACTCAGTGAGAGGGCAGCTCAACCTCAAGGAAGTTCAGAACCCACCACCTGTGTTGCTGGAGCCTTCGAAGTCTGCAGGAGCTCAGGATCAGCAGACCGGTCAGTTGCGTTGCAGTGCCTGCGAATGCAGGGGAGTGACTCCTTCACCCCAAGGGAGATTCTTCAGTTGTCCTTAGTGCTCCACAGGTCCTGCACAGAGCCTGTATGGTGCAAGGGCACAGACAATGCTTTGGACAGAGAGGGAGACGAAGTCGGGCCCAGTCGAAGTCCAGCAAAGTCAAGAGTGTCCAGACGGTCGAAGGTCAATGGTTTCTTGTTGCAGAATCTTGTCCACGTCAAATCAAAGTCTAACAGCCAGGTAAGCCCTTATGTACCCATGGGAGAGGGTTGGACAGATACAGGGGACCCTCCTAGGGGAGGGTCAGGACAGAGGGGAGGTTACTCCCATGTCCTTTGGCCAGTTTTGCGCCAGAGCAGGAGCCACCGGCTCCCAGAACTGGTTTGAGCTGGACTATGCACAGGGACACCAAATGTGCCCCAGGTGCAGACTTTCGGGCACTGTGGAAGTGAACCCACCCAGCCCCAATACACTAAATCCTGTCTGGGAGGTGGTCACACCTCCCTGTGACAGGATGCCTATTCTGCTGCCTTCCTCTGCTCGAGCTTGGCTCAGCAGCAGGAGGGCAGAAATGTGTCTCTGGTCGGCAGCATCCATTTTGTGCTGACCGGGTCGAGAAGGCTGGCACCGGAAAGACCAGTGACCCCACGAAGCTCGCTTCAGAAGGATGGAATCATACCTCCCACACCGGTTACCAGTGTGGAGGTATGATTCCAAGGTGTTTGATACCAAACACAACATGTTTTATTTCAGCCGTTTTCGAGATATCATTTACCGCGAGGTTATAATGTACCTCTATCTATATGTGTGGCTGAGTCACAGACAACCCGGGAGAATGGTCTCCGAAGGCTGCAGAGGGGCTCTGCTCATGCAGGGGCACCCTCTCACGTAAAACCCAGCACCCTGCCTTCAGGATTGTTAAGGCCTGCTATAGGGGTGATTTATACGTTTTAAGTGTAGTGACCTATAGATATAGTGAACCTATATCTAAAGTAAGTGGTGCAATAACCAGCTTACACAGGCTGCAATGGAAGACCTGTAGTTCCATTTTGCATGGCCTCTCATGGGTGGCATAATACATGCTTCAGCCCATGGGAGGCCCCTGGGGTACCTATGCCATGGGTACATTGGTACCATATACTAGGGGCTTATAAGGGTACCCCAGTATCCAATCTGGAGTGTACCAAAGTACATGGCATAATATTTTAAGGAGAAAGCAGATAGACTGGGGTCCTGATTAGCAGGATCCCAGTCAGACTAGTCAAAACAGTGTGACATCAAGCAAAAAGTGGGGGTAACCATAAGAAGCTGATCCTAATTTCCTACACAACCCCCCAAACGTAAGGAGATGAGACTAACCTTGCTCAGTTGAGTCTTCATGTTCTAATTGGAAATATCTGGAGAGTCCATCTGCATTGGCATGGTTACTCCCAGGTCTATGTTCCACTGTATAGTCCATCCCCTGTAGGGAAATGGACCACCTCAAAAGCTTGGGGTTTTCACCCTTCATCTGTTTTAACCATAAGAGGGGCTTATGGTCTGTCTGAACAATGAAGTGAGTGCCAAACAAGTATGGCCTCAGCTTCTTTAGAGCCCAAACCACTGCAAAGGTTTCCCTCTCAATGGCTGACCAACGTTTCTCTCTGGGGGGTCAACCTTCTGCTAATAAAAGCTACTGGTTGATCCTGACCCTCTGCATTAAGTTGTGACAACACAGCCCCTACCCCCAACTCAGATGCATCTCTTTGGACAATGAATTGTTTGGAATAGTCAGGACTTTGCAGAATGGGAGCAGTGCACATGGCCTGCTTGAGGTCATCAAATGCCTTTTGACAGCTAACTGTCCACTGAACTTTCTTGAGCATTCTTTTTGATGTGAGATCATTTAAGGGAGTCACTATGGACCCATAACCCTTAACAAATCTCCTGTAGTACCCGGTCAGGCCCAAGAAAGCTCTAACCTGAGTCTGGGTAGTGGAAGCAACCCAGTTCATTATGGTCTGGATTTTGCTTTGCAATGGTTGAAACTGGCCTCCACCCACAAGGTGGCCCAGGTATACAACCTTACTCTGCCCTAGCTGGCACTTGGTGGCCTTTGATAGTGAGGCCTGCTTTCTGCAGAGCCTCCAAAACATTTTTAGGTGGACCAGGTGATCCTCCCAGGTGGAGCTTAAGACAGCTATATCATCTAGATATGCTGCACTATAGGCTTCCAGGCCTGTAAGGACTTTATTCACCAACCTTTGGAATGTGACAGGTGCATTCTTCAAACCAAAGGGCATCACAATAAATTGATAATGCCCACTAGGGGTTGAAAATGCTGTTTTTAGTTTGGCACTCTCAGCTAGTCTGATTTGCCAATATCCAGCAGTGAGGTCAAATGTGCTCAAGAACTTGGCTGAGGCCAAAGTGTCTATGAGTTCATCTGCCCTAGGAATAGGGTGAGCATCAGTCCTAGTGACTGCATTGAGCCCCCTGTAGTCCACACAAAACCTAATTTCTCTCTTACCACCCTGGGTATGAGGTTTGGGTACCAGGACCACTGGACTAGCCCAAGGGCTATCTGAGAGTTCAATCATTCCCAATTCCAGCATCTTTTGGACCTCAGTACTGATGCAATCTCTGACATGGTCAGGCTGCCTGTAAATCTCATTTTTAACAGGTAAGCTCTCACCTGTGTCCACTTCATGGGTACACCAGGTGGTCTGACTAGGAGTCAAAGAGAACATATGTCTGTATTGATTGAGGACCTTCCTACAATCAATCTGCTGTTGCTCAGTGAGGCTGCCTGCCAGGGCTACACCATCAACTGAACCATCATCAGGATTCTGTGAGAGGATATCAGGGAGTGGGTCACTCTCTTCCTCCTGTCCCTCATCAGTAGCCATGAGCAAGCCCATGTCTGCCCTGTCCACATAGGGTTTGAGCCTGTTTACATGGAGCACCCTGTGGGGGCTCCTAGGAGTTCCAAGGTCCACCAAGTAGGTGACCTCTCCTTTTTGCTCAATAATAGTATGGGGTCCACTTCACTTGTCCTGGAGAGCTGCTGGGGCCACAGGCTCCAACACCCATACCTTCTCTCCTGGCTGATAAACAGTCAGTATAGCCTTTTGGTCATGCCAAGCTTTTTGCAATTCTTGACTTGCCTCAAGGTTTTTGCTGGCCTTCTTCATGTACTCAGCCATCCTGGAGCGGAGACCTAGTACATAGTCCACTATGTCCTGTTTGGGGGGTTTGAGAGGTAACTCCCATCCCTCCTTCACTAGACACAAGGGACCCCTAACTGGATGCCCAAACAAAAGTTCAAAAGGGCTGTAGCCAAACCCCTTTTGTGGGACCTCTCTGTAGGCAAAGAGAAGGCAGGGCAACAGGACATCCCATTTTCGCCTAAGCTTTTCTGAGAGGCCCATGATCATGCCCTTTAGGGTTTTGTTGAATCTCTCAACCAACCCATTGCATTGTGGGTGATAGGGTGTGGTGAATTTGTAATTCACTCCACACTCCTTCCACATTGCAGTTATGTAACTAGACATGAAGTTTGCACCTCTGTCAGTGAAGACCTCCTTAGGGAAACCCACTCTGGAAAAAATTCCCAGGAGGGCCCTGGCCACCACAGGAGCTGTGGTGGTTCTAAGGGCTATAGCCTCTGGATACCTAGTGGCATGGTCCACCACCACTAGAATGTAACTGTGCCCAGATGCAGTTGGAGGGTTCATGGGACCAATTATGTCAATCCCATGTCAGTCCCCCGCCTCCGGAGGCCCCGTGCACCGCATCCGGCCTGGCACCGAATCGCCAGGACGCAGTGAGTTCTTTGCCACATTTGAGACTGTGCTAACTGCCTGTCCTGGCTGGGGTTGCGGCTTGTGGTGGCCGATCATCTTCCTGCTCTGCCCGGACCTGACATCTTCACTCCGGTGCCTGCCTTGCGACTAGCGGCACGCCGCCATTGCCTACCATACCTGCTGCATGATTGGGGCCGGTGGCCGTGGGGTGGTTCCTACCTCCTTGTGAGCGCCGAGGTCGGGGTCCTGGAGAGGACGGGGCACCCATACTGTTTGGTGCTACTTCCTCGCACTCCCTTGCCTGGAGGCCGGCCTGACTCTAGGTGTGGTATGCTCCGGGAGGGGCCATGAATGTCTCCGGAGACTGAGGTGAGGTGGACTCTGGGGGAGCTGCTGGCTGACGGGTCGATCTCAATGTGAAATCTCACCCCCTCCCCTGCTCCAAGACTTGAGGTCTACTGGTCCTGACCCCCTCTGGCCACCTGAGTAATGACCCTGCTGCACTATATTATTACTACCCCTGCAATCTAGCGCACTGTCGCTTGGAGCGGCCACTCAGCCTTTTCTCCCACTGCGGCCCCCTTATAACCGAGTAGACCTACTGTTTTGTCCTCTCCTCCACTGGTACTCCCACAGGACATTTCCCTTGCGAACTTGCTGCCGCACCACGGTCGCTGCAATGGGGCATCCAAAGGGAAAGCAGCCCGACGTGCCGGCCACAGACACGTCCACCCAGAGAGACGCTGATACGGACTCCCAAACCTCCTCCATTAGCTGTGTCCCGCCAACGGCTGTGTCGCCCCCCTCTGACAAGTTGGACCAAATACTTCTCGAGATCAGGGAGACACGCCGGTCGCTTGAGCAGCAGTTGGGCACGCTTTCCACCGGCCTCTCTCTCCTGCGAGCTGACCATAGTAAACTCAATGATACAGTCAAGGACCACGCAAAGACATTGTTAGACATCGTGCCACAACATAAAGACCACGCTGTCCAATTGTCGCAGATGCAAACTCAGCTGAACACCCTTCAAGATAGGGTCGAAGATGCGGAAGGGCGGGCCAGACGCAACAACATCCGCGTTATTGGCCTGCCGGAGCGCTCGGAAGGCCAGAATGCTACCCAGTTTGTCGAACAATGGCTAAAGGACTATGTAGCCCCTGATGGCCTCTCGCCCTTCTTCTGTGTGGAACAGGCTCATCGAATCCCTACGGGTAGGCCAACGACTGGTAGACCGCCTAGACCTCTTATCGCTCGTATTCTCAACTATAGGGACCGTGACCATCTTCTGCAGAGGGCCCGCGAAAATGCCCCTATTCAATATGAAAACACCAGGATATCTCTCTACCCGGACTACACTGTGCAGGTGCAGCGACATAGAGCCTCCTACCAGCCCCTCAAGCGGAAACTTCAAGCCCTTGGTCTAAAGTATGCCTTGTTATTTCCTGCATGACTAAAAATAATCTACAACCAGGAATCCTACTTTTTCGAAGACCCTGAGACTGCAAATGCCTGGATTGAGACTACTCTACCTGCGCAGACTCTGGCCACTATTGATCAACAGCTGAGACATGCTAAATCACAGTCGAACAGATCTGGCGCCCGTCATGGCAGGGCTCCACGAACTCGCTCCTCTACCATACCAACACCGGGACAAGCCCTCTTGGAGCAGGAATCGGCGCTGGTGGTGGCCGCCTCTCTACGTGACCCTGTGCCAGTTGCGTCCCCGGAACATTCGGATGCCAACACTTTGCCATCGGACTCTGAGAGCAATGATCCCCTCTTCCTGACGATTACCCTGCAATTAGTGAAGGACCTCTTTGGTTGATGCTGCGGATCGCCCATTGGTCCCTCGCGTCATTACGGCTCTATTTGGACCTCATGGAGGGAAGTGTGATTATTTTACTGTCTGCATGCTCTAACCCTCCTTTTTCTCCCCAGGTATCTGCTCGAGCTAACTTGACATGGGTCCCGGTACGTGTGTAGCTCTGTGGGTGCAGGTTCCTACAGGATCTGTGTGAGCACCACCCCCTGCAGATACTGCAATGTATAACCGTTTGGAATTAGTACGTTGTAATATAGGTTTGGACCAACGTAGTTTGTTTGTTGGCCCTAGTATTGGGTATTATGGTTCATGGGAAGTTAATTGGTTCCTGGTCCAGCTGGTCTTGCCTGCCATTTTGTATTCTACTTGTATGTCCTGGACAGTTCTCTGTATTGACTTGATCCGATATGGCGGGGTTGGGTAACTATAAAATACTGACATGGAACGTGCGGGGCATGGGGTCTGTCCATAAACGACACAGGATTCTTGCCCAATTAAATAGGCGGAAAGTCCAAATAGCTCTCATTCAGGAGACACACTTAACGGATTTGGAAGTCAGTAAACTGCGCAAAAAATGGAAGGGACAGATTTTTAATACTTCTTACTCAGCCTTTGCAAGGGGCTCGCTTATCTGGTTTCGGAATGGGGTTCCCTTTGTGCTGACTGAACAACGGATAGACACGGCGGGGCGTTATGTACTCTTGTTGGGTAAGCTTGATGGGGCCCCTATAGTTATCTGTAGCGTATATGCCCCCAATTATGAGCAGAATAATTTTCTCAGCACCTTAAACACATCATTAATGGATTGGGTGGGGTGCCCCTGGGTTGTTGGCGGAGACTTTAATTCTGTCTTAGATGTCAGCCTCGATCGCTCCCACCCCCAGCTCCGAGGCGCTACAACCACCAAAAATGCAGATTTCCTACAGGCTTGGGCGGTGGGTTGGACAATCCAAGACGCATGGCGTGAACTGCATCCCAATAGTAGAGAATACTCATTTTACTCCCCCCCACACCAATTACACACTAGGATAGACAGAATCTTTTGTTCTTTGCCCCTGCTGTCCCAGCTTGTTGAATCTACTTACCTTGGTAAGACCCTGTCTGATCATAACCCACTTGAAATTCTTCTGGGATGGGGGAGGGTTCCCACCCCGGTTCCAACTTGGTGCCTCTGGCCGCAATTTCTCGAGGACCAGGCTTTTAGAGACACATTGGGCACGGCCATTATTAATTATTTCTCAGTTAACGATAACTCTGTCTCCTCCCGTTTGATTAAATGGGATGCATTTAAAGCAGTGATCAGAGGCACGGCAATAGGGACTACCGTAGGGGCCCGGCAGGAGACGCACAAGAGCTTATCCGCAGTGGAGGATTCCCTTCACAGCTTGGAGACCGTAGCTATTACTAATCCCTCTCATCAGGCGCAGCTCCAAGAAGCCAGAATTAAACACGCAGAACTTCTTGAGCGACTTCGCCTCATTGACTATAGCGCATATACGCAGCGTAGTCATAAAGATGCAGATAAATCAGGGACATTATTGGCTCGTCTTATACGGGAAGGTCCCCCTTCGGTCCCGATTACTGCAATTTTCCTTCCGGATGGCACTGTTGTCTCCACTGAAGCAGACATCAACATGGCGTTCCGTACATACTACAGTAACCTGTATAGCGCCCCAGTGGTTGCTTTCCCCGATAGCCTGGCGGTCTTCTTTGAGGACCTCACATTCCCTACATTAACTGCAGATGATCAATCGGATTTGGAAGCCCCTATTACTCAACTTGATATTTAGGCAGCCATCAAAGACCTCCCCAGAAACAAAACTCCCGGTCTGGATGGGTTACCTGCAGAGTTCTACGCAACATATGTAGCACAACTCGCCCCGCGCCTTGAGAGCCTAGACAAAACGGCACTTGAACAACACACTCTTCCCTTGACGACCATGCAAGCGCTGGTTACCTCGATCCCCAAGCCACATAGAGACCCACGTGATATCTCAGGGTATCGCCCCTCTCATTGCTCTCCACCGAGTACAAAATACTCAGCAAAATCCTGGCCATGCGTCTCCTTCACTACCTCCCAAAACTTATCCACACTGACCAATGCGGTTTTATACCGGGTCGTAATACGTCCTTAAATATCAGACGACTCCCTATATAATGGAAGCTGCAGCAGACCTTCCTCGTACATTCGGGTGCATTTCTCTTGATATGCGCCAAGCGTTTGATACCCTAGATTGGACCTATATGTTGTCTGCCATGGCAAAGTTTGGTATCCCCAAAGGTTACTTGCAATGGGTTGAACTATTGTATTCTGCTCCTACAGCACGGGCCAGGACTGGCTCTCATATCTCTTCGGCATATCCTATAACCAGGGGGACACGTCAGGGATGTCCCTTGTCGCCGTTGCTGTTTGTGCTCGCATTAGAACCCCTTTTGATTAAACTTCGCAGTGAGGCCATGGACCGGGGGATTGTACTCCATGATACCACACACTTAGTGTCCGCATATGCGGATGACATTATTTTATATCTAAACGATCTTACATCCAATTTGGAACCTGTCCCGGCCATATTTCAACACTTTGAACACATATCGGGACTGGCTATTAATGAAACTAAATCCTATGCGTTCTACATGCGATATTGGGCTACCCCGGAGGCTGTGCTGTTTGGTACCTTATTATTGACTACCGCCCCAGACACCTTTAAGTATCTAGGTATACAAGTATATAGATCCTCCCAGGATCTTATAGATGGCAATTTGCTGAAGGCTATTACATCCCTTCGAAGCCAGGTCTCCTTTTGGACCTCGCTACCCCTGTCGGTTTTGGCTAGAATTTCCATCTCTAAAATGGTGATGCTTCCTCATCTCCTCTATTTCTTCACTAACCTGCCGGTCACTATCCCGTCCCAAATTTTTCGCACACTAGATACGCTCCTGTTAGAACTCATATGGGGTAAAGGGCGTAGGAGGGTCAGCCTTGCCAAATTACAGCTATGTCCTGAGGAGGGAGGACTTGGAGTCCCAGATTTCCGAGCTTATTGCATGGCCAGCCAACTGCAGTGGTTATCCTACTGGCTGGTGGACGGCACATTCAGGAAATTGGCTACACGCCTCAACTTCTTGACCGGGGTCTCCTTCATAGTTTACTCCTACCACGGATTGGGGTTCCGCCTACAGCCCCCCTTGCTTAAAACTGCATTGTTGTACTGGAAGAGGGCACTCCAATACACTGAAAGGGCCCCCTGTACTCCCCCAACATTCCCTTGCTGGGGATACCTACTAATACTGGTTTAATCTCGAAGAGGGCTTTCTCCGTGTGGGATCAGGAAGGTGTGTCGACCGTTGGAGCATTATTTACCGATGGCGCACTAGCAGATCACGATAACTTTGTCCGCACTCAGGGAGTCCCCCGACACTTTTTATTACACGCAGCTATTTCACACTACATCAAACGCTGGTGGTCCCCAGACGGGATTGAACCCCCCAAGCATGAACTTCTCTATGCAACACATCTTATGGGAAGGGGACGTCACCTCACCCGCTGGCTATATAGAGGTATTCGAGCTCACTCAGGGATTCCCTTACTGCCACTCCGTGCTAAATGGTCATTGGAGCTGGGAAGAGAATTGTCGGACAAGGACTGGTCCACTGTTTTAGAATTCCCTAAGAAAATGTCCCGCAATGCTAAATTTAAATACATACAATACATGATAGTTCACAGGGCATACCTCACACCACATCGCCTTAATTGTATGTTTCCTAATGCACAACTCACCTGCACTAGATGTCAGGAAGAAGATGCAGACCTCATCCACATGCTGTGGGGGTGCCCGCGTTTACGCATATTCTGGCAAACTGTGGGATACAGGGTGCAGGAGGTCACTGGAACGGCTGCTTGGTCTTTGGCGGAAAGCTGTCTGGTGGGTCTGCATAAACGACCTAAGGAGCGGAAGGTCCAATTTAGATTTGCTGACTTGGCTGTCTGTGCTTATAGCCAAACGAGCCATCACAATGCGGTGGAAATCTGCCTCCCCCCCTACACCTCTCCTATGGCAGACAGAAATGGTCCACTGGGGCAATGCGGAGAGTATGATTATTCGGCAGGAGGAATTTAGAGGGCTACGTAAGGTCCCTATCTCTCTAGAGTGGGACCATATGCTTGAAACATTCAAAGCCATTGATATGCTGACCCCTCCAACATCGCAGAGCGGCCCAGGCCCCACCCCACATTCCGCATCCCCAAGAGCAGAACTGCTTGCTTCCTGATAGTGCCGTTCCCCCTTATCTCTCGGAAGACCTAGAGATCTATACATATGACTGCTGTGAAATGATCTGTTATTTCATGTGTAGATACAAGCTTTATTCATCTTACGTTGTAAGTTAGTGGACCAGGAACTGGGAAGGGGGTGGGGGGTAATCTTTTGTTTTTGTATTAAGTTTATAAAGTTTAGCTTGCTCGATGTTTGTGGTCCTGCTAGGACTCTGATACCTCGCTATTTTATTAGCGTGTACGTCCCGATTTTTAGGTTCCTTGGATAATGTATCACTGTCAGGATATGTGTTCTTGGATACGACTGTCCACATTATCATTTACATTTTGGAAATAATATGTGCACTCATGTGTTATATCTTTTCATTCTTAGCGCCCAATTGCTTTGGGAATGTACCGCATTTATTATGCTATTTGAAAAATCAATAAAATTGTGTTTAAAAAAAAACAACTCAGTGAGAGGGCAGCTCAACCTCAAGGAAGTTCAGAACCCACCACCTGTGTTGCTGGAGCCTTCGGAGTCTGCAGGAGCTCAGGATCAGCAGACCGGTCAGTTGCGTTGCAGTGCCTGCGAATGCAGGGGAGTGACTCCTTCACCCCAAGGGAGATTCTTCAGTTGTCCTTAGTGCTCCACAGGTCCTGCACAGAGCCTGTATGGTGCAAGGGCACAGACGATGCTTTGGACAGAGAGGGAGACGAAGTCGGGCCAGTCGAAGTCCAGCAAAGTCCAGAGTGTCCAGACGGTCGAAGGTCAATGGTTTCTTGTTGCAGAATCTTGTCCACGTCAAATCAAAGTCTTACAGCCAGGTAAGCCCTTATGTACCCACGGGAGAGTGTTGGACAGATACAGGGGACCCTCCTAGGGGAGGGTCAGGACAGAGGGGAGGTTACTCCCATGTCCTTTGGCCAGTTTTGCGCCAGAGCAGGAGCCACCGGCTCCCAGAACTGGTTTGAGCTGGACTATGCACAGGGACACCAAATGTGCCCCAGGTGCAGACTTTCGGGCACTGTGGAAGTGAACCCACCCAGCCCCAATACACTAAATCCTGTCTGGGAGGTGGTCACACCTCCCTGTGACAGGATGCCTATTCTGCTGCCTTCCTCTGCTCGAGCTTGGCTCAGCAGCAGGAGGGCAGAAATGTGTCTCTGGTCGGCAGCATCCATTTTGTGCTGACCGGGTCGAGAAGGCTGGCACCGGAAAGACCAGTGACCCCACGAAGCTCGCTTCAGAAGGATGGAATCATACCTCCCACACCGGTTACCAGTGTGGAGGTATGATTCCAAGGTGTTTGATACCAAACACAACATGTTTTATTTCAGCCGTTTTCGAGATAGCATTTACCGCGAGGTTATAATGTACCTCTATCTATATGTGTGGCTGAGTCACAGACAACCCGGGAGAATGGTCTCCGAAGGCTGCAGAGGGGCTCTGCTCATGCAGGGGCACCCTCTCACGTAAAACCCAGCACCCTGCCTTCAGGATTGTTAAGGCCTGCTATAGGGGTGATTTATACGTTTTAAGTGTAGTGACCTATAGATATAGTGAACCTATATCTAAAGTAAGTGGTGCAATAACCAGCTTACACAGGCTGCAATGGAAGACCTGTAGTTCCATTTTGCATGGCCTCTCATGGGTGGCATAATACATGCTTCAGCCCATGGGAGGCCCCTGGAGTACCTATGCCATGGGTACATTGGTACCATATACTAGGGGCTTATAAGGGTATCCCAGTATCCAATCTGGAGTGTACCAAAGTACATGGCATAATATTTTAAGGAGAAAGCAGATAGACTGGGGTCCTGATTAGCAGGATCCCAGTCAGACTAGTCAAAACAGTGTGACATCAAGCAAAAAGTGGGGGTAACCATAAGAAGCTGATCCTAATTTCCTACACAACCCCCCCAAACGTAAGGAGATGAGACTAACCTTGCTCAGTTGAGTCTTCATGTTCTAATTGGAAATATCTGGAGAGTCCATCTGCATTGGCATGGTTACTCCCAGGTCTATGTTCCACTGTATAGTCCATCCCCTTTAGGGAAATGGACCACCTCAAAAGCTTGGGGTTTTCACCCTTCATCTGTTTTAACCATAAGAGGGGCTTATGGTCTGTCTGAACAATGAAGTGAGTGCCAAACAAGTATGGCCTCAGCTTCTTTAGAGCCCAAACCACTGCAAAGGCTTCCCTCTCAATGGCTGACCAACGTTTCTCTCTGGGGGGTCAACCTTCTGCTAATAAAAGCTACTGGTTGATCCTGACCCTCTGCATTAAGTTGTGACAACACAGCCCCTACCCCCAACTCAGATGCATCTCTTTGGACAATGAATTGTTTGGAATAGTCAGGACTTTGCAGAATGGGAGCAGTGCACATGGCCTGCTTGAGGTCATCAAATGCCTTTTGACAGCTAACTGTCCACTGAACTTTCTTGAGCATTCTTTTTGATGTGAGATCATTTAAGGGAGTCACTATGGACCCATAACCCTTAACAAATCTCCTGTAGTACCCGGTCAGGCCCAAGAAAGCTCTAACCTGAGTCTGGGTAGTGGAAGCAACCCAGTTCATTGTGGTCTGGATTTTGCTTTGCAATGGTTGAAACTGGCCTCCACCCACAAGGTGGCCCAGGTATACAACCTTACTCTGCCCTAGCTGGCACTTGGTGGCCTTTGATAGTGAGGCCTGCTTTCTGCAGAGCCTCCAAAACATTTTTTAGGTGGACCAGGTGATCCTCCCAGGTGGAGCTTAAGACAGCTATATCATCTAGATATGCTGCACTATAGGCTTCCAGGCCTGTAAGGACTTTATTCACCAACCTTTGGAATGTGACAGGTGCATTCTTCAAACCAAAGGGCATCACAATAAATTGATAATGCCCACTAGGGGTTGAAAATGCTGTTTTTAGTTTGGCACTCTCAGCTAGTCTGATTTGCCAATATCCAGCAGTGAGGTCAAATGTGCTCAAGAACTTGGCTGAGGCCAAAGTGTCTATGAGTTCATCTGCCCTAGGAATAGGGTGAGCATCAGTCCTAGTGACTGCATTGAGCCCCCTGTAGTCCACACAAAACCTCATTTCTCTCTTACCACCCTGGGTATGAGGTTTGGGTACCAGGACCACTGGACTAGCCCAAGGGCTATCTGAGAGTTCAATCATTCCCAATTCCAGCATCTTTTGGACCTCAGTACTGATGCAATCTCTGACATGGTCAGGCTGCCTGTAAATCTCATTTTTAACAGGTAAGCTCTCACCTGTGTCCACTTCATGGGTACACCAGGTGGTCTGACTAGGAGTCAAAGAGAACATATGTCTGTATTGATTGAGGACCTTCCTACAATCAATCTGCTGTTGCTCAGTGAGGCTGCCTGCCAGGGCTACACCATCAACTGAACCATCATCAGGATTCTGTGAGAGGATATCAGGGAGTGGGTCACTCTCTTCCTCCTGTCCCTCATCAGTAGCCATGAGCAAGCCCATGTCTGCCCTGTCCACATAGGGTTTGAGCCTGTTTACATGGAGCACCCTGTGGGGGCTCCTAGGAGTTCCAAGGTCCACCAAGTAGGTGACCTCTCCTTTTGCTCAATAATAGTATGGGGTCCACTTCACTTGTCCTGGAGAGCTGCTGGGGCCACAGGCTCCAACACCCATACCTTCTCTCCTGGCTGATAAACAGTCAGTATAGCCTTTTGGTCATGCCAAGCTTTTTGCAATTCTTGACTTGCCTCAAAGTTTTTGCTGGCCTTCTTCATGTACTCAGCCATCCTGGAGCGGAGACCTAGTACATAGTCCACTATGTCCTGTTTGGGGGGTTTGAGAGGTAACTCCCATCCCTCCTTCACTAGACACAAGGGACCCCTAACTGGATGCCCAAACAAAAGTTCAAAAGGGCTGTAGCCAAACCCCTTTTGTGGGACCTCTCTGTAGGCAAAGAGAAGGCAGGGCAACAGGACATCCCATTTTCGCCTAAGCTTTTCTGAGAGGCCCATGATCATGCCCTTTAGGGTTTTGTTGAATCTCTCAACCAACCCATTGCATTGTGGGTGATAGGGTGTGGTGAATTTGTAATTCACTCCACACTCCTTCCACATTGCAGTTATGTAACTAGACATGAAGTTTGCACCTCTGTCAGTGAAGACCTCCTTAGGGAAACCCACTCTGGAAAAAATTCCCAGGAGGGCCCTGGCCACCACAGGAGCTGTGGTGGTTCTAAGGGCTATAGCCTCTGGATACCTAGTGGCATGGTCCACCACCACTAGAATGTAACTGTGCCCAGATGCAGTTGGAGGGTTCATGGGACCAATTATGTCAATCCCATGTCAGTCCCCCGCCTCCGGAGGCCCCGTGCACCGCATCCGGCCTGGGACCGAATCGCCAGGACGCAGTGAGTTCTTTGCCACATTTGAGACTGTGCTAACTGCCTGTCCTGGCTGGGGTTGCGGCTTGTGGTGGCCGATCATCTTCCTGCTCTGCCCGGACCTGACATCTTCACTCCGGTGCCTGCCTTGCGACTAGCGGCACGCCGCCATTGCCTACCATACCTGCTGCATGATTGGGGCCGGTGGCCGTGGGGTGGTTCCTACCTCCTTGTGAGCGCCGAGGTCGGGGTCCTGGAGAGGACGGGGCACCCATACTGTTTGGTGCTACTTCCTCGCACTCCCTTGCCTGGAGGCCGGCCTGACTCTAGGTGTGGTATGCTCCGGGAGGGGCCATGAATGTCTCCGGAGACTGAGGTGAGGTGGACTCTGGGGGAGCTGCTGGCTGACGGGTCGATCTCAATGTGAAATCTCACCCCTCCCCTGCTCCAAGACTTGAGGTCTACTGGTCCTGACCCCTCTGGCCACCTGAGTAATGACCCTGCTGCACTATATTATTACTACCCCTGCAATCTAGCGCACTGTCGCTTGGAGCGGCCACTCAGCCTTTTCTCCCACTGCGGCCCCCTTATAACCGAGTAGACCTACTGTTTTGTCCTCTCCTCCACTGGTACTCCCACAGGACATTTCCCTTGCGAACTTGCTGCCGCACCACGGTCGCTGCAATGGGGCATCCAAAGGGAAAGCAGCCCGACGTGCCGGCCACAGACACGTCCACCCAGAGAGACGCTGATACGGACTCCCAAACCTCCTCCATTAGCTGTGTCCCGCCAACGGCTGTGTCGCCCCCTCTGACAAGTTGGACCAAATACTTCTCGAGATCAGGGAGACGCGCCGGTCGCTTGAGCAGCAGTTGGGCACGCTTTCCACCAGCCTCTCTCTCCTGCGAGCTGACCATAGTAAACTCAATGATACAGTCAAGGACCACGCAAAGACATTGTTAGACATCGTGCCACAACATAAAGACCACGCTGTCCAATTGTCGCAGATGCAAACTCAGCTGAACACCCTTCAAGATAGGGTCGAAGATGCGGAAGGGCGGGCCAGACGCAACAACATCCGCGTTATTGGCCTGCCGGAGCGCTCGGAAGGCCAGAATGCTACCCAGTTTGTCGAACAATGGCTAAAGGACTATGTAGCCCCTGATGGCCTCTCGCCCTTCTTCTGTGTGGAACAGGCTCATCGAATCCCTACGGGTAGGCCAACGACTGGTAGACCGCCTAGACCTCTTATCGCTCGTATTCTCAACTATAGGGACCGTGACCATCTTCTGCAGAGGGCCCGCGAAAATGCCCCTATTCAATATGAAAACACCAGGATATCTCTCTACCCGGACTACACGGTGCAGGTGCAGCGACATAGAGCCTCCTACCAGCCCCTCAAGCGGAAACTTCAAGCCCTTGGTCTAAAGTATGCCTTGTTATTTCCTGCATGACTAAAAATAATCTACAACCAGGAATCCTACTTTTTCGAAGACCCTGAGACTGCAAATGCCTGGATTGAGACTACTCTACCTGCGCAGACTCTGGCCACTATTGATCAACAGCTGAGACATGCTAAATCACAGTCGAACAGATCTGGCGCCCGTCATGGCAGGGCTCCACGAACTCGCTCCTCTACCATACCAACACCGGGACAAGCCCTCTTGGAGCAGGAATCGGCGCTGGTGGTGGCCGCCTCTCACGTGACCCTGTGCCAGTTGCGTCCCCGGAACATTCGGATGCCAACACTTTGCCATCGGACTCTGAGAGCAATGATCCCCTCTTCCTGACGATTACCCTGCAATTAGTGAAGGACCTCTTTGGTTGATGCTGCGGATCGCCCATTGGTCCCTCGCGTCATTACGGCTCTATTTGGACCTCATGGAGGGAAGTGTGATTATTTTACTGTCTGCATGCTCTAACCCTCCTTTTTCTCCCCAGGTATCTGCTCGAGCTAACTTGACATGGGTCCCGGTACGTGTGTAGCTCTGTGGGTGCAGGTTCCTACAGGATCTGTGTGAGCACCACCCCCTGCAGATACTGCAATGTATAACCGTTTGGAATTAGTACGTTGTAATATAGGTTTGGACCAACGTAGTTTGTTTGTTGGCCCTAGTATTGGGTATTATGGTTCATGGGAAGTTAATTGGTTCCTGGTCCAGCTGGTCTTGCCTGCCATTTTGTATTCTACTTGTATGTCCTGGACAGTTCTCTGTATTGACTTGATCCGATATGGCGGGGTTGGGTAACTATAAAATACTGACATGGAACGTGCGGGGCATGGGGTCTGTCCATAAACGACACAGGATTCTTGCCCAATTAAATAGGCGGAAAGTCCAAATAGCTCTCATTCAGGAGACACACTTAACGGATTTGGAAGTCAGTAAACTGCGCAAAAAATGGAAGGGACAGATTTTTAATACTTCTTACTCAGCCTTTGCAAGGGGCTCGCTTATCTGGTTTCGGAATGGGGTTCCCTTTGTGCTGACTGAACAACGGATAGACACGGCGGGGCGTTATGTACTCTTGTTGGGTAAGCTTGATGGGGCCCCTATAGTTATCTGTAGCGTATATGCCCCCAATTATGAGCAGAATAATTTTCTCAGCACCTTAAACACATCATTAATGGATTGGGTGGGGTGCCCCTGGGTTGTTGGCGGAGACTTTAATTCTGTCTTAGATGTCAGCCTCGATCGCTCCCACCCCCCGCTCCGAGGCGCTACAACCACCAAAAATGCAGATTTCCTACAGGCTTGGGCGGTGGGTTGGACAATCCAAGACGCATGGCGTGAACTGCATCCCAATAGTAGAGAATACTCATTTTACTCCCCCTTACACCAATTACACACTAGGATAGACAGAATCTTTTGTTCTTTGCCCCTGCTGTCCCAGCTTGTTGAATCTACTTACCTTGGTAAGACCCTGTCTGATCATAACCCACTTGAAATTCTTCTGGGATGGGGGAGGGTTCCCACCCCGGTTCCAACTTGGTGCCTCTGGCCGCAATTTCTCGAGGACCAGGCTTTTAGAGACACATTGGGCACGGCCATTATTAATTATTTCTCAGTTAACGATAACTCTGTCTCCTCCCGTTTGATTGAATGGGATGCATTTAAAGCAGTGATCAGAGGCACGGCAATAGGGACTACCGTAGGGGCCCGGCAGGAGACGCACAAGAGCTTATCCGCAGTGGAGGATTCCCTTCACAGCTTGGAGACCGTAGCTATTACTAATCCCTCTCATCAGGCGCAGCTCCAAGAAGCCAGAATTAAACACGCAGAACTTCTTGAGCGACTTCGCCTCATTGACTATAGCGCATATACGCAGCGTAGTCATAAAGATGCAGATAAATCAGGGACATTATTGGCTCGTCTTATACGGGAAGGTCCCCCTTCGGTCCCGATTACTGCAATTTTCCTTCCGGATGGCACTGTTGTCTCCACTGAAGCAGACATCAACATGGCGTTCCGTACATACTACAGTAACCTGTATAGCGCCCCAGTGGTTGCTTTCCCCGATAGCCTGGCGGTCTTCTTTGAGGACCTCACATTCCCTACATTAACTGCAGATGATCAATCGGATTTGGAAGCCCCTATTACTCAACTTGATATTTAGGCAGCCATCAAAGACCTCCCCAGAAACAAAACTCCCGGTCTGGATGGGTTACCTGCAGAGTTCTACGCAACATATGTAGCACAACTCGCCCCGCGCCTTGAGAGCCTAGACAAAACGGCACTTGAACAACACACTCTTCCCTTGACGACCATGCAAGCGCTGGTTACCTCGATCCCCAAGCCACATAGAGACCCACGTGATATCTCAGGGTATCGCCCCCTCTCATTGCTCTCCACCGAGTACAAAATACTCAGCAAAATCCTGGCCATGCGTCTCCTTCACTACCTCCCAAAACTTATCCACACTGACCAATGCGGTTTTATACCGGGTCGTAATACGTCCTTAAATATCAGACGACTCCCTATATAATGGAAGCTGCAGCAGACCTTCCTCGTACATTCGGGTGCATTTCTCTTGATATGCGCCAAGCGTTTGATACCCTAGATTGGACCTATATGTTGTCTGCCATGGCAAAGTTTGGTATCCCCAAAGGTTACTTGCAATGGGTTGAACTATTGTATTCTGCTCCTACAGCACGGGCCAGGACTGGCTCTCATATCTCTTCGGCATATCCTATAACCAGGGGGACACGTCAGGGATGTCCCTTGTCGCCGTTGCTGTTTGTGCTCGCATTAGAACCCCTTTTGATTAAACTTCGCAGTGAGGCCATGGACCGGGGATTGTACTCCATGATACCACACACTTAGTGTCCGCATATGCGGATGACATTATTTTATATCTAAACGATCTTACATCCAATTTGGAACCTGTCCCGGCCATATTTCAACACTTTGAACACATATCGGGACTGGCTATTAATGAAACTAAATCCTATGCTTTCTACATGCGATATTGGGCTACCCCGGAGGCTGTGCTGTTTGGTACCTTATTATTGACTACCGCCCCAGACACCTTTAAGTATCTAGGTATACAAGTATATAGATCCTCCCAGGATCTTATAGATGGCAATTTGCTGAAGGCTATTACATCCCTTCGAAGCCAGGTCTCCTTTTGGACCTCGCTACCCCTGTCGGTTTTGGCTAGAATTTCCATCTCTAAAATGGTGATGCTTCCTCGTCTCCTCTATTTCTTCACTAACCTGCCGGTCACTATCCCGTCCCAAATTTTTCGCACACTAGATACGCTCCTGTTAGAACTCATATGGGGTAAAGGGCGTAGGAGGGTCAGCCTTGCCAAATTACAGCTATGTCCTGAGGAGGGAGGACTTGGAGTCCCAGATTTCCGAGCTAATTGCATGGCCAGCCAACTGCAGTGGTTATCCTACTGGCTGGTGGACGGCACATTCAGGAAATTGGCTACACGCCTCAACTTCTTGACCGGGGTCTCCTTCATAGTTTACTCCTACCACGGATTGGGGTTCCGCCTACAGCCCCCCCCTTGCTTAAAACTGCATTGTTGTACTGGAAGAGGGCACTCCAATACACTGAAAGGGCCCCCCTGTACTCCCCCAACATTCCCTTGCTGGGGATACCTACTAATACTGGTTTAATCTCGAAGAGGGCTTTCTCCGTGTGGGATCAGGAAGGTGTGTCGACCGTTGGAGCATTATTTACCGATGGCGCACTAGCAGATCACGATAACTTTGTCCGCACTCAGGGAGTCCCCCCGACACTTTTTTTATTACACGCAGCTATTTCACACTACATCAAACGCTGGTGGTCCCCAGACGGGATTGAACCCCCCCAAGCATGAACTTCTCTATGCAACACATCTTATGGGAAGGGGACGTCACCTCACCCGCTGGCTATATAGAGGTATTCGAGCTCACTCAGGGATTCCCTTACTGCCACTCCGTGCTAAATGGTCATTGGAGCTGGGAAGAGAATTGTCGGACAAGGACTGGTCCACTGTTTTAGAATTCCCTAAGAAAATGTCCCGCAATGCTAAATTTAAATACATACAATACATGATAGTTCACAGGGCATACCTCACACCACATCGCCTTAATTGTATGTTTCCTAATGCACAACTCACCTGCACTAGATGTCAGGAAGAAGATGCAGACCTCATCCACATGCTGTGGGGGTGCCCGCATTTACGCATATTCTGGCAAACTGTGGGATACAGGGTGCAGGAGGTCACTGGAACGGCTGCTTGGTCTTTGGCGGAAAGCTGTCTGCTGGGTCTACATAAACGACCTAAGGAGCGGAAGGTCCAATTTAGATTTGCTGACTTGGCTGTCTGTGCTTATAGCCAAACGAGCCATCACAATGCGGTGGAAATCTGCCTCCCCCCCTACACCTCTCCTATGGCAGACAGAAATGGTCCGCTGGGGCAATGCGGAGAGTATGATTATTCGGCAGGAGGAATTTAGAGGGCTACGTAAGGTCCCTATCTCTCTAGAGTGGGACCATATGCTTGAAACATTCAAAGCCATTGATATGCTGACCCCTCCAACATCGCAGAGCGGCCCAGGCCCCACCCCACATTCCGCATCCCCAAGAGCAGAACTGCTTGCTTCCTGATAGTGCCGTTCCCCTTATCTCTCGGAAGACCTAGAGATCTATACATATGACTGCTGTGAAATGATCTGTTATTTCATGTGTAGATACAAGCTTTATTCATCTTACGTTGTAAGTTAGTGGACCAGGAACTGGGAAGGGGGTGGGGGGTAATCTTTCGTTTTTGTATTAAGTTTATAAAGTTTAGCTTGCTCGATGTTTGTGGTCCTGCTAGGACTCTGATACCTCGCTATTTTATTAGCGTGTACGTCCCGATTTTTAGGTTCCTTGGATAATGTATCACTGTCAGGATATGTGTTCTTGGATACGACTGTCCACATTATCATTTACATTTTGGAAATAATATGTGCACTCATGTGTTATATCTTTTGATTCTTAGCGCCCAATTGCTTTGGGAATGTACCGCATTTATTATGCTATTTGAAAAATCAATAAAATTGTGTTTAAAAAAAAAACAACTCAGTGAGAGGGCAGCTCAACCTCAAGGAAGTTCAGAACCCACCACCTGTGTTGCTGGAGCCTTCGGAGTCTGCAGGAGCTCAGGATCAGCAGACCGGTCAGTTGCGTTGCAGTGCCTGCGAATGCAGGGGAGTGACTCCTTCACCCCAAGGGAGATTCTTCAGTTGTCCTTAGTGCTCCACAGGTCCTGCACAGAGCCTGTATGGTGCAAGGGCACAGACGATGCTTTGGACAGAGAGGGAGACGAAGTCGGGCCAGTCGAAGTCCAGCAAAGTCCAGAGTGTCCAGACGGTCGAAGGTCAATGGTTTCTTGTTGCAGAATCTTGTCCACGTCAAATCAAAGTCTTACAGCCAGGTAAGCCCTTATGTACCCACGGGAGAGTGTTGGACAGATACAGGGGACCCTCCTAGGGGAGGGTCAGGACAGAGGGGAGGTTACTCCCATGTCCTTTGGCCAGTTTTGCGCCAGAGCAGGAGCCACCGGCTCCCAGAACTGGTTTAAGCTGGACTATGCACAGGGACACCAAATGTGCCCCAGGTGCAGACTTTCGGACACTGTGGAAGTGAACCCACCCAGCCCCAATACACTAAATCCTGTCTGGGAGGTGGTCACACCTCCCTGTGACAGGATGCCTATTCTGCTGCCTTCCTCTGCTCGAGCTTGGCTCAGCAGCAGGAGGGCAGAAATGTGTCTCTGGTCGGCAGCATCCATTTTGTGCTGACCGGGTCGAGAAGGCTGGCACCGGAAAGACCAGTGACCCCACGAAGCTCGCTTCAGAAGGATGGAATCATACCTCCCACACCGGTTACCAGTGTGGAGGTATGATTCCAAGGTGTTTGATACCAAACACAACATGTTTTATTTCAGCCGTTTTCGAGATAGCATTTACCGCGAGGTTATAATGTACCTCTATCTATATGTGTGGCTGAGTCACAGACAACCCGGGAGAATGGTCTCCGAAGGCTGCAGAGGGGCTCTGCTCATGCAGGGGCACCCTCTCACGTAAAACCCAGCACCCTGCCTTCAGGATTGTTAAGGCCTGCTATAGGGGTGACTTATACGTTTTAAGTGTAGTGACCTATAGATATAGTGAACCTATATCTAAAGTAAGTGGTGCAATAACCAGCTTACACAGGCTGCAATGGAAGACCTGTAGTTCCATTTTGCATGGCCTCTCATGGGTGGCATAATACATGCTTCAGCCCATGGGAGGCCCCTGGGGTACCTATGCCATGGGTACATTGGTACCATATACTAGGGGCTTATTAGGGTACCCCAGTATCCAATCTGGAGTGTACCAAAGTACATGGCATAATATTTTAAGGAGAAAGCAGATAGACTGGGGTCCTGATTAGCAGGATCCCAGTCAGACTAGTCAAAACAGTGTGACATCAAGCAAAAAGTGGGGGTAACCATAAGAAGCTGATCCTAATTTCCTACACAACCCCCCAAACGTAAGGAGATGAGACTAACCTTGCTCAGTTGAGTCTTCATGTTCTAATTGGAAATATCTGGAGAGTCCATCTGCATTGGCATGGTTACTCCCAGGTCTATGTTCCACTGTATAGTCCATCCCCTGTAGGGAAATGGACCACCTCAAAAGCTTGGGGTTTTCACCCTTCATCTGTTTTAACCATAAGAGGGGCTTATGGTCTGTCTGAACAATGAAGTGAGTGCCAAACAAGTATGACCTCAGCTTCTTTAGAGCCCAAACCACTGCAAAGGCTTCCCTCTCAATCGCTGACCAACGTTTCTCTCTGGGGGGTCAACCTTCTGCTAAGAAAAGCTACTGGTTGATCCTGACCCTCTGCATTAAGCTGTGACAACACAGCCCCTACCCCCAACTCAGATGCATCTCTTTGGACAATGAATTGTTTGGAATAGTCAGGACTTTGCAGAATGGGAGCAGTGCACATGGCCTGCTTGAGGTCATCAAATGCCTTTTGACAGCTAACTGTCCACTGAACTGTCTTGAGCTTTCTTTTTGATGTGAGATCATTTAAGGGAGTCACTATGGACCCATAACCCTTAACAAATCTCCTGTAGTACCCGGTCAGGCCCAAGAAAGCTCTAACCTGAGTCTGGGTGGTGGAAGAAACCCAGTTCATTATGGTCTAGATTTTGCTTTGCAATGGTTGAAACTGGCCTCCACCCACAAGGTGGCCCAGGTATACAACCTTACTCTGCCCTAGCTGGCACTTGGTGGCCTTTGATAGTGAGGCCTGCTTTCTGCAGAGCCTCCAAAACATTTTTTAGGTGGACCAGGTGATCTTCCCAGGTGGAGCTTAAGACAGCTATATCATCTAGATATGCTGCACTATAGGCTTCCAGGCCTGTAAGGACTTTATTCACCAACCTTTGGAATGTGACAGGTGCATTCTTCAAACCAAAGGGCATCACAATAAATTGATAATGCCCACTAGGGGTTGAAAATGCTGTTTTTGGTTTGGCACTCTCAGCTAGTCTGATTTGCCAATATCCAGCAGTGAGGTCAAATGTGCTCAAGAACTTGGCTGAGGCCAAAGTGTCTATGAGTTCATCTGCCCTAGGAATAGGGTGAGCATCAGTCCTAGTGACTGCATTGAGCCCCCTGTAGTCCACACAAAACCTCATTTCTCTCTTACCACCCTGGGTATGAGGTTTGGGTACCAGGACCACTGGACTAGCCCAAGGGCTATCTGAGAGTTCAATCATTCCCAATTCCAGCATCTTTTGGACCTCAGTACTGATGCAATCTCTGACATGGTCAGGCTGCCTGTAAATCTCATTTTTAACAGGTAAGCGCTCACCTGTGTCCACTTCATAGGTACACCAGGTGGTCTGACTAGGAGTCAAAGAGAACATATGTCTGTATTGATTGAGGACCTTCCTACAATCAATCTGCTGTTGCTCAGTGAGGCTGCCTGCCAGGGCTACACCATCAACTGAGCCATCATCAGGATTCTGTGAGAGGATATCAGGGAGTGGGTCACTCTCTTCCTCCTGTCCCTCATCAGTAGCCATGAGCAAGCCCATGTCTGCCCTGTCCACAAAGGGTTTGAGCCTGTTTACATGGAGCACCCTGTGGGGGCTCCTAGGAGTTCCAAGGTCCACCAAGTAGGTGACCTCTCCTTTTTGCTCAATAATAGTATGGGGTCCACTTCACTTGTCCTGGAGAGCTGCTGGGGCCACAGGCTCCAACACCCATACCTTCTGTCCTGGCTGATAGACAGTCAGTATAGCCTTTTGGTCATGCCAAGCTTTTTGCAATTCTTGACTTGCCTCAAGGTTTTTGCTGGCCTTCTTCATGTACTCAGCCATCCTGGAGCGGAGACCTAGTACATAGTCCACTATGTCCTGTTTGGGGGGTTTGAGAGGTAACTCCCATTCCTCCTTCACTAGACACAAGGGACCCCTAACTGGATGCCCAAACAAAAGTTCAAAAGGGCTGTAGCCAAACCCCTTTTGTGGGACCTCTCTGTAGGCAAAGAGAAGGCAGGGCAACAGGACATCCCATTTTCGTCTAAGCTTTTCTGAGAGGCCCATGATCATGCCCTTTAGGGTTTTGTTGAATCTCTCAACCAACCCATTGCATTGTGGGTTATAGGGTGTGGTGAATTTGTAATTCACTCCACACTCCTTCCACATTGCAGTTATGTAACTAGACATGAAGTTTGCACCTCTGTCAGTGAAGACCTCCTTAGGGAAACCCACTCTGGAAAAAATTTCCAGGAGGGCCCTGGCCACCATAGGAGCTGTGGTGGTTCTAAGGGCTATAGCCTCTGGATACCTAGTGGCATGGTCCACCACCACTAGAATGTAACTGTGCCCAGATGCAGTTGGAGGGTTCATGGGACCAATTATGTCAATCCCAACCCTCTCAAAGGGAACCCCCACCACAGGTAGTGGTATTAGGGGGGCCTTTGTGGCACCACCTGACTTACCACTGGCTTGACAGGTGGTACAGGAGTGACAAAACTCCTTGGTGTCCTCTGACATTTGAGGCCAGTGAAAGTGAGGGACAAGCCTGTCCCAAGTCTTATTTTAGCCTAGGTGACCTGCTAAGGGAATATCATGTGCCAGGGTGAGTAGGAAGCCCCTAAACCTCAGAGGTATGACCAATATCCTGGTGTCACCAGGCTTGGGGTCTCTACCCTCTGAGTAAAGGAGTCCCTCATCCCAATAGATCCTGTGGGACCCACTGATACTCCCAGCAGCCTCAGCAGCAGCTGCTGTCTGAGGGGTTCAAGAGAGGGGCAGGTTTGCTGCTCCTGACTCAGCTCTGCCCTGGAAGGGCCCCCTGTCCCCAAGAACTCAACCTGGTCAGGTTTCAGTTCATCTGGGACAGTTCCTTCACAGGGACTGAGGTCATCTCCCTCAAGAGATTGATCATCTGTCTGAGCCTGGGGGGAAGACACAGCCTTACCCCTCCTGCTCCTTCTCTTGGAAGGCACCTGGTCCATCTTTTCAGAATCCAGGGCCTGTTCAGTAGACATCTGTTTGGCCTGTGACCTAGTCACAGCAAACACATCTGCAGAGATGCCCAACATTGCTGCATGTGTCCTGAGTTCCACTTTTAGCCCAGGCTGAAGTTTCCAAATCATTGCCCAACATGCATTCCACAGGGAGGTCTGAGCTAACCACAACCTTCTTTGGGCCAGTTACCCCTCCCCAGCTGAAATTAACAACTGCCAAGGAATGGTCAGTCCTGACATTGTTAGCATTGGTCACTTGGTACATCTCACCAAGTATGATCTGTTCAGGGTCCACAAGATCTTTTGTCACCATAGTGACACTTGCACCTATGTCCCTGTATGCTGTGGCCTCCTTACCATTAATCAAAGGCTGTTGTCTGTATAGAGGCCCAGGTTAGTGGGACTCACAAATAAGGTGGCAACATCCATGCCACCATCACATACAAGCACAGCCTGAGCTGGAGTTCTGACTAGGCCAGAACCCACCTCAGAGCCCACGGTTAACCCTACTAATCCCTTGTTCCCTGTACCACCACTTGAAACTGTACTAGGGGGAGCAGTTGCCTTAGGGCAGTGGTGGTTGGAGTTGAATCCTTGGCCTTTGGACAACTGGCATCTTTTGTCCAATGGCTCTTTTCTTTACATAAGTAACACCAAGGTTTCCTTTTGCCTTTTCCCTTCTTAGATTGTGACTCCCCTCCAGATGCAGGTTTTTGGGGCCCTGATGAAGACTGTTGATCTTTATCCTTCTCCCCACCTTTATCTTGAGTTTTAGAGTCTTGCTTCTTCTGGTCACCACCAGAGTTCTGGTTTTTCTGCTTCACCCTGGTTCTGACCCACTTATCTACCTTCTTTCCCAATTTTTGGGGAGAAGTCAGATCAGAGTCAACCAGGTACTGATGCAACAACTGATTTTGGCAATTATTAAGGATTTGCTCCCTCATAATCAAATTGTACAATCCCTTGAATTCATTCACTTTGCTGCCAAGTAACCAGCCTTCCAGAGCCTTAATAGCACAATCTACAAAGTCTACCCAGTCCTGAATCTGTGCTTTCTGGGTGTCTCTGAACTTAATCCTCTACTGTTCAGGGGTTAAGCCAAACCCATGAATGAGAGCACTCTCAGTACTGAGTAATTATCAGTATCCTCTTCTCTAACAGTGAGGAGCTTATCTCTACCTTTGTCAGCAAAGGAGAGCCACAAGATAGCTGCCCACTGCTCTTGAGGGACCCTCTGAACTTTACAGACCCTCTCTAAAGCAGTTATCCATTTATGGATGTCATCCCCAACATGGTAGGGAGGGACAATCTTGCTCAGGTTCCTATTGTCAAAAGAATGTTCCTTAACTCTAGGGACACTGTTGTTGCCACCATGGGACTCTAGTCCCAATTTCTTTCTAGCCCTCTGGACTTCTAGGGTTTCCTTGTCTAGGGTCGACTGCTCTTGCCTGAGCCTAAACCTAGCTTTCTCCAGTTCAAGCAGTTGATACTCCCTGTCTAAGGAATGGTCCCTCTTGCTAGATACAGAGGTCCCTGTCCTGAGCGATGTGACTCTGCAGAGGGAGATCTAGATCTCCTTGGTAAACTCTGCACTCCTCCAGGAGGAGTGAAGAGAAGGCCATTTTGGCCTTCTCCCCCATCTCCCTGAAGATTTGAGGTGTCTAGGGGGGAATCATCTTGATCCTCCTGGCCAGGGTTTAAATCAAGGTCATAGAAGGTGTCACCTCCTGCCCTGTCTTCATTCCCTGCCCCACCCACTCTTTGCTGTTCATCTGACCCAGGGGTCTTCCTAAGGGCATCTAACAGTAACACCTCAATGAGACGTTGCGTGTTGGCATTTCTCCCTGTCTTCAGATTTCTAGAAACACACATGGCTTTCAATTCTTGGAATGTAAACTCATTGTACCTAGAAGGCAGAGAGCCACTGATGGCTTCTCCTTTAGAAGACATACTAAGTGTGGTGTGGTGTATGCACCTACCTAACCTAGTGGGAAACTAAACTCTCTAAGGTTGGAGAAAGGGTGTGCTAGACCCTTGACTACCCAACCCCAACTTCAGTAGAACTTACTTATTCAAAGCTGGTATTATATGTACTTAGTACTTTTAGTGGTTTTCAGTTAATCAATACAAAGATTTATCTGGTAAAACAATTGCAAGCTTGAATCCCAACGGCTGCACACCAATGTGAGAAGTTGGCCCGGTATATGTTGTCCACGAATTAAAGTGGGCACCTTGCACCAGTCCAAACGACCCTTATGATGTATGAGGTCAAAGATAACCTTTTGAAAGCTATCCTAGTGGTAGCTGTGGAGAGCAGCCTTCAGGCTTAATCTTGAAGGAATGTAAAGCAGTTTGTTTTTACCAGAATATCACCTTTAGTATTAACTAAATGAAAGGAGAACCACACAGTAGTTATAAGAATATGTATTTATTTATATAACACTCTCTAGTATCCTCTACACAAGGATACAACACAAAGCACACAATACTTTAGCAAAGAAACAGTCTTAAGTAGCACAATACACAGTGGGCTCCAGGGGGAGACCAAACCATATACTAAAATAGTGGTATAGGAACCACGACTGGAGTCGAGACAGTGTCTAGAACACGTAGAAACGCTGGGACCCCAAGGAACCACCCAAGGTGAGTAGAAAGGGACCCAACGGAGGACGGGTGCAGTGTGCTAATACGACAGCGGGCTCCGTACAATTCTATGGGGAAGTCGCAGTTACAATTTTACAGTTTAAGGACCCTTCTTGGTGGACTTCGAGGAAACCCTATGGAAATTAGGAGGTTGGAGAGCCACCCCACCCATGGATACTGTAGTACCCGAGTTACCTATCCCAGAGGAGCCGGGTGCATAGGTCTGGAGTGGTGTCAGAAACCGCCGTCGTTTTCAATGGAGGGTTGCAAAGAAGAGCTCCTGCCGGGAAGTAAGAAAGTGTCCGTAGGAATCCAAGGGTGGATTCGTGATGGAAGGAACCTGAAAGCAGAGGGGACAGAGTCTGGGTCACTTCAGGGTGACCAGGGGCTCGGTAGACGAATGCCCACCGATGTCGGTTGCTTCAGGTGCGAAGAAGGGATGCTTGACTCTGCAGCCACAAGGTCCAGGAAATGTCGAGGATGACCAGGAGCCGGATGCAAGCTGTCCCACGAAGGATGTCGAGTGCTGAGGGATCAGTGTCCGGCTGGAGCACCAACAAGCCTTGGCAACAGCAACCCACGCAGGAAGGTCAAGCAGGTTACGGTGTGGACCAGCAAGGTCCAGGGGACTCACCAAGCACTGGGGAGTCAGGGCACGTCTGGAGAAACCAGGGAAGCCCAACAGAATTCAAGATGACCCTCAGGAGGACCCACCGGCTGAATGACCAGGAGTCGCGAGGGGACCTCAAGCAAATCACAAAGTGCCAGCCCACGGAGCACTTGGCTTGAGGAGGCCAGAGTTCTTTCGTAGAAACACTGCTCATGATTAGGACTACACGGAGTCCAATGCACAAGCTCAGGAATTGCCAACAAGCATATGCACTTGTAAATGTACACGGTGCACAGGGGTTTGGGTTATGTGGTCCCCACAAGGGATACTGGCATAAAACTCAGTGAGAAGGCAGCTTGACCTCAAGGAACTTTGGAACCCATGTCCTGTTTTGCTGGAGCCTTCGGAGTCCACAGGAGCTCAGGATCAGCAGACCAGTCAGTTGCGTTGCGGTGCCTGCGAATGCAGGGGAGTGACTCCTTCACCCCAAGGGAGATTCTTCAGTTGTCCTTAGTGCTCCACAGGTCCTGCATGGAGCCTGTATGGTGCAAGGGCACAGACGATGCTTTGGACGAAGCGGGAGACAAAGTCGGGCCCAGTCGAAGTCCAGCGAAGTCCAGAGTGTCCAGACGGTTGAAGGTCAGTAGTTTCTTATTGCAGAATCTTGTCCACGTCAAATATAAAGTCTTACTGCCAGTTAATCCCTTATGTACCCACAGGAGAGGGTTGGACAGATTCAAGGGACCCTCCTAGGGGATGGTCAGGACAGAGGGGAGGTTACTCCCATGTCCTTTGTCCAGTTTCGCGCCAGGCCAGGAGCAACGGCTCCCAGAACTGGTTTGAGCTGGACTATGCACAGGGACACCAAATGTGCCCTAGGTGCAGACTTTCGGGCACTGTGGAAGTACACCCACCCATCCCCAATGCACTTAATCCTGTCTGGGAGGTGGTCACACCTCCCTGTGACAGAATGCCTATTGTGCTGCCTTCCTCTGCTCAAGCTTGGCTCAGCAGCAGGAGGGCAGAAATGTGTCTCTGGTCAGCAGCATCCATTTTGTGCTGACCGGGTCTAGAAAGCTGGCACTGGAAAGACCAGTGACCCCACGAAGCTCGCTTCAGAAGGATGGAATCATACCTCCCACACCGGTTACCGGTGTGGAGGTATGATCCCAAGGTGTTTGATACCAAACACAACATGTTTTATTTCAGCGGTTTTCGAGCTAGGATTTACCACGAGGTTATAATGCACCTCTACCTATATGTCTGGCTGAGTCACAGACAACCCGGGAGAATGGTCTCCGAAGGCTGCAGAGGGGCTCTGCTCATGCAGGGGCACCCTCTCATGTAAAACCCAGCACCCTGCCTTCAGTATTGTTAAGGCCTGCTATAGGGGTGACTTATAAGTTTTAAGTGTAGTGACCTATAGATATAGTGAACCTATATCTAAAATGGTGCAAGCACCAGCTTACACAGGCTTCAATGGCAGACCTGTAGTTCCATTTTGCATGGCCTTCCATGGGTGGCATAATACATGTTTCAGCCCAAGGGAGGCCTCTGGGGTACCTATGCCCTGGGTACATGTGTACCATATACTAGGGACTGATAAGGGTACCCCAGTATCCAATCTGGAGTGTACCAAAGTACATGGCATAACATTTTAAGGAGAAAGCAGATAGACTGGGGTCCTGATTAGCAGGATCCCAGTCAGACTAGTCAAAACAGTGCAACATCAAGCAAAAAGTGGGGGTAACCATAAGAAGCAGATCCTACTTTCCTACAATTATAAAAAATGTTCTTAATTCTAGTATATGCGTCTTGTTTTGTCCATTTCGAGGGCTGATCACTTTAGACACCATACTCAAATGCTCTAATCGTATTACTCTAATGTGGGTAAGTGTTGGAGTGTGGTGGAATAACTTTACTTGCCACAGCCAATTCAAAGTGTAAATTAAGACTGCCTATTGCTTCCTTAGCCTTTCAGAGTATTCTCTAAGTGTGAAAGGGATGCCCAAATGTGGGTCCAGCTACTGTGCAACTGGAACCAAGTTGAAGAGGCCCAAATAGGCTGAAACCGGTCTTGGGTTGATTAAGTCCTGGTTTTGAGAGGGCCTGACTTTGCAGTTCAGGCTTGATAGTTTGTACCAAGCAGAAAGAAGGCTGATTTAGATATGGCTGGGACAAGGAAATACAAGGAGACCAGCCTGTGAATGTTGCCGTATATGGAGATGCAATAAATGGAGGACGCTGAAATAGCGTATGCCCATAAACGTGATGACGCTCGGGATGTTATACGGGAAAGTAAAGTAAAGGGAAATTAAGACAGAATAGAAGGCATGTCTTGGTGGCGAAATTAGAATAGGCTTGTGTGATAAGAAATAGACATACATCAGCATCAAAACAATTAGTTAACAATGATTAATGTTCGATCATATTAGAATAGGTATGTGTGATAAGAAATAGGCATACATCCAGGCCCGTAGCCAGAAGTATAAGTTTGGGGGGGCATGGCCCCACATAATAACAAGAGGTGGTTCTGGCGGGAAGTAATGGGTTCCATCTGTAGAATCTGTTTAAAAAAATCTTTCATTTTGGTGATATTTGAAAACATTTCGCTACAGTATGATCCCGAGGGTGTTTGGAGGATGTGAGTGACAAATTCCGAAAGATTATTGAAAATATTTGCGCCCAGTCTTACAACTTAATCACATTAGCTTACGACCTTACATAAAACAGAATACGATTTAAAGCCAGTTTAATGGAGAATTGAGGGTCCCTCACAAGTTTCATAAAACATATTAGAGTGATCACATTAATCAAAAGGGGATCTAATTTAAATATGGCTTTACTGTAGATTTGGGGTCATTTCCATTAATTTTTAGCGAAATAATGGCAAATGGCACGTGGTTCAATTATATGTGATTTAAGGATTTTATTAAAGATAACTTTGTAGGTAGGGTTGCTGTTGTCCACTAAGCAATGGTTGGGGTTATGCCAGATAATCTCTCTGAAGAGTGGGAGTAGTATATTTTAAAGCTTTTCTGACCAAAAACATCAGTGTACTATGACCGAATTTTAATGTTAACACAATAAAACAATTGAACATAATAAACATAAATGGTTTCAACTGATACATATTGGTGTCAACACTGTGGGGCCTAGTGGATATGCTTATACTCAATATGTGTCCACCAATAATCCTCCGAAAATCCGACCCTTACCAATTATTTCAGTCCTCAATCAGCTCCACAAATCATTGCCAATATGTTCCAATTACCAAATTTATAATCCTGAAAACATGTATGTACCTTATCGATTTATAACAGCCCTGAGTTTACAACACACACACACTGTACTGAAATAGGCACACATTGTGGACTGATTATTTATATGCTTTCAGACCACTGTGTCCTTAATTTGAGCTCACTGATGCTCTTGCAGATTTGAAAGATCACAAAAAAGTACTCCCTCCCTAACACATCCACTTTGTGCTCTAGATATAAAGAACAGACATCAATGCAGAATGGCGTGAGATAGAACAGTCTTTATGAGAGCAGGGAAAACAGCAAATGTTTAAACTCAGAACAGTGGTGTTTGATGATGTTTTAAAGTGCAGAGCATTGCACTAGGCAAGCAAACAAAGTTTGCAAACCTCACTCTCCTCATATTATATGGAGAGTTGAGGTGTTATGCCAGATAATGTCTCTGAAGAGTGGGAAAATACAAATGTCAGGCATTTCACAATTTCATACATACACAACAAAGCAACATGTTTTACTGGCTCATACACAGTGCTACTAATTTACAGAGCTCTTACAGGTTTGGAGAGCACATTGAAAAACAACAAGACGAGCTGGTACCAGAAGTGAAACTGTTTCTTCCAGAAAGCGACCTCATCTGGACAGTAGTAATACCCGGTTCCATTTCCTCCAAGATCCCACACTGGCACTCCTTACACGCATCCTACAATCTGCAGCACATCTCATCCACAGCCTGAAGAAGTATGGTCATATCACCTACAACATGATGAAACTGCATTGGCTCCAATTGAGGAACTGCATCATCTTTATAGCTAGCGGCATCATTTACAAAGTTATCACGACCAACACCCCCACTAATTTTACAGATCAGCTCACCATCTCCGGTGGTTTTCACTCACTGGCAGCCCACACATGACCAGGCAGCAGACTAAGAAGTGAAAAAAGAAAAGACAAGTAGCAGGGCTTTTCCATCTATGCACAGAGGATCTGGAAACAGTTTGTCTTACCCTCCCAAACCTCTGCAATGCTGCTTCAATTTTGGAAGGAGTTGAAGACTCACCTCTTAAAAGAAAATTATATCACAATACATTGCAATCCACAACCCACCTACAACTCCTATCACTCTTTGACTTAATGCTTTACTTTGGTCCCTGGCAGCATTTTACTGCTATTGGCTAGGTTTGCGCTACAGAAATATCATACACATACATACATAAAGGTTACATCAGTCAATCAGCCTATGTTCTCAGACTGCAGCAGTGATTGTCATTTAAATATTAGCTTTACATATATCATTGACAATGCTAACATTTTGTCCCCAAACCTCAATTGTACAGTTTATAACAAATATGCACACTTTTACTATTAAATGCATGCTTTTCATTGTAGGAAAATACAGTGACTGTAGGAAGAAAGAAAAGTGAATTGGACATAAAGGCAGAGAGAGATAACGGTACATAATAGATGTGGTAGTGAGAGATGTATAAAGAGATGCAAGGTAGAGAGAGCTGTGAGAAAAAGAGAGGGGCAAATGAGAAAAGGCAAAAGGAAAGACAGGTCAGGTAAAGAGAGCAGTGAGAGAGAGAACAGAAGAAAGGAAAAGTGTGAAGGGTAGAAAATGAGATGAGCTGTTAAGATAAAAGAGTTAAAGCAGGGAGACATAGGTGAGGCACAGAAAGAGTGGAGACATTGATATTGTGATAGGAAGAGAGAGTGAGAGAAACAGAGGGTGAGAAATAGAGTATGTTGTGTGATAAAGCAAGAAGTAGAGACAGATGTGAGAAATAGCAATTTACAAAGAATGCGGTAGAAAGAGTGAGGTGAGGTAGGGAGGGTAAACTGAAAAGGAGAAGAGGTGCAGAGACAGATGAAGCAGAGAGAAGGTACTGATAGAGAAAATAGTTAGAAAAGGAAACAAAGAGTAAAGTATTGAGGGAACAGAACTAGGAAGAGAAGAGATGGAAAAGTTGGGCAGCAAACAAATGGTGAGAAGTTTGGTAGTGAAAGACAGTGGACATTTATATATAGATGAGATGATGAGAGGGATGTGGGACAGAGAGAAATAATGTAGAGTCAAAGGGGTGGGAAATTTAGAGGGTTAAGAGTGAGGTCAAAAGAGGTTTTATACATAGAGACTGAGAGAGCGACAGAGGTGAGGTAAAGAGAATGAGACTACAAGTAAATGGAGGAGAGACACAGGATGTGAGATGGAAACAGCACAGTATGTGCAGAGGGCTAGTTGAGATAGACATTTGAGTAAGACAGAGAGGTGAGGAGATAGAGATGTAGAGGTAGGGATAGTGATTGGTGGAGAGATAGAGGTGAGGTCATGAGAGAGAGGTAGATGTGGGTGGAAGACAGGTGTATTGATAGTGAGGTTGGGTAAATCTAGGGGATGGGGAGAGTTCAACTAGAGTGAGAACTGTGACACGTACATAAAGTTATAGAGATTGGTAGAAGGTAAAGAGAGAGTGATGAGACAGAAGAGGTGAGGTGATGATTGAAAGAGACAGAAAGTTCATTCTTTTAATGTAATTGCTATGAAATGCCTCAGAGCATGAAGTTAAGGTTGGACAGGACCTTGTGTCTATTTGGCTGTATGTAGGAGTGTTTGTATGTTTGTTGATCAACATCAAGCATAATAAACACCTCCAATTGACAGCAAAGACTGCACCTCCCATCCATAACATTTGTTAGATTTTAACAGAGAAGAGAATTTAGCTCCAGGTGTTTGTGAGATCAAAATCCATAGATGGGCAGAGGGATCTCTAACTGTAAACTAACACTTTCCTATACCAGTAGGCTATTCTTTCAAAATGTCGACTGGTAAAGGTTTGTAAATACCACTTTCAGCTCCAGAAAGTTTTGACTTTGTATAGGGATTACTAACAGAGGCACTAGCATACAGACACACATTGATCAATGATAACACTGTAAGCAGGTGCACATGGGGCCTGTATATGTTAGTCTGTCTGCATGGCTGGTAATGGTGACTATGTATACTTCATGTCGGGCTAAGTGCATGGATGCCTTTATGTTTACTGTCCTGTCTGGATGGGTGTCTGTATGCCTGTGTGCATGGTTGCCCATATGTCTGTTTTTCTGTGTGTGTGAGTGCTGTATTAACTCGTGTCTCTAGAGATGTAATTGTCTGTATGCAATTTTGTGGGCTCTATGTGTGGATGGGTTCCCATATGCTGTGTTTTACTATGTGAATTTGTTGTACAAGCTGGGCCTCGTGGCTTTGTCATGCTATTTTTGTTATGGGGAGAGAACAGGTGCAAGTGGTGTATTCTTCTTGGCTCTCCTTTCTTACACATTTAAAAAACATAACGGCAAAAGCTTTGTTCATTGTACACGCACTTCCAAGACCTGAATTTATCCTGGGATAGGGAGGCGCAGACTCAAAAAAATGCTATGGAGGAAGCCTCAGGAAAGGCTATGTTGGGAACGCAGAGAGATTAAGAAATTAAGAAATAAGGCCGACTCACAGAGTGATATCTTCTTCCTGCATATCATTCGTTAAATGATCACCTATAGACAGACTCCGCATCAAATGTTTACGGAGGCTCCATTCGGGATAAGGAGGTAGAATTTAGAGATGTCAGGTGCAGCTCTTAGTCAAACTGGCCTAGCATAATGAGTTGAGGCCTGGGCCCCTACCCACCAGCCTGACTGGGACCCTACTGCTGCCCCCACGATTCCCTGCCTCACTATTTTATGGTAGGGCAGTCAAAACTATACTAATAGAAGCATAGTGTACATGCCCAGCCCAATCTGTTAACCCTTACAACGTTCTTGCAACAAAGCAAGGCTCAGGCTGCGACTATCACTGACAGTATTTTGTTTAATTTATTTTGTTTTAAAAGCAATTTTTTTTGCTTTTTTTAAAAACACAGCTGGTAAATAGTAAACTGGTGCTGTGGGACTCAGATGCCCTATGAAGGTGTGGGCTCTGGGCAAGGCCCATTTTGCCCATGCTTTATAAAGTCTCTGACTCACCTACCACGCCTGCCTCTGCAGTCAGTACTTCTGTAAGCTTGAGGAAAGTCCAGAGCAGTGTGTTCACGCTTCATGTCATTGTGCTGCAGTGCCCTTATTTATGGTAGCGAGGCTCCAGCTTGCAGCTATCAATTCCGACCCCAGGTACTATAGATTCATATTAGTATGTGCACCCACATGTACACGGCAACTTCAGCTCAGCCCAGCCCCCTTCCCCTGGCAGTCTCCCTGCCTCCCTCTCTTCTCTTACTCTGGAGAGAAACAAAGATGCTTTCAGTTTCACAATTAGTAATGAAGCAGGGCCCAGGCAGCAGATCACATGCACTCATTCAGATGTCAAAGTTAACTAGATATTTAAATGCAAGAAACTCAAAGGCCCAGGCTTTTCAGTTGAGTGGGGGGCCTGAGCACAGTAAGGCCTGGCCAGGCCCTGCTGGGCCCCCCGTGGCTACGGCCCTGCATACATCAGTGTCAAAACAATTTGTTAACAGCAATTAAGGTCCAGAATATGATCAATCGACAAAAGGACCAGTATCAACATAAAATATAGGTAAAAAATGGGAAAATATATTAAGAGATTAGTAACAATATGTAATGGGTCAATGATGCTTACGCTCAGTGTGTAGTGACCAAATCACGAATCAATCGGTATTTACACAGAATGAAAACCGGGGACTCACAAAATGAACATAACAAGTGTATGCAAGTACTAGCTAAAGGCAAATACATGGTGGACATGTTTAGACAGCAATGGGGCATACACGTGTATGCAGAGAACATATGAGCAATTCTTTTTGCCACAAAATACATGTATGGTCATGTCATGTCGTATACAATCAATCAATCAATCAATCAATCATGTCATTTATAAAGCGCACTACATACCCGCGAGGGTCTCAAGGCGCTGGGGGAAGAGGGGGGTGGTGCTGCTACTGATCGAAGAGCCAGGTCTTGAGGAGTCTTCTGAAGGTCAGTAGGTCTTGGGTCTGTCGGAGGTTGGTGGGGAGGGTGTTCCAGGTCTTGGCGGCGAGGTGGGAGAAGGATCTGCCGCCGGCGGTCATTTTCCGGATGCGGGGGACTGTGGCGAGGGCGAGGCTGGTCGAGCGGAGCTGGCGGGTGGGGGTGTAGAAGCTGAGTCGTCTGTTGAGGTAGGCTGGTCCGGAGTTGTGGACTGCTTTGTGTGCGTGGGTGAGGAGCTTGAAGGTTATCCTCTTGTTGACAGGGAGCCAGTGCAGGTCTCTCAGGTGGGGTGTGATGTGGCTGCGTCGGGGGATGTCGAGGATAAGACGTGCAGAGGCGTTCTGGATGCGTTGCAGCCGTCTCAGGAGCTTAGCCGTCGTTCCTGCGTAGAGGGCGTTTCCATAGTCCAGCCTGCTGGTGACGAGGGCCTGGGTGACTGTTTTTCTTGTTTCGGTGGGGATCCACTTGAAGATCCTGCGGAGCATTCGGAGGATGTTGAAGCAGGATGAGGAAACGGCGTTGACCTGCTTAGTCATGGAGAGGGTGGGGTCGAGGATGACCCCTAGGTTGCGTACGTGGTCGGTGGGTGGCGGGGCTGTTCCCAGTGATGTTGGCCACCAGGAGTCGTCCCAGGCTGAAGGGTTGGAACCAAGGATGAGGACCTCCGTCTTGTCCGAGTTCAGCTTCAGGCGGCTGGTCCTCATCCATTCGGCGACGGCCTTCATTCCTTCGTGGAGGTGGGCTTTGGCGGTGTGAGGGTCTTTGGTGAGGGAGAGGATCAGCTGGGTGTCGTCGGCGTAGGAGATGATGTTGAGGTTGTGCTGTCGGGCGACGTGGGCGAGGGGTGCCATGTAGATGTTGAACAGCGTTGGGCTGAGGGAGGAGCCTTGGGGTACGCCGCAGATGATCTTGGTGGCCTTGGATCGGAAGGGGCGAGGCGGACGCTTTGTGTTCTGCCGGAAAGGAAGGATGTGGTCCAGTCCAGGGCCTTCTCTTGGATCCCGGCGTCGTGAAGGCGTGTTCGTAGTGTGTGGTGGCAGACCGTGTCGAAGGCGGCTGATAGGTCCAGGAGGATGAGGGCTGCTGTTTCTCCGTTGTCTAGCAGGGTCCTGATGTCATCGGTGGCGGCGATGAGGGCGGTTTCGGTGCTGTGGTTGCTGCGGAAGCCGGACTGGGAAGGGTCCAGGATGTTGTTCTCCTCGAGGTAGCGGGTCAGTTGTTTGTTGACGATTTTCTCGGTGACCTTCGCGGGGAACGGGAGCAGAGAGATGGGTCGGAAGTTCTTGAGGTCCTTGGGGTCTGCCTTGGGTTTCTTGAGTAAGGCGGTGATCTCGGCGTGCTTCCAGCTTTCCGGGAAGGTTGCTGTCTCGAAGGAGATGTTGATTATTTTCCGGAGATGGGGCGCGATGGCTGTACTGGCTTTGTTGAAGATGTGGTGAGGGCACGGGTCTAGCGGTGAACCGGAGTGGATGGTGTTCATGATCTCGCTGGTGTCCTCGTCGTTGATGTTGGTCCAGGAGAGCAGGCGGTTGGTGGTTGTGGGGGCAGTGGTCTCGGTGGTTGCCGGGGCGGTCGTGGTGTTGAAGCTGTCGTGGATGTCGGCGATTTTGCGGTGGAAGAAGGTGGCCAGTGAGTCGCACAGGTCTCGCGACGGCTGGATGTCGTTGGTGTTGGAGCTGGGGTTGGAGAGTTCCTTCACGATGTTGAAGAGCTCTTTGCTGTTGTGTGCGTTGTTGTCTAGGCGGTCTTTGATTGAGGCCCTTTTGGCGGATCTGATGAGGTGATGGTGACTGCGGGTGGCGCTCTTGTGGGCGGCGTAGCTGTCCGCTGTCCGTTCGTGGAGCCAGATCTTCTCCAGTTTTCGGCATGTTCGTATACACAAAATGAGGGCATAAAAACAAGTTGCAAAAGCAACTCTAAATTCTCAACAATTAGCAGAGTATAAGTGCGAATTCAACCCAGAGACGTCCAGTCCTCCAATTCGTTCAAACTCGTGTATAGGCTATTAGGGTGAAGTATCCATTTGATTTCCTCCTTGTTGAGTATGAAACCAATGTCAATGCCTCTTGGCAGTGGTTTGACCATGGTAATCACTTGCCATTGAAAATCTTCTGCCGTATGTCCCTTTTCTGCAAAGTGGTCGACCAGGGGTGCATTGGGCACTTTGCAGTAGAGACGACTTCTATGATGGCAGATTCTAATCTGGATTTTCTGTGTTATTTGACCAATGTAGATTTGATTACAGGGTCAAAAAACTGTGTAGACAACATTTTCGGTATTGCAGTTAGAAAACTGATTTATAGCAATTTTAATGTTACCAAATACAAAATCCTTGCTTTCAATTGTAAATTGGCAAACAACATTATTGCCACATTTGGAGTGTCCAACCAAAGGGGTCATTCCCCATAAATCAATAAAGGTCTGGGTTGTCTTTTTAGCTGGAAGGCTAGCTCTGACTTAATGGTCTCTAATGTTTCTGTTTTTCCCAAACGCAAGCAAACGACGCTCAAGATTGAGGCCTCCGGCATTAAGTATTGGCCAGTGTTTCAGAATGCATTTCTTAACCTGATTAGAGATAGGGGAAAAGGTTGTGACACACACTAGGTGATCATTGTTTTTTTTTTGGGGGGGGTATAAAAATTGTATCTCTGGGCAGTATCATGCCCTTTTAGTTGATTTTCTGACTAATTTGCGTGGGTACCCCCTGGTACTCAGTCTGTCAGCCAAAATACTGGCTTCATGAAAGTAGTCCTGTTTAAAAGAGCAGTTTCTTCTAATGCGAAGAAATTGTGAAAAACGTAACGAGTCTCTCAGTGCTTGGGGGTGGTGACTATCATAGGAGAGAAGAGTTTTTCTCTCTGTGGGCTTGCAATATAAAGTGGTGAAAAGCTCACCCTCAACAGGTTTAATCAGTAAATCTAAAAAGGCTATTTCAGACTTACTATGCGTACGGGTGAATTCCAATCCATGGCAAATACATTAAGCCAATCACAAAAATCCAACACGGTCCCTTCAGTGCCATTCCATATAAAAAAAGAATCATCAATATAACATTTCCAAATTGTGATATTATTGAGAAATGGATTGTCATGTGCCCATATTTTATTAATTGTAAGATCATCCATGTACAGTACTGCAAAATTTGGAGAAAAGCCACTCTCATCGATGTACCTTGACTTGTTAGAAAAATTAGTCATCAAAGGAGAATAAATTACGTGTGAGGCAAATCTTAAGTAGGTATAGAATGAAGGATGTGGGACAGGGTGTGTGCGAGTTCTTGAGTTGAGAATTTTCTCAATGACATCAAGCTCTCTATCTGCGGAATATTGGGGTAGAGGGATTCTACATCCAATGTACAGAGATTACCAATGTTAGGGTCAGCGGGAAAATGTTCCACTTGATTAATCATATCCTTGATGTCTTTGATGTAACAGAGTGTTTTTGGTACAAATTCTTTAATGAAGATATCCACGTATTGGCCCAGTGGCTCCAAAATAGTTCCACAGACTGAGACAATAGGACTACCTGCTGGAGTTTCAGTATTTTTGTGTATTTTGGGATGTGTATAGATTACAGGTGTTCCTGGAAATTTGTGTTGAGAAACAGAATTCATTTGGAGTCAAAAAGCCTTCTGTTTTGCCTTTCTCTGTAATATCAAGAATAAGGCTTTGAATGTACCGAGCATGATCTGTGCCTAGTCTCAGGTAATGGTCTGTGTTGGACAGTTGTCTTAGAATCTCAGTTTTGTATAGGTCAATGTCATGAACCACAATTCTGCCACCCTTATCAGCTGGTTTGACAACCAGGGAATAATTGATTTTCAGTTTAGTGAGTTATTGTTTCTCTCGAAGAGGGAGATTATAGGGTGTGAGAAGTTGGCCTGGTATATGATCTCCACTAATTAAAGTGGGCACCTTGCACCAGTCCAAACAACCCTTATGGTGATTTAAGAGGTCAAAGATAACCTTAGAAAGCTATCCAAGTGGTAGCTGTGGAGAGCAGCCTTCAGGCTTAGTCTTGAAGGAATGTTAAGGAGCTTGTTTTACTAGAATGCAATCTTATTGTATTGGTTAAATGAAAGGAGAACCACACAGTAGTTATAAGAATATATGTTTATTATTATAACACACCTTAAATTCCTCACAGTATCTGCTACACGCAGATAAACATAAAGCACACAATACGGTAGCACACAATCAATTGCAAGTAGCACTAATACACAGTGGGCTCCAGGGGGAGACCAAACCATATACTAAAATAGTGGTATAAGAACCACGACTCGAGTCAAGACAGAGTCTAGAGGATGTAGAATCGCTGGGACCCCAAGGAACCACCCAAGGTGAGTAAGTAGGGACCCCACAGAGGATGGGTGCAGTGTGATAACACGACCGCGTGCTACGTACAATTCAATGGGAGAGTCGCGGTTGCAATTTTAAAGTTTAAGGACCTTCCCAGTGGATTACGAGGAAACCCTTTGGAATATAGAAGTTTGGAGAGCCACCCCACCCGTGGATACCAAAGTACCAGAGTTACCTATCCCAGGAAAGCTGGGTGCATAGGGCTGAAGTGGCGTCAGAAACCGCTGTCGTTCTCAATGGGAGTCTTGAAAGAAATGCCACTGCTGGAAAGAAGAAAAGCGTCCGGTGGAACCCACAGGTGGATTCTTGATGGAAGGAACCTGAAAGCAGAGGGGACAGAGTCTGTGTCCCTGAGGAGTGACTAGGGGCTCGGTAGACGAATGCCCACCGATGTCGGGTGCTTCAGGTGTGAAGAAGGAGACCTTGACTCTACAGCTGCAGGGACCAGGAGATGTCGAGGACAACCAGGAGCTGGATACGAGCTGTACCATGAAGGATGTCGAGTGCTGAGGGGTCGGTGTCCGGTGGAAGCACCAACAAGCCTTGGCAGCAGCAACCCAAGAAGAAGGTGAAAGAAGGTTACGGTCTGGCCCAGCAAGGACCAGCGGACTCACTACAGCAACGGGAGTCAGGGCAGGCCTGGAGCAACCAGGGGAGCCCAAGAAATCAGTGTTGTCCCTCAAGTGGACCCACAGGCCGAAGGCACAGGAGTCGCGTGGGGACCTCTAGCAGTTTCACAAAGTCACAGCTTGCAGGGCACAGTGTGCGAGGAGGCTGGAGTCCTTGTAGGAAATGTGCGCAGAGGTTGGGGCTATCGACAGCCTAATGCACAAAGTTGGGGAACACCAAAAAGCATATGCACTTGCAAAAGTATGCGGGGCACAGGGGTTCAGGTTATGCAGTCCCCACGAGGGAAACTGGCCTCAAACTTAGTGAGAAGGCAGCTCAACCTCAAGGAATGTAGGAGCTCCAGCAACCTCCTGTGTTGCTGGAGCCTTCAGAGTCTGCAGGAGCTCAGGATCAGCAGACCAGTAAGTTGCATTACGGTGCCTGCAAATGCAGGGGAGTGACTCCTTCACCCCAAGGGAGATACTTCAGTTGTCCTTGATGCTCCACAGGCACTGCATGGAGCCTGTATGGTGCACAGGCACAGACGATGCTTTGGACGGAGAGGGAGACGAAGTCGGGCCCAGTCGAAGTCCAGAGTGTCCAGATGGTCGAAGGTCAGTGGTTTCTTGTTCAGAATCTTGTCCACATTGAATCTAGGGTCCTACAGCCAGGTAAGCCCTTTTGTACCCACGGGAGAGGGTTGGACAGATTCAGGCAACCCTCCCATGGGAGGGTCAGGACAGTGGGGAGGTTACTCCCATGTCCTTTGTCCAGTTTTGCGCCAGAGCAGGAGCCAACGGCTCCCAGAACTAGTTTGAGCTAGACTATGCACAGGGACACTAAATGTGCCCCTCGTGCAGACTTTCAGGCACTTTGGAAGTCCACCCACCCACTTCCAATACACTAAATCCTGTCTGGGAGGTGGTCACACCTCCCTGTGACAGGATGCCTATTGTGCTGCCTTCCTCTGCTCGAGCTTGGCTCAGCAGCAGGAGGGCAGAAATGTGTCTCTGGTAGGCAGCAACCATTTTGTGCTGTTCGGGTTGAGAAGGCTGGTACCGGGAAGACCAGGGACCCCACGAAGCTTGCTTCTGAGGGGTGGAATCAAACCTCCCACACCGGTTACCGGTTTGGAGGTATGATTCCAAGGTGTTTGATACCAAACACGACATGGTTTGTTGCAGCCGTTTTCGAGATAGCATTTTACGCGAGCATATAATGCACCTCTACCTATATGTCGGGCTGCGTGACCGACAACCCGGAAGAATGGTCTCCGAAGGCTGCAGGGGTGCTCAGCTCATGCAGGGGCACCCTATCACATAAAACCCAGCACCCTGTCTTCAGGATTGTCAAGGCCTGCTATAGGGGTGACTTATAGGTTTTAAGTGTAGTGACCTATAGATGCTAAAGTAAGTGGTGCATGCACCATCTTACACAGGCTGCAATGGCAGGTCTGTAGTTCCATTTTGCAAGGCCTCCCATGGGTGGCATAATACATGTTTCAGCCCATGGGAGGCCTCTGGGGTACCTATGCCCTGGGTACATGTGTACCATATACTAGGGACTGATAAGGGTACCCCAGTATCCAATCTGGAGTGTACCTAAGTAAATGACATAACATTTTAGGGAGAAAACAGATAGACAGGGGTCCTGATTAGCAGGATCCCAGTCAGACTAGTCAAAAACCAGCAAAACACCAGGCAAAAAATGGGGGTAACCATGCAGTCAGGTCCTACCTTCCTACATAACCCCACCCCCCCAAATGAAAGGAGATAAGGCTAACCTTGCCCAGTTGAGACTTTATTTCCTAAATCGCCATATAAGGAAGGTCCTGCACTAGCATGGATACTCCTTGTCTTATGGACCACTAAGGAGTCCCTACCCTGAAGGGTTTTGGATGCTGTACAAAATTTGGGATAACTACCTGTAGTTTGCTTTGGTAAAGAAATAGGCTGGTGGGGTGCCTGAGTAGGGAAGTGAGGCCCTAATAGGGTTGGTCTCAGCTTCCTCAGAGCACTGGTCACCATGAAGGCCTTTCTTTCCATGACTGAGTTATAGCTGGCCCTAGGGGTAAACCTCTGGCTGCCTACAGCTGGGGGTTGAGTCTCTCTGTTTCGAGCAATGGAGGGACAGGGAAGGTTTGGGACAGCTTTGTCCCAGGTTTTCCTTTGCCCAACAAAGTCCATCTGGGGAATGTCACTACCTAAGGGTAAGAGGGATCCCTCAGAATGTTGAGGAATATTCACCTGGCTAGTGCTACTAGACTGGGTGTCCCTAATATGATGATGAGGGGGATCCTCTGGACAGTGGGCCCCTCAGGGTACACTGACATCCCTGACCTCTGCAGCCCTAGGCTGACTGAGGCTGGGTAGAGAGGGGCAGGATACCTGCTCCAGACTGGGCACCTCCTTGGAAGGGTCCCCTGCCCTCAGTGGTTCTGCCAGCACAGGCCTGACCACCTCTGGGGCAGTTCCTTCACAAGGGGTAGGATCAGTTCCCTGAGGAAGCTGACCCCTACCTATAGTCTGGGGGGGAAGAAGACTTTTCTTTATTCCCTGTGCTCTCTGGTGGAGCAGAGTGGACCTTTGTTTCAGGCTCCACTACTCCAAAAGTTTGCTGGGGTTGGACTGAGGCCCTAGGGGTCCCACCAACTCTCTCAGGGAGGCCTAACATCTGTAAATGGGCCTTCAGTTCTACTTCAGCCCAGGCTGAACTTTCTAAATCATTACCTGTCAGGAATCAGAGCCGAGTGCTGACTCGAACCTACCGAATGGTAGGAGCTGTGTTGTGGAGGAAGCAGAGGAGAGGCTTCGGTGCTCGGGGGAGGGACTCCTGTGATCGCCGACTTCGGAGAGAGTGCAAACACTCCTCATGGACCAATCAATCAATCAGGGGTTTATAAAGCACACTACTCACCCGCGAGGGTCTCAAGGTGCTAGGGGGCGGGGGGCAGCTCCAGATCAGTCAAAGAGCCAGGTATTGGGGTCCTTTCTGAACGTGTGCAGAGTAGGGGAGTGTCTGATGTTCACGGGGAGCTCGTTCCAGGTCTTGGCTGTGATGAAGGAGAAGGCTCTCCCGCCTGTTCTGTTTCTGCGGATGCGGGGGACTTCTGCCAGGGCGAGGTCGGCAGAGCGGAGGTTCCTCTTGGGTACGTGGAAGGATACTCTGTCGTTGAGGTATGTGGGTCTGATGTTGTTGAGGGATTTTTAGGCGTGGGTGAGGAGTTTGAAGGTGACCCTCTTCTCGATGGGGAGCCAGTGGAGGTATCGTAGGTGTTGGGTCATGTGTTCGTGATGAGGCGTTCCAAAGACGAGTCTGGCAGTGGCGTTCTGGATGGTCTGGAGTCTGTGTAGTAGGGCTCTGTTGATTCCGGCGTAGAGGGCGTTGCCGTAGTCAAGTCTGCTGGTAATGAGCACGTGGGTGACGGTCTTTCTGCAGTCGGGGGGATCCATTTGAAGGTCTTGCAGAGGATGCGCATGCAGTTGAAGCTGGTGGAGGCAACGGCGTTGATCTGGCGGTTCATGGAGAGGGAGGAGTCGAGGATGATGCCGAGGTTTCGTGCATGGTCCGTAGGAGTGGGTGGATTCCCGAGGGCGGGGGGCCACCAGGTGTTGTCCCAGGCGGAGGTGCAGGATCCGAGGATGAGGACCTTGGTCTTCTCTGAGTTGAGCTTCAAGCAGCTGTCTTTCATCCAGGCTGCCACGTTCTTCATTCCTTCCTGGAAGCAGAGTCTGGTGTCTTCGGGGCTCTAAGTGAGTGAGAGGATGAGCTGGGTGTCGTCGGCGTATGATACAATGCTGAGCCCCTGCTGTCTCACGATGGCGGCGAGGGGGGCCATGTAAATGTTGAAGAGCGTGGGGCTGAGCGATGATCCTTGGGGTACTCCGCAGTTGATGTTGGTGGGTTCGGAGAGGAAGGGGGGGAGTCTGATCCTCTGGGTTCTGCCGGAGAGAAAGGAACGGATCCAGTCGAGGGCTGCTCCCTGTATCCCTGCGTCATGCAGTCTGGCTGCGAGAGTGCGGTGAGAGACGGTGTTGAAGGCTGCGGAGAGGTCTAGAAGGATGAGGGCCGCGGTGTGTCCCTGGTCGAGTAGCATGCGGATGTCGTCGGTGGCGGCGAGGAGGGCTGTTTCGGTGCTGTGGTTGCTGCGGAATCCAGACTGGGAGGCGTCTAGGATGGAGTTCTCTTCGATGAAGGTGGTCAGTTGGGCATTCACGAGTCTCTCTGTGACTTTGGCCGCGAAAGGGAGGAGAGAGATGGGCCGGTAGTTCCTCAGGTCGGTTGGGTCGGCCGTGGGTTTCTTGAGGAGGGGTTTAACCTCCGCCCGCTTCCGGTCATCAGGGAAGATGCCGGACATGAAGGAGGCGTTGATGGTCAGTCCAAGTTCGGGTACGATGGCGGCGGCGGCCCTGTGGAATATTTGCAGTGGGCAGGGGTCCGTTGGGGCTCCCGAGTGGGTTTTCTTCATGGTGGCAGTGATGTGTTCGACGGTGGCGGGATCCCAGGTAATGATGGTTGGTTTGTCGGCAGCGTTGGGGGGGGGTGGTGTCCGGCATCCGTTCGCTGAAATTGTCATTGAGGGTCTTGATTTTCAGATGTAAGTATGAGCTGAGTTTGTCGCAGAGTTCCTGGGAAGGTGTGATGTCCGTGGCTTCGCTGGGGGGTTTAGTGAACTGCTGTATGACGTTGAACAGTTCCTTGGCGTTGGTCACGTTGGTCTGTACCTTGTCCCTTATGAAGGTCCGTTTGGTGTCTCTTATGCACTGGTGGTATTCCTTTAGGGCGCTCCTGTGGTTGTTCCATGCTTCCATGGTTTTCTGGTTCCGCCAGGTTTTCTCTAGGCGTCTGCAGGCGCGTCTGGCTTCATGCAGTTCGGTGGTGAACCAGGCGGCCTTCAGAGGGCGTTTTTTGGCGGAGGGGTGCGAGCTTGTCAGCGCCACGGGAGATCCAGCGGTGGAGTTCTGTGGCTGCGGAGTAGGTATCGGTTGTGGCGCTGGGGGGGTCTTGGAGGAGGGTGGTAATGAGGAGTTCTTCCGTGACCTTGCTCCAGCTCCTTTGTGGTGGTCGCGGGGCGGGCTTGGGTGCGGTGGTGGTGTTGAAAGTGAAGTGGACGCAGAGGTGGTCCGTCCAGAGGGGCTGGGTGGTGTGGCTGAAACGGATGTTTGTTCCTCCCACGAAGATAGGGTCGAGGGTGTGTCTGGCTCTGTGTGTGGGCGTGTTGACCAGTTGCTTCAGTCCGAGGTTGGCAAGGTTGTCGTGGAGTGTGATGGAGTCTGGGTCGTTGTGGTTGTCGAGGTGGAAGTTCAGGTCCCCGAGTAGAATGTAGTCCGTGGAGGTGATTGCGTGGGGTGCGGCGAGCTCAGCGATGGTGGTTGCGGACTGGGTGCGAGGTCCCGGCGGTCTGTAAATGAGGGTGCCGCGTAGCGTGGTCCTGGGGCTGGTCTGGATCTGGAAGTGGAGGTGTTCTGTGTTTGAGTGGGGGTCACTCGTGCTAGAAGTGGAGAGTCGGAGGGGGGTCTTGTGTGCGTTGGCGAGTCCTCCTCCTGGGCGGTGGGTGCGGTCCTTTCTCTGGATCTTGTAGCCGTCGGGGATGGCCGTGGCGATGTCGGGGCCGGAGGGGGCGTTGGTCCAGGTTTCCCTGAAGAATGCGACATCGGGCGAGAGGGTGTCGATCAGGTCCCAGATCTCTACGGCGTGTCGGTGCAGGGAGCGCACGTTGAGGAGGATACATGTCAGGGTGTTAGTGGTGAGTGCAGCAGGCGGGCCTTTGGCGGTAGTGAGGGTATTGTCAGTGGTGAAAGATCTGCGGCAGGGTCTGCACGAGAATTGTCTGTGGGTGGTGATGGGCGAGGATCTGACGCAGTCGGAGTGTCTTCCGGGGTTGAGTGCATGGAGGGTGGTAGAGTCGTAGCGGTGGGGCCTGGGAGAGCCAGGGTTCCTGGCACTGGTCGCGGACGGGCGCAGACGGGCTTGCATTAGGCGCGCCTTTGGCGCGCCAGTGGCCGCCATTAAGTAGGGGAGGGGGCCGGGACTGGAGGAGGGGAGGCGGGAGCGGTGGCTGTGTTGGGGGCGGGGCCGCAGGGGCCGCAGCGGCGGGAAAGACAGCAAGCAAGTACGGGGGAATCACCTGTAAAGGAAGGAAACTAGCAACAAGACAATAGGAGGAACGATAATAATAAAAAAATAGGAGAATCACACCTGAAAAATGAAACGGACAACAATATAGCAGGGGGAACGATTAATGTTAGAAACCGGGAGAATTACAGTGAGACACCAGGCTGGAGCGCGATCGCCTCAGAGCAGCGATGAGCAGCTGGCGCAAACCCTGGCAAGATCCAGGCAAGACAGGAGGCTCTGAGCAGAGATGAGCCTGCGCTGAGTGCAGAGCTGCTGGGGAGAGTGCTGGCCTGGACCGGAGGTCTAGGATTCACACCCTTGGTTAACTTGCGGTTTTCCAAGATGGTCGTCGTTAGTGGTTTGCGATCAGCATTCCAGTCTTCCAACTGTGAGCATGAGGACACCTGATTCGAGTTTTGGCTCCGGTGCACCCTTTCAACTGCGCACTTCTCTAAATCTTCTCAGGAAAAAAGTGGTGTTTCACTAACCTGCACATTTGAGTTTTATTTCAGGGTAGTTTAGGTTGCGTTGTGTACGCTCGTCGGCAGAGTTAGTATCCGTCTCTCGTCGGGCGTGTAACAGGTTCAAGAAGGAGTCTACAGAAAGAAAAGAAAAAGACAGAAGAAGTTTCATAATTAACAAAGTTGAGTTACCAGAGAGTTCCTGTCAGAAGAACTTCACTTACCTCATTATACCAGAGAAATCCAGTACCAGCTAACGCAAGTACCTTAAAAGAAAGAGAGAAATTATTATTTAATAAGGAAGTTTTTCCGGACATTATTCTTTATTCTAGTTTTGGAGAATATGTATCAATTTGAATATTAATGAGCAATAGAGAGAAATTCTACTTACCTGTTTTTTCGTATAAGAATGCCAGTAACCAGAAAGGCTTTTTTCCCTCATTAGCTCTAGAAAAGTATAGGAGATTATTAAAATTACTTAATAGAAATATACATTTGCTAAACAAGAAAAGAAATATCAGAAGAGGAGCAACAGCCTGATACATAAAGGGTATGTTCATAGAAGAGTAAAGAATACAGATGTATAGAGGTTGTTGAAGTTATTCTGGAGTGCAGTAATGTGTATTTTTTGCTTACAGTGTTCAAGACATCTACGCTAGAAGTATAAAAGTAGCTGAAGACGTGGAGAACACCTAATAAGAAGACGAGGCTGTCTCTTCTCAATCCCCATCCCCTTTCCCCCCTGGGAGACTCCAATCATCCCTTGTTCAAGTAGAAGGGGTGTGGAGAGGATTCCAGAGAGGCATTGGGAAAAGGCTTCATTCTGCTCCTGTGAAGTTTTAAGGTATTGACTGGCACCTTGACAGAGTGAAGTGCCCACGAAAATATTACTCACGTGAGCAGAATGGCTGAAGGGCTTGACCTAAAAAATGTAGGCGGGGTTTTAGAAACCATTCAAAAAGAATTACTAACGGTTAGAGAAGAGAACAGGAGTTTGAGGCAGGATTTGCTGGCTTCCAGAAGGGAAACCACAGACTTAGCTAGTAAGATGGACGATTATTTCTAGTTTTGCCGCGTTATCTCCTGAAACTCAGGCTTCCAGTTCCATCCCTATTCACCACAATAGAAACACCACTCAGGTTGTTCACTCCTTGTCACCAGTGATTCCATTAGCACCTCCAGAACGTTTTAGTGGAGACCCCCAAAAGGCCCAAATTTTTCTAACTCAATGCTCTCTTCATTTCATGTGCCGACCAGCAATTTTCCCTGATGCACAGTCCCGGGTAGCCTTTGTGTTGTCTTATCTGAGTGGGGATGCTGCCGCCTGGTCTTTACCTTTGGTTTCCAAGGACTCAGCTATCCTGTATTACTTCGATGAATTCAAGAAGGAGTTTTTCAGAATATTCGATAGAAGGAGGGTTTCACAAGCCACAGACAATGAGTTGTTGGAGTTGAGACAGGGGAGCAAGGAGTTAGTAGCTTACCTTGCTCAGTTCAACAAACTAATTGTAGAGACAGATTAGCCAGAAAATAAGAGGGCAGCATTGTTTTACAGAGGCCTAAAGGATGAGCTGAAAGATGCCCTATCGCAGATACCCAACAGACCCACAGACGTTTCAGCTCTTATTGATTTAGTCTTGGAATTAGACTATCGACATACGGAAAGAAGAGGAGAAAGAAGGAGAGAATTTCACCCAAGTGTACCCAGGTTTGACCGGATGAGACCAGAAGGATCAAAGACCATTGAAAATAATCAATCTGTGGAACCAATGCAAATCGGAGTGGTGCGAGGTCCTCTATCAAAATAAGAAAAAGAAAAGAGAAGACAAAATACTCTCTGTTTGTATTGTGGAATCAGTGGCCATTTTGTCAAGGCTTGCCCCAAGAAACCAAAGACCATGCCGAAGGAAAACTCGCGGCACCACCAGTAGGAGGAGTTGGATTGGTGGGTGCTAAAGAAACTACAACTCCAGATTCTCATTCGTTGGCAAATACTCTGCAATCGTCGGCTCCCCACTTGACCCTACCAGTTACCCTAAAATACAGAACCTCAGAACAATCAGACATTCCTGTGATGATCGATTCAGGTGCCACAGGAAACTTCTGTGACTTGAAATTCGCTGAAAAAATTGGCCTAAGGGCTATTCGGAAGAACATGAGCAAAGCTGTGAGAGTGGTAGATGGCACGAATCTTTCTTCAGGCCCTATCGTGAGTCACACCGAAAAGGTGGAACTTATTTTGCCAGATGGACATCAAGAATTCCTACAGTTTAATCTAATTGATGCACCACAGTTTCAGTTAATTCTAGGTCTTCCATGGTTAACCGAACATAACCCTCAGATTGATTGTGAAAAAAGGTCAATCAAGATGAATTCAGAATTTTGTAAGGAGTTCTGTTATCACTCAGAGAATCAAGCGAAAGAATCCAGTCTGGCCACTTGCTTGTGGGAGGCCGGAACTTCGTTGTGTGTAATACGCACGGACGAGATTCCAGAAATGTACCAGGACTATCAGGATGTTTTCAGTGAAGTGGAGGCTGAGAAGCTTCCCCTTCATCGTTCTTACGACTGTAAAATAGAGTTGGAGCCTGGGGCGAATCTACCTTGCAGCAGAATGTATGCCCTAATGGAAAAAGAAGACCAATTCCTGAAGGAGTACATTAAAAAATATTTGAGGAACGGGTTCATCAGGCCATCCCAGTCTCCAGTCTCGTCTCCATTGTTTTTCGTACCCAAGAAGGAAGAGGGCGATTTAAGGCCCTGTATAGATTATCGTGCTTTGAACCAAATAACCATCAAGAACAGGTACCCTTTACCCCTGATCGCTGTGTTATTGGACCAGGTTAAGGGAGCGCGGATATATACGAAGCTGGATCTCAGAGGGGCATATCATCTTGTCCGAATCAGAGAAGGAGATGAGTGGAAGACAGCATTTAGAATAAAGTTCGGTCTATACGAATACCAGGTCATGACTTACGGTCTTTGTAATGCCCCAGCTGCCTTTCAGCACTTCATAAACGATGTTCTGAGTCAATATATAGACAGATGTGCTATCGTCTATATTGATGATATACTAATTCACTCAGCCACTGAAGAGGAACACCAAAGACATGTAAGAGGAGTCTTGGAAAAGCTGCAGGAAAACAGTTTGTACGTGAAACTTAAAAAGTGCGCTTTCAACGTCCAAAAGGTGAATTTCCTTGGTTTCATCCTGTCTCCGGAAGGAATTACCATGAACGAGCAAAAGATAAAGGCAGTTCTGGAATGGCCATCTCCTACTACCATTAAAGGAAATACAAAGTTTCATTGGATTCACAAATTTCTACAGGAGATTTATCAAAGAATTCTCGCAGAAGGTGATCCCCATAACTCGCTTATTAGAGAAAGGAGTGCCGTTTGCTTGGTCCAGAGAAGCTAAAGCGGCTTTTCAGTCTCTAAAAGGGAGTTTCACCTCAGCCCCCATCCAGCTACATGCAGATCCGGCAGAGCCCTTCTACTTGGAAACAGATGCTTCCGATCAGGCCATTGGTGGAGTTCTGTCCCAAAGACATAAGGAAACTGTCCAACTACATCCAGTGCCCTATCGGTCCAGGAAATTTCTTCCAGCGGAAATCAACTATACCATCACTGAAAAAGAGTTATTAGCCATAAAAGATGCCTTCAAAGAGTGGAGACACTATCTTTTGGGAGCCAGACATACAGTAACAGTATTTACTGACCACAAAATCTGCAATTCCTCAAGTCGGCGAGAACTCTTACGCCTCAACAACTCAGATGGTCCCTCTATTTCGCAGACTACAATTTTGTGATTACTTACCTACCTGGAAACAAGAACGGAAAAGCGGATGCTTTGTCCAGAATTGATACAGAAGGGCAAAAGGTGGTTATTGGGGATCAGAAAATTATTCCCGAATCCAAAATAGTGGGGGTTATTGCCAGCAAAACTTTAGATAAAAAGATCAAAGAGGCCTTAACTACAGAAGAAATGCAACAATGGGTTGAAGAAGAGCCTTCCAGGGAAATCCGAAAGGGTCTACCATATCATGGTGGAGGTTTGTTCATACCCACTTCTGAGCTACAGGAGAGAGTTTTGTACGATTGTCATGATCACCCATTGTCTGGACATAAAGGAATAAAAAAGACTGAAGAGTTAATTAAGAGACATTTTTGGTGGCCCAATATGACTAAGGCTATAAAACAATATGTATTGGATTGTGGGTTCTGTGCTCAGGGAAAATCAACTCGGCAGTCCCCCCAGGGTTTGCTACAGCCTTTGCCCATTCCCCCTCATCCTTGGCACACTGTGACAATGGATCTGATTGTGGATCTGCATCCAGTCAGGGTTTCAACACAATATTGGCTATGGTAGATGCTTTCACAAAGATGGCTCACTTTGTCCCATTAAAAAACATCCCTAGTGCTAAGGAACTGGCTAAACAGTTTAATTTGCATTTAGTAAAGATACATGGAATTCCGAAGGTTCTCATTTCTGATCGTGGTACACAGTTTGTGTCTCATTTCTGGAGGGCTTTCACAAGGGGTCTGAACATTGAAACTAGGTTTTCCACTAGTTATCACCCAGAAACAGATGGGCAGTCAGAGAGAGCGAATCAGGAGTTGGAACAGTATTTGAGACTTTTCCTGCTGGATCAGGAAGGGGATTGGCCAGATCTCCTTTGGGCAGCAGAGTTTGCACACAATAATTCTCAGAACAGTTCCACGGGCTAGTCACCATTTTTTTTAAACTATGGCCGACATCCAAACTCGATAGTTAGTACCACCGAAAAAACTGTCCCCGCAGTGAGAGATTTAGTTCAACACCTAAGTGAAACTCATGAAGCAGCTAGAACAAAACTGGGAAAAGCTAAAGAAAAATATAAGAACTTTGCAGATAAGAAAAGAAGACTGGAAGATATTTATTCAATTGGAACTAAGGTTTGGCTAAGTACAAAAAACTTGAGACTGAGAGGAAATCGGAAATTGCAACCTCGCTTCATTGGTCCCTTCATCATAGAGAAGATGATAAGTCCAGTGACTTATCATTTAAAATTACCTCCACAGTTAAAAGTTCATCCAGTATTCCATGCCTCACTACTAAAAAAATCTTCACCTAGTCTCAGGACAGTTACACCGTCCAGAGATGATTCAAACTGAAAAAGGAGTGGAGTTTGAAGTAAAAAGAATTCTGGACTCCAAGTGGAAGAATGGGAAACTATTCTATCTGATTGACTGGAAAGGTTATGGACCAGAAGAAAGGTCTTGGGAGTCACACATCGATGTTCATGCACTAAGACTAGTAAAATCCTTTCATGATCAAAATCCTCATAAGGCAAGACTTGGGGAACCCCCCTTGCCGAGGGGTACTGTCAGGAATCAGAGCCGAGTGCTGACTCGAACCTACCGAGTGGTGGGAGCGGTGTTGTGGAGGAAGCAGAGGAGAGGCTTCGGTGCTTGGAGGAGGGACTCCTGTGATCTCCGACTTCGGAGAGAGTGAAAACATTCCTCATGGACCACCTAGGTTAACTCGCGGTTTTCCAAGATGGTCGTCGTCAGTGGTTTGCGATCAGCATTCCAGTCTTCCAACTGTGAGCGCGAGGACCACTGATTTGAGTTTTGGCTCCGGTGCACCCTTTCAACTGCGCACTTCACTGAGTCTTCTCAGGAGAATAGTGGCGTTTCACGAACCTGCACATTTGAGTTCTAGTTATGGGTAGTTTAGGTTGCATTGTGTATGCTTGTCGGCAGAGTTAGTTTCCGTCTCTCATCGTGCATGTAACAGGTTCAAGAAGGAGTCTACAGAAAGAAAAGGAAAGAAGAAGTTTCATAATTAATAAAGTTGAGTTACCAGAGAGTTCCAGTCAGAAGAACTTCACTTACCTCATTATACCAGAGAAATCCAGTACCAGTTCACGCAAGTACCTTAAAAGAAAGAGAGAAATTATTATTTAATAAGGAAGTTTTTCCAGACATTATTCTTTATTCTAGTTTTGGAAAATATGCATCAATTTGAATATTAATGAGCAATAGAGGGAAATTCTACTTACCTGTTTCTTCGTATAAGAATACCAGTAACCAGAAAGGCTTTTTTCCCTCCTTAGCGCTAGAAAAGTATAGGAGATTATTAAAATTACTTAAGAGAAATATACATTTGCTATACAAGAAAAGAAATATCAGAAGAGGAGCAATAGCCTGACACATGATGGGTATGTTCATAGAAGAGTAAAGAATACAGAAGTATAGAGGTTGTTGAGGTTATTCTAGAGTGCAGTAATGTGTATTTTTTGCTTACAGTGTTCAAGACATCTACGCTAGAAGTATAAAAGTAGCTGAAGACGTGGAGAACACCTAATAAGAAGACGAGGCTGTCTCTTCTCAATCCCCATCCCCTTTCCCCCCTGGGAGACTCCAATCATCCCTTGTTCAAGTAGGAGGGATGTGGAGAGGATTCCAGAGAGGCATTGGGAAAAGGCTTCATTCTGCTCCTGGGAAGTTTTAAGGTATTGAATGGCACCTTGACATTACCCAAGAGGCAATCTACAGCCAAGTTTGGGCACACTGCCACTCTCTTTGGACCATTGACCTCTCCCCAGCTTAGATTGACTATGGCTTGGGATGATCTGTCCTCACACCATCAGTATTGGTCACCTGGTGCTTAAACTCAGGTAAAAGCTGAGCTGGGGGAACTAAGGTTCCTGTCACCATGGTGACACTAGCTCCTGTGTCTATATAGGCTACAGCTTTCTGACCATTGATCAGAGGCTCTTGTCTGTACTTGCCTTGGGACTGACAGTAAAAGTGGCAAACCCCATGCCACCATCACAGACTAAAGTGGCCTGTGTGGGGGACCTGGCTAGGCCAGGGTCCACCTCAGCTCCCCAAGGAAACACAACTAAATGTTTGGGTGCACTACCACCACCTGGGGGACTACTACCTGTAGTACCAGGAGGTGTAGAAGTAGTGTTTGGAGGAATATTTTCCTTATTGCTGACCTTGGGGCGAATGGCATCATTTTTCCTGTGGCCTGGCTTCTTACAGACAAAGCAATAAGGTTTCTTGTCAGGGGAGGAAGGAGTTTGGGACCTACCCCCAGAAGAGGATTTTTGGGGCCCTTCAGAGGACTTATCTTTTGATTTATCCCCACCTTTCTCTTGGGTCTTGGAAGAATCTTTCTTCTGGTCACCACCCTGGTTCTTTTGTTTCACCCTGGTTCTGACCCATTTATCTGCCTTCTTTCCCAATTCTTGGGGAGAAGTCAGATCTGAGTCCACCTGGTACTGGTGCAAAAGCAGCTGTTTTTGACAATTATTAAGGATCTGCTCCCTCATAATCAAATTGTACAATCCTAAATAGTCATGCACCTTGCTGCCAAATATCCAACCTTTCTGTGCCTTTGTAGCACAATCTACAAAGTCTACCCAGTCTTGAGTCTGTGCCTTCTGGGTGTCTCTGAACTTGATCCTGTACTGTTCAGTGGTTAAGCCAAACCCATCAATGAGAGCACTCTTCAGAACTGAGTAATTGTCAGCATCCTCTTCTCTAACAGTGAGGAGCTTATCTCTACCTTTGTCAGCAAAGGAGAGCCACAAGATAGCTGCCCACTGCTTTTGAGAGACCCTCTGAACTGTACAGGCCCTCTCTAAAGCAGTTATCCATTTATGGATGTCATCCCGAACATGGTAGGGAGGGACAATCTAGCTCAGGTTCCTGTTGTCAAAAGAATGTTCCTTAACTCTAGAGATACTGTTGCTGCCACCATGGGACTCTAGTCCCAATCTTTGTCTAGCTCTCTGGACTTCAGGGACTCTTTATCCAGGGCCAATTGCTGTTGCCTGAGCCTAAGCTTAGCTTTCTCAAGTTCCAGTAACTGGTACGCCCTGTCATAAGAGTGGTCCCTCTTGCTAGATACAGAGGTCCCTACAGACTGTCCTGAGTGATGTGGCTGTGCAGAGGGAGATCTAGATCTCCTTGGTAAACTCTGCACTCTTCCAGGAGGGGTGAAGAGAGGACCATCTTGGCCTTCCTCATCATCTCCTGGAAGATCTGAGTTGTCTAGGTGGGAACCATCTTGTTCCTCCTGGCCAGGGTTTGAGTCTAGGTCATAAATGGTCTCACCTCATGACCTGTCCTCATTCCCTGCCCCACCCACTTACTCCTGTTCATCTGACCCAGGGGTCTTCCTAAGGTCATTAAGCAGTAAGGCCTCTATGAGGAGGTGGGTGTTGGCTATTCTCCCTGTCTTAAGCTGTCTAGAGGCACACAGGGCTTTCAATTCTTGGAATGACAGCTCACTGTATCTAGAGGGCAGAGAGCCACTGGCATCTCCTTTAGAAGACATACTAAGTGTGGTGAGGTGTTGCACCTACCTAACCTAGTGGGAACTAAACTCTCTGAGGTTGGAGAAAGGGTGTGCTAGACCCTTGACTTACCCAACCCTAAGTTCAGTAGAACTTACTTATTCTAAGCTAGTATTATATGTACCTAGTACTTAGTGGTTTTTAGCTAATCAATACAAAGATTTATCTGGTAAAACAATGCAGGCTTGAATCCCAACCGCTGCACACCAATGTGTGAAGTTGGCCTGGTATATGATGTCCACTAATTAAAGTGGGCACCTTGCACCAGTCCAAACAACCCTTATAGTGATTTAAGAGGTCAAAGATAACCTTAGAAAGCCATACAAGTGGTATCTGTGGAGAGCAGCCTTCAGGCTTAGTCTTGAAGTAAAGTTAAGCAGCTTGTTTTACCAGAATGCAATCTTATTGTATTGGTTAAATGAAAGGAGAACCACTCAGTAGTTATAAGAATATATGTCTATTATTATAACACACCTTAAATACCTCACAGTATCTGCTACACGCAGACAAACATAAAGCACACAATACTGTAGCACAGAAACAATCGTAAGTAGCACTAATACAGAGTGGGCTCCAGGGGGAGACCAAAACATATACTAAAATAGTGGTATAAGAACCACGACTCGAGTCAAGACAGAGTCTAGAGTATGTAGAATCGCTGGGACCCTAAGGAACCACCCAAGATGAGTAAGTAGGGACCCCACAGAGGACGGGTGCAGTGTGAGAACATGACCGCGTGCTACGTACAATTCAATGGGAGAGTAGCGGTTGCAATTTTAAGGTTTAAGGACCCTTCCCAGTGGATTACGAGGAAACCCTTTGGAACATAGAAGGTTGGAAAGCCACTCCACCCATGGATGCCGAAGTACCAGAGTTACCTATCCCAGGAAAGCCGGGTGCATAGGGCTGAAGTGGCATCAGAAACCGCTGGCGTTCTCAATGGGAGTCTTCAAAGAAATGCCACTGCTGGAAAGAAGAAAAGTGTCCAGTGGAACCAAAAGGTGGATTCTTGATGGAAGGAACCTGAAAGCAGAGGGGAGAGAGTCTGGGTAACTCAGGAGTGACCAGGGGCTCGGTAGACGAATACCCACCGATGTCGGGTGCTTCAGGTGTAAAGAAGGAGACCTTGACTCTACAGCTGCAGGGACCAGGAGACATCAAGCACAACCAGGAGCCAGATACAAGCTGTCCCACAAAGGATGTCAAGTACTGAGAGGTCGGTGTCTGGCGGGAGCACCAATAAGCCTTGACAGCGGCAACCTATGAAGAAGATCAAAAAAGGTTACGGTCTGGCCCAGCAAGGACCAGAGGACTCACCACAGCAAGGGGAGTCAGGGCAGGCCTGGAGCAACCAGGAGAGCCCAAGAAAGCAGTGTTGACCCTCAAGTGGACCCACAGGCCAAAGGCACAGGAGTCGCAAGGGAACCTCTAGCAGTTTCACAAAGTCACAGCTTGCAGGGCACAGAATGTGAGGAGGTCGGAGTCCTTTGTACGAAATATGCGCAGAAGTTGGGGCTATCGACAGTCCAATGCACGAAAGTGGGGAATACCAACAAGCATATGCACTTGCAAAAGTACATGGTGCACAGGGGTTCAGGTTATGCAGTCCCCACAAAGGATACTGGCCTCAAACTTGGTGAGAGGGCATCTTGACCTCAATGAACATAGGAACCCACCTCCTGTGTTGCTGGAGCCTTCGGAGTCTGCAGGAGCTCAGGATCAGCAGACTGGTAAGTTGCATTACGGTGCCTGCAAATGCAGGGAAGTGACTCCTTCACCCCAAGGGAGATACTTCAGTTGTCCTTGATGCTCCACAGGTCCTGCATGGAGCCTGTATGGTGCACAGGCACATACAATGCTTTGGACGGAGTGGGAGACAAAGTCGGTCCCAGTCGTAGTCCAGCGAAGTCCAGAGTGTCCAGACGGTCGAAGGTCAGTGGTTTCTTGTTGCAGAATCTTGTCCACGTCGAATCTAGGGTCCTACAGCCAGGTAAGCCCTTTTGTACCCACGGGAGAGGGTTGGACAGATTCCGGGGAAGGGAGGGTCAGGACAGTAGGGAGGTTACCACCATGTCCTTTGTCCAGTTTCGTGCCAGAGCAGAAGCCAATGGCTCCCAGAACTGGTTTGAGCTGGACTATGCACAGGGATACCAAATGTGCCCCTCGTGCAGACTTTCAGGCACTTTGGAAGTACACCCACCCAGTTCCAATACACTAAATCCTGTCTGGGAGGTGGTCACACCTCCCTGTGACAGGATGCCTATTGTGCTGCCTTCCTCTGCTCGAGCTTGGCTCAGCAGCAGGAGGGCAGAAATGTGTCTCTGGTCGGCAGCAACCATTTTGTGCTGTCCGGGTCGAGAAGGCTGGTGCCGGGAAGACCAGGTACCCCACGAAGCTTGCCTCTGAGGGGTGGAATCATACCTGTGTGGATGTATGATTCCAAGGTGTTTGATACCAAATACGATATGGTTTGTTGCAGCTGTTTTCGAGATAGCATTTTACGCGAGCATATAATGCACCTCTACCTATATGTCGGGCTGCGTCACCGACAACCCGGGAGAATGGTCTCCGAAGGCTGCAGGGGTGCTCTGCTCATGCAGGGGCTCCCTCTCACATAAAACCCAGCACCCTGCCTTCAGGATTGTCAAGGCCTGCTATAGGGGTGACTTATAGGTTTTAAGTGTAGTGACCTATAGATATAGTAAACCTATATCTAAAGTAAGTGGTGGATGCACCATCTTACAAAGGCTGCAATGGCAGGCCTGTAGTTCCATTTTGCATGGCCTCTCATGGGTGGCATAATACAAGCTTCAGCCCATGGGAGGCCTCTGGGGTACCTATGCCCTGGGTACATGTGTACCATATACTAAGGACTGATAAGTGTACCCCAGTATCCAATCTGGAGTGTACCTAAGTACATGACATAGCATTTTAGGGAGAAAAACGCAGGATCTCTGTTTGAAGTTCCAAAAAATTGGGGCAAAGTGTCGGAACAAAGGAGAGACCCTTACTCAGCAATGCTACTTCATCTTCCGATAAAAGGTGCGTGGATAGATTAAAAATGGGTACTGTCTGAGAGTTATCCATGTTGGATGGGGTACTATAAGGCAGGTTGTTAACAGTTAAAACTGATAATACTTTTGTCATGTTTGACGATTTCCTGGTGTGCTCTATCAGCATTGTGTATGATCCCTGCCACGTCTGGTGGCGCGCCCCTAGTCTCTTCCTAAAAAAGCAGTGTTGAGTGTATTAGTGAAAGTACTGGGACCCTCACCTAAGTCAGAGTTGTCGGATGAACCTCGCGATGTGTCAGAAAAACCAACAATGGTGTTTTCTTTATTGTTATCCCCCAGGGGCATACAAAATTAGGATTTGTGTAAGCCCTGTTGTTGTAAATGTCTTTGGTCAAATAGGGATATGTTCTCTCAATCTTGTAGTTTCTAAAGTCCCTGTTTCATCTGTAGTTTTCTTATTTTGTTAAAATTTATGGAATTCAGCCACTGTCTTTTCAACTTTTTCAAGAAGATTTTTGGCCTCTGAGGTAATACTAGTCCCATTAATCTGTTTCTCTAAATCACTGATTTCTTCTGTATGTTTTTTGATATGTTCCACAGCTCTATTGATACCAAGCACCATCAAGTGCCTGGAGCATGTGGTTCCGATGTAACTAAAACCATTCAGGTATCTTTTGCTATCGGTGAAAACACCAGGGATGTTCCTTACTTGAAGGCCCACAGGGATAATATCTGCCCTAAGATACTCTGTAAGCATGCGTATCATTTGTAGCTTAACGTGTTTGTTCCTGCATTTTTCTAGTTGCTCAAATAATGAAATGTTAGCCGGCTGTATGGTCTCTGTAGTATGTGAAAAGAGGGATGGACCTTATAAAATCTTTCTAATATAATCAGCAAAATACATAGGCGCATGATCTGACATATAATAAAATCTCAGGAAAGGGAGGATAATCTGAGCGATAGAGAGAGAAAAGAGGGAGAAGAAAAAGTAACCCACTTAGTATAGTAAGAAATATATTTAAAGCCCTTGCAATCAAGAGATTGCACTAAACATACTTTAAAGAGACGAGGGAACCAAAGTAGTCTAGACGAGACATAGGGTGCAAGTAATTATAAAGGAACAATGGTCCCTCACAGCATAAGTTATAAACAGTAATGAACACAGAAATACAACAATCACAACTTCAGGCCGACCGCGGTGGAGCGTGGGCTAGCTAGAAGGACCCACTTAGGCCCGCTGAACAAGAGTACCTTCAATCCTAAAAGTATCAAATAAAAAATCAATTTTTTTATGTTATTCGTCATAGCTTCGCCGTGCTCCATCATCCCAAAAAAAACAAGAATTTTGCTTACCTGGAGTGGGTCTCCAAGTATAGAAGATATTGTACTACTCACATCCTTCCAAAACTCCTGGAGAACAGGACACTCCAGGAACATGTGAATGTCGTCTCCTCTTTCCTTACCACACTTTGGGCATCTCGGAGTGGGGCCTTTCCCCATTTTAGCCAGTTTATACGGAGACCAGTAAACTCTGTGGAGACAGAAAAGGTGGTTCCGCCTTAAATTTGCAGCACGAACCGTGGAATATAAAAGGTTACAAGATACTTGCCACAAATCTTCATGCTGCTCTCCCGGCAAGATCTTCTCCCAGAGTAATGATGGTAAATTGAAATCTCCATCTGCCAATTCCAATAAGAGCCAATACCAACTTGACACCTCTTTTTTCCGGGGGATATTCATCGCCATCTTTGATTGCAGTTCATTAGATAATCCAACACCGTCCCCGATGGAATGGAGCCAGCTTTTTATTTGAAAGTATTTAAATCTTGAAAGCTGATTGTTGGTCAATTCTTGGCATTTCTCCCATGAGATCAATGCTCCATCCACTATCAGATGACCCCAGCGTATTATATTAACATTTTTCAAAGGAAGAGCCAGACTATCTTTGGACCACTCTGGTGAACCAGGGGAGTTCCACATAGGAGCCATTCCACTATAATAACTCAGTTTTAATTCTCTCCTGATTTTGTACCATGTTTCCGCAAAGGACTGCAGTATTTTAAGTCTCACCCTTTTAAAGAAGCGCGGGTCCCCATATTTGTGAATGAAACTATATTTACCCCCTTCCACATCTTGCAGCATTGCTTTAAACATATTTCCTAGATCCGTAGAATCCAGAAAGCTAAAAGCATTTTCCCAGATTTTAAGAGAAATACCCATGCATAATACGACAAGTCTGGCAATCGTATCCCTCCTTTATCATATTTCCTCCTCAACTTTTTCCTTGAAATACGGACCCCTTTTGATGACCAAATAAAACTAGTGATTTTAGATTGAGCCTTATTAAGCCAAATTTCCTTAAACGCCAACGGAATATTCTGAAACAAAAAAGTGTATTTGGGCAGGATGGACATTTTAATCAGGTTTATTCTCCCATATAATGTCAGTGGAAGATGTGCCCAGCTTAACAACAAATTTCCCACTTCTTTGTTTACTTTATTAAAGTTGGCTTCCGGGATTAGCTCTACTTTTGGTACTATCTTGATGCCCAGGTATCTCATCTCCTCCTGAATACACTCTAGCTGAGAATCAATATTCCAGGTCATTACCACCGTTTTGTTTTCATTTATCTCATATCCTGAGATGGCCCCAAACTGCGATGCTAACTCATAGACCATCGGAAGGGAGGAATCGGCTTCTGAGGAGTACACTACCAAATCATCACATATAATCCCGCTCTTTTCTCCCATCCTCGAAACTTAAAAGAGGGGATACTCTCATGATTCCTTATCTTTTCTGCTAAGGGCTCAATATATAAATTGAATAAGATTGGAGATAAGGGGCACCCTTGCCTAGTTGCCCTAAAAATTTTAAACGGTTTTGACAGGCTCCCATTCACTACAATTCTAGCTATGGGGTTTCTATATAATAAATCTATCGCAGTACAGAAATTCTCACCAAGATTAGATAATTTTAAGATCTTCTGCAGATAGGACCAATTAACCCTATCAAAAGCTTTAGTCGCGTCAACTGTTATCACTGCCAATGGTAATTTATATGTGGTGGCTATATTTATGGCCCCAATTAAACTGAATGTGAGGTCATTAATTCCCCTGCCTCGCACAAACCCTTTCTGATCTTCATGCAGTAGGTGCCCTACCACTCCGCTAAGCCTATCCGCCAAAGTTTTTGAGAAGATTTTATAATCTGAATTGAGTAGCGAGATAGGCCTATAGGAGTCACAGGAATTTGGTGGTTTGTCGGGTTTTAATATCAGCGTCACTATGGCCTCATCCCAGGACGATGGAATCTCACTACCATTTTCAAAAATGGCTAAGAATAGTTTAACCATTACAGATGTTAAACAGTCCTCTAATTTTTTATAAATCTCGATAGGGAGACCATCAGGGCCCGCTGCTTTATTTGATTTCCCTGCTCTAATAGATTTCCTTATTTCCTCTACTGTTATTGAGCTATCGATATCTACCCTTTGGGCATCGGAAATCTTCCTTGGAGTATCCTGTCCCAGCCATTCTTCCACATCCCCCTCTCCTGTATTTAAATCCTCCATGTATACTTCTCCAAAATGGTTGAGAAAAGCCTCCTCGATACCCTCCCTTGTCTCAATTATATTTCCTGAACCCTTTTGCTTTAACTCTTTTATGAAGGATTTTACCTGGTCTTTTTTGTCTTCCACGCAAGCAATTTGCCACATCCTTCTCCATAATTAAAATGGGCTAGTTTACTTGCTTGCCACCTTTCTTGTAGTCTACCTTCCAATACGCCTGCGAGGTCATTTTTTAGAGTCTGAATAGAAAGTTGAAGAGGTTCTTGTACAATCTCTTTATTTGACAACTGCTGTTCTAAAAGCCAGATCTTTCTCTCTATATTAGCTATCTCTTCCCTTCTTTGTTTATTCTTATGAGATTGAATAGATATTATTTTCCCCCTTAGAAAGGCTTTATAAGCATCCCACACTATGCCAATTGCTGCTGTATCCAAATTGTCCTCAAAAAACTCTTTGGTTTCCAATCTAAGTTTCCTTACTATATCATCATCGAATAGTATAGTACGATCCATTTGCCATCTCTTCTGCGCTACTTTCTTTGAGGGTATCAGAGACAAAGTAATGGCTGAGTGATCTGACATGTGTGATCCCAGATGACTCACACTTCCAACTCGTTCTTTTATAATACGACTGATCAAAAATAAATCAATTCTAGATTGATGCCCATATTTTTTGTTATTAAAAGTGTAGCTCTTAAGGGGTCCCTTCCTCTCTCTCCAAATATCACACCAGCCCCTATCCTTCATTGAATTTTTAATCAAGGATCGTGTTTTATTGTTTATCAATGCCCTACTTTTGGTTGAGCGATCCAGGTTAATATCCAAGACTATATTAAAATCACCTGCCAAAATAACAGGGACGGGGAAATCCAAAAGTTCTGTTAGCAAGTTACCGAAGGGAATAGGGTCATCTAAATTTGGGCCATAATAGCCAACCACTGTATATGCCTGATCACAACATCTAACCTTGGCTATCGCCCATCTACCTGCCCTATCTACTTTACTACGCTCTATTACTATCTGAGGATTTGTTTTCACTAAAATTGCTACCCCTCTAATAGTAAGCTGCTGATCAGTGAATACCGCTTTTTGTATCCAGTTCCTTGATTTGAGGACCACTTTCATCTCTTCACTTGTTAAATGGGTCTCTTGTAAAATTATGATCTGGGCCGGGGCATCTTTCAAATATTGCAGCAACTTCTCCCTTCTGTATTTCATTCTAAGCCCATTAACATTCCATGAGATAAATTCTATCTGATTTATCTGGCTGACTGTAATTTTATATTATTTAGAAACATTAACTTTTTTATTAAGGCTTGATTATATCTTTTCCAATGAGGACTAAAAATGTTTTTCTTTTTACCCACTGCTCCCTCACCCGTGTACTAAAACCTGTCTGTGACTCCCCTCCCCTCCCTCCCACCCTTAGAAAACCCTCCTCTAGCTTCATGTTGGCCTAAGCCTTAGGGGTCCCCCTTGCTTGAGGAAACCAATAATATAAAATATTAATAGAAAAGGAGAAAGGAAAGAACCAATAATAATCTTTCTACTATTACGCCATAGCAGTTCTGAGAGAAAAAAGGGAGGAAAAACGAAACAATACCAACAAGCCTCGCCAAAGGGGTTCAAGTGATACTCAAAAGCTTACATCTCTGGAGGAAAACCCTAGCTCCGCCCTGACTCTAGCGACTTCAAAAATTCAGCTGCATCCTCTATCCTTCTAAAATTATACAGTTTGTTATTGTGCATCACCCGAAGACTAGCCGGAAACCTCAACTGGGCAGTCGCCCCCATTTTTTTGTATGGCTCAATCATATTTCCGAATTCCCACTGCTTATTCGCTGTTATTTGAGATATGTCAGATCTGATTTCAAAAGTCATTCCGTCCATTGTTAGACTTTTCTGTTTTAAGGCCTTTATTAGTATTTCTTCCTTGATCTTATAAGTTTTAAAATTAACAAGAACTTTCCTTGGTTTAGTTTTACCCGGGGATGCCTTAAAAGGGTCTCTATGGGCCCTCTGAATATCTTCCATCAATTCATTTATCGTAGACTCAATCTGTATACTTGATTTTATAAGTCTTGCAACAAAAGCCTTAAGGTCTTCTCCCTCTGAACCTTCTGGAATTTTTAGAAACCGGAGATTGTTTCTTCTCATATTATTTTCTAATGATTCCATTTTATCTTTCCAGATCGTCTCATTTCCCTTTAATATCTTTATCTCCTTGGTATTAACTTCAGTTTGAAGCGTAAGCGTAAGTTCTTTTACTGAAGACTCCAGCTGAGTGGTCCTTTATTTGATACTTTTGGCTCGCAGAGAAATCTGTAAAAATTGGGTCAAATATACCCCCCCAACAAAAATAGAATGGTTAATGGCAATAAAGTACACCAATCAGTTGGACAGGTCAATTAAGAGAAAGCGAAATGATTTCTGGCTTCCGTACGAGAACTGGGTGAAACATTGTAGTTAATATAGTCCAATGATTAGGCCTCTATACTATATTGCTGGAATACTCCTTTGGTGACTTCGCAGCAGTTTAGCTGAAAAGAAGTTTTCCTATGGTTGGAGGTTAACAAGCATGGTATAGAGTGACCCATCCTCGATGTTGAACATAGTTCTCTGGCTGGTGCAAATCAAAGGGAGGCCCTGGAGTAAGCTATACCATTGATTGGTAATCGAGGCTAATGAGGACAAATAAAAAAAAAGAGTACCTTCAATCCTGGTTGCGAATAGATGCAGAATCCCGAGTCGAGGATGCATCACGCAGCAGAAACAATGCGAGGTCTGGGCGAGGAGAGACGTCATACAGAGGCAGTTCCAGGGAGATGCAAAGTGTGAAGCAATGTCCTTGCGTGGAGATGCATCGCACATCAGCGGTTCCAATGGGCTGTGTTGGGCAAGGCAATATCCTTGCATAGAGGTGCGTTGCGCAGCGGCAGTTCCAATAGGCTACATTGGGTGAGGCGATTTCCTTGCGTGGACGTGCACCATGCAGCGGTGGTCCCAATGGGCTGCAAAGGCAATGCGATGTCCTTGTGTTGGGGAAGTTCGCGCCACAGAGGCGATGCATTTATTCCAAGGGCATCAGTTCTGCTGGATCCACAGGCCCACTTCAAATGGTCCAGGACTGGAATGGCACCGCTTGGGAGGGCAAGACTCACAGATGGCAGAGTCCAGGTGCTCGGTTTAAGACTGTTAGAAGCCTGTTATGTCTGTGAGACTTCTGATCAGAAGGCCAGCCAATTAGCCCTTGGGGTCACTCTAGGGTCCTGGGGTCAGAGATGCAGGGCAGTAGGTCAGCACAGTAGGGCAGTAGTTGTTCAGAGCAGCAGTCCAGCAGAGTGGCAGTCCTTTCAGCAGAACAGCATTCTTTCTTGCTGGCAGAGTCCACAGGTCCAGAAGTGTACTTAAGATTTGGGTCTAAGGTCCAATATTTATACCAGGTGCCTACCTGAAGTGAAGGAAGCTTCTAGAGGTTTCCAATCCCCCTGAGTTGTCAAGCATCCCCTTCCTCCATGTCCTGGCCTCAACTTGTCTCAGGCCACAAAAGCCCAGAGTCAAACCCTGTGTGCGAGTAATCAGGCAGAGCCTTTGTGTGCAAGTGTGGTAGGTGACCGCTTCTTGCCTCGTTAACTCAGAGTGGCCCACCCTGCAAACACCTATCTTCCCTTTGTCTCACTGTCACAAAGACCAACTGCCAGCTACTCCCAGTTATGTGAGTCAGGAAGAAGCTGCAAGTACCAATAGGTTAGGACAAGAAAACACCAACTTTCTAAAAGTGACATTTTCAGAATTGCGACCAAAAATCCAACTTTACCATTAAATAGAGTTTTTAATTACAATTATTTAGATACCAAACTCGCCCTGTCTACCTGGTCTGAATTGAAAGATATCACTTATTAAATGTAATACGGTAACTCCAATGTTATCCTATTGGAGAGGTAGGCCTTACAGTAGAGGAAAACTAATTGAAGAATTTTTCAATTCCAGGACATGTAAAACTTAAAAGTACATGTCCAACTTATAAAATACACTTCACCTTGTACTCTGGGCTGTTCCGGATCTACTCTAGGGGTGACTTACATGTATTAAAAAGGAAGGTTTGGGCCTAGCAAAAGGTTTATAATGCCAGGTCAAAATGTCAGTTTCACGACTGCACACACAGGCTGCAATGGCAGGCCTGAGACTTCATTAAAGGGCTTCTTAAGTGGGTGGTATAATCAGTGCGGCAGGCCTACTAGTAGCATTTAATTTACAGGCCCTGGGCACATGTAGTACCACTTTACTAGGGACTTGAAAGTAAACTAAATATATCAATTGGGTGTAAGCCAATTCTACCATATTTTAAGGAGAGAGCACAAGCACCTTAGCACTGGTTAGCAGCGGTAAAGTGCGCAGAGTCCTAAAAGCCAACAAAAATGGGTTCAGAAAACAGGAGGGTGACGGCAAAAAGGTTTGGAGATGACCCTGCAGGAAGGGCCAAGTCCAACAACCTGCTTCCAACTGTTAGTCATGTTGGGCATGATCATCAGTAGGGTAATCACAAATGTTAAAAGAAGCGTATATTTGGGTGGAACCAAACTGAGTAAGAAAACATATTCACAAAAAAGTAGTCAATCTACAATCAGAGATTTACTTCTACATCTGAATGTAAATGTATTACTTTCTGGAATTCAGAAACATTTCTTGGAATTGGCACAGAAAGCTGCACACAAGTACAACTATGGATGTGAGCTTTATTATGTACACTGTATATACAAGTTACCTTACGAGTTGACCTCCCTCTTCTCTGCCAATGTCAGCAACTTTAGCATGTTCTCATAGAAAAGTCTCATACAATGTATATGTTTTAAGGCATGAGGCAGACAACAACTTGATGGCTGTGCATCTCTCAGGGATTCAGTAGCTATGAAGGCTACACAGACATCTCCCTACAGGTCCATTTGCTGTGGCTGTCTAGTCATTACTTCATCACCAACCTTGCCATTAACTACTCCTTCACCCAGACCATGAGGGATGGGGAGGTTGTGAGCAGAACACATTCAACGTGTGTGTTCCCTCGTCAATCGGACTGCTGTTCCATTCTGTTCCACTCAATTTCCGCAAATACTAAACATAAACCATTATTTGTATACCACAGTACTCAACTGGATACTATTTTGTTTAATAATAATTAATATTTGTAGAAGAAAGTCATTTCATTTTGCCTTTTTTCATTATCCATATTAAGCTGCTAAATGAGTCTAAAGATACTTCTTACAATTGAAATATTCAGTTGCCAAATCCATATGTGGCCTCTTCAAGGCTCTCTGGCCAATAGTTCTTGCTATGATGTGCTAACTCATGTAAACACAGGCATGCACAAATGGGCACGTACTGTTTGTGCTTGCCACTGTGTAACCTGGTATATGGCACTGCAAACTTGTTTTAATTGGAAGCAGCCTATCACATGGCTCTTCTCTGTTGCCTGACACTCTCCTTGCACTTCCAGAAAAATATGAAATTGATTAGGCTTTCGTTCTGCGCAGCTCACTTTGGGACATCTTCAAAGTAAGTTCAAGTAATATGGTTTCATGTCACAACAGCCGCAGACCAGTTCTTAAATTGACAGCAGCCAATCCGGTGGTTCCTCTCAAACTGACAGAATAAAATGGAAGCGACTCTGTTGTTCTACCAGGCTCTCTAAAAAAAGCTGCTTAGGGCCTCTTTACTTATGTGAAAATTCAGGTAACACCATCGCCTAGCACAATAGGACACCCATGAAGGCCCCCGTCAATGTGCCATCATGTCAGTTTTTTTTACATTCTTTGTATTGGCATTTTTAACGGGCTACAATGTCCTCTGGTTTGGAAAGTATTTTTCAAAGGCGAGCGCCAAGATACGTTTGAGGTGAAAGATATGCTTTAAAAATGATTATAATACATTTATATCATTATGAGAGTGGCAAACAAATTGCAACATGTAGCAACGTTATATAACATTATTTACTCAACCAAACTTTCTTACCATCAATTAGTATCATTTAGCGAATTTTGACAGAGTACATATGCTTCCTTTTGTAAGTATTTGGTTTACAGTGTAGCTTTACTTTACTTTGTACATGCATATTATATCCTGACGCAGAGTAGAGTATATAAGCCGCTGCAGTAATAAACTGTCTGACACGGAACAACAAATCCTATTAGACCATACTAAGATAAAGCATACGGCTGTGGTTTACAATATGTTGACATTCCTGATATTCAACAGTGTGTACATAATAAAAACTGTTTTGTAATGCAGGCGTGGGCTACATGGTACAAAGGGTGCGAAAGTATGCATACGTATAGCGTTCATACACAGGAAATTTAATTATTAGACCGCACACTAATACACATATTTTAGTATTTTTATATTTGATTTTCAAGTACAGCAATCATGCTTGTTTTCAATATGTTGTTAATTGTCCTAAATTTGTAGTTCAAGACAACACTCATTTCATATGTTTGAAATTCAGACCCATCTCCCGCCTCCCCTTCCCAGCCAAGGTCATCGAGAAGGCCATCAACGCCTAACTCTACAAGTTCATCGAAGAAAACCACGTCCTGGACATCTCTCAATCTGGCTTCTGCAGTAACAACAGCACCGAGACCGCACTCCTCGCTGCCACCAACGAAACCTCGACCATAGTGAAACTGCAGCCCTCATCCTACTGGACCTCTTAGCCGCCTTCAATACTGTTTCACACCACACCCTAATCACGAGACTCCATCATCCTGGCATCCGCAACAAGGCCCTGGACTGGATCCACTCCTTCTTTACCAGCCGAACACAGCGAGTCAGACTACCTCCATTCCTCTCAGAACCTACAGAGATCAGCTGCGGAGTGCCACAGGGCTCCCCTCTGAGCCCCACCTTCTTCAACGTCTACATGGCCCCCCTCCTGGCCATCGTCAGAAACCATAGACTCAACATCGTCTCCTAAGCCGACGAAACCCAGCTGATCCTTTCCCTCACCAACAAATCTACATCTGCCAGAATCGACTTTCACAGCGGGATGAAGGCCATTGCCACCTGGATGAAAGACAGCTGCCTCAAGCTCAACTCGGAGAAGAGCAAAGTACTCATCCTTGGACCCACCCCCTCAGCCTGGGATGAATCCTGCCGGCCTGCCACACTGGGAACCCCTCCTGCCCCCACAGACCAAGCACGTAACCTAGGCATCATACTGGACTCCTCGCTCACAATGAACCGTCAGATCAACGCTGTATCCTCATCCTGCTTCCACACGCTCCACCTGCTTCGAAAGACATTCAGATGGATCCCCACAGAATCCAGAAAGACGGTCAACCACGCACTCATCACCAGCAGACTTGAATAGTGTAATGCACTCTACGCCGGAATCACCCAGAAACTGCTCAGGAATTTACAGATCGTTCAAAACACCGTAGCCAGACTGGTCCTCGACATCCCCTGCCGCAGCCACATCACGGAACACCTTCGACAACTCTACTGACTCCCAGTCAACAAGAGAATCACCTTCTAGCTCCTCTGACATGCTTACAAAGCTCTCCACGACGTAGGACCAGCATATCTTAACCACCGCCTCTCATTCCACTTACCCACCAGAAAACTTAGCTCCGCCCAACTTGCCCTGGCCACCATCCCACAGATTCACAAGACCAGAACCGGAGAACAATACATCTCCTACCTCGCCGCCAAGACCTGGAACACCCTGCACCTCCACCTCAGGTAATCCCCGTCGCTGACAGTATTCAGGAAGGATCTCAAGACCTGGCTCTTCGACTAAACCTCCACGTCCTGACGGATCAGCAGCCTCCCCACCCCCCCAGCGCCTCGAGACACGGGTGAGTAGCCGCACTATGCAAACTCCTGATTGATTGATTGATCAATAAAATAAATACTTTTTGCTAAATTCTTGTCATAAACATTGCATTTAGAGACTATGGATCATATGCCTTACTACAAACCACTATTTCTTTTTAAACAACCTGATTTAGAGTTTGGCAGACAAGGTACTCCATCATAAATCTGACAGAGTACCCTGTGCTCCAAAGTTTTGGTCCAACAGCTGTTATGCTATGTTAAAATTTCTTATAAAGCGCACGTACACCAGTTGGTTTCTTGGTGCTAAACTTAAGGAATTGTTGGGGCCCCCGGTATTCAATTGTCTGAAGAACTAGTTGTACACTTGGGTGAATAGCCAAGTCTTAAGAAGCCTACGGAACCTTGTGAATTCAGTACAAGTTCTTATGTCCAAAGGAAGAGTGTTCCAGAAACTGGGTGCCAATACTGCAAACCTGCAGCCTCCCATTCGTTTCCGTCTGTAGGGAGGAATGGCTAAGAGGTTCTTATGGGCAGAGCGTAGACTACGTGCAGGTACGTATTTCTGAACGAGTCTGGATATAAATTTTGGGCTAGCACCATACAGAGTTTTAAAGATAAGGCAACCAACCTTAAATGCACATCTTTGTGGGATGGGAAGCCAGTGTAGTTCTTTCATGGTGGGAGTGATGTGTTCCCATCTGGGTTGTTGGGATATCAGTCTGGCTGCCTGGTTCTGTACCATTTGCAGTCTCTTGGTGAGGTAAAGTGGTATGCCAAAATATAAAGAATTGGCATAATCCAGATGTGATATCAGCTCTACTCTGAGACAGGAGGACCATCAGTTTTACTATGGTGGTGAGATCACTGGCTTCACCATTAGAAAACTTACTCCGACGACCTGACGCCATTGGAGAAAGCAGTGTTTAATTTAGCTGGTGGCTTCCTGTACCAGCACTTAATCATCAAAACTGTTGCTTTTAATAAACACTAGTTAAGGACACATTCATTTACGGGGAGATTAAGTAATTTACCCAGATTCACAGGATGTTAAGCCAACCAGAGACCCGAACCTGATTCCCCAGCTCCAAAGTCTGCAGTTCTGGTCATTACGCCACATCCTTTCCCCACTTTCTCGGTTAGTAGTTGGTTCTGTGTTAGGCGGTGCTAACAGGAGAAAATGGCTGGTGCAAGCTGCCTCCTGACAAGAGCCCCAGCACTTATTTTTTTTACAAATTAACCACTGGGATAAAGGACATCAGATGACCGTCCTTTTTAGAGCAGACAGTGTGATGTCTTTTGTTTTTAGAGTTTCTCCTGCACAGCGCTTGGGCTGTGCTTGTGAAATCTATTGTATTAAATATATCTTAAAAGGGACATACATCCCACCTACACTTCTTATTGGGCCTGATGCTTGTCACTTTACTTTTCCTCATTTCAATGCAGTTGTAGGCTTCTATTTCCTGTTCGTCCTTGCCTGCTTCTCTTATTGTTTTCCCATCAGCAAATTACTATGTTCATTCACTTTAAAGGACCTCCTTTTAAACATCTGAAAGCAAGGATCAGGAAAATAAAATAAAAAGAAGAGCTACACCCTTGTTTTAAAGTTACAGCGCTGCCCGAGTTCCATGGGCTCAGCGCACTGTTATTACCTCTGTGGAGATCTTCAGATGTGCCTTTTATTCCTTCTTCAGGCTCAGGAGGAAGCATGCACTACCGGGGCACAAGCAGGCATCCACTTGAGTTCGTTCCTCCCATGGATTTCAATCATTTGTTCCTCTTAGTTGGCCATCTCGAGCTGGTATAATGCGAACTTTACCCAAAGGTGTCAGAGCGCTTTACAATAGAACCAAGTAAGTTACACAAGGTACACGTGATGGAATTTACACACTAACAAGTTACATATACAATCAGGATAAAAAAAAAATCTAAACAATTAATGATGGCAAAATTAGGTAAATACAGGTATAGAATACATATTTACAAAGTTGATCTCAAGTGAATGCCAAGCGGCCGTGAGGGTCCTGAAATGGGTTGAATTATTCCTGGAAGTGTCTTTGGAAGAGAAGAGTTTTAAGATCTGTTTTGAATTTCCAGAGAGAGGCGGTGGTTAGGAGGATTGGAAGAAGCGAGTTCCAAATTCTTTCCTCATTGCCTGAGAAGGATTGAGCCATAAATCTTTCCCTTTTGAAAGTATGAGGTTTGAGCAGTAAGTTTTCAGCATTGCGTGAAGGTCTAGAGTCGCCTGAGATTTTGAGCTTGTTCGCCAGATAGTGAGGGGTGGAAGTGTGCAAGGCTTTGTGGGGGATACAGGCAGTCTTATAAATTTACCTAACTTCGATGGGAAGCCAGCGAAGAAAAGACAGTAAGGGTGTGATGTGATCATTTATTTTGGCCTCATATATGAAACGTGATGCTGAATGGAGGATGGGATAGAGAGGGGAAAGGTGGGTTTTGGGGAGGCCACCAAGGAGAGAGTTGCAGTAATCCAATCTGGAGAGAACAAATGATTGGACCAAAGTTTTTAGGTCTTGCTCAAGAAAGAAACGCCAAACCCCCAGAGAAGGCGCAGTTGCTAACATGCATTCTTGGCGATGGTATTGATATGGGAATGTAGGTTGAGCCTTTTGTCTAGGATGACGACTAGGGATTTGGCGCTGTCAACAATGATAGGTTTATTGTTAAGTAGGTTCAGATTGTCCATCCATGATTGAACAGGAGGAGGAGAGAGTGAAGTAGAGAGAAGAAGGAATTCTGTTTTGGAAGGATTCTGAATTAGTTGATGAGTTGACATTCAGTCTTGGATGGAGTTGAGCGTGATGTTGAGGATTGAAATGTCATGTGTGGAAGACACCTTTAGGTAGATGTCGGTGTCATCAGCATAGAGGTGATAATGGATCCCAGATTTTTTAAGAAGATTTCCCAGTGGTTTCATGTAGAGATTGAACAGGGTAGGTGCGAGGATCAAGCCTTGAGGGATGCCTTGACCTACAGTCATTGATGTAGAGAGACAGTTTGCTATTTTGATCATCTGAGATCTGCCCGAGAGGAATGATTCAAACCATTTGAGCACTGTGCCTTCGAAACCCATCCTTTGATTTAAAGTGTTCAGAAGAGTGTTGTGATTAACAGTGTCAAAGGTTGCGGATAGGTCAAGAAGGATCAGGAGACAAAACTCACCAGAGTCAAGTACTCGCAGGGCATCGTTGATCACTTGTAGCAGGGCTGTTTCAGTGCTGCAGCCTTGAGTGAAATCAGATTGGAATTTGTAAAGAAAGTTGTTGTCCTTGATATGTTGGTCATGTTGCTTAGCTACACAACTTTCAGTATTTTTAGAAAGAAAAGGGAAGCTGTTGATAGGGCGGAAATTGTTGAGTTCATTTATATCAGCAGAGGGTTTCTTAAGTAGTGGGGTAACCTGTCCTGTTTTAAGTGCAACACGAAGGGAGCCTTGGTTGAGGAAGAGGTTTACCAGACTGGTCCAGTAGGAGAGTGTGTAGGTGTAGAAGTCAATGGCAATGTCACTAGAGATGGGGTCCATAAAATGGTTAGAAGGTATTGTTTCTAGAATGCTTTTGAGGAGGGCATCTTCGGTGATGACGTCAAAGTTCTGCCACAAGACTATGGATTTGCGGTCCTCAAGGGGGGAAGGATGGGTGACCTGATCCACGATTGATTTCATTTTTTCATCGAAGAATAGGGCAAATTCTGCTGCTTTCTTGGTAGGGTCATCAAACTTGATGGTTGAGGGAGAGATATTGGTACTTTTGATAAGGTCAAATAGTTTTTTAGGTCTGTTCTTGGCGGAGTCGAGGAGGGTTCTGAAGTGCATCGCTTTTTCACGGAAGATGTGTTTGTGGTAGTGGGATCTTGCGTAACGGAGATTGGAGGGATTAATGGTGGAAGGAGATTGCCTCCATTGTTTCTCCAGGTACCTCAAGCTCTTTCTTTCTTATTGAGGGATTTATTGAACCATAGTGCAGAAGGAGTGGGCCTTTTCTTTTTACTTTGTAGTGGAGCAATATCTTCAATTACGACTGAAAGACTGGTGAGACATTGGGTGGTAAGATCGTTGACATCAGAGTTGGGGTCTAAGACTGGCAGTGATCTCATAGCTGTGTTGCACAGAATGTCAAGGTCAATGTTTTTGGTGTTACAGAACCAGGTAGTAGTCCTTTTAGGTTGGCAAAGGGTTACTGAATGAGATAGGTGCAGAAAGAAGGGGATGAGGAAGTGGTCAGACCACTCTACTGGTATAGCATCAACAGAAGTTAGCATATCTACTTTGGAGATAATAAAGTCAAGAATGGAGTCCTTAGAGTGTGTCGTTTTTGTTCTACGTTGAACAAGATCATTTCCTAAGAGAAATGTCGCAAGCCTGTTAGCAGCTGAATCTTCGAGAGTGCCCCAGTGAAGATTAAAGTCTCCAAGAAAAATCTGTTTGTCACTTTGTGAGTATTGGTAGCTAGCAAAGTCAGTGAATTCCTCTATGAATGTGGAGTGGTCACCAGGTGGATGATAAATGGCATGAAACCTGAAAGGGAAGATGTGCTGTACTTGAAGCTCCTGAGAAAGGCATTCGAAGGTGCGGAAAGAGCTACTGGGAAAAACCTTGAATTGAAGGGAGTTTCTGAAGATAACTGCCACGCCTCCTTCATCTTTATCCTCTCTATCATTTCTGATAATAGAATAGTCGGTGGGGAGCAGAAGATCAAAAGTAGTATGAGAGGTGTCGTTGAACAAGGTCTCAGTGAGGAAAAGTATATCACGTTTGTAAAGATTGATGATGTCTGAAATTTCCAGTTTGTGTTTATTTGCAGATCTACTGTTGTGAAGCAAACAGTGCAACTCTGAAATTACTGTTTTAGTGAACGGGGTGTAAGGGCTTTTAGGGGTGATAGGGATAATGTTTCTGAACGTTGGTGCCTGGGTTGAAAATGGGTGATGTTTGGTTGGGGCGAGGTAGATGGTCGGTATAGTGCAATGATTAGTGTTAGCTGGAGAGGAGAAGGTTTGGAGGTTGGAGTTAGAAGTATTGTAGCTAGCCAATAAATTGGAAATGTCTGTTGGGGACAGATTGAGTGCAAATTTTTTGTGGGCGTGAGAGCAGGGTACTCCTCAGGAGTTTGGGGAAGTGAGTGCTCGCCAGGGGGAGTAGGGTGTTGGGTAAAGTAGATATTTTAGCACTTAGGTGGGAGATGGGTGCTTCAAGCTGTGAGATAGAGGAGATGAGATAGCCTAGTTTTTTTTTCTAAGGAGAGCAGAGCCGGGTATGGAATGTTAAGTTGCTCGATGGGTTCAGGAGGGAGTTCAACTTGAAAGAGAGAGGAAGGGGGGGAGGTGTGCTGGGGTGTAGGAATATAGAGTGGAGGGAGCCTCATCAGGTGATGTTGATTGGGAGAGATTATCGGTGCAGCTGTGGTGGAGAGAAAATTATCTAGGCATACATTGAACAAAATAGAAGTATTGAGTTCTAACTGAGGAAGAAAAGGGTGATGGCTGTGGTGGGAGGTCAGAATGAGGGGAGGTGATAGAGGGGAGTCACAAAAAGGCAGGAGGTCAGGGGAAGAGAAAAGAGGAAGGGGGGAGAAGGCACTCGGACTTGGTGAAGTGAGTGTATGGCGGCCGATGAGGAAGATTGACCCAGACTGTAGTTGTAGAAAGTGTATGGTTCTTATAGACTTGAGGAAGGGAGAGGGGAGAGGTATAGGTTGCCAAAAGGGGATAATGGGTCGAGCAGCAGTCCTAAAGTGATGGGTGGGTGAAGAGAGATGTAAAGGGTTTGCATAGGATTCAGGTTAAAGAGAGAGGAATTGGGGGCGAAGGGAGGGGTGGATAAGAAGGGAGAGCTTAAGGTGGAAAAGAGAGGTATCTTCAGCATTCCAGGATGGTATGGAGGGGTAAATGAGAGTGCTGGCCATTGGCTGGGCTGGTGTGTTGAGGGTAACTTCCCAGTTGGAGAGGGAGAGATTGGGAGGATGGGAAGCAGGGGTGAAGGAAGGGAATGGGTCTGCCAGGAGGAGGCCTGTGCCTCTTGAAAGAGCTGCCTTCTGGTGTCCTTGTGGGTAGGGGAAGGCGAGAGTGAATTGAGGGAGGAGTCAGTAGAAGAGTCTGGAGAGATCGGAGTGCCAGGGATGGAGAACAGGGATGGAAATAGGTGGTCGAAAAGAGAGAGACAAGTGTCTTTAGCTTGAATCATACATTGCCATTGTTATAGAGTGAGATAGTGAGTGAGCCATTGAAACAAGCTGAAGGGGAGATTTTTAGTGGGTGCCCGTGTGGAATTGAGGAGGAGGAAGTAACGTTCAAGGAGTTATTGAAGATAGTGGTCCAGGATGGGATGTTATAGGTGAAGAGAATGAGGTCAGTTCTGAGCCTCCCATATCATATCGACCGCTATGGTATTGGTCAGCGAAAAGGGAATCAGGAAATTGCTCATGGGTGTTATGTTTAAGCCTTTTTACTGATGCTTTGGACAAATTGGGGGGGGGGGTAAATGATCTTGAAGCAGTTGGCTCCAATATTCACTTGTCTGGTCGACATAGTTATGAAATGGAGAGGGTGAGTTGAGGATGCTGGAGGGGAAGAGGAGAGTGCTGTGAGTGTAGTGACGTCGTGTAGAAGCAGAGGGAGGAGAAGGCACATAGCTCGGGGGAGCCTAAGTAAGAAAGGTGAAAGGAGAGGAGTAGTAAACCAGTTAAAGGTAAAGGCACGTTGAAGCAGCTGAACCTCCGGGACAAGATTGTAAAATGACTCCTTCATGCTCCCTGTTGTGTATTAATACATTGACATTGGCATCCTACAATATCACTGCATGATTGCTTCCAGTTCTATTTTGTGGTGGTGAAGTTGCCGTACTTCTAACTTTCAAACCGCTGTGTGCATTGGGCATGTGAAAGTGGCAAATGTGGAGGAGCTATTTGTTAAGCTTCTCAGCACGAAACCTTGTAGAGCGGTTCTTACTGTGACATACTCATTTTCATACAGAGATTATTGCTACTTGTATATGATACTGTTCCTCTGCGTAAGCTGATTTGAAGATTGACTAAAGTCCTATGTAAGTAAGTCTTCCATCTGGAAATACTTTTCGCGCACTCTGTCATCACTTTAAGATGCCTAATAGGAAATAATTGCTACCACTCTGTTCAGGCTGTGATGCCGTTCTGCTGCCAAACCTAATTTGTGTATTTATGGGGGCTGTGTGGACTGTAAAACTTCTGTCAAGAAATACTCAGCGCGCACTCTTTCAACTCTTAAGTAATTGGCTGAAAGGAGATCATCAGTTACTTATCTAATGCTCCTCGGAAGTGTGTCTCATATGATGAAATATTCACACAAGGCAGACAATCAAGGATTATAGCTCTCATGTACAGTTAATTACCTGACATTGTGAAAATATTCGCACAAGGCAGAAAAACAAGGATTGTCATCTCCCTCATATTATCTCACTGAAGTCTGCACTGACCCACGCCAGGAAGCTGCATGCTCCTCACTGAGGTCTTCACTGTCCCACAGCAGGATGCAGCATGTCCCTCATTGAGGTCTGCTCTGCCAAACAGCAGAAAGCAGCATGTCCTTCACTGAGGTCTGCACGGACCCACACCAGGAAGCAGCATGTCCCTCACTGAGGTCTGCACTGACCCACACCAGGAAGCTGCATGTCCCTCACTGAGGTCTGCACGGTCGGACCCACACCAGGAAGCAGCATGCCCCTCACTGAGGTATGCACTGTCCCACAGCAGGAAGCACCAGGTAGCAGCATATCCCTCACTGAGGTCTGCACTGACCCACACAAGGAAGCAGCATGCCCCTCACTGAGGACTGCACTGACCCACACCAGGAAGCTGCATGTCCCTCACTGAAGTCTGCACTGACACACACCAGGAAGCAGCATGTCCCTCACTGAGGTCTGCACTGACCCACACCAGGAAGCAGCATGTCCCTCACTGAGGTCTGCACTGACCCACACCAGGAAGCTGCATGTCCCTCACTGAGGTCTGCACGGTCGGACCCACACCAGGAAGCAGCATGCCCCTCACTGAGGTATGCACTGTCCCACAGCAGGAAGCACCAGGTAGCAGCATATCCCTCACTGAGGTCTGCACTGACCCACACCAGGAAGCAGCATGCCTCTCACTGAGGTCTGCACTGACCCACGCCAGGAAGCTGCATGTCCCTCACTGAGGTTTGCACTGACCCACGCCAGGAAGCAGCATGTCCCTCACTGAGGTCTGCACTGACCCACACCAGGAAGCTGCATGTCCCTCACTGAAGTCTGCACTGACCGACACAAGGAAGCAGCATGCCCCTCACTGAGGACTGCACTGACCCACACAAGGAAGCAGCATGCCCCTCACTGAGGTATGCACTGTCCCACAGCAGGAAGCACCAGGTAGCAGCATATCCCTCACAAGGAAGCAGCATGCCCCTCACTGAGGACTGCACTGACCCACGCCAGGAAGCTGCATGTCCCTCACTGAAGTCTGCACTGACCCACACAAGGAAGCAGCATGCCCCTCACTGAGGACTGCATTGACCCACACAAGGAAGCAACATGCCCCTCACTGAGGACTGCACTGACCCACACAAGGAAGCAGCATGCCCCTCACTGAAGTCTGCACTGACCCACACAAGGAAGCAGCATGCCCCTCACTGAAGTCTGCACTGACCCACGCCAGGAAGCTGCATGTCCCTCACTGAAGTCTGCACTGACCCACACAAGGAAGCAGCATGCCCCTCACTGAGGACTGCACTGACCCACACAAGGAAGCAGCATGCCCCTCACTGAGGACTGCACTGACCCACACAAGGAAGCAACATACCCCTCACTGAAGTCTGCACTGACCCACACAAGGAAGCAGCATGCCCCTCACTGAGGACTGCACTGACCCACACAAGGAAGCAACATGCCCCTCACTGAAGTCTGCACTGACCCACACAAGGAAGCAGCATGCCTCTCACTGAGGTCTGCACTGACCCACGCCACGAAGCTGCATGTCCCTCACTGAGGTCTGCACTGACCCACGCCAGGAAGCAGCATGTCCCTCACTGAGGTCTGCACTGACCCACACCAGGAAGCTGCATGTCAATCACTGAAGTCTGCACTGACCCACACAAGGAAGCAGCATGCCCCTCACTGAGGTATGCACTGTCCCACAGCAGGAAGCACCAGGTAGCAACATATCCCTCACTGAGGTCTGCACTGACCCACACAAGGAAGCAGCATGCCCCTCACTGAGGACTGCACTGACCCACGCCAGGAAGCTGCATGTCCCTCACTGAAGTCTGCACTGACACACACCAGGAAGCAGCATGTCCCTCACTGAGGTCTGCACTGACCCACACCAGGAAGCAGCATGTCCCTCACTGAGGTCTGCACTGACCCACACCAGGAAGCTGCATGTCCCTCACTGAAGTCTGCACTGACCCACACAAGGAAGCAGCATGCCCCTCACTGAGGTATGCACTGTCCCACAGCAGGAAGCACCAGGTAGCAGCATATCCCTCACTGAAGTCTGCACTGACCCACACAAGGAAGCAGCATGCCCCTCACTGAGGTATGCACTGTCCCACAGCAGGAAGCACCAGGTAGCAGCAGTTCCCTCACTGAGGTCTGCACTGACCCACACAAGGAAGCAGCATGCCCCTCACTGAAGTCTGCACTGACCCACACAAGGAAGCAGCATGTCCCTCACTGAGGTCTGCACTGACCCACACCAGGAAGCTGCATGTCCCTCACTGAGGTCTGCACGGTCGGACCCACACCAGGAAGCAGCATGCCCCTCACTGAGGTATGCACTGTCCCACAGCAGGAAGCACCAGGTAGCAGCATATCCCTCACTGAGGTCTGCACTGACCCACACCAGGAAGCGGCATGCCTCTCACTGAGGTCTGCACTGACCCACGCCAGGAAGCTGCATGTCCCTCACTGAGGTCTGCACTGACCCACGCCAGGAAGCAGCATGTCCCTCACTGAGGTCTGCACTGACCCACACCAGGAAGCTGCATGTCCCTCACTGAAGTCTGCACTGACCGACACAAGGAAGCAGCATGCCCCTCACTGAGGACTGCACTGACCCACACAAGGAAGCAGCATGCCCCTCACTGAGGTATGCACTGTCCCACAGCAGGAAGCACCAGGTAGCAGCATATCCCTCACAAGGAAGCAGCATGCCCCTCACTGAGGACTGCACTGACCCACGCCAGGAAGCTGCATGTCCCTCACTGAAGTCTGCACTGACCCACACAAGGAAGCAGCATGCCCCTCACTGAGGACTGCATTGACCCACACAAGGAAGCAACATGCCCCTCACTGAGGACTGCACTGACCCACACAAGGAAGCAGCATGCCGCTCACTGAAGTCTGCACTGACCCACACAAGGAAGCAGCATGCCCCTCACTGAAGTCTGCACTGACCCACGCCAGGAAGCTGCATGTCCCTCACTGAAGTCTGCACTGACCCACACAAGGAAGCAGCATGCCCCTCACTGAGGACTGCACTGACCCACACAAGGAAGCAGCATGCCCCTCACTGAGGACTGCACTGACCCACACAAGGAAGCAACATGCCCCTCACTGAAGTCTGCACTGACCCACACAAGGAAGCAGCATGCCCCTCACTGAGGACTGCACTGACCCACACAAGGAAGCAACATGCCCCTCACTGAAGTCTGCACTGACCCACACAAGGAAGCAGCATGCCTCTCACTGAGGTCTGCACTGACCCACGCCAGGAAGCTGCATGTCCCTCACTGAGGTCTGCACTGACCCACGCCAGGAAGCAGCATGTCCCTCACTGAGGTCTGCACTGACCCACACCAGGAAGCTGCATGTCCCTCACTGAAGTCTGCACTGACCCACACAAGGAAGCAGCATGCCCCTCACTGAGGTATGCACTGTCCCACAGCAGGAAGCACCAGGTAGCAGCATATCCCTCACTGAGGTCTGCACTGACCCACACAAGGAAGCAGCATGCCCCTCACTGAGGACTGCACTGACCCACGCCAGGAAGCTGCATGTCCCTCACTGAAGTCTGCACTGACACACACCAGGAAGCAGCATGTCCCTCACTGAGGTCTGCACTGACACACACCAGGAAGCAGCATGTCCCTCACTGAGGTCTGCACTGACCCACACCAGGAAGCTGCATGTCCCTCACTGAAGTCTGCACTGACCCACACAAGGAAGCAGCATGCCCCTCACTGAGGTATGCACTGTCCCACAGCAGGAAGCACCAGGTAGCAGCATATCCCTCACTGAAGTCTGCACTGACCCACACAAGGAAGCAGCATGCCTCTCACTGAGGTCTGCACTGACCCACGCCAGGAAGCTGCATGTCCCTCACTGAGGTCTGCACTGACCCACGCCAGGAAGCAGCATGTCCCTCACTGAGGTCTGCACTGACCCACACCAGGAAGCTGCATGTCCCTCACTGAAGTCTGCACTGACCGACACAAGGAAGCAGCATGCCCCTCACTGAGGACTGCACTGACCCACACAAGGAAGCAGCATGCCCCTCACTGAGGACTGCACTGACCCACACAAGGAAGCAGCATGCCCCTCACTGAGGTATGCACTGTCCCACAGCAGGAAGCACCAGGTAGCAGCATATCCCTCACAAGGAAGCAGCATGCCCCTCACTGAGGTCTACACTGACCCACACCAGGAAGCAGCATGTCCCTCACTGAAGCCTGAACTGACCCACACCAGGAAGGAGCATGTCCCTCACTGAGGTCTGCAGTGGTTTTTTACCAGGACCAGAGAGTCTCAATGAGCTCTGCAATATTTTTGCACTTAGAGCATTAAAGCTCCTCACTTAGAGCAGCATACCGGCTTCTCTAATGCACTTTCCCCATCAACCTCAATGAGCCTGAACAACTGTACCTCTGAAATTAACTGTGCACTCCCCTAACTTTTGAAATAACCTTCCATCGCTACCTACGAACTAATTCTCCCATCTTTTCCACCTTTGTTTATATATTATTATCATGTATGCCTGTTGTTTTTATTATTTCCTTTGGGTATTGTTTATAAAGGTTGCTATGATACCCTCGGGTCAAGTTTGTGCTATATAAAACTCGAAAAATAGATAAATAAATAAATATTACCGTTTATGTTCACAAGGCAAGCAGACAGTGTTTTACATTGCTCCCACAGCAGCCTAACTGGATGCATTATTGCTGCTCATGTTCACTGTCTACAGAGCTTCTTGTACAAATACATCATCAGTTTTTAGCACTTCAAAGCACTCTTCCTATTTATATACCGTGATTAGTTAATCTGTGTTCTTTGCGGTTGTGCTTCCGCATATATTAGTCCCTGGGTATGGGGACACACACATATGAGCAGCTCTTAGACGGGCCAAATGAGGTTTTCTTCCTTGAAAAGTTGTGTGAGAGACAAAGCTATCTGCAGTGTTTTCGTTGATAATTGTATTATATTGGACGATATAGAATTTACTACCCTGACAAGGCGTCTACACACTTTATTATGTTTATTATGCCTCCGTTTACATGGTTGTAAAAATTGCCCCTTGCTCTCATTATTTCATATAGACACTTTGGGAGTTATTCTGATGGCATTACAGTACGTGCGGTCAGAGGCAGCAGGCAGAGGGACATTTCAACGATTTCCGACAGGCTCAAGGAGCCCATTGGACCTCGGAGGGGCAGTAATCCCTACAATAGGGGCGGTGCCTAGTCAGGCACCGCTCAGGCACCGCCGTAGGGATTACAATGTCCCTTTCCGCCTGCCCTTTCATGGCCTTCGCCGCCATGAAATGGCAGGCGGAAAGTGACTTTGGGGGCCCCTAGAAGGGCCCCTTCTCCCCTTGTCCTCCGCTATGGGCCCTGGGGGCCACCTATGGTGCCCCCCTGAACATCCCTGCACCGAGTTGCAAGCACCACATGGTGGCTGCCACACAGTGCATGGATGTTTTTAAAGTGCACATTTTCGATTGTGGCATGTGCTGCAGCCTGCCGACTCCTTGTTGGGCGGTCCCGCTTCTGCTATGGTGCTGGTCCTACGAGAGTCTGACCAGCATCTTAATAATACCCTTTGTGTGGGAGCCACTAATGTGAGCAGGCACCCAGGATAGTGTTCTGCATGACTAAACACCTTGATGACTTAGACTTTTATTTAGTATGTGTAATTACATGCATGTTGTTTTACAAAATAGCCCAGAGTACAAGTCCAGCATAAAGCACTCTATAACCACAACTCCCATGGGGTTGTTTTTCTCCTACGCGCATGCACCCGAGTCCGGGCCTCGCACAAGGCCATGAAAACCACAACTCCCATGGGGCCTTTTTATTTTCCAATGTGCATGCGCTGGCAAGCGATCTGCAGCGTGAAGCAGGAACTCAACAGAAACGCCTGCATTGGCTGCAACTCTATATAAATAGACGTTGGGTCTTGTCCCTTTTACTTTTTGGGAGGAGAAGGGGTACGATTAGGTATGGCTTGTGACATGGCAGCATGACGAAGTGAGTAATTTGGCATCCATTACTTTTCTGGACTGAACTCTGTGAGTATACATTTCACTTACTTCCTGCTCTTTACTTCCTAACAAGCCCAGTGCTGTGTTCCTGGCATCTCTCCTGGATATGATAATATGCTCCCACTAGACATTACAGTGCATGACTGCAGGGCCATGTACCCCACTCCTCTAATGTGACATACTTGTTCCCTACATTTTAGGGTAAGGTAGCTGACCATGGTACTGTTGCACTTGTACTGCATGACTTATAGCCTTGCAATGTCTAATGTTATAGGTTAAACAAATACAAATACTTCCTCAACTCACATGACCATAGTCCTTCATTCAAGCATCACTCGCCCTACAGAGAGCACTCACACCATTTTCCCTGCACTCATACACTGCTCCCACACCTCTTAACGTATTATTAATCCCATAGGCGAAACATAATTCATTTACCAATGCTTGTTTCTGTTTGTTACTGGTGCTCACATTCAGAAAAAGAAAATAACGACCCTCACACCCTAGGAGAAAAATCCCAGGGTGTCGGTGTCATTATTTGTTTGTTTTTCCAATACAAATTCACGCTTTTTGGAGTTAGAAAAACAAAAAGATTTTGTAACAGGACGGACTCTTCGCCGTGGTTGAAGCTGCTACGAACGCACAGAGACATGTCAATGATGAGCTCTAAATATGGTGGTCCTCTGCCACTCTGACCGACAGAGGTAAAACAGCAATACTTTAAATCAGACTCTTTGTCTGTATTTCTGAATACAACACTTTTTTTCAAGAAATTCAAGGCTGTTATTTCTAATGCACATGTTAAAACTGTGCATCCAGTGTTTTCCTGTGAAATTATTCAGCGCTTTACTGATTCAGGGCCATTGGCTACCAATATGTGCATTGCCTATCTTTTGTATCGCACAATAAGCTGAATGTTCTTTCTTTCTATGTAGTTCCTCTGATAAAAGATGGGATTTCTCAAATTGCACCAAATGTCGTTTGGTAACACTTGTGAAAGCAATAGAGATATTTAAACAGTAAAATAAGGAATGCATTAACTGGCCTTACATATAATTATATAGTTCATTTATTGTTTTCATCCGGGACATGAATGTATCAATCCTATACCAATCTCAGAAACTATTAAAACCAAATCACTGCTCGTTGTGATATAGTATACTAAAGACAGTCATACTTATTGGCTATTTTACACAGGAAGAACCTAGAGGCAGTGAAACTCTTTTTTTGGTTATAAGTAAATAACAGGCATATGCTGAAAAGTGTACAAAGACATCCACTACGAAATCAAAAACAAACACATTTATTTAAACTTTTCTGTATATTCTTTTTCGATGTGTGGCATTTGGCACAGCCAGTTAAACTTAGAGCAGGGCATGAATAGAGAAGCATATGTTTCAAGCTAAGGCAATTTTTTGCAATCTGTAAACTGTTGCGTTTTGGCATAGTGTAGCAGAAAATATTGGCATTTGCATGTTCAACAAATGGACCCTTTGGCAGGAAGAAGCTGAATTTTTCACATAATGTTCCTCCATTGAACGATTATAAACCATTCCAATTACCATGAGTAGGACATAGCCTTTAACAGAAGTTTGGCATCCATGTTGGTCAAGGATTTGAAGCCCTGAAAGTCCCACAGCCATTGTATTAGGATGATTGGTGCTCAGCGGCAGCCGGCTCGGGTCAGAGGTAGGGGAGCGGGCGCAGGAGGGGGCGTTGTGAATGGTCTGAGCACCGTGTTTCGGCACTTAGACACTGACTGGAGGCCTGGGCATGTTCTCCACGTAGGCTGCGATGCAGCTTGCATGGATAATATGCGAAGTGCGCAAGACTGTTTTCGGCTGCCCGAGAGGGCCGGCCAAGCAGTCATTGCACACTTAGGAGGGTGCTGCCTACCACTCCTCCCCTGTCCCCGCCCCCTCGCGCAAAGCTGCATAAGTAGGAGAAAATAAAATGATAATAACGCAAGTTATTATTATTTTATTTTCCCTTTGTTTCACTGCAAAAAAGCAGTGGGGTGATGCTCCTCTGCCTTAGCGAAGGAGCCGCCACTGTTGATGCTTCCAAATAGAGAGCTTCTGGTTTTTACGGCTGTCTATTGATAGGCTGCAAAAATGTGAGCATATACACAAGTTTAAATCAATGTTAATGATATGTAAAGACATCAATGGGAGAGTTGCAAAATTTGACTTCTCACAAGAGTATATATACACCACTGAATGGCTCTAGCTTCACCTATAAACAGGTAATGTTAGGGAGAAAAAGAAGACAGAGTGGAACAACAAGGACAACAAGGCACATCATAACTTAAGTGCAAAGAAATTAGCCATTTTGAAGATATAGGGCCCGATTTACAAGCTGGATTTTATAGTAAGTAAAGTAATACTACAGTAGTACTACTTATTTAAAAATGTAATTCACAAACCTACGGGTGGAAATCTCCACCTCTCTATATTTTTTATGAGGAGATTTCCACAAATGTAAGTTTACTACTTAGGCCCTCATTACAAGTGGCCTCATAATTCCGATGAGGCCGTAACAGCAGTTTCCAGCCCTAATGGAATGATGAGATCTGCTGAGACACCAGATAAAAGCAGTCTAACTCTCTGGGTAAAAATCCGGCCTAAATGAGGAATCACCAGGGAGTCAGACCTGGAATTTCTGGTTCCCCTAGTTATTCCTCATTCCTTAATGGACCCTCAGGGTCCAACTTGTAATGGGCAATATTTTCTCCATCCCTGGAGATACCGTCACCCATGGTATCAGTTTATCCGTGGTGGCAAAAACCTAGCTCATTTATCGGACCACTCATACTGAGGGCATTAGTGATAAATGTGGGAGGGACCATGGTGAGTGGTGGGAAAATGGGTAATATCTATTGCTGAAGTGAAGGATAAGGAGGGTTTTAAGGAGAGGTATGTGGGTGTTTAGGTAGAGCTATGTGCTTGGTAATTATGAACCTAAGTGTCACTAGAAAAGTTAAGATGAAATAACCCTTCAGGATTATAGGAATCCCATCACACACCGAAGTGAGCCTTTATCATCATTTGGGTTCCCAAACAATCTTCCTTCTATCCTCTTGATCATTGAGGCATACTGGATAGATTGTCTCCTTTATTAGGTCTTCCAGAAAAAAAGAAAGACACAATAGAAAGTAGGAGAATAATCTCCAATAGAAAGAGTGCAGTGCAAAAGATATAAAGTACGTGATTAAAATAGGATTTGCCAAAAGAAAAAGAACTTAATCTTCAGCCAATGGTTGGATTTGATACAACCTCTGATATTGTACTGATCCTCTGAATCTACCAGATGTGTAGGACATCTGCAAAGCACAAAGGATAACATTAATAGTGACAACATAGTCAAATGATTCACATCATCCAGTCAGCTCTTAAATCAAAAAAACTTTTGTATATATCTAATAAATAGACTAGCAATTATTCTCACCCGTAGAATACGAGGACTTAACCTCACCTCACCCGGCACCAACTCCAGTCCGAGAGACCCCGCTCTGTCCTGTCCTCGTTGCCTCCATTCCCAGCTCAGTCGGAGCACGAGGCAACGAGGTGAGGTTAAGTCCTCGTATTCTACGGGTGAGAATAATTGCTAGTCTATTTATTAGATATATACAAAAGTTTTTTTGATTTAAGAGCTGACTGGGTGATGTATGTATAAATTATATTTTTTCACTTTTGGAATAATGCAGTAGCAGATAAGTTTATGGTGAGGTCCTGACGAAAGCCGTGGACCGGATGTCCAATTGGCTGAAACATGTCGACCGTTCGTAAGCAGTAATTTGTTTGAACTGCTGAAATAATTCTCCCACTCTTTTTCACTGGTTTTAATTAGGATTGCCTTAGATATTGGCTGAAGATTAAGTTCTTTTTCTTTTGGCAAATCCTATTTTAATCACGTACTTTATATCTTTTGCACTGCACTCTTTCTATTGGAGATTATTCTCCTACTTTCTATTGTGTCTTTCTTTTTTTCTGGAAGACCTAATAAAGGAGACAATCTATCCAGTATGCCTCAATGATCAAGAGGATAGAAGGAAGATTGTTTGGGAACCCAAATGATGATAAAGGCTCACTTCGGTGTGTGATGGGATTCCTATAATCCTGAAGGGTTATTTCATCTTAACTTTTCTAGTGCCACTTAGGTTCATAATTACCAAGCACATAGCTCTATTTCAGTGAATCATACATTGGGATAAACAGTCAGCAGACGAGACCACGGATTATATAGATGTTTTGTGTGAATAATGGAATAGGGGATTTAATACGTTTAAGGTCTATAAATTTTCCCTTGGACCCTCCTGTTGTTTTTTGGGTGTTTAGGTAGAGACATGCAACTAGAAACAACCACCCACAAAAGAGTAAGCTCATTCCTATTCGGAAATTATACTTCTACAGTTACTACAGCCCAAAACAACACAAAAAAGTTGTAAATATACTCTAGCCCAGCATCAAAGTAAGTCTGGCACCACACATGGTCCCTCACAAGTACTGCAACATGCTCCCATAGAAAACAAGCATTGGCATAGCCAATAGGTCTCGCCTTTGGGACCTTATAAGTGTTTAGCCATGCAACAGTTGCATAACTAAATACTTATAAGGTCCCAAAAGCGAGACCTATTGGCTACACCATTATAATCACGGCACCCGCGCTTTACTTTTAACATTAAAAGTAAAGCGCTTTAACATTAAAAGTAAAGCGCGAGTGCCGCGATTATAGCAAAAGTAAAGAAATAGATTGTTTTTCTATTTCTTTACTTTTGCTACAATCGTGACACCCGCGCTTTACTTTTAATGTTAAAAGTAAAGCGCGGGTGCCGCGATTATAGCAAAAGTAAAGAAATAGAAAAATAATCTATTTCTTTACTTTTGCTATAATCGCGATTGTAGCAAGTAAAGAAATAGATTATTTTTCTATTTCTTTACTTTTGCTATAATTGCGGCACCCGCGCTTTACTTTTAACATTAAAAGTAAAGCGCGGGTGCCGCGATTGTAGCAAAAGTAAAGAAATAGAAAAATAATCTATTTCTTTACTTCAAAGCCGCGAAAGTGATCGCGATGCACTTAATGACCCGTGACGCGCGTGCACGCTCACGTGAACGCAAGCTGGTCGCCAGCAAAAGCCACTGCTGTCTGCACTTCCAAAACCCGCTTACTAAAACTCTCGCCCAGTGCAGCGCTAAGCGCCGGCTCAGGCGAGACCTAAAAAGGGACGCAGTCACTTAAAATAAGTGACCATAAAAAATGATGTTAAATTAACAAAAAAATGCTGAGTTTAATAATACATCTATCTATCTATCTATCTATCTATCTATCTATCTATCTATACATATATACATACTTACATACATACATACATACATATATTAGTAGTTATAGTTAGGACCATGTTTCCATTGGAAAAGCGTTTTTTGACTTGCCTATATGTTAGGCACTGGTTGACGAATCATCACAAATTTTTTTTAAGTGCGCCTCTAATTATAGTTGTGCATGGAAAGTTTTGAGGCAATCCGTCAAGCGGTGGCCAAGAAAAAGGGGAGGCAAAAAAAGTGTGTTTCCCATGTTAATTCCCATAGGGACTTTAGACACGACTACAGCCGAAACTGCTGAACGGAAATACACCAAATTTAACAGAAAGCTAGCTCTTGGCCCAGAAAGAACCTTATTGTGAATTGATGTAAATAAGTTCATTAGTTTCCAAGATATTAAAAGAAAACCAAATTTGAATAAATAGGGACACAGATCTTCAGAGGATCCGACAGCCCCTGTGCTGAAATCGGATTGGCTGCCAACACTTCAACCAGGAAGTGTTGGCAGCAATAAAAAGTTAGAAATAAGAAAAGGGGGCAGGATAGGAATACTCTGACCCCATAGCCCTTGCCCTGGGGCCCCATTGGGACCCTGCCAGGTCATAAAAGCTTTTTTGTTTTAATTTTTGCCATGAAATCGTGACAGAATTGCAAAACCACGTGGAAAAAAAACAAGCGGGGTCGCCCATGCTTGTTTTGAAAAAAGTCCCCTTGTGGGCTAGGCCCTGGGGGCATGCACCAACATTTTTAAAAAAAAGGAGAGGGACACATGGGGCCTTTCGAGGGCTCTTTTTAGCCCCGGGGACCACCACCTCCCCGGGGCTCATTACAAATAGTGGAGGGGGGCCAGGCGGACCGCCCTCCAGGGGCTTTAGTATGCCTCCTGGGGGCTAAATAAAAAATAATGGGGCCAAGTACCTTTAAAAACCGGGAGGGGAGTCATGAGTCCCCCCTCCTGGGCCACATATGGCCCTGGGGACCACCACCTCCCTGGGACTGTCCCATGCACTCTAAAGAAGGGGGGTCAGGTGGCCCCCTTCCTGGAGCCATTAATGGCCTTGGGGATCGCCATCCCCAGGTCTGGCTCCTGCTATGTCCCAGGGTGCCCACCCCCAGGACATAGCAGTTTGTTTTCGCTTGACAGGAGCTGACAGCTCTGGCCAAGAGAGAGCAAACACTAACTCCGCTCCCAGCAAGAGGGAGCTGTCAAACTACTACTGCTTGCTGAAAGCAGAGTTTTCATCTGTTTCACTGCCCGCTGTCCAGCGGGCAGGAAAATAGATGATTGGACTGCTCCCGCACACAGGGAGCTGCATAATTAGCAGCTCCTTGCATGCAGGAGCGCACTACCAGGGTCAGCAGGGGGATTGAGGCTTCCCTCACGGTCCCTAAAACTGCTCACTGGGTGCCATGGGATGGCTCCAGGGAACCCAGGAACAGGAGGCTGGGCCCTGGGGGATGGAATCCCTGGTACCAAAATCGGCCGAGGGAGGGGTGCTGCATGACCCTCTCACTTTCCAATAATTGCCCAAGCCGCAGGGATGGGATCCCCAGGGCCAAATCAGCCCGGGGGGGTCGCATGGTCCACTCCCCCATTGAATTTTGGCCAAGCCCCACAGTTTACTCGTACAAAACCAGTGAAATTCAGCAGTTATAGTTACTTGACTTAATACAACTTACGCCCGCATTGCACTGCTTATGACCTCACATATTACATCACTCATGACATGGTCAGTATCATCAATGAAGGCATCATCCCAGGAACCACTCACACACCCACTCACGCCGCTATACAACCTCTCATTCACCCACTCACAGACCCATACAAGTACTCACATAACCACTTACTCATCCATAAAGTCACTCACACACCCACTCACTCACTCATCATACATCCACTCACTCACCCATACAGCTACTCATACAACCAGTCACTCACCTGTACCGCCAGTCATATAGCCACACACTCACCCATACAGCTACTCACACACCCCTTTATTTAACTAAACAGCCACTCACAGACCCACTTACTCACCCATAAAGCCTCTTAACACAGCCACTCACTTATCCATAGAAGCACAAACACTCATCACACACAACCACTTACATACCCATTCACACATCCATACAAGCACTCACACATCCGCTCACTCACCCACACAGTCTTTCACACAGACACTCACTCTCCAATGCAGCCACTCACATACCAACTCACTTAACCAAACAACCACTCAGTCCAGCACTCACCATACTGCCACTTACACACCCAGTCAGTCACTCATACAGCCATTCAAACACCCACTCACTCAACCATACAGTCACTCACACACCCACTAACCCACCCATACAGCCACCACACAGCCAGTCACTCATCCATAAAGCCACAGATACACCCACTCACTCACCAATACAGCCACTCACACAGCCACTCACTCATGCACACAGCTACTCACACATCCACTTACACACCCATACTGCCACTCACACACCCACTCACACACCCAGACAGCCACTCACACACCCACTCACACACAGATACACACAGCCACTCAGATGATGCATGTTAGGAATAGTATCACTCATTAGTAGTACATCTAGTATATTAATTTAACTTTTGTTGTAGCTTAGTATATATGTTTAACAATCATAAACTCTTAGAAAATACTTACATTCACTAGATGATGTCATCAGTGATGTCATTTGAAATGTCATCAGTGATGACATCAGTGATATCACTGACCATGTCATGAGTGATGTAATATGTGAGGCCGTAAGCAGTGCATTGCGGGGCATAAGTTATAGTTAGCTCAGGTAATTATAACTGCCTAATTTCTATGGTTATGTACGAGTGAAATCTGAGCCTAATTATAACGTCTCTGTAACCTTTGTTTTTTTCCAGTGAACATAATATATATATATATCTTTTCTTTTGCCATCTAAGCAAATGAAGCCTCCTATGTTAGCGTATTTTCAGCTTTACAGGTTTGCCCATTCAGGGCTCAATTTTGTTAACCTATATCGTACTTCCATGAAATGGAATATATTGAGTGGAGTTTAGGGGAGCAAGGAATATTCACTATACCATAATTAGCATTAATATTCAAATTTGCATAGCAAAAAGTATAATTGTTTTATTATGGTATTTTAGTAGTTTGCTCCTCTTTTTCCAAACCCACCAAAGTTTGAATGTATTTTTAATTAAATCTTTGGAAGTACTTGGTTTAATAAGATGACATTGAACTGTCTGGAACAAGTTTAAAGATGGCCGCCATGAATTCTACAATATGTAGCTAAAGAATTAAGCCGTCTTTTATGTCAATGCTTTTAGTTTCACGTCACTTTTTGCACTTTAAAATGGTGTTTGTAACTTGATTACTCTGACATCGAGAAAGGCAGAGTGCCGAAACGCGTCTGTCAGAGCGGGGGGGGTCCCAGCACAATAAATATTGCACTGTGATACAAGATCCTGTGAGTGCTCTCCTTTTTGCCGATCAGATGGTTCGGACGAGTAGAGAAATATATATATATATGTAACCAAAAATGCCCAGAAGCTTGAGGCCGCACACAGCTGCAGGTGAGTTACAAACTCCATTTGAACCAAGCAGGCAGCTTAACATCCCTTTGAAGTCTATGGCCGCAGAGGGATCGCACTGCCCGCAACCAACGGGACTAGGGGAGAGGAAGATTCCTCTTTCCGAAGCTGCAGGGTACCTTTAATGAAGCCGGCAGAGTATCATCCAAGGCTCAATGGAGGGCCGAGAATAATCGTCCATAATTAGCTGCAGCGGAGGTAACCCACCAGAGGGCGTTATTTGGCAAAAATGAGACCTCATATCCCAGCGTGCATTTGAAAATGAACTTCCACCAAGGGAGGAGCACTGATAGCTCACTAACCCCAAACACGCAGGGGAAATGCGGCAGCCATAAATCACCTCCGCTGACACGGCCTCTGAGGAGATGCAAACAGTGGCATCGAAACGCGTCAGGCCATGGACTTCAAAGGGATGTTAAGCTGCCTGCTTGGTTCAAATGGAGTTTGTAACTCACCTGCAGCTGTGTGTGGCCTCAAGCTTCTGGGCGTTTTTGGTTACATATTATGCGGCGGTTCCAGGCCGCAGAGGGATCGCACTGCCCGCAACCAACAGGACTAGGGGAGAGGAAGATTCCTCTTTCCGAAGCTGCAGGGTACCTTTAATGAAGCCGGCAGAGTATCATCCAAGGCTCAATGGCGGGCCGAGAATAATCGTCCATAATTAGCTGCAGCGGAGGTAACCCACCAGAGGGCGTTATTAAGGCAAAAATGAGACCTCATATCCCAGCGTGCATTTAAAAATGAACTTCCACCAAGGGAGGAGCACTGATAGCTCACTAACCCCAAACACGCAGGGGAAATGCGGCAGCCATAAATCACCTCCGCTGACACGGCCTCTGAGGAGATGCAAACAGCGGCATCGAAACAGCGTCAGGCCATGGACTTCAAAGGGATGTTAAGCTGCCTGCTTGGTTCAAATGGAGTTTGTAACTCACCTGCAGCTGTGTGCGGCCTCAAGCTTCTGGGCGTTTTTGGTTATATATTATGCGGCGGTTCCAGGCCGCAGAGGGATCGCACTGCCCGCAACCAACGGGACTAGGGGAGAGGAAGATTCCTCTTTCCGAAGCTGCAGGGTACCTTTAATGAAGCCGGCAGAGTATCATCCAAGGCTCAATGGAGGGCCGAGAATAATCGTCCATAATTAGCTGCAGCGGAGGTAACCCACCAGAGGGTGGTATTTGGCAAAAATGAGACCTCATATCCCAGCGTGCATTTGAAAATGAACTTCCACCAAGGGAGGAGCACTGATAGCTCACTAACCCCAAACACGCAGGGGAAATGCGGCAGCCATAAATCACCTCCGCTGACACGGCCTCTGAGGAGATGCAAACAGCGGCATCGAAACGCGTCAGGCCATGGACTTCAAAGGGATGTTAAGCTGCCTGCTTGGTTCAAATGGAGTTTGTAACTCACCTGCAGCTGTGTGCGGCCTCAAGCTTCTGGGCGTTTTTGGTTACATATTATGCGGTGGTTCCAGGCCGCAGAGGGATCGCACTGCCCGCAACCAACGGGGCTAGGGGAGAGGAAGATTCCTCTTTCCGATGCTGCAGGGTACCTTTAATGAAGCCGGCAGAGTATCATCCAAGGCTCAATGGAGGGCCGAGAATAATCGTCCATAATTAGCTGCAGCGGAGGTAACCCACCAGAGGGCGTTATTTGGCAAAAATGAGACCTCATATCCCAGCGTGCATTTGAAAATGAACTTCCACCAAGGGAGGAGCACTGATAGCTCACTAACCCCAAACACGCAGGGGAAATGCGGCAGCCATAAATCACCTCCGCTGACACGGCCTCTGAGGAGATGCAAACAGCGGCATCGAAACGCGTCAGGCCATGGACTTCAAAGGGATGTTAAGCTGCCTGCTTGGTTCAAATGGAGTTTGTAACTCACCTGCAGCTGTGTGCGGCCTCAAGCTTCTGGGTGTTTTTGGTTACATATTATGCGGCGGTTCCAGGCCGCAGAGGGATCGCGCTGCCCGCAACCAACGGGACTAGGGGAGAGGAAGATTCCTCTTTCCGAAGCTGCAGGGTACCTTTAATGAAGCCGGCAGAGTATCATCCAAGGCTCAATGGAGGGCCGAGAATAATCGTCCATAATTAGCTGCAGCGGAGGTAATCCACCAGAGGGCGTTATTTGGCAAAAATGAGACCTCATATCCCAGCGTGCATTTGAAAATGAACTTCCACCAAGGGAGGAGCACTGATAGCTCACTAACCCCAAACACGCAGGGGAAATGCGGCAGCCATAAATCACCTCCGCTGACACGGCCTCTGAGGAGATGCAAACAGCGGCATCGAAACGCATCAGGCCATGGACTTCAAAGGGATGTTAAGCTGCCTGCTTGGTTCAAATGGAGTTTGTAACTCACCTGCAGCTGTGTGCGGCCTCAAGCTTCTGGGCGTTTTGGTTACATATTATGCGGCGGTTCCAGGCCACAGAGGGATCGCACTGCCCGCAACCAACGGGACTAGGGGAGAGGAAGATTCCTCTTTCCGAAGCTGCAGGGTACCTTTAATGAAGCCGGCAGAGTATCATCCAAGGCTCAATGGAGGGCCGAGAATAATCGTCCATAATTAGCTACAGCGGAGGTAACCCACCAGAGGGCGTTATTTGGCAAAAATGAGACCTCATATCCCAGCGTGCATTTGAAAATGAACTTCCACCAAGGGAGGAGCACTGATAGCTCACTAACCCCAAACACGCAGGGGAAATGCGGCAGCCATAAATCACCTCAGCTGACACGGCCTCTGAGGAGATGCAAACAGCGGCATCGAAACGCGTCAGGCCATGGACTTCAAAGGGATGTTAAGCTGCCTGCTTGGTTCAAATGGAGTTTGTAACTCACCTGCAGCTGTGTGCGGCCTCAAGCTTCTGGGCGTTTTTGGTTACATATTATGTGGCGGTTCCAGGCCGCAGAGGGATCGCACTGCCCGCAACCAACGGGACTAGGGGAGGGGAAGATTCTTCTTTCCGAAGCTGCAGGGTACCTTTAATGAAGCCGGAAGAGTATCATCCAAGGCTCAATGGAGGGCCGAGAATAATCGTCCATAATTAGCTGCACGGAGGTAACCCACCAGAGGGCGTTATTTGGCAAAAATGAGACCTCATATCCCAGCGTACATTTGAAAATGAACTTCCACCAAGGGAGGAGCACTGATAGCTCACTAACCCCAAACACGCAGGGGAAATGCGGCAGCCATAAATCACCTCCGCTGACACGGCCTCTGAGGAGATGCAAACAGCGGCATCGAAACGCGTCAGGCCATGGACTTCAAAGGGATGTTAAGCTGCCTGCTTGGTTCAAATGGAGTTTGTAACTCACCTGCAGCTGTGTGCGGCCTCAAGCTTCTGGGCGTTTTTGGTATATATATATATATATATATATATATATATATATATATATATATATATATATATATATATATATATATGTATATTATCTACTGGCGGTCGCCAGTAGATAGTTATAGTTACAACCTATTATCCATAGGAAATCCGCGACATTCTATTTGAAATAACTCTCTTGCCGGTTGACGTATCTTCGCAAAATTTTCAAACTTTATGGCCCGCTCCGGTCCGCTCCTACCCTGAAAGTCTCGGGGGATTCGTCAAGCGGGGCCGAGAAAAAGGGGGTCCCAAAACGCGTTTTCCCCATGCAATTTTCCATAGGAAACTTTAGACACGGCTACAGCCCGAACTGCTGAACGGAATTACACCAAATTTGGCAAAGAGGTAGTTTTTGGTTCAGAAAGAACCCTTTTGTTAAATGGTGTAAATCCGTTCAGTAGTTGCTGAGAAAATCAAAAGTAAAAAGATAGTGATATCTAGGGCCGCGGATCCTCCCGAGCACGAGCTTTATGTTAATTGGCTGTCAACACTCCAAACCAGGAAGTGTTGGCAGCCATTTTGTCCCTCGGTAGACCCGAGGGACAGAAACAAGTGCGCAAAGCGCACAAAGGGGGCAGGGTAGAAACACCCTGACCCCCTAGGTCTGCTCAGGGAGTCCCACAAGGACCCCCTGGGCAAAAAAAAAACCCTGCCGAAAAAAATAAAAAACCGAGCGCGGTCTCCCGCGCTCGATAGTATTGGCCCCGGGTGGGCCAAGTCCCGAGGGCATGCTGGGGGGTTAATTTTATGTGTGGGGGCCTCTAAGGCCCCCAAGCCCCGGGGACCACCACCCCCGGGGCTTTATGTATAATGGTGCGGGAGGGCTCTGAGCCCTCCCGCTTCCCCGAGGACCGCCACCTCCCGGGGCTTCTTTTTATTTAAAAAACCTGTGTGGGGGACTCCAGCCCCCACACGTCCCGGGACCACCACCTCCCCGGGGCACTAAGAAAAATTAAAATGGGGGTCCGTTTTGGACCCTCAGAGCCCGGGGACCACCACCTCCCGGGGCTTTCAAAATGTAGCCCTTGATGGCCCTGGGGACCGCAACCCCCCAGGGCCGGCTCCTGCAGTGTCCCGGGGTGCCTACTCCCGGGACACTGCTGTTTGCAATGAGCAGCTCCCGTCCTGTCATTGCAAACTTGCTTTGGATATTGGAAGAGAGAGCAGGAAACCTGCTCTCTCTTCCAATATCCAAAGCTGATTGCTTTCCACATGGGGAGCAGCATGTTAGCTGCTCCCCATGTGTAAGCAATGCCGGCTCCCGTAGGACACGGGGAGCCGGCGGGACTGTGGGGGTTTGGGGACCCCCACAGTCCCCAACGAGAGGCCAGGCCCCAGGGGATGGGGTCCCCGGGGCCATAAGAGGCCACGGAGGGGCCACGCAGCCCCCTCCCCAAAGTAACAAAAATAAAAAAAAAAAAAAAAGTGCAAGGCCGGCCCCGGGGATGGGGTCCCCGGGGCCTTAAATGGCCTGAGGAGGGGGCCACGCAGCCCCCTCCAAATAAAAAAAAGAGGCCATGCCCCGGGGGATGGGGTCCCCGGGGCCAATACAGGCCCAGGGAAGGGGGGCCACGCGGTCCCCTTCCCGTTTTTTATTTTTATTTTAAAAAGTGCCATAGAGCTGCGTTGCAGAGAGGTGTAAAAAGGGGTGTGGCCTCTGTAAATGTCTCTGCAACGCAGCCCCCTGGCGCATACTGGAGGTCCCCTCATGATTCAAGGGGACTTAATCCCCCAACTTAAAACGCGCCACGGGGCGCGTTTGCACAGATGTCACCTCAGGCCCCGCCCCCTCCCTTCACCATTGTGCAAATACTCCTCTAAAATCAGCCGAAATACGAATTCTGATTTACTCACCTGTTATCAGGAGAGACCTCAGTGCTGCATCTTTCAGCCCAGTACTGATCCTGAAAAGTAATTTTAACCGTACTTACCAGTAACTTGAATTTCCTTCCATAGGCTAACATTGACTGGTTTCACTTGGAAATTCTTCTAAGTGTGGAGTTTTGGAACATTAAAATATTCCTCTAAAATCAGCCGAAATACGAATTCCGATTTACTCACCTGTTATCAGGAGAGACCTCAGTGCTGCATCTTTCAGCCCAGTACTGATCCTGAAAAGTAATTTTAACCGTACTTACCGGTAACTTGAATTTCCTTCATAGGCTAACATTGACTGGTTTCACTTGGAAATTCTTCTAAGTGTGGAGTTTTGGAACTTTAAAATATTCCTCTAAAATCAGCCGAAATACGAATTCCGATTTACTCACCTGTTATCAGGAGAGACCTCAGTGCTGCATCTTTCAGCCCAGTACTGATCCTCAAAAGTAATTTTAACCATACTTACCAGTAACTTGAATTTCCTTCCATAGGATATCATTGCCTGCTTTTTGCTGAAAACGTTTCTAAGTGTTGATTTTTGAAACATACAAATATTCCTCTAAAATCAGCCGAAATTCGAATTCTGATTTACTCACCTGTTATCAGGAGAGACCTCAGTGCTGCATCTTTCAGCCCAGTACTGGTCCTGAAAAGTAATTTTAACCGTACTTACCAGTAACTTGAATTTCCTTCCATAGGCTAACATTGACTGGTTTCACTTGGAAATTCTTCTGTGTGGAGTTTTGGAACTTTAAAATATTCCTCTAAAATCAGCCGAAATACGAATTCCGATTTACTCACCTGTTATCAGGAGAGACCTCAGTGCTGCATCTTTCAGCCCAGTACTGATCCTGAAAAGTAATTTTAACCGTACTTACCGGTAACTTGAATTTCCTTCATAGGCTAACATTGACTGGTTTCACTTGGAAATTCTTCTAAGTGTGGAGTTTTGGAACTTTAAAATATTCCTCTAAAATCAGCCGAAATACGAATTCCGATTTACTCACCTGTTATCAGGAGAGACCTCAGTGCTGCATCTTTCAGCCCAGTACTGATCCTCAAAAGTAATTTTAACCGTACTTACCAGTAACTTGAATTTCCTTCCATAGGATATCATTGCCTGCTTTTTGCTGAAAACGTTTCTAAGTGTTGATTTTTGAAACATACAAATATTCCTCTAAAATCAGCCGAAATTCGAATTCTGATTTACTCACCTGTTATCAGGAGAGACCTCAGTGCTGCATCTTTCAGCCCAGTACTGGTCCTAAAAAGTAATTTTAACCGTACTTACCAGTAACTTGAATTTCCTTCCATAGGCTAACATTGACTGGTTTCAGTTGGAAATTCTTCTGTGTGTGGAGTTTTGGAACTTTAAAATATTCCTCTAAAATCAGCCGAAATACGAATTCCGATTTACTCACCTGTTATCAGGAGAGACCTCAGTGCTGCATCTTTCAGCCCAGTACTGATCCTGAAAAGTAATTTTAACCGTACTTACCGGTAACTTGAATTTCCTTCATAGGCTAACATTGACTGGTTTCACTTGGAAATTCTTCTAAGTGTGGAGTTTTGGAACTTTAAAATATTCCTCTAAAATCAGCCGAAATACGAATTCCGATTTACTCACCTGTTATCAGGAGAGACCTCAGTGCTGCATCTTTCAGCCCAGTACTGATCCTCAAAAGTAATTTTAACCGTACTTACCAGTAACTTGAATTTCCTTCCATAGGATATCATTGCCTGCTTTTTGCTGAAAACGTTTCTAAGTGTTGATTTTTGAAACATACAAATATTCCTCTAAAATCAGCCGAAATTCGAATTCTGATTTACTCACCTGTTATCAGGAGAGACCTCAGTGCTGCATCTTTCAGCCCAGTACTGGTCCTGAAAAGTAATTTTAACCGTACTTACCAGTAACTTGAATTTCCTTCCATAGGCTAACATTGACTGGTTTCACTTGTAAATTCTTCTGTGTGTGGAGTTTTGGAACTTTAAAATATTCCTCTAAAATCAGCCGAAATACGAATTCCGATTTACTCACCTGTTATCAGGAGAGACCTCAGTGCTGCATCTTTCAGCCCAGTACTGATCCTGAAAAGTAATTTTAACCGTACTTACCGGTAACTTGAATTTCCTTCATAGGCTAACATTGACTGGTTTCACTTGGAAATTCTTCTAAGTGTGGAGTTTTGGAACTTTAAAATATTCCTCTAAAATCAGCCGAAATACGAATTCCGATTTACTCACCTGTTATCAGGAGAGAACCCAGTGCTGCATCTTTTAGCCCAGTACTGATCCTCAAAAGTAATTTTAACCGTACTTACCAGTAACTTGAATTTCCTTCCATAGGATATCATTGCCTGCTATTTGCTGAAAAAGTTTCTAAGTGTTGATTTTTGAAACATACAAATATTCCTCTAAAATCAGCCGAAATCTGAATTCTGATTTACTCACCTGTTATCAGGAGAGACCTCAGTGCTGCATCTTTCAGCCCAGTACTGATCCTGAAAAGTAATTTTAACCGTACTTACCGGTAACTTGAATTTCCTTCCTAGGCTAACATTGACTGGTTTCACTTGGAAATTCTTGTGTGTGTGGAGTTTTGGAACTTTAAAATATTCCTCTAAAATCAGCCGAAATACGAATTCCGATTTACTCACCTGTTATCAGGAGAGACCTCAGTGCTGCATCTTTCAGCCCTGTACTGGTCCTGAAAAGTAATTTTAACCGTACTTACCAGTAACTTGAATTTCCTTCCATAGGCTAACATTGACTGGTTTCACTTGGAAATTCTTCTGTGTGTTGAGTTTTGGAACTTTAAAATATTCCTCTAAAATCAGCCGAAATACGAATTCCGATTTACTCACCTGTTATCAGGAGAGACCTCAGTGCTGCATCTTTCAGCCCAGTACTGATCCTGAAAAGTAATTTTAACCGTACTTACCGGTAACTTGAATTTCCTTCATAGGCTAACATTGACTGGTTTCACTTGGAAATTCTTCTAAGTGTGGAGTTTTGGAACTTTAAAATATTCCTCTAAAATCAGCCAAAATACGAATTCCGATTTACTCACCTGTTATCAGGAGAGAACCCAGAGCTGCATCTTTTAGCCCAGTACTGATCCTCAAAAGTAATTTTAACCGAACTTACCAGTAACTTGAATTTCCTTCCATAGGATATCATTGCCTGCTTTTTGCTGAAAACGTTTCTAAGTGTTGATTTTTGAAACATACAAATATTCCTCTAAAATCAGCCGAAATTCGAATTCTGATTTACTCACCTGTTATCAGGAGAGACCTCAGTGCTGCAACTTTCAGCCCAGTACTGGTCCTGAAAAGTAATTTTAACCGTACTTACCAGTAACTTGAATTTCCTTCCATAGGCTAACATTGACTGGTTTCACTTGGAAATTCTTCTAAGTGTGGAGTTTTGGAACTTTTAAATATTCCTCTAAAATCAGCCGAAATACGAATTCCGATTTACTCACCTGTTATCAGGAGAGACCTCAGTGCTGCATCTTTCAGCCCAGTACTGATCCTGAAAAGTAATTTTAACCGTACTTACCGGTAACTTGAATTTCCTTCATAGGCTAACATTGACTGGTTTCACTTGGAAATTCTTCTAAGTGTGGAGTTTTGGAACTTTAAAATATTCCTCTAAAATCAGCCGAAATACGAATTCCGATTTACTCACCTGTTATCAGGAGAGAACCCAGAGCTGCATCTTTTAGCCCAGTACTGATCCTCAAAAGTAATTTTAACCGAACTTACCAGTAACTTGAATTTCCTTCAATAGGATATCATTGCCTGCTTTTTGCTGAAAACGTTTCTAAGTGTTGATTTTTGAAACATACAAATATTCCTCTAAAATCAGCCGAAATTCGAATTCTGATTTACTCACCTGTTATCAGGAGAGACCTCAGTGCTGCAACTTTCAGCCCAGTACTGGTCCTGAAAAGTAATTTTAACCGTACTTACCAGTAACTTGAATTTCCTTCCATAGGCTAACATTGACTGGTTTCACTTGGAAATTCTTCTAAGTGTGGAGTTTTGGAACTTTAAAATATTCCTCTAAAATCAGCCGAAATACGAATTCCGATTTACTCACCTGTTATCAGGAGAGAACCCAGTGCTGCATCTTTTAGCCCAGTACTGATCCTCAAAAGTAATTTTAACCGTACTTACCAGTAACTTGAATTTCCTTCCATAGGATATCATTGCCTGCTTTTTGCTGAAAAAGTTTCTAAGTGTTGATTTTTGAAACATACAAATATTCCTCTAAAATCAGCCGAAATCTGAATTCTGATTTACTCACCTGTTATCAGGAGAGACCTCAGTGCTGCATCTTTCAGCCCAGTACTGATCCTGAAAAGTAATTTTAACCGTACTTACCGGTAACTTGAATTTCCTTCCTAGGCTAACATTGACTGGTTTCACTTGGAAATTCTTGTGTGTGTGGAGTTTTGGAACTTTAAAATATTCCTCTAAAATCAGCCGAAATACGAATTCCGATTTACTCACCTGTTATCAGGAGAGACCTCAGTGCTGCATCTTTCAGCCCAGTACTGGTCCTGAAAAGTAATTTTAACCGTACTTACCAGTAACTTGAATTTCCTTCCATAGGCTAACATTGACTGGTTTCACTTGGAAATTCTTCTGTGTGTTGAGTTTTGGAACTTTAAAATATTCCTCTAAAATCAGCCGAAATACGAATTCCGATTTACTCACCTGTTATCAGGAGAGACCTCAGTGCTGCATCTTTCAGCCCAGTACTGATCCTGAAAAGTAATTTTAACCGTACTTACCGGTAACTTGAATTTCCTTCATAGGCTAACATTGACTGGTTTCACTTGGAAATTCTTCTAAGTGTGGAGTTTTGGAACTTTAAAATATTCCTCTAAAATCAGCCGAAATACGAATTCCGATTTACTCACCTGTTATCAGGAGAGAACCCAGAGCTGCATCTTTTAGCCCAGTACTGATCCTCAAAAGTAATTTTAACCGAACTTACCAGTAACTTGAATTTCCTTCCATAGGATATCATTGCCTGCTTTTTGCTGAAAACGTTTCTAAGTGTTGATTTTTGAAACATACAAATATTCCTCTAAAATCAGCCGAAATTCGAATTCTGATTTACTCACCTGTTATCAGGAGAGACCTCAGTGCTGCAACTTTCAGCCCAGTACTGGTCCTGAAAAGTAATTTTAACCGTACTTACCAGTAACTTGAATTTCCTTCCATAGGCTAACATTGACTGGTTTCACTTGGAAATTCTTCTAAGTGTGGAGTTTTGGAACTTTTAAATATTCCTCTAAAATCAGCCGAAATACGAATTCCGATTTACTCACCTGTTATCAGGAGAGACCTCAGTGCTGCATCTTTCAGCCCAGTACTGATCCTGAAAAGTAATTTTAACCGTACTTATCGGTAACTTGAATTTCCTTCATAGGCTAACATTGACTGGTTTCACTTGGAAATTCTTCTAAGTGTGGAGTTTTGGAACTTTAAAATATTCCTCTAAAATCAGCCGAAATACGAATTCCGATTTACTCACCTGTTATCAGGAGAGACATCAGTGCTGCATCTTTCAGCCCAGTACTGATCCTCAAAAGTAATTTTAACCGTACTTACCGGTAACTTGAATTTCCTTCATAGGCTAACATTGACTGGTTTCACTTGGAAATTCTTCTAAGTGTGGAGTTTTGGAACTTTAAAATATTCCTCTAAAATCAGCCGAAATACGAATTCCGATTTACTCACCTGTTATCAGGAGAGAACCCAGTGCTGCATCTTTTAGCCCAGTACTGATCCTCAAAAGTAATTTTAACCGTACTTACCAGTAACTTGAATTTCCTTCCTTAGGATATCATTGCCTGCTTTTTGCTGAAAAAGTTTCTAAGTGTTGATTTTTGAAACATACAAATATTCCTCTAAAATCAGCCGAAATCTGAATTCTGATTTACTCACCTGTTATCAGGAGAGACCTCAGTGCTGCATCTTTCAGCCCAGTACTGATCCTGAAAAGTAATTTTAACCGTACTTACCGGTAACTTGAATTTCCTTCCTAGGCTAACATTGACTGGTTTCACTTGGAAATTCTTTGTGTGTGGAGTTTTGGAACTTTAAAATATTCCTCTAAAATCAGCCGAAATACGAATTCCGATTTACTCACCTGTTATCAGGAGAGACCTCAGTGCTGCATCTTTCAGCCCAGTACTGGTCCTGAAAAGTAATTTTAACCGTACTTACCAGTAACTTGAATTTCCTTCCATAGGCTAACATTGACTGGTTTCACTTGGAAATTCTTCTGTGTGTGGAGTTTTGGAACTTTAAAATATTCCTCTAAAATCAGCCGAAATACGAATTCCGATTTACTCACCTGTTATCAGGAGAGACCTCAGTGCTGCATCTTTCAGCCCAGTACTGATCCTGAAAAGTAATTTTAACCGTACTTACCGGTAACTTGAATTTCCTTCATAGGCTAACATTGACTGGTTTCACTTGGAAATTCTTCTAAGTGTGGAGTTTTGGAACTTTAAAATATTCCTCTAAAATCAGCCGAAATACGAATTCCGATTTACTCACCTGTTATCAGGAGAGAACCCAGAGCTGCATCTTTTAGCCCAGTACTGATCCTCAAAAGTAATTTTAACCGAACTTACCAGTAACTTGAATTTCCTTCAATAGGATATCATTGCCTGCTTTTTGCTGAAAACGTTTCTAAGTGTTGATTTTTGAAACATACAAATATTCCTCTAAAATCAGCCGAAATTCGAATTCTGATTTACTCACCTGTTATCAGGAGAGACCTCAGTGCTGCAACTTTCAGCCCAGTACTGGTCCTGAAAAGTAATTTTAACCGTACTTACCAGTAACTTGAATTTCCTTCCATAGGCTAACATTGACTGGTTTCACTTGGAAATTCTTCTAAGTGTGGAGTTTTGGAACTTTAAAATATTCCTCTAAAATCAGCCGAAATACGAATTCCGATTTACTCACCTGTTATCAGGAGAGACCTCAGTGCTGCATCTTTCAGCCCAGTACTGATCCTGAAAAGTAATTTTAACCGTACTTACCGGTAACTTGAATTTCCTTCATAGGCTAACATTGACTGGTTTCACTTGGAAATTCTTCTAAGTGTGGAGTTTTGGAACTTTAAAATATTCCTCTAAAATCAGCCGAAATACGAATTCCGATTTACTCACCTGTTATCAGGAGAGACCTCAGTGCTGCATCTTTCAGCCCAGTACTGATCCTCAAAAGTAATTTTAACCGTACTTACCAGTAACTTGAATTTCCTTCCATAGGATATCATTGCCTGGTTTCACTTGGAAATTCTTCTAAGTGTGGAGTTTTGGAACTTTAAAATATTCCTCTAAAATCAGCCGAAATACGAATTCCGATTTACTCACCTGTTATCAGGAGAGAACCCAGTGCTGCATCTTTTAGCCCAGTACTGATCCTCAAAAGTAATTTTAACCGTACTTACCAGTAACTTGAATTTCCTTCCTTAGGATATCATTGCCTGCTTTTTGCTGAAAAAGTTTCTAAGTGTTGATTTTTGAAACATACAAATATTCCTCTAAAATCAGCCGAAATCTGAATTCTGATTTACTCACCTGTTATCAGGAGAGACCTCAGTGCTGCATCTTTCAGCCCAGTACTGATCCTGAAAAGTAATTTTAACCGTACTTACCGGTAACTTGAATTTCCTTCCTAGGCTAACATTGACTGGTTTCACTTGGAAATTCTTGTAAGTGTGGAGTTTTGGAACTTTAAAATATTCCTCTAAAATCAGCCGAAATACGAATTCCGATTTACTCACCTGTTATCAGGAGAGACCTCAGTGCTGCATCTTTCAGCCCAGTACTGGTCCTGAAAAGTAATTTTAACCGTACTTACCAGTAACTTGAATTTCCTTCCATAGGCTAACATTGACTGGTTTCACTTGGAAATTCTTCTGTGTGTGGAGTTTTGGAACTTTAAAATATTCCTCTAAAATCAGCCGAAATACGAATTCCGATTTACTCACCTGTTATCAGGAGAGACCTCAGTGCTGCATCTTTCAGCCCAGTACTGATCCTGAAAAGTAATTTTAACCGTACTTACCGGTAACTTGAATTTCCTTCATAGGCTAACATTGACTGGTTTCACTTGGAAATTCTTCTAAGTGTGGAGTTTTGGAACTTTAAAATATTCCTCTAAAATCAGCCGAAATACGAATTCCGATTTACTCACCTGTTATCAGGAGAGAACCTCAGAGCTGCATCTTTTAGCCCAGTACTGATCCTCAAAAGTAATTTTAACCGAACTTACCAGTAACTTGAATTTCCTTCAATAGGATATCATTGCCTGCTTTTTGCTGAAAACGTTTCTAAGTGTTGATTTTTGAAACATACAAATATTCCTCTAAAATCAGCCGAAATTCGAATTCTGATTTACTCACCTGTTATCAGGAGAGACCTCAGTGCTGCATCTTTCAGCCCAGTACTGGTCCTGAAAAGTAATTTTAACCGTACTTACCAGTAACTTGAATTTCCTTCCATAGGCTAACATTGACTGGTTTCACTTGGAAATTCTTCTAAGTGTGGAGTTTTGGAACTTTAAAATATTCCTCTAAAATCAGCCGAAATACGAATTCCGATTTACTCACCTGTTATCAGGAGAGACCTCAGTGCTGCATCTTTCAGCCCAGTACTGATCCTGAAAAGTAATTTTAACCGTACTTACCGGTAACTTGAATTTCCTTCATAGGCTAACATTGACTGGTTTCACTTGGAAATTCTTCTAAGTGTGGAGTTTTGGAACTTTAAAATATTCCTCTAAAATCAGCCGAAATACGAATTCCGATTTACTCACCTGTTATCAGGAGAGACCTCAGTGCTGCATCTTTCAGCCCAGTACTGATCCTCAAAAGTAATTTTAACCGTACTTACCAGTAACTTGAATTTCCTTCCATAGGATATCATTGCCTGCTTTTTGCTGAAAACGTTTCTAAGTGTTGATTTTTGAAACATACAAATATTCCTCTAAAATCAGCCGAAATTCGAATTCTGATTTACTCACCTGTTATCAGGAGAGACCTCAGTGCTGCATCTTTCAGCCCAGTACTGGTCCTAAAAAGTAATTTTAACCGTACTTACCAGTAACTTGAATTTCCTTCCATAGGCTAACATTGACTGGTTTCAGTTGGAAATTCTTCTGTGTGTGGAGTTTTGGAACTTTAAAATATTCCTCTAAAATCAGCCGAAATACGAATTCCGATTTACTCACCTGTTATCAGGAGAGACCTCAGTGCTGCATCTTTCAGCCCAGTACTGATCCTCAAAAGTAATTTGAACCGTACTTACCGGTAACTTGAATTTCCTTCATAGGCTAACATTGACTGGTTTCACTTGGAAATTCTTCTAAGTGTGGAGTTTTGGAACTTTAAAATATTCCTCTAAAATCAGCCGAAATACGAATTCCGATTTACTCACCTGTTATCAGGAGAGACCTCAGTGCTGCATCTTTTAGCCCAGTACTGATCCTCAAAAGTAATTTTAACCGTACTTACCAGTAACTTGAATTTCCTTCCATAGGATATCATTGCCTGCTTTTTGCTGAAAAAGTTTCTAAGTGTTGATTTTTGAAACATACAAATATTCCTCTAAAATCAGCCGAAATCTGAATTCTGATTTACTCACCTGTTATCAGGAGAGACCTCAGTGCTGCATCTTTCAGCCCAGTACTGATCCTGAAAAGTAATTTTAACCGTACTTACCGGTAACTTGAATTTCCTTCCTAGGCTAACATTGACTGGTTTCACTTGGAAATTCTTGTGTGTGTGGAGTTTTGGAACTTTAAAATATTCCTCTAAAATCAGCCGAAATACGAATTCCGATTTACTCACCTGTTATCAGGAGAGACCTCAGTGCTGCATCTTTCAGCCCAGTACTGGTCCTGAAAAGTAATTTTAACCGTACTTACCAGTAACTTGAATTTCCTTCCATAGGCTAACATTGACTGGTTTCACTTGGAAATTCTTCTGTGTGTGGAGTTTTGGAACTTTAAAATATTCCTCTAAAATCAGCCGAAATACGAATTCCGATTTACTCACCTGTTATCAGGAGAGACCTCAGTGCTGCATCTTTCAGCCCAGTACTGATCCTGAAAAGTAATTTTAACCGTACTTACCGGTAACTTGAATTTCCTTCATAGGCTAACATTGACTGGTTTCACTTGGAAATTCTTCTAAGTGTGGAGTTTTGGAACTTTAAAATATTCCTCTAAAATCAGCCGAAATACGAATTCCGATTTACTCACCTGTTATCAGGAGAGAACCCAGAGCTGCATCTTTTAGCCCAGTACTGATCCTCAAAAGTAATTTTAACCGAACTTACCAGTAACTTGAATTTCCTTCCATAGGATATCATTGCCTGCTTTTTGCTGAAAACGTTTCTAAGTGTTGATTTTTGAAACATACAAATATTCCTCTAAAATCAGCCGAAATTCGAATTCTGATTTACTCACCTGTTATCAGGAGAGACCTCAGTGCTGCAACTTTCAGCCCAGTACTGGTCCTGAAAAGTAATTTTAACCGTACTTACCAGTAACTTGAATTTCCTTCCATAGGCTAACATTGACTGGTTTCACTTGGAAATTCTTCTAAGTGTGGAGTTTTGGAACTTTTAAATATTCCTCTAAAATCAGCCGAAATACGAATTCCGATTTACTCACCTGTTATCAGGAGAGACCTCAGTGCTGCATCTTTCAGCCCAGTACTGATCCTGAAAAGTAATTTTAACCGTACTTATCGGTAACTTGAATTTCCTTCATAGGCTAACATTGACTGGTTTCACTTGGAAATTCTTCTAAGTGTGGAGTTTTGGAACTTTAAAATATTCCTCTAAAATCAGCCGAAATACGAATTCCGATTTACTCACCTGTTATCAGGAGAGACATCAGTGCTGCATCTTTCAGCCCAGTACTGATCCTCAAAAGTAATTTTAACCGTACTTACCGGTAACTTGAATTTCCTTCATAGGCTAACATTGACTGGTTTCACTTGGAAATTCTTCTAAGTGTGGAGTTTTGGAACTTTAAAATATTCCTCTAAAATCAGCCGAAATACGAATTCCGATTTACTCACCTGTTATCAGGAGAGAACCCAGTGCTGCATCTTTTAGCCCAGTACTGATCCTCAAAAGTAATTTTAACCGTACTTACCAGTAACTTGAATTTCCTTCCTTAGGATATCATTGCCTGCTTTTTGCTGAAAAAGTTTCTAAGTGTTGATTTTTGAAACATACAAATATTCCTCTAAAATCAGCCGAAATCTGAATTCTGATTTACTCACCTGTTATCAGGAGAGACCTCAGTGCTGCATCTTTCAGCCCAGTACTGATCCTGAAAAGTAATTTTAACCGTACTTACCGGTAACTTGAATTTCCTTCCTAGGCTAACATTGACTGGTTTCACTTGGAAATTCTTGTGTGTGGAGTTTTGGAACTTTAAAATATTCCTCTAAAATCAGCCGAAATACGAATTCCGATTTACTCACCTGTTATCAGGAGAGACCTCAGTGCTGCATCTTTCAGCCCAGTACTGGTCCTGAAAAGTAATTTTAACCGTACTTACCAGTAACTTGAATTTCCTTCCATAGGCTAACATTGACTGGTTTCACTTGGAAATTCTTCTGTGTGTGGAGTTTTGGAACTTTAAAATATTCCTCTAAAATCAGCCGAAATACGAATTCCGATTTACTCACCTGTTATCAGGAGAGACCTCAGTGCTGCATCTTTCAGCCCAGTACTGATCCTGAAAAGTAATTTTAACCGTACTTACCGGTAACTTGAATTTCCTTCATAGGCTAACATTGACTGGTTTCACTTGGAAATTCTTCTAAGTGTGGAGTTTTGGAACTTTAAAATATTCCTCTAAAATCAGCCGAAATACGAATTCCGATTTACTCACCTGTTATCAGGAGAGAACCCAGAGCTGCATCTTTTAGCCCAGTACTGATCCTCAAAAGTAATTTTAACCGAACTTACCAGTAACTTGAATTTCCTTCCATAGGATATCATTGCCTGCTTTTTGCTGAAAACGTTTCTAAGTGTTGATTTTTGAAACATACAAATATTCCTCTAAAATCAGCCGAAATTCGAATTCTGATTTACTCACCTGTTATCAGGAGAGACCTCAGTGCTGCAACTTTCAGCCCAGTACTGGTCCTGAAAAGTAATTTTAACCGTACTTACCAGTAACTTGAATTTCCTTCCATAGGCTAACATTGACTGGTTTCACTTGGAAATTCTTCTAAGTGTGGAGTTTTGGAACTTTAAAATATTCCTCTAAAATCAGCCGAAATACGAATTCCGATTTACTCACCTGTTATCAGGAGAGACCTCAGTGCTGCATCTTTCAGCCCAGTACTGATCCTGAAAAGTAATTTTAACCGTACTTACCGGTAACTTGAATTTCCTTCATAGGCTAACATTGACTGGTTTCACTTGGAAATTCTTCTAAGTGTGGAGTTTTGGAACTTTAAAATATTCCTCTAAAATCAGCCGAAATACGAATTCCGATTTACTCACCTGTTATCAGGAGAGACCTCAGTGCTGCATCTTTCAGCCCAGTACTGATCCTCAAAAGTAATTTTAACCGTACTTACCAGTAACTTGAATTTCCTTCCATAGGATATCATTGCCTGGTTTCACTTGGAAATTCTTCTAAGTGTGGAGTTTTGGAACTTTAAAATATTCCTCTAAAATCAGCCGAAATACGAATTCCGATTTACTCACCTGTTATCAGGAGAGAACCCAGTGCTGCATCTTTTAGCCCAGTACTGATCCTCAAAAGTAATTTTAACCGTACTTACCAGTAACTTGAATTTCCTTCCTTAGGATATCATTGCCTGCTTTTTGCTGAAAAAGTTTCTAAGTGTTGATTTTTGAAACATACAAATATTCCTCTAAAATCAGCCGAAATCTGAATTCTGATTTACTCACCTGTTATCAGGAGAGACCTCAGTGCTGCATCTTTCAGCCCAGTACTGATCCTGAAAAGTAATTTTAACCGTACTTACCGGTAACTTGAATTTCCTTCCTAGGCTAACATTGACTGGTTTCACTTGGAAATTCTTCTGTGTGTGGAGTTTTGGAACTTTAAAATATTCCTCTAAAATCAGCCGAAATTCGAATTCTGATTTACTCACCTGTTATCAGGAGAGACCTCAGTGCTGCATCTTTCAGCCCAGTACTGGTCCTGAAAAGTAATTTTAACCGTACTTACCAGTAACTTGAATTTCCTTCCATAGGCTAACATTGACTGGTTTCACTTGGAAATTCTTCTGTGTGTGGAGTTTTGGAACTTTAAAATATTCCTCTAAAATCAGCCGAAATACGAATTCCGATTTACTCACCTGTTATCAGGAGAGACCTCAGTGCTGCATCTTTCAGCCCAGTACTGATCCTGAAAAGTAATTTTAACCGTACTTACCGGTAACTTGAATTTCCTTCATAGGCTAACATTGACTGGTTTCACTTGGAAATTCTTCTAAGTGTGGAGTTTTGGAACTTTAAAATATTCCTCTAAAATCAGCCGAAATACGAATTCCGATTTACTCACCTGTTATCAGGAGAGAACCCAGAGCTGCATCTTTTAGCCCAGTACTGATCCTCAAAAGTAATTTTAACCGAACTTACCAGTAACTTGAATTTCCTTCAATAGGATATCATTGCCTGCTTTTTGCTGAAAACGTTTCTAAGTGTTGATTTTTGAAACATACAAATATTCCTCTAAAATCAGCCGAAATTCGAATTCTGATTTACTCACCTGTTATCAGGAGAGACCTCAGTGCTGCAACTTTCAGCCCAGTACTGGTCCTGAAAAGTAATTTTAACCGTACTTACCAGTAACTTGAATTTCCTTCCATAGGCTAACATTGACTGGTTTCACTTGGAAATTCTTCTAAGTGTGGAGTTTTGGAACTTTAAAATATTCCTCTAAAATCAGCCGAAATACGAATTCCGATTTACTCACCTGTTATCAGGAGAGACCTCAGTGCTGCATCTTTCAGCCCAGTACTGATCCTGAAAAGTAATTTTAACCGTACTTACCGGTAACTTGAATTTCCTTCATAGGCTAACATTGACTGGTTTCACTTGGAAATTCTTCTAAGTGTGGAGTTTTGGAACTTTAAAATATTCCTCTAAAATCAGCCGAAATACGAATTCCGATTTACTCACCTGTTATCAGGAGAGACCTCAGTGCTGCATCTTTCAGCCCAGTACTGATCCTCAAAAGTAATTTTAACCGTACTTACCAGTAACTTGAATTTCCTTCCATAGGATATCATTGCCTGCTTTTTGCTGAAAACGTTTCTAAGTGTTGATTTTTGAAACATACAAATATTCCTCTAAAATCAGCCGAAATTCGAATTCTGATTTACTCACCTGTTATCAGGAGAGACCTCAGTGCTGCATCTTTCAGCCCAGTACTGGTCCTGAAAAGTAATTTTAACCGTACTTACCAGTAACTTGAATTTCCTTCCATAGGCTAACATTGACTGGTTTCACTTGGAAATTCTTCTGTGTGTGGAGTTTTGGAACTTTAAAATATTCCTCTAAAATCAGCCGAAATACGAATTCCGATTTACTCACCTGTTATCAGGAGAGACCTCAGTGCTGCATCTTTCAGCCCAGTACTGATCCTGAAAAGTAATTTTAACCGTACTTACCGGTAACTTGAATTTCCTTCATAGGCTAACATTGACTGGTTTCACTTGGAAATTCTTCTAAGTGTGGAGTTTTGGAACTTTAAAATATTCCTCTAAAATCAGCCGAAATACGAATTCCGATTTACTCACCTGTTATCAGGAGAGACCTCAGTGCTGCATCTTTCAGCCCAGTACTGATCCTCAAAAGTAATTTTAACCGTACTTACCAGTAACTTGAATTTCCTTCCATAGGATATCATTGCCTGCTTTTTGCTGAAAACGTTTCTAAGTGTTGATTTTTGAAACATACAAATATTCCTCTAAAATCAGCCGAAATCTGAATTCTGATTTACTCACCTGTTATCAGGAGAGACCTCAGTGCTGCATCTTTCAGCCCAGTACTGATCCTGAAAAGTAATTTTAACCGTACTTACCGGTAACTTGAATTTCCTTCCTAGGCTAACATTGACTGGTTTCACTTGGAAATTCTTGTGTGTGTGGAGTTTTGGAACTTTAAAATATTCCTCTAAAATCAGCCGAAATACGAATTCCGATTTACTCACCTGTTATCAGGAGAGACCTCAGTGCTGCATCTTTCAGCCCAGTACTGGTCCTGAAAAGTAATTTTAACCGTACTTACCAGTAACTTGAATTTCCTTCCATAGGCTAACATTGACTGGTTTCACTTGGAAATTCTTCTGTGTGTGGAGTTTTGGAACTTTAAAATATTCCTCTAAAATCAGCCGAAATACGAATTCCGATTTACTCACCTGTTATCAGGAGAGACCTCAGTGCTGCATCTTTCAGCCCAGTACTGATCCTGAAAAGTAATTTTAACCGTACTTACCGGTAACTTGAATTTCCTTCATAGGCTAACATTGACTGGTTTCACTTGGAAATTCTTCTAAGTGTGGAGTTTTGGAACTTTAAAATATTCCTCTAAAATCAGCCGAAATACGAATTCCGATTTACTCACCTGTTATCAGGAGAGAACCCAGAGCTGCATCTTTTAGCCCAGTACTGATCCTCAAAAGTAATTTTAACCGAACTTACCAGTAACTTGAATTTCCTTCCATAGGATATCATTGCCTGCTTTTTGCTGAAAACGTTTCTAAGTGTTGATTTTTGAAACATACAAATATTCCTCTAAAATCAGCCGAAATTCGAATTCTGATTTACTCACCTGTTATCAGGAGAGACCTCAGTGCTGCAACTTTCAGCCCAGTACTGGTCCTGAAAAGTAATTTTAACCGTACTTACCAGTAACTTGAATTTCCTTCCATAGGCTAACATTGACTGGTTTCACTTGGAAATTCTTCTAAGTGTGGAGTTTTGGAACTTTAAAATATTCCTCT